>OX387614.1:17500000-18750000 GCA_947568825.1 Sphinx pinastri | reverse complement strand
CCGAGTCTTCGGCGCACTCACAATGATGACATCCTGATGTTAGCTTTCGACGAATCCGACACAGATACTTCCTGAAGCAGCCGTAACCCGAAAGTATCTGTGTCATTCTAAAGGTCATAGTGCAATGCTGTCTCGTGGGCGAAGGACCTTACGATACTTCCAGGAAAAGAGTAGAAACTAGAAAACAGTGGGTATATATATTTCCAATTTCACACTTCACTTCACATTCCTACGACTGTGGCCACTCCCATTCCTATTGTAGACAAATATACTGTCTACGGTGCGGCTCTGTGATATCAGCTTTACCAAGATCTGCTGTTAGCGTTATATTTTGAACCAAAATTACAACATAATTTATATATTGGCAAAATCTTTCAATATTCTGTTTACATACAATCAATATGAAAATCAGTTACTTGGAGCCTTTGACTTTCATGTTGTCGCAACTAGATGCATTTTGTGTCGTGCATCCTGTTCCGGCAATAAAGTTAATAACTGCGTCGCGTCGAAACGTCCTTAAACCTCATTTGCGAGGCAATAGGGTAGTTTCCTATGTTTGATTTTGGAGATTATTTCATGTGTAACAGAAAATACTATGAAAAAATTCTTCTGTGAAAACAGCATCAAAATTGGTTGAAAAATAAAGCAGTTATTCAAACTTGAAATATTGTTGTGAGCAGAAGTGGGGGCATGGTGGGAATCTAGCGCTATCTCCTTCGCACGCACACAGCGTTATGGCTGGTGACACCCGGTGACGTCACAGTCTGATATTACTGTTATTTGACAACCCCTTCTACCAAATTTCAAAGCTTTATAACTTACATATTATTGCACCAATTTTGAAAATTATTTTTCCATTAGATATTGGATGACATACATTTTTAAATGTATTTAAAAAAGCTGCCTCGGTGGCGTAGTTGTATTACGGTACGACTGCAATGCTGAGGTCTCGGGTTCGATCCCCGGGTCGGGCAAAGTGATATTGGATTTTTCTATTCAGTATCAGCCCGGAGTCTGGAATTTGTGCCCGGTATGGCGATAGGCTCGCCCCCTATCACATCATGGGACGGAATACGCTTGGCGAAAAGTGGGTGCACTAGTTGCGCCTCTGCCTACCCCTTCGGGGATAAAAGGCGTGAGCATGCGCGTGCGCGTGCGTGCGCGTTTAAAAAAGTTGTCAACTACCCTATTCTCGGCCGCGTTGTCAGGCAACACTTGCCTGGCCTAAACAAGGTGTACGAGTCTTTTGACAGATGTTAAAAAAAACTTCCCACGTTCGAGAAATAATGTCATCGTGTAAATAGTCGTAGCAGATGAGAAAGTTGCTCGAGCGATACTTGTATGTGATACTTGTATCGCATGCTAAATTTTAGTTCAGGCCTACATATAAACGGTATAATCCATGCGTCTCTAGCGAACTCGTGGTGAAGGGTCGTTGTGTACTCCCAAATCTTCTTTGCAAAATATACTTTTTAGAGATGATACTGCGTAGCCGACACATTGTAAAACTTTCCAGAGCGTTGCTCTACTAAATATTGTGTGATAATATTGGAAACTATGAAAAACTTACGCTCCCACATATTTTTCAATATCATTGCTCGCTCAATATCAAGCGCTAAACAAATGAAGATCAAATCTACAAATTGACATATTATCTTGTTGTGGGGAATTGAAGGCGCTGCTCGTTTCCATGCCACTGTCAAACCTAACACTTAGAACATAAAGGTGACTGGAAACAAAGATTGCGAACAAATTTACAATCGGACTGGGTGGTAGCAACTTCTTATCAATTCAATTAAGCCAATAAATATTAACATCACATCAATGTATAATTCATCCAATCATCTTTACTACATTGTCATTTAAACAATTCAAAACATTAGTACAGTTAGCAGCATAAGTATCTGTACAAAATCAAAATTTGATATCGCTTATATATGCGTTAAGTTAATCTGAATCATTTTTTTATTCGTTTGAAGTAAAGTAAATCTCTTTTATTTTATTTTTGTGAAGAGAAAAAAAGATTAGTAAGAACACAATAGCATGTAGGCAATTTGAAATTTTGAATTTGTTCAGCTGCTTATGCTGCTGACTGTACACAGTAATAGTTAGTATTCTTTGAGATTACACCGTGTATATGCTGAGACACGCTGAGTCAACATGCAGCCCCGTGCACAGCAAATAATTTTGATAGACATGACAACGCATAAACAGCGTATGAAGCGCATTGCAGACTATCCAGGCGTGTTGATCGATTTGTAAACGTGTACGTTAAATTTCTGTGGGATACTGCGCATTACGTATATTTAAAAACCGGCTCCAGCCGTGACGTTTCTCAGTAAAAGTCCCACTGTACACTTTTTTTTTATAAAAATTATACAGGGTCATTTCAACACACACACTCACGCCTTTTATCCCCGAAGGGGTAGGCAGAGGCGCAACTAGTGCACCCACTTTTCGCCGTGCGTATTCCGTCCCATGATGTGATAGGGGGCGAGCCTATCGTCATATCGGGCGCAAATTCCAGACTCCGGGCTGATACTGAATTTTAAAAAACCCAATATCACTTTGCCCGACCCGGGAATCGAACCCAAGACCTCAGAATTGCAATCATACTACGGTATGATTGCAATTCGGTATGATGCGTATTACGATACAACTACGCCACCGAGGCAGTCAACATTGCGTTAATAAATAAAACCATATATTCGTCTTTACCTCTGCTAACATTGTGCCAAAAATCATCCATGAATCTGTAAAAATTATAAAGCTGAAGAGTTTGTTTGTTTGTTTGGTTGGTTAAACGCTCTTCTCAGGAACTGGTGGTACGTCTCTCATATGTAAGTACCGTCTGGGTGGGTACCATCGCTATGTCTATTTCTACCGCCAAGCAGCAGTGTGCATGCATTGTTCTGTTTCGGTTTAAAGGACATTGTAGCCAGTTGAACTACAGGACATAGTGAGACTTAACATCTTATGTCTCAGGATGACGAACGCAGTGGAATTCCACACAGTACTTTGTAACTCAAAGTGCTGGATGGTGTTGCTACTGTTTATGGGTGGTCGTATCGCTTACCATCAGGCGAACGGCATGCTCGTCTCGTCATTCAATGCCATAAAAAAAAAGAACTCCTGAACCGATTTTGAAAATTCTTTCACTAATAGGAAGCTACATTACTCTTGAGTGCTATAGGCTACTTTTTATCCAGGGAAAATATTTTTATCACGGAAAAAAAATTTCACGCGGACGGAGCCGCGAGCATCCCCTTGTAACGAATATTTTTACCAAAAGTCCTAGTTACACTTTTCTAATTTATTGATAATTTTCTAGTTTAATGAGTATATGGCGTGTGCGTGAGTGTATCTCTGACTGAAGCTAATATTGCTGCTACGAGTAGTGGTAGTGGCATTAGGGCGTGTAATATTAAAATTATTGATATTTTTTTTTTTAAACTTACATTTTTGTCAGTTTACATCTACGGGTTCCAAAAATTATTATAGGGAATGTGCACTACGTAAGCTCTGCCATCTGGTGGCGTAATCTGACTCATTTTCAGCCCATCGATACTTGACATTGAAGTAAAATATTCATATTAAAGGCATGAAAAATAACATTGAATTTGTTGATAATGTATTGCTGTGTATCTGGATGCTCCAAACATACAAAAATAAACAAATCAAATGATGTGCAATTCTATTATGTTCCCAAAAATAGTACCTACGTACTTACATTCCATGGTTGTGTGAAAATCGTCAAAAATAATAAAAGCTGTATAAAACATACATAATTATGAGTTTCAAAAGCATTTAGAAATGTCTCATTACGTAATTTATAAAAATAAAGATGTTTTGAAGATAATATCAATATAAACAAATCTAATCTAATTAAGGGAACATAACCTCCTAATTTTGTTTCAATAACATCAAAATAACTAGATTCCATCTAATAAAAAAGCTTATTCTGGCCACGCTAGGTATCCATAATATTCAGCCGGAACGCATATTTTATTATTTTTGACGTAATAAAAATAAACTATAGCTTTGAAAAGTTCCTTTTTTATCCACATGTGGCTCTCGTGTCGATTTTGTGCTGCCCCCTATAGTTCGTGCACGTTCCCTATAAAGTTCAATTTTCAAAAAGTAATATTTTTCTGGGGCCGTAGCTAAGATGCCTTTCTACAATCGGTAACACTACCTTTATGTATGGGAATGATACCTATATAAAAGTAAAACTGTAGGTATATATAAAAGCGAAAGGTCACTCATTCACTCATTCACACATCACGAAATCTTAGGAACTACAAGTACTAGGACTCTCAAATTTTACATGAGGGTTCGTTTTAGGACGTAGGTGCTCATTAAGACGAGATTTTGGGAGGCTTTAGGCTACTTTTTATCCCGGGAAAATGTATAGCGGGACTTTTATCCAAGAAAAACTGTCGTGCGGGAAAAAGCTAGTTGTCAATATAAAAATAAATTATGTTATACTTATCTATATTTTTTTTCATTTTTGTTAGAGTTAACGATTGTAAATGGCATCTTGGCTACGGCTTCTGATCTATATTCCTTTCCTTTAATGTCAGCACGTCTGTACTTCTTTTGGATTTGACGGTGGAACGACTGCCTCGGTGGCGTAGTTGTATTACGGTACGGCTGCAATGCTGAGGTCTCGGGTTCGATCCCCGAGTCGGGCAAAGTGATTATGGATTTTTCTATTCAGTATCAGCCCGGAGTCTGGAATTTGTGCCCGATATGGCGATAGGCTCGCCCCCTATCACATCATGGGACGGAATACACGAGGCGAAAAGTGGGTGCCTTAGTTGCGCCTCTGCCTACCCCTTCGGGGATGAAAGGCGTGAGTATGCGTAGTATGCGCATCTGTGCTTCTTTTGGAACTGACGGTGTTTATGAGCAGTGGAGGCCACTTGATAACAACTAGTCTCTAATTTATCTGATTTTACAATTAAATATACGAAACTTAATCCCTTGTTGTTGCTGTTTTGGATATTCAAATACTCAATACAAATTGGCACGCGTGCATCGATAAGATATCATGCAAAAAAGAAGTGACATAAAAATATTAAAGAAACCCGTCTGTGTAGTAGAAGCACTCATGACATAATTTATTACCAACATGTATTTCCACGGCTTATCCCGCTCTCTACTTATACTTGGCTTTCAAGTGAAAAACTAAAGAAAAGGATTGCTTATATTGCCGTTATTAACTCAGAGATTATAATATGACATAATGTTTTATGATTTTAATATTGACATTTAGAAGACTATTCTAATGGTGGGTACTGGAGACTTGATAATGTAGGTGAAACGATGACAGATATGCAAGAACAAGAAGAAAGTCATTGTCGGTAGGCTTCTATCATTAATAAACATTTTTCTTGAGACCAATCCATCATTAAATCGATAAGCATGTATTCAAATCGCTAGAACACAAGAATGCTTTGAAGAGATCGCTTTGGGGAGCGTGCACGTCCGAACACTCGAGAACGCTTGAAGGAACTGTTCGCACGTTCTACTCTCTATTGCCGTTTTCATCAAGCGAGCTCGCATTCTTATAATATTCCATACAATATTTGTGAACGTAGACAGAACAACGAAAGAATGCTCTACGTCCATTTACACTAAATGAATTTGATAGACTTGGTATAGAATGAACATTCGCTCGTCTGATGTAAATCGACCTTAAGGTTACTTTTTCCAAAAAATAAAGGTCCCCATATTTTTTATAGGACATTATGACGAAAAGTATATTAGACAAACCACGCGCGTGTTCGTTTGCGTTTCAGTATAAAACTACATAATATGTATAATTTACCTACAAAATATTATGTTTGGAGCAATACATAGTCACTACATTTTTGAGTAGTCGTGGTACGAAAGAGACCGAGTTAAAAATATCAGGTAGAAACGATTGGGATGTCGGACACATCGCTAATTTGGAAAATTCCTACTGGAGGTTTTGCTCTTCGCCCAGATTGAAGATGTTTGCACAATAATAGAATATAGGGAATATTCAAAATCCAATTGCGAAACTAATTGCATTTATTTAACCCGGTGTTTTATCAGAAGAACCAGAAAGCATTTGCTATCCCATTATTTAAGTTTTAGGAAAATCATTTTTTTTTATGGCTTTGAATGACGAGACGAGCTTGCCGTTCGCCTGATGTTAAGCGATACGACCGCCCATAAACAGTAGTTACACCATACAGCACTTGAGTTACAAAATACTGTGTGGCATTCCACTGATATTAAGTCTCATTATGTCCAGTAGTTCTAATGGCTACAATGTCCTTCAAACCGAAACACAGCAGTGCATGCACACTGCTGTTTGGCGGTAGAAATAGACATTGCGGTGGTACCCACCCAGACGAACTCTTACATATGAGAGACCTACCACCAAATAACAAATTAGATATGTTGGAATATTAATTGTTTATCAAGCCTCTGAATCAAAAAAAGAACAAGATTCGTACCGACTCTGTGTAAGTAGTTATTAAATGTAAGAGGATAATTTTCTAGTTTAAATTTATCTACAAATTCTTTTTATATTTATACCATAACATTATCTTGTAAATACTGTATAATTACTCCAGAATAATTAGACAATAACGTGTTTAAAATGCTAACATTTATTTTTAATGACAAAATTACCATAATATTAAGATTGTTATTAAGTAAAAATATTGCCAAAAATTATTTACAGTCTATTTTGGAACTAAAAATTGCGTTGCAATTTTATTAGTCTTAGGGCCACTTGCACGTTTCTGGGTTAACTTGATAACAACGGAGTTAACTGCTAACTCAGGGTTAAATAAATAATTTACCTTGCGCTATCAAAAGTTAGGAGTAAACCTAGGGTTAATTTCTAAACATTTAACCCACCGATGCGGGTGGGTTAAGTCGCTAACACTGGGTTAGTCGCTAGCATTGGGGCTGTGTTACGCTGTATAATATTCTATTTTGTGATTTGTTTAGTTAAAATATTGAAATGACCAATGATTCTTTATTCTCTGATGATGACGAAGAAGTATTGAGTATATTAGTTCAAGCTTCTATTACAGAAGGGTCAAAGAACGGTCAGATTATTATAATTCACAAAGGGACAAAGAGTTTCATAGAAGATTTCTACTTAAAAAAGAAAGCGTGCTCTATTTACTAAATAAAATGAAATATAAATTGCAGTACTCACACAATAATATGTGAGTTACATGATTTTATATATATTTTTGGGTACCAATATAAGTAATCTATTAGATGTTATTTTGTAATTTTCTAACCCAGCTTGCAATTTTATCATAAATGTTAGAATTTCAGAGATAGGTACAAAGTTTTTTTTTTCATTGGGGCTTTATCATTCATGAATAAATTATTATGTGCACTACGGTTTTATGCTACTGGAAGCCAGCTATTGACTTGCGTGCACGAATCTACAGTGTAACTGATGCCATAGCCAGGTTGTATAAGGTACTCTGCCAAGAACTGAAGAAGAGCAGAGACAAGCTACAAAGATTGTTTATCATATTTCTTCCTTTCCATGTTTTAGGAGCAATAGACTGTACACATATACAGATTAATATATTTATTTGTCATTAATTACATGTTACTAAAATGTTTTGTCGTGTGAATACCATTGCATAGTACTTTACTTGCATAGCTACATCAGTCACATTTTTTAATTTCGCTACTATATCACAAATAAGCATATTATCACTAGATTTGAAATTAGGGGTAAATAAATGCAGTTTTTTATCCGTTTCTTTAAAACCAAATTATTTCAACACTTTCTAAACATACCCAAAACCACAAAAGTGAAGTGACACGAAATAATACGATTAAAATAAAACGACATTAACTGTCATAAACTGTAGCACATAAAAGAAAGCCTAATATACATTGTACTGTTGTGTAAAAGATATAGGCATAAAAGTTTAGTTTTTGTTTATTCATTCATCTTTAGTCGGATTACAATAGAAACGAATACACATTTCAATATTGACAGCTAAAAAAGAAGAAATGTCAGGTTTGTTAACCCAGTGTTATTTTAAGGTGTGCAAGGCGCAACGAGAGTTAAAATTTAATTATCTAACCTCGAGTTTACAAACTCTGCATTTGCTTATTTAACCCGAGTATCGCGCGCAAGTGGGCCTTAGAATATTATGGTTTAAAGCAAATTATTGTTGTATTGTGAAACCTGCACCTTAAACGACAGCCTTGACACCTGTCATTAATTTTTGGGTGTTATCCACAGAAGTATAACAAGCAATTATCAGAATTATATTTGCTTTATGAATAATTAGTTACGTGATTTTATTGCCGTACTAAATTTACAATTGAAAATTTTATACTCAAGTACCATTCATGCTCAATAGATATATTTTTTTAATCTACGTTTTCTTTAAACGAAATTCCTTAATGGCGCGTGCAGTCGGTGAGATTCGGGAGGTGCCCTGTGGTTTTGTGGACATCTAGAGAATTCCGCCATGACATCCCCTGAATGTGGTAAAAAGTGACAAAATGGGGGTTAGAGGGAGTCGTAGGGTGCGCAGTAGGGGGCTGCTCGCTCGACTACTCCAATTAAACGACTCCGAGGTGGACAACGATATGGATGACGGTCTCCCGCTGTCGTAGATGCCAATGGCCCCTTTTAGGCTTCGAGGGCATGTTAGCCCCCTCGTAGAGGGAGACTGTAATTTGGCATCGCGCAAGTATGGGCCCCCGTAACTATCTTAGTGCAAAAAGATATCCCGGGGCCACCTCGTATGCGCCGACCACCGCGTGCTTTGATTAGTATGCTGGTATAGGGTGTGAGAGACGAGCTGGTAAAATTTGAAAAATTCTGGTGGCGAACAGCCTTAAATAGGAAAATATGGGATAGGTTGGGGGAGGCCTTTGCTCACAAGAGCTCCGATTAAGTATTCACATTTTGATTATTATTTTTAACGTTAATTATAATTAATTTTATGTCAATTGTCTTAATACTACCAATTATAATATATTATATTACTAATTATTTGATAATGTAAAAAAAAAAGCATGTAAAAAAAAAAAAACGGAATAAAAAGGCTATAAATAAATAAATAAATAAAATAGGGTGTACATAGGGTTAGGGACTCAGTCCAATGCTCGCTCGAACGATGCTATACTCCTGAGTCGACATTGGACCATAAGACTGGTGAATCCAATATAACCATTCCACTCACCCCAGTGGTGGTAGCGATAATGCGTTATACTCTAAAAAAAACAGGATGTGATTCGGGAGACAATGTACATAAGACTTTTGCGGTATACCCCACCAAACGACTTTGTCTTTCACTAAAATTATTTTTCTATGAGCAGACTTATACGAATTCATATGAATAAAATGAATAATTTTCCAATTATATTTAAAGATTTTTTTAATTAGATTCTTCATTTTAGGTTTTTCGCATTGAAAATATGATACAAAATAAAAAATACAAGAACTATAGGTACGGATTGTATTTCAAATTAGGTACAAATTTAGAGGTAAAATATGCGCGGGGAACTGCTTCTGACGGGGATCCCCTGACCGCACACGTTGTTTTATATGACACACTTATTTTCACCGCTCGTAACAAGCGCGTAACGTAACTCATCGCGTTTATCACTATGGAAATGTGCATACATATTACCATTTAACGCTAATTACACGAAGCTAACATGACGCGGTCGCGTTACGAGTTAACACAGTCATAGAGAATAAGGGGGCTGTAGACCTACAGGCTGTTACTACGCGACATATTGTGTTTATTGTCATCTAATATGTTTTACTGTTTCGGTAAATATACTCGACAACTCTTCTAGGTAGATACCACCGCTATCTATTTCTGCAGCCAAGCGACACTGCGCATTGGCATTATGATACTTAACATTGTCATAACTGTGAGGTTTTGTTTATGGATTATGAAAAATAAATCAGTCTGTCACGCACCGCTCTTGATTTGACATTTCATTGGCGACGAGGATGAAAATTTTATATTTTACATCTAAAATCTCAAAATATATTAATTAGTATTACATCAAAAATGCCGATCGGTAAACTAGAGAAGTTTGACTTGGCATCGAAGAGGTGGCCGGCGTATATTCGACGGGTTAATCAATTTATCAAGTTAAATGACATCGGTAAGGACTTGGAAGTTTCATTACTTATTACGGTAGTTGGAGCGGAGACCTATTCCCTTATGTGCGATTTATGTTCACCTAAACTTCCTGAGGAACATTCTTACGCTGACTTGGTTGAAATTTTGACTCAACATCTGGAACCCCAACGGTCGGAGATTGCAGAACGTCACATTTTCAGGATGCGTCGACAACGTAGTAACGAGTCTCTCACTGAGTATTTGCAAGCGCTCAAACATCTGGCGACTACGTGCAATTTTGTTAAGTGTCAATCGTGTTCATCTCTTGAGGAAAATCTGCGTGACCAGTTTGTTTCTGGTTTGGCTGATGACGCAATGAGGGCACGAATCTTTGCGGAAAAAAAATTAGAATATAAAGAGGCAGTGGAATTGGCTTTAGCGCTAGAAGCAGCAGTGAAGCATGCCGAAGCGAGTAACTCCACGGTGGCGAAGGCAGACTCATCAGGGGTGGAAGGCGAGAGCAGTGAAGGCCTGCATCATGCGCATGGCGGGCGTTCTGGTCCGCGAACACGACCCCGATATACGACACGTACGAACGCAACTAGTGGTGCAGGCGGCTCGGAGGCCGCGGGTACCTGCTGGCGCTGTGGTAAGGCGCATAATCCTGACAGGTGTCGTTTTAAGAGTTACAACTGTGATGAATGTGGACTAAGAGGACATCTTAAAATGATGTGTAACAAGGGAAGCGGTAGCAATGGAGGCAGTCGGCATAATTTTGTGAGCGACGGATCGGTGGAAGACATTATGTTTAACATAGAAGTGGTAGCTCGAGGTAACAAACCGTATTTGATTAAATTGTTAATTGAAAAAAAAGCAATTGAATGTGAAGTAGACACTGGTAGTCGTATCTCGGCAATTAGTGAGGACATGTACCGTAAATATTTTTCACATAAGAATATTGTAATGGACAATTTAATTTTGCGCAGTTACTCAGGTGCGCAAATTGTATCGCTCGGTTACATTGAGGTGGATGTCAGACTTGGTGACGTTTATTGTAATGCACTTAAACTTTATATTATTAGAGGTGGAGCGCGACCTCTTATAGGGCGTGACTGGATTTGGGTTTTAAAAGTAACCAAAATTTACCTCAATGAAATCGATGATGACAATTTAGTTAACAGACTGCGCAATGAATTTCCGGAAGTTTTTTGTGATAGACTTGGTATTTGTAAGCGGACCATTCAATTACAACTTTCGGATAACGAACCGGTATATGTTCGTGCGAGACTTATTCCTCTAGCACTGCGTGGACGCGTTGAGCGTGAACTGGCACGGCTGGAAGCGGATGGTTCCATTTATCGCGTAGAATATTCAGACTACGGTACCCCTATTGTTCCCGTTATTAAAAAAAATGGCGATATTCGTATTTGCGGTGACTACAAGGTGACGGTTAACCCAAAATTGAAAAGGGACTATTACCCATTGCCCCGAATTGATGAATTGTTCGCGAATTTGAGCGGGGGAGAGAAGTTTTCCAAAATTGACCTGACACATGCTTATGAACAGTGCTTGTTGTCTGAGGAATCGCAACCATTTACTGCCATCACTACACATATAGGTACTTTTGCTTATCGCCGTACTCCATATGGTTTGTCATGTATTCCGGAGAAGTTCCAAAAATTAATGGAGGAGACTCTACGTGGAATACCTGGGTGTGTCGTATTTCTGGACGATATTTGTGTTACTGGGATAGATCGCGTTCGACACGAGGAAAATCTGAGAGTTGTACTTGTTAGGTTACGCGACATGGGTATGACTGTTAATATAACTAAGTGTTGTTTTATGCAGGATCGTGTAAAATATCTAGGTTTCATTATTGATAAGAATGGTCTGCGGCCAGATCCTGAAAAATTGGAGGCCATTTCCAGTGCGCCTAGACCCAGCAACGTGTCGCAACTTAAGAGTTTCCTAGGTATGCTGAATTATTATGGGCGGTTCATTCCGCGTTTAAGCACCATAAATGAAATGTAAAATCAAGAGCGGTGCGTGACAGACTGATTTATTTTTCATAATCCATAAACAAAACCTCACATTTCTCCCCTCTAGCTTAGAAAACTTAGTAGAACAAACTTAAAACATTTTTCTTTAAATTAACAAAAACTATTTTTCTTTAAATTAACAAAAACTGAACTAAAAATTTATATAACGCTTAGCTCTCTTGAAAGCACGAAGTGCTCGAGCCGATGCGCCCACTGGGGGTGGCGTTGGTTCTGCCGGCAATTGACTAACACGCGCCTGAGGCGATGCCTCCATCTCTGATGGTTCAAGCTGTACAGAGCCTGGCACCTTAACTTCGCCACGTACACTAGACGTATCCTTACAAGATACGCCCTCGACTCCATTACCAGCCTCGGGTGCAAAAGTATCTACATTTACGCGTGCCGCATCAGATCCGTGGCTCAACCGAGATAACGCGTGTCTATTATTAATACCTGCAGATATAATTTGATCGGCATGTCTTCGCCACTCCACACCACGACCTACATCAACTTTGTAAGAGACTGGCCCGGTTATTTTGGTAATTTTTCCTTCGGACCAATAACAAGGGTGAGAACGCAATAAAATGTCACCCAGTGCTTTTTAGTTCAAAGATCGGCTGGTTTTACTACTGTTAATGAGCTGTCATGTCATTTAAGTTTCAAGTAAAAGGTTTGCACATTTCGTCTTTAAGCTATAAAAAATTGCATCATTGTGAAATCCAATATAATATTATTTATCATACAATGACATTGGCTAATACGACTATTCTTCCGGACAAGTATGAGTTTTAAATGTTTAAATCCTCATTCATTTATTCTACATTGTCAATAAATATTAGCATGCCGTTCGCCTGATGGTAAGCGATACGACCACCCATAAACAGTAACAACACCATCCAGCACCTTGAGTTACAAAGTACTGTGTGGCATTCCACTGCGCTCGTCATCCTGAGACATAAGATGTTAAGTCTCACTATGTCCTGTAGTTATACTGGCTACAATGTCCTTCAAACCGAAACACAACAATGCATGCACACTGCTGCTTGGCGGTAGAAATAGACATTGCGGTGGTACCCACCCAGACGGTCTCTTACATATGAGAGACCTACCACCAGTAAAACTTTGTTTAAAAAAAGTAAAAAACCTTAAAACTATGTTCGTTGCAAAAAGGCTCCAACTCAGCAAATAAGCTGGCAATACAGCCAGCGCTGGTCTTCCGTTGGGCCTTTTGCGTGCATGTCACGAAAGACAAAAAAGCTCTAATAAAAATAAAAAAAAAAAATGTAAACAATAAAACTAAAACTTAAATAAAAACAAACATTTTAGCTATATAAAAACAAAAAACGAGCAAAACTATGTAAAATGGGCTCAATGGGCTAGTATCCAGAGCTTTGGTTTGGCGCAAAGAGCATTATGATGACTCACTATTTACAATATATTAGTTTGGCCACTTTGGCAAGATTAAGACAGGAGAAGATTAATTTTTTTAACTAAATGTGAATATGACTATGTATATATAAATAAGAAATATATTTGTTTAATATTTATTATTTGCAATACACGGCCAATAAAACTATTGGTCTCTGCGATGACGTTTTATGGCGTCGCAATATGAACTTTAAAAATCTGGTAAATCTGGATACAAAAGTTAACACGTAATTAATTGCTTTAAATAACAATGCATCCATATTTTTGTTTCTTATTAAGTTATTTTGTTATAGTAATTAATTCGTTCTACGCAAGATAATAATAACATTCGTAGCTAGCGTCATTTTTGAATATTTGCTCATGTTTGACTAATTTATAGCTACTTAGTTTATTTGATTCATCAATCAACGAATAGATGTCCGTGTTTTACAATTTTAGAGACCTTTATGACTTTGCTTCTAATATAATACTTATATAATTTTAACTCGATATTTTTATAAATATCCTAGTTATATAAAATTACATTAAACACAATTCATAAATTAACTTATGGAGTAAAATAGCTAAACTCCCGGCTTATTAAGTGTGGAGGGAGACTGTAGAGGGCTGGGGGGGGAGAGGGTGGTGCGGGACTAGAACATAGTCCGTCCGACTTAAATATGAATTATAGCATTGAGTAAGTACCTATATCAAGATCAAATTACATAATTATTGTATTATCCACACAAGTAAATCTCTTGACAAGCTTTTATCTCAACCTACATAGTATAAATTAACATGACATACAACGTAAAACAATACTTTATTAATTTCTGTCTGTCGTCAAGTCAAAAATAGACATAGAATTTAAAATCTATTTACTGAAAATTATAAAGCTTTATTTTGAGTAAAGTAAGTCCGGGCATATGGCCGCACGGGTGAACAGTTAATTTTGAGAATTACTAATTTAAGATTTAATTTAATTGCCTTCCAAAAGAGCTATGGCTATTTCCTACCGTCTTACTATAGTGTTTATTACATTGACTGCCTCGGTGGCGTAGTTGTATTGTGTACGCGTTACGAGTACGATTTGCGCGCTGAGGTCCTGGGTTCGAATTCCGGGTCGAGCCATAAACATTGTGACTGGGTTTTTCCATCTTAAACAAATTACTCAGTCGCAGCTCGGAGTCAGGAAGTTGGCGGTGTGATACCCCCGTGCCTCGGAAAGCACGTAAAGCCGTTGGTCCTGCGCCTGATCTCTCTCCGGTCATGTCGGATTGCCGTCTCACCGGACTATGAGAGTGAAGGGAATAGCGAGTGCACCTGTGTATTGCACATACACTAGTGCACTATAATATCTCCTGCGTACCTGGCTGATCTCCGTTGAGATTGGCCGCCGTGGCCGAAACTGGCTAGGAGGATGAGATAGATAGATATTACATAAAAATTGAGCCAGAGAATCAATATAATATACTTAGATATGATTTTGTTTGTTTTATTATAAATTTCATAAACCACGCTGCACGTGTTTTATGTTGCAAAAAGGTGTATCGGGAGAACTTATAACAGGCTGAGATAGATCGAAGTCTACGCAAAGGATGTTGTCGGCACAGCTAGTTGTATAAATTCATAAACAGTTTTAAAGAATATTAGGTCATAAAATCTAGCACTAAGTAAGTAGAAATTATATTTTACAAAAGTATCTGAAGAAATAGCAATAGGTTGTAGTAACGTGTAGACTAATAACACTTTTAATGCAAGACGTATAAAGATCATTGTTTTGTAAACAATTCTCTAAACTCAATAATTTTATTTTGTTGGCTTGTTTTAAGAAAATAATTATTTTGTAAGTAAATTGGTAAAAATTTGTTTAAACTTCTTTATCAGGGCTAATAAACGCTCTGTGACTAAAACAAGGAATCTACGGGGTGACTAGACGATTCTGTGAGACTTACAAGATTTATGACCGCTCGGGAAGTTCCCGTGCGAAAATGGATATATCTGTATGCTACAGGGCCAGTTCCACTTAAAAAACTTATCCTGGTATAGCAAACAAATCTCCATGGTGTTCCGTAGTCATATTACTTAATTTATATTAGATAACTAGATTTTGCCCGCGGCTTCGCCCGCATTAAAGAGTTTTTCCTGTATAAAAGTCACTTTATATATAAACTATGTATGTACTACTTTGTATGTTTGTATTATAATAGATAGATTAAATACATACTAGATAGATAGATAGATAGATAGATAGATAGATTGGTTAAATACTCAAAGGTTTGTAACGATTAAACTCTAAAGCTTCTGAACCGATTTCGAATTTTTTTCACCAATATAAAGCTACACTATGAGCGAATAACATAGGCTACTTTTTATCCCGGAAAAGTACAAAGCGGGAATTTTGTCCCGGAAAACCTTTTCTCGCGTGTGGAGCCGTCACGGCCAAACCACTCAATCCATTTCGATAAAAATTGGCAGGGAGATAGTTAAAGACCCTGGGAAGAACCTAGGCTAGCTCTTATCCCGGAAAAATATAAACTGGGACTTTAATCCTGGAAAATCGTTTTCTGCGGGTGGAACCGCGAGAAAATAAGTATGGATATAGTTTGAGATTCAAGAGGAAACAAGCTTCTTTTATTCCGGAAAAACATAAACCGGGAATTTATTCCTGAAAAATTGTTTCTCGCGAATTTAACCTCGAGCAAATAAGTATGGAGATAGTTTGAGACCGAAGGAAGAATATGGGCTACTTTTTATCCCAGACAAGTATAAACCTGGGTTTTTATCCCGGAAAATCGTTTCTTGCGAGTGGAACCTCGAGCAAATAAGTATGGAGATAGTTTGAGACCAAAGGAAGGACATAGGCTACTTTAGGCATAAAAAAACTTTGCTACCTGTGCGAAGCCGGGGCGGTTTGCTAGTATCCTATAAAATTCCTTATCCCGTAATACTAAACAAAACTATAGCGATTACTTAACACATCATACTTGAAGAAGTAGCCGAGCCGA
Organism: Sphinx pinastri; assembly: GCA_947568825.1. Classification (NCBI taxonomy): domain Eukaryota; kingdom Metazoa; phylum Arthropoda; class Insecta; order Lepidoptera; family Sphingidae; genus Sphinx; species Sphinx pinastri. Next base: position 18,733,431 of record OX387614.1, on the reverse strand, counting down.
ACAAGCTTACTATAGCTTATTAGCGAAATACTGCGCAATGCCAACCCACGGCGTGTCTAAGTCGTCACAAATTATTCAAATTTCATGTTTAGTTAATTTTTTTAAATATATGGAGGTCATTATTATTTAATACTAGCTATGCGTGCGGCGTCGTCTGCATGGATCTATCTCAGGCTTACCTGATACAACTCCCCGTAACATAGGACCAGTGGTAACTATATGGTGGCATGACGGTAAAATGTCACGGACCCCCGGCTTCAGGGGACCGTCCCGAGGACCCTACCTGAGAGGAAGAGGACCGTTCAAGGAAATCCTAAAACAAGGTCGCCGGTTTTTGCATTGGTGAGGGGCCCCATTCCATTAATATTCCACGTGCCTTCGCGGGCGCAGTTACCCCACTGCACAGAAAAGGCGCGTATAGCCCGTCTCCCCCGTGAGTCTGCCCATCTGTCCCTGAATTATCCTATATATGACACATAATAAAGCTTAATGTTTTTCAGTTATTAGATTTTGAATCCAACGTTTGGTTTTTGCGTATTACGCTAACGAACATTTGAACAAACAAAAGACAAAAACATAAGTTATTATTTTACGTTATGTGACCTATTCCTCGCGACTTACAGGTATTTTTGCCAAAAATGTTGAATGTACAGACACGGATATACTACGATATTATTATATGTACAAATATACCATGTATAGATTGAACTACGTCAAGTTTTAAATTATTATATTTGTTCAAGACACTTCCTTCTCACGATAGAAATTTAGTTGGTACCTATACTACGCTCTTGGTATTTAGTCGCCATATTTGTGTTTTTAAAACGCATAATGAAGTAATTTACTCATAATAAAATAAATATAAAAATAAATCAAAATATACCAACTCAACATATGGCTTTGAACATAAATTTCAATAAAATCAACGTGAATTTAGCTAGGTACATATCATGATCTATTTTTACCGTGCTCTATCTTAAACCTAGATTACGTCTATCTCATTGTTTTAAATAAGTACTTCTGTATTTTATTTACTTTTACCATTACATAATGTCATTTTTACTTTCTTTACACCCATGAAGTAAGTTAATTTTATACATTTAATATGAATGCATGTAAACTAACGTGAATGCAAAATGCTAAGAATAAAAAATAAACGTGTTTTTCTTTTCAAGACTAGTGTCATTTGTCTGGTTTTTTCGTAATATTAGGACTGACCTGTGTGACCAGGTGTCTTTGTAGAATTTTACTTTGAGTGTTTCCTTCACCGTGGTAAGGTACCTGCAATTTGATTTCTGCATAGCCCGTAAGACGGTTCTTGCGACACGATTTTCATGGCGTTCAAACATTAAGCAAAAATCATCTCAATCATTAGCCAAAGTTGCGCTCCATGCGGGTGCAGCGAGCATGCTGAAGCAATTATGGCCAGGGAACTCCCGTCATAAATTACAGTTTTTAATATATTGGTGGAATTAACATCTTTTCACGGCTATTCCCAATAATTAACTGAGGTCAATAATAGTTATCGTCAAATATTAGTAATCTATCTATAACTTGAGACTGTGTCTATGAAAGGTTATATAAATTTTACGCATACTCACGCCTTTTTATATCCCCGAAGGGGTAGGCAGAGGCGCAACTAATGCACCCACTATTCGCCATTTTTATTCCGTCCCATGATGTGATAGGGGGCGAGCCTATCGCCATATCGGGCACAAATTCCAGACTCCGGGCTGATACTGAATAGAAAAACCCAATATCACTTTGCCCGACCCGGGGATCGAACCCGAGACCTCAGCATTGCAGTCGTACCGTAATACAACTACGCCACCGAGGCAGTCTATATAAATTTTGATCTTCATAATTATAGTGATGGATTGTTATGGATACGTAAATACTTGCTTTAGCAATTAGAACTGTCATAATTTATAGTGTCGACAGTTTCAATTAGAAAATTACTTGACGTCATGTCGATAACTGCGAAAGATAGGATTAGTTATCCTCAGTAAATTTAGGGTAGAATTATGTATAGAAAATAGATACACAATTTTATCTCTAATAAAGCAAAATCATAGACGAATAGAACATAGTATATCATTGACCTAGCTGACTCACACAACGAATGAATTGAAAATTAATTTTAGTATTAAAGTATTACTATTATTATAATTAATACTAACACTGGGGAATATTTATTTATTAACACTTTATTGTACACCCGAGATATAAAGCATAAAAACAAAAATAAATAAAAATATTGTGAGTAGTTAAATCAATTTTATTAACAAAACTGTTACGACAAATTCAAGTTTTGGGTCATTTTTTTGCGTAAAGTTTTAGAAACCTGTCGCACAGGTTATAGTCGCTGTCTTAAATACTGGTATGTTTCAAGAATGCTTCCAATATAATTTTCCTTGTTGCGAGGCAAAAAGATATTTCTTACGATGATCTATTATTATGAGGGCCTTCGTTAAGATGCCAGAGGTAAAAATATGTCCTTAATGGTACGTTTCCATGCAAACGAGGACAATGTGCTCCTGACAGAATTCTTTTTTTAAATTCCTAGTTATAAAATAACTTTAATTCAAACCAACAAAGTTCGCCTCATAAATACTTAGATATCAGGTTCCGTAGAGTGTATAAAACATGGGTATACATCCCTTATCAACCTTACATATAATTTTAATGAAGACATTGAAACGTTAATGCTTTTACCAAACACTGGAAATTGATAATTCGTAAAGTCTCATCGGTGAAGGAAAAACATCGTGAGGAAACCTAAATACCTGAGAATTCTTCATAAGAATTTCGAGGGTATGTGTAGTCTGCCAACCCGCACTAGGCCAGCGTGGTGGACTAAGGCCTGAACTCTCTCAGCAGTAGAGGAGGCCCGTGCTCAGCAGTGGGCAATATTATAATACAGGGCTGACTGCATTTCAAAGTTTCATCTGAATATAAAGTTAGTTTCTTAAACAAATTCCCTAAAGAGGAAAAGAATCATCTTTAAAAACTTTATATTATACTCAGTTATGTACGAATATGGACCCTGCAAAGACAGTTAGTTACAAATCTTATCTATATTCCATGGCTACAACGACAGGCTGACAAACATTAAGGGCCGATTTCACCGCTGGCTGATAAATGATACTCATCGCATAAATGTATAAGCCGATCAAATACAAAAGTCACACTCTAATATTATATGCTCCTAAATATTAGGTCCTTACATATGAAATTGGCGTTTTGTATGGGAGGAATACAAAGTAGATTTTTTTATTATAAAATATATAAGCATGCACCATTGTTATCTATGCACTTTTGCCATCTCATAGGGAGATCATTGGTCCCTGTACTAAAAAAACCATGGGGGCGAGAATCAATAAACTTTCTGAAGGCGGACTACTACATCGGAGTTAAATTTTTTTCCTTGTAAAAAATTATCCAAATTACGGAATAAATGCTAATCTGTTGGAGCAAGGTCCAGGGAGTACGGTGGATGTCGCAGACATTCCAATTGCAGCTCCTCTAGTTTAGCGGCCGTCTGTAGTGCAGTGTGTGTGTGTGTGTGTTGTTTCAAACTTTATTACTTTCCCGATTTTGCTTCAAGTGGATTAAAACAGTTTTATCACTTACACCGAAACCTGCAGCTAACTCTAAGCTGGCTCCGCTTCGACAATAGCCTTTAATTCCTCATTATTCACCTTGGTCTCCGGCCGTCCACGGGGCTTGCTCTGAAGGTCGAAATTTCCAGAACGAAAACGTTGGAACCAAAAACGTACCGTGTTTTACGACACCAGCGCCAAACACATCGTTAATCCTTCGAGCTGTTTCTGCAGAACTGGTGCCACGGTGGAACTCATACTCGTAAATATAGCGATATTTCATGTTTTCCATTGTGCGATATGAATACGCCAATGAAAAAACTAATCAGGAATTACAAATAAATGACTCTTTACGAAATTCAAATGTATCAGTTAAATGCATTTATAAATTTTAATTTAGAATTCTTAACCAAAGGGGAGATATTTCATATCAAAGTGGTTAGTACGACAAAACGCCAATTTCATATGTAAGGACCTAATAAATGGTAATAAAATGTGTACCATCTACATTAGCTATTCAATACGATAACTGTCAAATACAATTTACTTGACACCTGTGAAATTGGCCTTAAGGTTTTTACACAAACAAGCATTTTATCACACACATCATAAAAACTAAAGTAATAAAATGCGTCTGTCATCGAGAACACGATCGTGCGAATTTGTCGTCACACGATGCCAATGTTGGACCGTCTACGGTACACAGTGACTCACTGTGACGTTTCGCTACTCGTTTTACCACAATCTCGGCAAGGAAATCCCCGACCACTCTCCACGATACTTTCTATATATTTTTTTGGACAAGAAGCAACATATGCGTGACGTATGCGGAAATACCTGCCAATTTACATACTATATTCCCTAGATTTATGTCTGACTTAATTCTTGACGTTGATTGGTGACTAATATTTTCCTAGTCATAAAAAAGGTAAGTTCCCGACAATAACTCTTTCCTTATGAGCCATTCCGTTTTATGAAAACAAGGAAATGTACAGATAATTGCATTAAATGCAATATTTTTGTATTGGAATAACAATACCATTCTGTAAACTATTTCTATTGAATGAAGAAATGTGCGCAACAGAAAATGCAAGGAATCTTGTTACATTAACTGAGTAGCTTAGACAAGTCGGCTACGGCTGTATGTTATTGAAATTTGCTAAATAAAGCCATTTAGTATTTTATTTGCCATGTATGACTTGTTCAATGCAATGGTTATCGAATATCTATGTTCCGCTACGAACGCGCACGTTTTATCTTCTCGATGTATTATTGATCGGTTTTGTGAGGCTCGAGTATTGGTACGGATTAATATTAGGCATTGATAATATATTCATTTTTTTTGTTCTTTGTTTTACGAAAATTTTTCAATTTTGATTTTTCTCAAAGGGTTTGCTATATTTATTTAGATCCTACAATATGATAGTATTTTCTTTTTTAAAGTCATAGGCTTGTTATGTATGTATGGGGAGATGTATCGAGAGGAGTAAGAGATATACTGAGGTAGATCTAAATCCACACAGGTGACGAAGCGGCCACAGTCAGCTCTCACTAAAGTAATAAATATACATAGATACTACGTAGAGGAGCCAATTTTTTTTGTAGATAATATAACTTATGTGCAAAGATAGAATACGTAACATAATAAAATTGCACAACATGAACATTTACTAGATAGTAGGCATAATTTAGGACGTCCTCTTACAAGGTGGACGGACGACCTTGTAAAGGTCGCAGGAACCCGCTGGATGCAGGCCGCTTCTAACAGGTTGGTCCGGAAATCTTTGGCGGAGGCCTATGTTCAGCAGTGGAGTTCCAAAGGCTGAAGAAATACATCTTTTACTAATATAATGTCTTCGGAATTCAAAATTAAATAACACATAAAATCAACCGCTATAATATAATAAAAAAAAATAGTATAAGGAAACAGCAATCGTTCACCAGGTTTTACCTGGGTTATTGAGATGAAACACTGGCCACAATTTCCTGTACTTTTTCCTTTTGCGTTCTAATAAAATTACAAATTTTTAGGGTTGTGACATACCATCGGGTAATATTGTGGTTTTCTTATGATCTTTGGTCTTCACAGTAATCAAGTATGTTCTATGTGTCTATTACTACGTAGTACTATTCAGTATTCTGTGCTATTACGACAATGGTTGACACAAAGTAAAGCGAATTTAGAAATTATAATTATATCCTTTAGTAAGTGCAATTAAATGGTTAATGAAGATAGAATAGTCCAAAATAGAATAATAACGACAATAGGATACGATAAAAACTTCTTCTAAGACAGTTTTAGAGAATCAAGTACCTATAGAGGAAAATGCAGAGAAGAAACAGTCAGAACATTTTTTATCAGCTCTGAAGTAAGTAGCTGTGGGTTCGTATCAGTGCGTGTAGAACAAATAAAATGAGAACCAATTTTCCTCTTTTTACAGCAGTTGTTCTTCACATACAAACTTAAAAGAAGTTTTTAAAGGAAAATTCAGTGTGTAGTTTTTATTCTGGAAAATATCCCATATATCATAGGCAGAGTCACAAGCATATTAAGCTAGTAATAAACGAATTGTAAAAACACATAGTTCAACAATAACATATACACCTGACCTCACACTTAGATAGAAATCTTATGTCCAATGACGGACCAATGAATGTGCCATACAAGCCCGCACGGCTACATAACGTAATTCTCGTCATAAAATCAGTAATTTTTACCTCAATGTTTTTACCTCTATTTTTTATGCTAGTTATAGCTTAATGAACTGACATTGACACCGGTCAAAACAAGCCGAGTGCATAATAATTATTGTTTTGATATTATTCATTATACGAATACAATTTTTTCATGCAGCTCTGTATAAGATATCTATCTCCATATTACCGAGGTCATCATTACCTTAATCATCATCAGTGACGTAAAGTCCACTGCTGAACATAGACTTACTGACATGTGAAAAGTGACATGCATCCAGCGTGTTCCTGCGACCTTTATTAGGGGCATATTATACTTAAATCTCAACATTTTTGGTAGGCACTGTCAGTTTTTCCATTGCGAATGGAACTAATCAACCAGGTTGATAGATAATAAAAATTCGACATAAGTAAAATTTGCTGTAACATTTTAGAAAATGGGACTGTCGAAGCCCACAAGAACACCTCTTTGCTCTAAATTAAAATTTCAAATTATTGTAGAGGAAATCCGCTCCGCCATCCTCTCCAGAAAGTAAAATTTTTACTCATCAAAACAGTTTACTAGGTATTGTTCGCTGCTCTGCCCACGTCGAGACCATTTCCGGTATATAATCTTACTGTGTACTTTTCCGGGATAAAGTGCAGCCTACATGTTAACTGATCATGACTGGTGGAGGTCTCTCATTATGTAAGAGGCCGTCTGTGTGGGTACCACCGAAATGTCTATTTCTACCGCCAAGCAACAGTGTGCATGCACTGTTGTGTTTCGGTTTGAAGGACATTGTAGCCAGTATAACTACTGGACATAATGAGACTTAACATCTTAAGTCTCAGGATGACGAGCGCAGTGGAATGCCACACAGTACTTTGTAATTCAAGGTGCTGGATGGTGTTGCTACTGTTTATGGGTGGTCGTATCGCTTACCATCAGGCGAAAGGCATGCTCGTATCGACAATCAAAGTAAAAAAATAATTCTAGGACATACTTATGTGTCGAAATTCAAAAAGCCCTGCAATATTTTATTTCACTTTTAAAGCATCTGAACATCTACATAACTCGTATTTATAACATTAATGAATATAAACAGAACGTTTTATAGACCTAATTCCATAGTATTAACATTTCCATGAATGGCGTTGTTGACAAAAATAAGAACGTCATGATCTCGTGACGTCAGACTACCAGGAACATCAAGATATTTGTATTATATGATTAGTTATTTACAATGTGCCTCATATGTGTCACCTTCGCACCAAACAACAGGGTTTTTTGCAAAACCATAACTAACGTAATTGCATCAATGATCAATGACAGGAGGCTGCGTATTTGGTTTAAAAACTGAATACGTATTTTTGACCAGAATAAATGTTACAAGCAAAAATAGTAAACCGCCCGCTGAATATACAATCATGTATTAATATTGATTAATAAAAAGACAAGTAAAATATAAATCGTAGGTGTCTAGAAGCTAGAATCGACACGTGTAACTCCATATTATAATCGACACCCGATCTACCGTGGCCAGAAACCGTCATCTAGTTTCGATAATCTCCAAAACATAGGCAGCACAAGTACCCTAAATCTAAGAAAGAAGAACGAATAATATCGCTTATTACACTCCCTCGCTGGCCATTCACGAGATTCCTAATAAAATTTCTTAATTCTGTAGAACGTTCACAACTGGGGTCGTAGCCAAGGTGGTGCTCTAAACAAATCTTTGGGAATGACGTATCGTTGCGATAGACTTATCGATAACACATGTCATTCGCCTTCTTCTTTTATCTGACTTTGAACTTGAATTTGAAATAAAATTTGAATTTGACTACGGCGAAGCCAGGAAGGGTAATGATTTTAACACCTATATATGTATGTATCCATTTTATGTTCCACTCTACCCTCGCTCCTATTGAACGGATTTTGACAAACGAGGTGTCTATCGATTCGTATTTATTGTCCAATATTTATCTCTTGCCGGTCTACATTTTTTGGGCTTTACATTACTTACCATCTGGGGCAGTGAAGCCACTTTGTCGAGCGATCGATAAAAAGAACATAACCAATTATAAACATCTTGCCAATATACGTCTCATTGCCGTCTTTCACATAAATCATTACAGAATAATAAAATTGAGGAATGACAATAAAAACTGCTTAAATTACCTTACTCTCAGGCATAGACGCTTCATTCTGGTTATTCTTAAACTTAATGAACACTGGGATAACCAGTACTCAGGCTTTCGTTCTGTTTTCCTTCGTCGCATAAGGTGGCACATAACACCGCTGTTTTAACTGCGCGTACGTTACATAAAACCATGCATTACTCACGTAAGCGAATGTCACAGGAATATTTAACAAGACTCTACTAAAAAGATTTTTTTATTTGCTTAGTATGTTTCTTACTAACGTGTGATTTAGTTACTCATAAATAATTAGTTGAATTTATATCTTTCGAATTAATTTAAGCGTGTCACAATCTGGTTAAATTAAATTTCAAACAACATGTCTCCGAGTAAAATTGTGCGAAATATTCCACAACAGAAAACTTGTTTAGAATCATGCGGTTTGGATTCCGTGAATCATATTTTGAAATATTTTTTATAAGCATAAGTTCGTTAAACGAGTAATAGAGGATTTAATCTTGGATAATTTACGGATATTTACTGTTTAAATTAAATTTAGGGATTTTTGGTCTTCCTGCAATTTAATCAACTGTAGAAGTGACATTATAGGTCTAGTTTGTACGAATAATTGAAACCTTTTTAGAGCTAGACACTTCATGATTCAAGACTTGCTACAACTTCGCTGTACCATATCTTCTCCTGTGCTCTATGCATCCATTAGAGCATTTAGCAACGCTCTAAGATGCACCCCTTTGAAGGTTTGGCAGTTGGCACGACACAGTTTACAGCAACTTTGACTCAGTTATAACGGCTACCTGCCTACGTCAATCCCATATGAGGGATCCCGGACAATCATGTCAGAAAAAATCATGTCTTGCCCGACTTAGGATTCGATACCATTACATTTCGATTTTTTTGTCCATCGATCAAATACGATGCCACGAGACCAAGGAAACAATAAACAAGGCGCGACTCTATGCAGTAATTAAATATAATCTAAATCTGTCAAATATTCCTAAACTCTTGTAAATCTAGCTTACACGTTATTAATTTCGTATATAATATAGCATAATATTATGGAATCCCCGAACTTATGCTAATTCTGCTGACGTAACAAATTCGTGCGTTGTTATGGGAACCAGTATTGGACTGGCGAGGTCTGGCGTCTTGTGACACCAACGGTAAAGCTGTACGGGTAAACCCAAACATGTGACGTCGTTAACAAGTTTGGCGACTCGCTGTGTATTCATAAAATGGGCTTATTTACTTATTTAGAATTTCCTTTCACTCATATTTTACAGATACACACACACTCACGCTCTTTATCCCCGAAGGGATAGGCAGAGGCGCAACTAGTGCACCCTCTTTTCCCCGTTTATATTCCGTCATATGATGTGATAGGGGTCGAGCCTATCGCCATATCGGGCACAAATTCCAGACTCCGGGCTGATACTGAATAGAAAAACCTAATATCACTTTACCCGACCCGGGAATCGAACCCGAGAACTCAGCTTTGCCGTCATACCATATTACAACTACGCCACCAAGCCAGTCGACCGATCCGATCGATTTAACGAAATTTTCTTTTAATTTGTTTATTTAATACAAACATACCCACGGTTAATACGTTACAAAAGTGTTGTACTATTAGTTTGTGCGTCAGAAAGTATGAAAAGTACCTGCGCCTGACGCCTACCTAGAGCCTGTGCCTGCACGCGTAATTCAGATCACACTAGTAAAACACAACTACATAGCTCAAAATATTGACCGCTACGATCTTTGTGGTTTTCTCACATGATTCTGTCATTGTGCTTTGCTATTGGATATGTTTAAATGGAAATTAGACGATTGGCTGTGACATGAAATGTGTCATTTTTGCATTGTATTTCCTGAGGGTTTTTGTATGAAACCGCATGACGTCCACAATTGGAATTGGTGTTTGTTTATTTTCATAGTAAAACGTAATGTAGATAGATGTTTGTGATTTGTTATTTACTTTACTTTATCGCTTATTGGAGAATTAGTGGGCATAAAATGGATTAATGATGCATTTAGATTCACCGATAAGTATATTTTAACAGTACTAATTTTGAAGGCCACATTATAAGAATACGTGCGTAAAATATAATAATAATCAGTCCATTATTATGTAACAAATCAGCCATTGTATAATATATTTAGACAATTAGCAAACTCATAAATTATAAGAATATTGCAAATGTATTGCTGTTTACTGGTGGTAGGTCTCTCATATGTAAGAGCCCGTCTAGGTGGATACCACCGCAATGTCTATTTCTACCGCCAAGCAGTAGTGTGCGTGTACTGTTGTGTTTCGGTTTGAAGGACATTGAAGCCAGTGTAACTACTGGACATAATGAGACTTAACATCTTATGTCTCAGGATGCCGAGCGCAATGGAATGCCACACAGTACTTTGTAACTCAAGGTGCTGGATGGTATTGCTACTGTTTATGGGTGGTCGTATCGCTTACCATCAGGTGAACGGCATGCTCGTCTCGTCATTCAATGCAATAAAAAAAATGTCTTTCGGCATCACAAAATTTAAAACGACATTTTATATTGCTTGACCTTATAATTCACAGCCTATACGTAATGTATTCCATTTACTGAGTAATTTTCGTGTTATATGACTTTATGTAGATCAATTTTAAACATTACAACATGGTACGTATGCTTTGAAAATTATATTTAAAAGTGTTATAATTAATTTCATTAAATTATAAATTGTCCTAATTAATTGTATCGCATGGTATCCTATTATAACAAGCTAATATTATAGGTAAAATAATATAATTGCTTTATATTATGCAACTGCAATTTCTCAATAATAGAACGTATAATTTTATCGAAACATTTAATTTTCAAAGAACGTCTAAAACGATAAACACTTTAACGGTGGAATATATTTTCAAGATGCGAATACTGTGGTTCGCATTAGCATATTTATTAAACTTCTATAATATAGATACAAGTACCAGCATAACACAGGGAAAGTGTTGTCAAACGAAAGGGAAATCCCATTCTCAGGTTATAACGGGAAAACACCTCGTCTCACCTTATTGACATAGTAGAATTGATTGAACTGACTCTAGAATAGTAGAATTTAGATCAGGGTTCAGATCTGTTCTCAAAAATGTCTGTCCTACTAATCCCGATAAAAAATTATGTTTGTGGTCAGTGCCAAAGCACTTCAAAAAAATCTGTCTGCTTTTGTATTTAGAAATAATCTGAATTCGTCTGGTTTAAATTATGTATCCTAAAGTCCATTCTTCATGAAGTATCGCTTGCTTTAACGGTGAAGGAAAACATCGTGAGGAAACCTGCATACTTGAAAAGTTCTCTATTAGAATTTCGAAGGTATGTGAAGTCTGCCAACCCGCACGAGGCCAGCGTGGTGGACTAAGGTATATAATACAAGGTTGTTATTATTATTATTATTCAAGTCCATGAAACGGAAATGTACGGGTCTCTTTCCTACGGAACTCAAAGAGATTAGAACCATTTCACATTATTTTCTGTTCTTTTCTGTTTAAGTCTTACACCGTGTAATTATAATTAAGATTAAAGTTAATTTTATTTTATATAGATTATTTGATATGATGTACAATAGGTGTGTCAAATCATATAAAACTACTACTTCTGCTCGCGGCTCCGCCCGCGTGAAAAAGTTTTTCCAGGATAAAAATATTTCCCATGATAAAAGGTAGCCTATAGCACTCAATAGTAATGTAGCTTCCTATTAGTGAAAGAATTTTCAAAATCGGTCCAGTACTTTTTAAGTTAATCCGTTACAAACAAACAAACAATCAAATCATTCCTCTTTATAATATTAGTATAGATAAATATACTGTATTGCACTCGATTAATTTTAAAAGTTTCTTTAATAAGTTTAGCAGTTAGAGCTCCATTGTTTCTGCTAAAGTGCTCGCAACTCAGCGATCCTTGCTACACACTGTTAGTCGCTTTTCGTGTCAGTTCAAACCATCCTTCAACCCAAGTAGTTGATTGATTCCTATAAACTACCTCAACCGCTACAGACGGATTAATAGCGAAAATCGACCAATCAGAATAGTTTGATATGCTTACAGATGAATCATTTTGATAAGTTTATTCTTACTTTGACGCATAGCTAGTTAAAATCGCCCGCGAGTGGCGTCGGACAGGGTAGCGTATAAGCCTTCTAAATCATGTCACTATATTTGTCTTCCTTGTAAGTAAGGATAATATGTGGCAGTATAAGATCATCGTCGGATACAACATTCTCTATACTTTACGCTGTAACTTATTAACTAGTAAAACATTTCAATTAGATATTTTACTACCCTGCCAACTCTCCTTTAGTAATCCAATGTGAAACGCAATGAACTTTTTCTAGCATGCCGCAATAAATAAGCCGAATAAGCAACATTAATAGCTCTATTGATGCTATTGAAGCGGCGATAGCCTAGTTGGGAGTGGAACGCACTGCCAAGACGAATGTCCGCAGGTACAAAACCCATGGGGGGACACCTCTGACTTTTCTAAAAAGTTATGTGTATTCTTTGTGAATTATCGCTCGCTTTAACGGTGAAGGAAAACATCGTGAGGAAACCTGCATACCTGAGAAGTTCTCTGAATTTCGAAGGTATGTGAAGTCCGCCAACCCGCACTATGCCAGCGTGGTGGACTAAGGCCTAAACCCTCTCAGTTGTAGAGGAGGCCCGTGCTCAGCAGTGGGCAGTATATAATACAGGGCTAGTACGGTATGGTATGGCAATAACTCTATGTTCATTTGACGAACCCTCACGTGTATTATATTCGACCTGGATCGTTTATTTTCAGAAGTAATATACGTATAACCTAATTTTTTAATAAAATGTTATCATAAATCGTGTTTATTTTTAATGAAACCTGTCGCCGAGAATCCTGCCCCCAGCGGATCGTCTTCGACATACTCGTTCAAAACTGGTATAGAACTAGACGTCTTTGTACCTGGGTCATTACTTCAAGAGTTTCAAGCCAATAATCATATTGTCACTCAATTTTATGAATAAACTAGACTTTTGCTCGTGGCTCCGCCAGTGTGAATAAGTTTCTCCGGAATAAAAGTATACTATGTTACTCGCTGATAATATAGCTTTATATTGGAGAAAGAATTTTTAAAATCGGTCTAGTAGTATTGAGTTTTTTCGTTACAAACACACAAAAATACAAAGCTTTCCTCTTTGTACTATTAGTGTGATGATGCCTTTCCTTTAATTTCATAGTTGTATTATGTGTTCTTTAGTAAGGACAGATTTCAATCACAAAAGTTAATAGGATTATACACAACACGAACAAATTAAAAACGACAATTCATGATCATAAAGTTCAAATACGTCAACCTAATGTCTAACCACAGCATACTGAATAGTATGGTCTAAGTTTTAATCAGTCCGGTATAATTTATTTGGGGAATAACTTATAATATGACGAATATTCATGTAGAAGTCGGCCCTGAGTATAACAAATCAACTCGTAAATATGCTAGAGCATTTCTATTTGATAATTTGAACATAGCGTTTCGCTGATTTCTTTATATCCCACGATGTGATAAGGCCATATCAGCTGCAATTTCCACTGCCAGGGTAATCACGTGTTTTCGAATCCAAATCTATACTATAATGTAACAGCTCAAAAGATTGTTTATATTTTTTTAACACGCTAATCTAGAACTACTCCGTTTCCAAAAATTCTCATGTCCATGCAGAAACTATCCACTTATCTTCAGCAGTAGACTTGATAGGTGCTACTATGCGCCGTTATTCCTTCTGATGATTACGACTGTCCATGGGTCTTTCGGCACGTACCGTGTCGGATCCAAAAAGACTATCGCGACGACATACTCAACTTGCTCTCAAGGAATTCCAATCTAAGCCATAGAGCGTACGTCTCTCAGAGCAACCGTTGAAGACGCGAGACCTCTTGTTGCCGGCCGCGCTGTGCCATGGTCGGCGACCAGAGGTTATGGCGAGCTATGACCTCCTTTTGTTAATGCGTCATTTCGCGGAAAGAGACCGTCCTCCAAGATTGTAAATGGAACGATCCCGCGATTAAAGAGATGTACAGCGACACGACTTAACAAAGGCTGTGGACTAAGAACATTTGGGAAATCCCACCACTAAATCACCTACCTGCCTCAAAATGCGACTTACTGGGGCTAAACGAGAAACGGGAGGTTGTTCGCCTTTAATACGCACTGGGAGTTTTTTTTGCCACGTTAAATTACGGTGAAATTGACATTGACACAATGTTTAACCTATACACTCCTACTATTGAACAGACATGCATGTAATTTATGTTAGATTTAAATCGTAAACTTAATACAAATCTATAAACTTCAATAAATGAAGTTACATGCATACGACCTCACGATAATTTGATTAGTAGGGACACTCTACCAGTGAAACTGCTCCAAGAAACATTTGGCCAGCAATTTTTTTTGGGATGGTGTGACCGATGCCTTGGTGGGTAGTTACTACCTGTAAAGACCGTCTTTCGATATGCAGGATCTTTAAGCTTCAGAGTCCGCAAAGACGTACCTAAGGTAAAATCGCTAAGGTGTATATTGCAACTAAGCTATTTCGATACGGATTCTTTTACTCAAATAAAACAAATAGTGCATCTTTCGAAACTCCCTTAGTTCATTACGAATTAACTCTCAACATTAACGTTAATTCAAAATGTTTTAAATATACTAGGACTTTATTTTTTTTTTTCTCATCAAATAATATCAAATCAAGAGGGAAACTAGTATAATTGTATTCTAATACAGAGCTAAAAAATATAAAACAGGTATAAAAATTATTTATCTAATGGTTACACAGGTTTAAGCGTAGGTTTGTTAAATTAAAAATAATATTATTATGCCTAAAACAAATTTTTACCTCATATAATTTCCATTTCGTCCATTTTTATGCACTATTTAAAACAAAGAGTAAGAAGTTAGTACTTAAGTTGAAGTTAAGCAGATACACAAAACACGCTCAATACCATATTTAGGCAGTTAAAAGTTAAACCCACTTTTTATAAATCTGATAACTAATTGCGATAACATTATGATTAAAATTTACTGCTTTAATGTCTGTAAAATCAATAACTATAGTTATTTTACGTATTGGAAATATAGGAAGATATCATTGAAGCAAATTTAATATCAAGCCTGTAAAATCTCATTACGTTGGAGCCGAACAATGCGATCAATATCATTTTATATCACTTTTTACTAGGAAAGTATTGTAATGCACTCTGATTCATGATTGCATTGCTCTAATCTTAACATTTCAATATCTTTCTGCATCGAAATCGTCCCCAGAGGGACATTATTTATTTCACTTTATTCGTTGTAATACAAATTCAAAAGATGCATAAACTTTTTCATGACTTCCCCATCATATATTGAATATTAATACTCTTTGTTTTTAGCGTACGACTAAATTAAATCCTTTGAATTGCAATTGGCCTTGAGTGTGTGGCATAAAAAGAAAGCCCATAAAAGGGCAAGTAATTATTAATATTAAAAACAATAAATGATATATTATTATTATAAAAATTTAAAGTAGTTTAATTGTATATTGAGTGCTGTTTCGTATTTATGAGATTAGAGCAAAAATGCAAATGTATTAAAAAAAACCTCATTCATCAGCATCATCTCATTAATAAGATGTTTTAATATGTCACAAAACAATGCTAATAACTTTAAATAATAACTATGATATATTAAATATGGATTATTAAAATTATTTGCAAATTCAATAATATTATGGGTTCGTGAATTTCTTCCGAGTACGTGACCGACCGGATTCAATCAAGGATCTGTTGTGACATTGATGGAATACCACCGTGATAATATTGGCTCCAGCACCATGTATGGGATGATGACTGGGTATCATAATTAGGGGTTGAGGGTTGGTGGTAATGTGTCAGGAGGCTTAGAAGGCAGCGGGGGTGCGTGCGGGGGCGCGCGGGCCGCTGATAATGACGCATGCGCGACGAAAGGCGCTGCGGGGTGGGAGGTGTGCGCCTAACACTATTTAAACTGTTCTTGCGAACGAACATCATGCATTGGTCTGTTTGCAATCCAAAGTTTAGTTAGCTATAGTAATACGACAGCTCGAGTCGCAGACAGACAGGCACAAGCCCGTGGTCGAGACAAAAAGCTCTCGCAGACAATACGCTAGCTAAACGCGCAGTGAACCCTTCGTTCAGGCCCTACCGGTCCCAGTGGTGTGTCGTGAGAAGAAATGGCAGTTGCAGCAGCCCAGAAGAACCGCGAAATGTTCGCCATCAAGAAATCCTACAGCATTGAGGTGAGGAGCTCGCCTTCTGCGGGCCAGGACCAGAATCCATGGTCTGCTTTACATTGCTTGCTCACTACATTATGGTAAACATTCATATCATCCCTGCTATTGTGATTGGTTAACAAATAATTGATAAAAATATATTTTTTTATATTTATACTGTCTAATATACTTCTACATGACCAATCACGAAAGTAAAATATAACTAAGTTGGCTTAAAATCATGACATTCGTTTGTGAAACTTGTAAAATAGTTTATCATTTATCTGGTACTGGTACTACTTTGTTACTTTCATTGGTACGAATTCAAAATTGCCGCCATAAAGTCGTTGTACATTGTGAGAAACTATGTTAATTTCTTAATTTCAATTACATTAGAATAAACAAATGAGTACTTAGATGTTAACTGTAATAAATGCATTATATAAATAAATCTAACTATTTTTAAAATTATTTATAACAAAGATATCAAAGAAACAGTTGTAAATTCAGTGGTCCATGATAATTTATTAAGTATTAAACTATTCAATGATTATGATTACGTCAAATAAATGTTATGTAATTTAAAAATTTACTAATCATTCACAAGCTCATTTTATTTCACTAAAACAGACAGGAATATAACAATCTTTATTCTCATGGTGGCATTATTTACCTACTAACGAATCATAACAAAGCATTGTTGAGTACACCGTGCAAAACATTCGAGAAAATCACGATAACGGGAGATTTTTAAAGAAATCGTGTGAATACGACGTGTATAGAGATCAATTAAGTAAATAAAATATTAATAGTCATAATATACAATGTTTTCACTTGTTAATAATTCGTTAAACGTGCGAAATCATGTATGTCTTCAACGGATGTCATTACGTAGAAAAGGCGGACAAGGATCGCGTAATCTTATTATTTCGACTCGCAATTAAGTCACCGCTTTCTCATGTCGTGTGACGAGTTATGCAACAACCCACCAAACAATAATATTAAACATAATATAAAAACTCAAGCCTTCTTAAACAAAGGTTACAAGAATGCGTACGAAATCTTAAGCGCACCGCATTCATGAGCACGCGCCGGATATTTCGCTCAACGCTTACCACTGACCGCAGAAAACATCCATTAATTACATACTCTCATCATTGTCTACACCAAGATTAATTACCATTGTCAATATTCAAGGAGCTGACTCCTAATGTTTACTTCATGTCGTCAATTTTACTGCAATTACAACTTGATTGCCTTTGAATAAATATCCCATTATACTTTTACAACTCAGTACCCATTTGTTACGAAGCTGATGCGAAATACTTTATGCGAACTGCACCACTTGTGTGCAATGAAAGTTCATCTGTTGAATAGAGCAAATTTCAGTTAACTAACCCATGGGTACTAGCTGTGTGCTGCCATGCGAAGAGATTATTGTTTATTAATGTAGTTGTGTGCTGTGCGATAAACTAGCCCTGTACCTAACGTGTAATAATTAACGTGTATTTTATAATTGGCACCTGAATGATTGTATTTCCTTGACCGTCGAAGGTCGGAATGCGTGCCGGCACGACGCTCACCGGTCCACTGCAATCGGTACCGATCGTTCAAATTTAATCATATCACAAGACGGACGAGCGCGTTCCTTTATCTCGGCCAAGTGACTACGCTCCTATGAAATGGAAATTTCAATAACCTATTTTCTATCTAAAAACTACGGCGCAACAACTGTTTCGGTTTTAATTAGACATCGTCACGCAAGAACTAAATCTAAAGTCTGTTCATAACAGATTCGAGGCTATTCAGGTACGCCCTTGACCAATAGTGGTTCTTCGTCGCGGTCAAATTATTCGTAATTTGTAGATTGTTCTGGCTATGGCATTTATTCTTTTTTGCATAATAAACATAATATAATTCGATCACTTCCTTTGTCTGTGGCGATCTTTGTTTCGCTAGAATGTTTTATCGAATGTACTGCATGAAGTTTAAAAAATGATACGTTAAATAACAATGTAGAAAGCAACAAAACGTAATATAAAGATAATTTAAACACTCAAATAACAACCAGAATCATATGTAGTATCCAAATCCGTTAGCAATCAATCAGATGTCCACTACAGAGGTAATAGAATAGAGAGGAGGGGTGGCGGCAGGTCGGCGTCCGGCGCTCTCCGGCTTGGTTTAATTACCCGACCGATTGGAATGGTGAAGTGGCCACTTGGGCACCCCAAGGCTATAACAACCGGATTCCGAATCCAACCCGCTCCAGTTAGGCGGACCTTTAGACAACTCGACACTGTTTCCGCGATATCGATTTACGTAAACAATCATAGAATTATCCAGTTTAATATTTACAGTATGCAGTTCACATCATAACTCTATTTCGTTTCGGGTGGCAGTTAACAATAGCGAGCGATTAGCGCAACCCTTGACACACATAGTTAGGCCTGCACGGCCACTCTAGTGGAAAATGCTAGGTCTCGCCGCCCGCGCACCCCACCCGCTCCCTTACGCTATGCGACGGAAATTACACTGCCACTCGCATTATCATATCAAAGTCAACGGCAGGCAGCTTGAATGAAGAAAATACGGCTATTATCCATTGTTATAGCACTTCTGCGTACCCGCATCAGACGACAATAGTGCCACTTGTCGCCGGATTTCCCACTCAAGGGGAATTTGAGGGTAATTAAACTACTAACAGGGTTTAATGTTATAAATACGGGATTTTTTATACGAAAATAATATTTATCAGGTATAATCTTGTTGATATTAATCATGCATTCCTTCTTGTTTAAGTCATCGGACAGACACAAACGTCGTATAAGCAATTAAAAACATAAAAACTTACACAAAAAGATAAATGCAATACAGTTCGGTAAACGACTACATAATGTTTCAAATCGTTTGAGATTCAGTTGTGACATTGCAATTAAAACTTCCAGCAGTTAAGTAAAGACTTTAACGCGAATGCACAATGCCAGCTTCCTATTGAGCTGTAGACAAGACTAACTTCAAAGCAATTGTAGTAAATGATTCCATTCGAGTGCAGTGGTCTAGAAACTCTAACTCATTTGAAAGATTTCAACCGTCAGATGTCGCATCCGGCGGGAGTGCTGCGGGAAATAATGGAAGCACTTTACCCCCGGCCACACGCAGGAAATAAGCTTAGGAACTTCGTAAAAGCAATTCCTGCTCGCACATGAAATATAATACGACCGCTTTATATTTATGAGGATTTTGTGGATCAAAACAATTTTCAAAGAAAGACCCTTTGTATTTCGCGAGACTACGTTGACATTTAAAAGCTTTTAACCTTAGGCTTTCTACGAAATCGTAAATCAAATAAAAGAACTTCTAATGGGCCGACTATTTTAGAACACAGTATTGTATTTCAAATACAGTAGTTGCTTCGCACATAAAAAAAATAAAATAAAAATATAGATACAAATAACAAATAAATAATAAAACAAAATTACAATTCATAGTAAATGCATGATTCGAGATAATCAACTGTCATTGTCAAAATCATAAACCCATCATCATCATCATTTACATATATTATGATCATAAGAAATCATATATTAATTTAAATAATGTGTTGTTACAGAACGGCTACCCATCTCGCCGTCGCTCGCTGGTAGACGACGCCCGCTTCGAGACCCTAGTTGTAAAACAGACGAAACAAAGTGTCCTAGAAGAAGCTCGCGCCCGCGCCAATGGTACATAACATTTACAATTGTTACATCGGCTATCATCTATGACATAAATGTAGTAGCATTGTTTTGTAAGGTTTCTCCGATAAAAACATATTACAGTGTGATGTGATGACACACTCATTTGACCCCTTAAAGATTAACATTGACCTCAGTCAAGCCCATCGTGTACCAACGAGTCATGTGCTTATGTTTTTGTAATTTTATTTCCTTTTTTAGTTTGCATGATTATTGTTTTTGATTTTTAATTTAGACTCTGGCTTGGACTCCGAATTTATCCAAGATGGAATTCATATTGGCAATGGCGATAAGAACCCAACTGTCGAAGATGGAACCCAACAAGACGAAACTAAAAATGGGCATCTTGGTAAATGTTGTTTTATTTTTTGTCATTTGTTTGTTTTATTTTATTGTTTTATTTTTGTTTATTTTCTTTTATTTTATTATTTATAGCGGATGCAGACGTTGGCGATAACAAGGCAGATGAGGGTCAGTATCAACTTCACCCAGTAACAATGATCTTTCAAGATTAAATAATGATATCGATTTCGACATAAGTAGCTATGACTTTTTTTGTAATACAATATTTTCTTATAGACTACACTCTGACCGAAGAGGAAGTGATCCTTCAAAATGCCGCGAGTGAATCCCCCGAAGCGGAGCAAGCCGTGCAGCAAGCTGCTCTACTGCTTCGCATGCGTGACGGCATGGGTTCTCTCGCTCGCATCCTTAAGACCATTGACAACTACAAGGGATGCATCCAACATCTTGAAACTCGTCCGTCTCAAGTACCCGGAGTCCAGTTTGATGCCTTGCTGAATGTTACTATGTCGCGCATCAACCTTCTGCAATTAATTAGATCTCTTCGACAGTCAACGGCTTTCGCCGGAGTCAATCTCATGTCTGAGAACAACATCTCAAGCAAAACCCCGTGGTTCCCCTGCCACGCTTCCGATCTCGATAACTGCAACCATCTCATGACTAAATACGAACCTGAGTTGGACATGAACCATCCTGGTTTTGCTGACAAGGAGTACAGAGAGCGCAGGAAGCAAATTGCGGAGATCGCTTTTGCTTACAAGTACGGTGACCCGATCCCATCCATCTCGTACACTGAGAGCGAGAACGCCACCTGGCAGCGTGTGTTCAACACCGTTTTGGACCTGATGCCCAAGCATGCCTGCAAGGAGTACAAAGTGACTTTCGGAAAACTACAAGCCGCGGACATCTTCGTGCCTCACCGTATTCCTCAGCTGGAGGATGTGAGCAGCTTCCTGCGCAAGCACACCGGCTTCACCCTGCGCCCCGCAGCCGGTCTTCTCACCGCTCGCGACTTCCTCGCCTCCCTCGCCTTCCGTGTGTTCCAATCCACACAATACGTACGTCACGCTAACTCACCATTCCACACCCCTGAACCGTAAGTAATCTCATTTAATGATTGTATTACAAACTCGACATTCAAAACAAATTTATAAACGTGCTCTGCCAAATTATAGCATAGGTATTATTATATTGTGTATCAACACATGCAGGACAATGTGTAAACACGGAAATCGCGGATATAACAAAACCTGTTGTACCACGTATTAGCCTAAAATCATTCGGTACTGATAATGTAATTACGGTCTGATTTGTACCTTGACGAATCTTTTTGCGGAAATAATTACGCAATAAGTCCTTGTCGATGATACAAACTTTAACAAAACAATGTAGAAGGAACGAAGTAATTCTATTTGTGAGTCATAAAATATGACTCCCTCGGTGGCGTAGTTGTATTGCGTACGCATTACGAGAACGATTTGCGCGCTGAGGTCCTAGGTTCAAATCCCGGGTCCAGCCAAAAACATTGTGACTGGGTTTTTCCATCTTAAAAATTACTCAGCCGCAGCTCGGAGTCAGGAAGTTGGCGGTGTGATACCCCCGTGCCTAGGAAAGTACGTAGAGCCGTTGGTCCTGTGCCTGATCTCTCTCCGATCATGTCGGATTGCCGTCTCACCGGTCTATGAGAGTGCGCACACACTTGTGCACTATAATATCTCCTGCGTTCCTGACTGATCTCCGATGAGATTGGCCGCTGTGGCCGAAACTGGCTAGGAGGATTACATTTACATAAAATAGGAAATGAACATACATAGAGATCTAGCAATAGCTTGTAGTGGTATAGAGTACTCCTTTATATAGAAAGTAGTATTATTGCACAGCTTTAAAGCGGGGCCGAGTAATGGAATTGTAACATCGTTAAACTTCCCGCTCCTAATAACTTAGTTAAGGCTTCTACGTCGCCATCCAGTGAGAAGTTTTTAGTATCAAAGGCAAGAATGATTTAATTTATAGTCACTTTAACGGAGACCTGTGTCTTTTGCATCCTATTTAGATAATATAGTAGGCTTTATATAACTAGGTACTATCGCAATATTTAATCGGGTAAAGCAAACTGTAAATCATATTTTATAAGTTTTTGGTCTGCCGTACACTCGATTACAACGCACGATTGAGTTAATACTCTGTTCATTTTCAGTGATTGTATCCACGAACTTCTTGGACATATCCCGCTCTTAGCTGACCCTGGCTTTGCGCAGTTCTCACAAGAAATTGGACTTGCTTCACTCGGCGCCTCGGACTCTGAAATTGAGAAACTCTCTACTGTAAGTTATGGAAACAATTGACAACCGATTGCTATTTGATCATGATTGTGTGCAACGCGAATAACATCATTATATGGGCCCATGCTCTTGCGAAATATTTTTAATTATACAGTACAGCCACTGGGCAGTACACATTTGTGAATGCTATTTTCTTTGCGCAGGTATACTGGTTTACGGTTGAATTCGGGCTGTGCAAGGAGAACCAACAACTGAAGGCTTATGGTGCCGCTCTGTTGTCCTCCATTGGAGAATTACTCCACGCTCTTAGCGACAAGCCGGAACTTAGGCCGTTCGAGCCCGCATCTACATCCGTGCAGCCCTATCAAGATCAAGAATACCAGCCTATCTACTATGTAGCCGAGAGTTTTGAAGATGCCAAAGAAAAATTCAGGTATTTCACGTCTCGAAAATGTTGTACTTATCAAAAAACTCCACTTTTTTGAACTTAGACTAAAAGTGAATGATTTTGTTTAGGCGCTGGGTGTCGACCATGTCCCGACCCTTCGAAGTGCGCTTCAACCCGCACACGGAGCGCGTGGAGGTCCTCGACTCCGTGGACAAGCTGGAGACGCTTATCTGGCAACTCAACACCGAACTGCTGCATCTCACCAATGCCGTCAAGAAGCTTAAGGGCTCACATTTCGAGTGATTGCCCTACCTTTAGTACACATCAACGGTTCAGTGCACGCGACCTTGTCGCATTCTGTATAGCTAGTGATATTATAGATGTAAGATTGTTGTTGGCGTGTGTGGAGCGTTTGTGAGCGAGTGTGAAAACCATCCGATGGTACTTCGTTGAATTCCTTTTGTACCTTATTATATTATTTATTATGCCGAGCTCATTGCCCGGGACTCGGAAAGTGCACAGAGCTCCCTATTGCCCATTTATGGAGGCTGTGCGCGTTTCGCGGATCCTTTACTATTATTAGAAATAATTTATAATTTAAAGAAAGACACAAACAAACAAAAAATGGAGCACCAAAAACATAAAAAAATCAAACAAAATATATGCGTTTGAGTGGAATCTGATGTTTTATTTGTATTCCTTATTACTGTGTTCGACTTAGAGCACATGAACATCCAGTAGTTTCTTACCTGCATTACTTAATACTGCATCTATTTACAGATACGGATCTAGTTAATTTGATATTCATGTCGCGATACTCTAAATTATGCCTTTGAAACCTTTAAAATAAGTATTCAATATTAAAACCAATATAAAAGAATAAAACGAAGTAAAGACGGAAAGCAATCAGCAAAGAAAGTAGCGAACCTGGCGCACTGCGCACCTGTAATAAGATTTTCACGGGTCTCTGAGGAATATGATTGCTACGAATGTAATCGGATTGTGAGAAATACAATTAATTGCTTTCAATATACCCAAGGCGTCCAAAAATACTCTTAGTGGCCTTTATTAACATTTAAATATTAATAATGAAACAAAAGAATTAATATTTCCATTGTTAATTAAATTATTTCCTTTTTGAATAAAATTAAGGAGTAATAATAATAAAAACTTAAAGATAAATAGTAGTTAACGTTAGTTAAAGTAAGTTTGTTTCTTAATGTTTAAATATAATTGAACATTTACTTATACCATAGTCCAGAACTCCATACACATCTTCGGACATTTAAGACAATAAATCAAAGCATTTGAAAGTATGGCAATTATGTGACAAAATACAATATAGCTATCTTAACCACATGGCATAATGGTTGTACGAATGAGGTACATGATTACAAAGCAGTGGTCGAGGATAAGTGAGCAAGTAAGACATATTATACCGGCCAGGTCTCGGTGGCTACACTACCACTGGGTACGTATGGTTTCATGTTAAGGATACTTCTTGCACGTGTTGGCATAATACACGTCCACAATAATACCTTTCAATTTCATTATCATTCAATGTTCCATAACATGTCTTTTGCTAATTATTGCATATATAACAAGGACCAACAGCCAATCAGCTTTTAAAATAGACAGATAAATAATGTTCTGCAGAATAGTAAAGGCTTAAAATTATCCATAATAATATATACAAACCGCTACGTAACAAGGGCATTGACAAAGAGCCGGTACTGAAAAAGGGAATGTAACGCAATCAAAGAACAGGTTAAGCCAGGATCGAGAGTCAAAGCGTAATGTGTTCGTGAAAAACAAAAAATGTATAAAAAATAGTGTTTTAAAGAGGTCGGTGATAAGCGTTGACATTAAAACGAGGCAGTAAGTCGAGAGGTACGACGGTCGACCTCAAGTCGAGCAAGGGCGCGCACGCCGTTTGGTTCCGTTCAAATAAAGCTGGTTGATTGTAGGCAGCCAGCGTCGCCGGTCATTACGTGCTTAATGTGGATGAATTCAAGCGTATACGAAAAACTAAAAACGCGGCTATTGGTAGGGTAACAAGCAAGTTTGTAATACATAATGCATGTAGTTGCAACTCTAAAGTGGTTATGTACAGGAATTTAAGGAAAATAGATCACTTTCGTATTTGTACTATTTGAAAGTAGACGAAAGATTGATAGTTATTTGGCTTCTCCTATAATAGTATAGGTATCCTTTTCAGCTATTTCCTATTGTATCGAAAATTTTAATCGAATGGTGTTATAATGAAAAAAATCAAACATTGTCCATTGTTCTACAGGAAGTATGCAGTGTAGTAATAATTAATATTTGTGTAGGTATATCACCTCTAGTATAAATATTATGTTACCATTAAAAAAACACATAGACCTTTCTATCACATCCTTAAAGTGACCGATAAAATACTCTATAATACAACGTAATTTATTCAAAAATTAGTAAATAATATAATAAATTCCAAACAACCAACGACTAACAACTTATTGCAGCAAACTAGTTGAATTCATTATCGTCATTGTCAGCGAGCACAAGCACCGAGGTGTTCATTAATGACGTGACCTGAGTATGAAGAGCACGAAGTCTGATCTCAACTAGCTCAAAGTTCTCTTGAAGGCTGTTGATTTGCATCTGCATACGTTGACGGATCTAAAACACGTATTCTTGTTTAGGATTTTCCTTGAAAGGTTTCGTACAGTGCGTGAAAGGACTCGTGATGCACTACGATTTAGTCTTGATGTATTTCTTGAATACTATATAAATTAAACCAGTGTGCGCCTGTAAGCCACAATAAGATTACGCACATCTTAAAATTTATTTTGAAATGAAATAATATTTTAATCCCTGAAACGTTAAAGATTATTTAGACACGCACACACACTCACGCCTTTTATCCTCGAAGGATAGGCAGAAGCGCAACTATTGCACACATTTTTCGCCATGCATATTCTGTCCCATGATGTGATAGGGGGCGAGCCTATCACCATATCGAGCACAAATTCCAGACTCTGATACTGAATAAAAGAACGCAATATCACTTCACGACCCGGGGATCGAACCCGTGACTCCAACACTGCAGTCGTACTCTAATACAACTACGCCACTGAGGTAGTTATTTAGATTCCGTCAATAATTAACTCTGCCACTGGCTCGGAAAGCATTATCTACCAGAGAATTACTAGCAAATAGCTCAACAGTCCAGTTGCTCGTTTTAAAATCCGTTCAAAGGCTATTTTGGTTTGTTTAAAACATTTCATTTAATTACTTGAAAAATACTACATTTTCATTTCTGATACGAGTGCACAAACTTCTCAAAAACCATTAATTCATTATGATGATATAACTTTTTTACAATAAGCTATTAACTAATACATAAATATAATGAGCGTAATGGGCCGACCAGTTCACACAAGCAGCACCCGTTCACTCTACTTTTTAGCTGTGGACAGATATATAAAGTTTTATTAATAGACCAAGTATGAATTTATCTAACTGTATCGCAATAATGTTATTAATAAAAATTATATAGCTTTAAACACGAATACATTTTGTGATTTCTGGATGAAAAACTTTATATCATGTCAGGGGTTGGCTTTGTTTTGTTGCCGTTTATGTTTAATCTTTGTTTCGAGTTGATTATATTTGTACACATCAATTAACCGTAGTTTCACCGGTGCCTGATAAAGTTCCAGATAACTACCTGACATATAACGCTCTCTAAGAAATAAATCTGATACATTATGAGCGACTTTTCTGCCAGATATTTCGATTCTTGACCTGTGAAACCAAAATGTGTAGTTTATATGGCGGATAAGTTCCGAATAGGCTATCAGGCTTTATCAGCATGTGGTGAAATAAACCTTTAATACTTATTCTATGATAACGTTATTTATTCTTACCCGAGGTTATTAGAAGTCTCGTGTCACAATTTTAAACCTCTAATAGGTTACTGTTTTGACTAACCAAATGTTTATTTAGAAATAATCAGATATTAAAAGGTTGCCACACTCACTGGAGTACTCCAGTACGGTGGGGTTTCTAGATACATCTAGTTCGTCCAGAATTTTGCATTTAGGTAGCAAATTACAATTTATCTTGTCTCTTTTTTACGTAGAACATTATAATTTACCTCGTCTCTTTGTAGAACATTATAGAACGTTAGACCATTATAATTTACCTCGTCTCTTTGTATAGAACATTATAGAACGTTAGAACATTATAATTTACCTCGTCTCTTTATAGAACATTATAGAACGTTAGAACATTATAATTTACCTCTTCTCTTTGTAGAACATTATAGAACGTTAGAACATTATAATTTACCTCGTCTCTTTGTAGAACATTATAGAACGTTAGAACATTATAATTTACCTCGTCTCTTTCTTTATGAACCGCTTTGCATTGCGCTCGACTCTGTATTACTTGGCGTTCAAGTTCGGATATTTGTGTTTGTAAATATCTTCGCGTGGAGTCCGATCTTTCTTTAGAGCGATTCAAAGTTCTTTTGGTCTCTTCTCGTAATTCTTCCAGATTTTCGACTAAACGCGAACACTCCGCAGTCTTTTCTTTGTATCTAACTTCTTCTTGAATTAGTTTCTCTTCTAATCTCAACACTTGACATCTAAAATGAATGCGAAATATGTAATAAAAGGGGAAAAGAAAGTATAAGAGGCAAAATATAAGGGGTCAAAAGGGGTCAAAGTTTGTACGCGATAAACTGAAAAACCACAGAACGGATTTCTATGAAATTTTACAAGGAGATAGTTCGAGACCCTAGGAAGGTTTGAGGCTACTTTTTATTTCGGGAAATGTATAGCGGGACTTTTATCCTGGAAAAACTTTCGTGCGGGCGAAGCCGCGGACAAAAGCTAGTACTTCATACTCTTATAAAAAATGTAACTTGATTTGTGACAATTTAGCGTTAATAGCCATATAAGTAAATTGAAGGCGGTTGTATTTTAGTTCAAGGTAAATATTACGTTTGTAAATAAAAACATGGGTAAACTTTTTACGTTCGTGGCTTAAATAAAAAGCATTGTTCTTTTACAATAATGCGATATCAAGTCAATGAACAGCCTATGAACAGTTCTATGGATAGATATGCTTAAAATAAAATAAAATATGATCAATTGACCTCTCATAGATCTTTATCTTTAGTATATATACATCTATTGCTTGCGAACTCCAGCACTTTAATCTAAACACGATACACGTTTTGTCCTTCATTGAGGACTAAGGAGGTTTCGTTTTTTTATGTCTTACTCTATAATTTAAATTTAATCTGATTTTATATGTAGAGCCTTCATAGAATTAGTATCTATACAAAAATTAAAAATTCATTCATGATTATTGGTGAAAATATGAAACACACCTTTCAGACTTAAAAAATATATCGCACCTTTAGGACGAAAATGACGCAATTCAAAAAAAACAAAAATGGAATTATCGTAATAAAATGACTTAAAACTGGTCCCTTTTTTATGAAAATATAATAAAAAAGGGATCGATATAATAGTTCTGTCCTTTTCTCGCTTGAATATGGCGGTGTTTGAACTATTGTTGTATTGAAAATTTCGTTTTAAGTAATTTTAAGACGATAACTCAATTCTCATTTTTCAATTATGTCGTTTTCGTCCTAAACGTGCGATACGGTCTAGTCTTACAGTCGGTTAGAACCAGCAAATTTAATTAATAGTTAACTGCTTGAAACGATAAAAATGTTATAATAAAACTATTTTGACAGATTAACTCTCAAACTATTTTATAGTTTCATCCAATCGCAAGAACTTAATATTAAAACCTTGCAGATATTTATTAAATGCTAATGTTTTTAGGTTTAAGTGCATCTATGTCTCAAGCATGCCTTTGGTCGGATATATTATATTAATATTGGCTAACTACTTGAGCTAGCTCTGCCTTCCTCTCGGCATATTACTGGTGGTAGGTCTCTCATTATGTAAGAGTCCGTCTGGGTGGGTACCACCGCAATGTCTATTTCTACCGCCAAGCAACAGTGTGCATGCACTGTTGTGTTTCGGTTTGAAGGATATTGTAGCCAGTATAACTACTGGACATAATGAGACTTAACATCTTATGTCTCCAGATGACGAGCGCAGTGGAATGCCACTCAGTATTTTGTCAGCCAAGGTGCTGGATGGTGTTGCTACTGTTTATGGGTGCTCGTATTGCTTACCATCAGACGAACAGCATGCTCGTCTCGTCATTCAAAGCAATAATAAAAAAAAAAACAAAAAAAAAAATATTAATTATGAATCTTTGTAAACATGCAACTTCCCGTATTGTCTACGAGCTTTTGCCGGTGGCTCCGCCCGCGTGAATGAGTTTTCCCAGAATAAAAGTCCTGCTTTATAATTTCCCGGGATAAACAGTAGCCTATGTGTTAATCCAGGACATAATCTACCCGTGTGCCAAATTTCATAGAAATCCATTCAGTAGGTTTGCGTGAAAGAGTAACAAACATCCATACATGCATACATCCAGACATCCATACTTACAAACTTTCGCGTTTATAATATTAGTAGGATGTTTAAATGATTACAATTCACTGTTATCTGAGTGAAAGTATATGCGATTCAAACAGGCCGGCATAATTGTGTCGACTGACAAGGGATGATTACCTGACTGATTAACTGACAAGACCGTCAGTTTCTCAATCTGGACACTTCAAGCAAACAATAAGAAAAAATAATAAAAAAAAAACTGTCGATAGCTAACTCTGTGATATATTTTTTTTTCATTATTATAATATCATGTCTTCATCTGCCACCATTCTGGCATACTAATACGGGTTGGTAAACTTCATATACCTTCGAAATTCTTATGAATATCTTTTCAGATATGCAGGTCGTGGACGTGGTCGTGGTGTTTTCCTTCACCATTAAATAAACCATAATTCACAAAAAATACCCATATTACTTTAGAAAAATAATATGGGTTGGGTTTTCAACCTGCAGACCTTCGTCTCACCAGTCCGACCCATTCCCAGCTGGGCTATCGCCGCTTGTAAGACACTATCTTGTAATACATGATAGTGTAATTGACAAAAGACATTCCAATATAAAATTTAATTTGCGTTTCGACATCAATTGATATACAT
Organism: Sphinx pinastri; assembly: GCA_947568825.1. Taxonomy (NCBI): domain Eukaryota; kingdom Metazoa; phylum Arthropoda; class Insecta; order Lepidoptera; family Sphingidae; genus Sphinx; species Sphinx pinastri. Next base: position 18,702,855 of record OX387614.1, on the reverse strand, counting down.
ACAAACTGGCGATTATTAAAGGAAATCTTTTTGGTCGACATTTACATCTAAATCATTACACCGTTGTCCGTACCACCAGGAACTGTGTTATATCTTTGCCGTATTAGCATTTACAACCTCAGAATTGGGCTTTTACGCAACAAGTGTTTGAATCACATCTGCATCAGAATTGCTACCTTCACCAGAGTAATGACTTACCATTTCTGAAGATTCTGCCTGTTAACATATTATACACTCAAGCTGCTACAATCAACTCTTTGATTTTATTATTTTACTAGGTGTTGCATGCGGCTTCGCCCACGTTAAAAGTACAAAAGTATCTAGACACTACGACGCCAGCTCCATCATACAGATTAAAAAAAAACCCATGGGAACAAATTACCGGGATAAAAGTAGCCTATGTGTGATCCAGGACATCCGTGTGCCAAATTTCATTCAAATCCGTTCAGTAGTCTCTGCGTTCTAACAAACTAACAAACATCCATACATTTTCACAAACTTACGCATTTATAATATTACTAGTAGGTAGTAAGTTACGATAGTAAGATTTCTTAGAGAACAAGGTCCATGTCCCCCTGTGTCAATATTGTGCATGTCTACTGACATAAAGGAGATGTACGCTTTTTGTATGGGTGCTGGGCCTTAAAATCTAACCAGGCTCAAACTTTAAGGTTGTATAAGGGGCGAAATATGAATCTTGAATCCATTAAAAACATGTTTCTAGACCCTTCCATTTATAACTAACTTTTAAAAAACGTTCATATTAAGTGTGGTTTTCAATCAAAATGAAATTACATAAATATCAAAATCGAAGGACTTTAAAATTAAACGATTTATTGTAAAAGGCTAGTTTTAGGAGTTCTATCGAAATACATATATATAAACTGTCTTGGTTCGAATTTTAGGCCCGTTTTTCGACATGTCCTTTAAACAAAACTAAAGTAATATAAAAATTATCTAACACATACTTGTAGTCATCTATATTTAGCGACAGTTTATCAATTTCCTTCTCTTTTTGCTCGACATCTACTTTCAAAGCTTTATTTTCTTCCATAAGATTTGCTCTATCATATTTCTCCTGGTTCAAGTTATTGACTACCGCTGTAAGCTGAAACGACAACGAGTATTCACAAATCAAATCATTTATTGTTTGCGAATATTATTACATTATTTAAAACAATATTTAAAGTAAGCCAATATATTTAAAATATTAATATTAAAAGAAGAGTACCATTGCTTCTGCAGTTGACAGCCCACTGAAATCTACATCAAGTGCAAAAACATTAATACGCATAACAATTTATTGCCAGTATTATCCATTCTATAAATAGTATACATTAAAGTCGCGTTTCACACTCAGATTTATTTATTCTGAGGTTTCACATTTATCTGTCTCTCCGCTATCTCCTTCTAAACTACGTTATGGGTTTGATGCGGGTTTCAATGCCATCTAGACAATTTATTTTGATTGGTTATGTATCATTCTCATTTCTTTTTTATTATAGAGTAAATTCATTTTCTTGTGATCAAGTCCTTAAAAAGGGCGCTTTTCGGGCGCTTGCATGGCACATGCTACCTAAACCTTAAGATATACCTTTAGGGGTAGGTCTCTCATTATGTAAGAGGCCGTGTGGGTGGGTACCACCGGAATGTCTATTTCTACCGCCAAGCAACAGTGTGCATGCAGTGTTGTGTTTCGGTTTGAAGGACATTGTAGCCAGTATAACTACTGGACATAATGAGACTTAACATCTTATGTCTCGTATTAAAATCGTAACACCTACATAGGCTATCTACTTCTTATCTCGAGAAAATATTTACCGAACACAATACCAGTGTCCAGGCTCACAAGAGTCATTCACCCGGCCCGGGGATTGAACCCGAGACCTGAACACGGCAATCGTGCCTAATATATTTTATAACTACGCCACTGGGGCGATCAATGTATTAAACTTTAAAGCAACGAACTCTATATCGTAATATTTTTAAATACAAATTACACATACAATTAAACACCACACATAGATACTCTAAAGCGAAGCTAGGGCGGACCGCTAATATTTATTAAAAATATTCCTTCTATTTAGTTTCATTTTATTTTACTTTATAGGGACAGTCAACAGCGAAAGCAAAGGTATGATATGATAAATAACATATTTTCCTTTGTTAGTACACACACTACATAATATATTCCCGATTTCGGCCACGGCGGCTAATCTCAACGCAGATCAGCCAGGTACGCAGGAGATATTATAGTGCACAAGTGCGCACACACTTGTGCAATAGACGGGTGCACTCACTATTCCTTCACTCTCATAGTCCGGTAAGACGGTAATCCGACATGACCGGAGAGAGATCAGGCGCAGGACCAACGGCTTTACGTGCTTTCCGAGGCACGGGGGTATCACACCGCCAACTTCCTGACTCCGAGCTGCGACTGAGTAATTTTTAAGATGGAAACACCCAGTCATAATGTTTTTGGCCCGACACGGGTTTCGCACCCAGGACCTCAGCACACATGAAATACTTACTACACAGTAATCAATCAATATTTCAGTAGCTTTAAGTATAAAAAAGACAATTATATTTTATCAAATTATGCATTACGCAGCAATAGAAAGTCCACTGCTGAACATAAGTCTCCCCCAAAGATTTCCAAACCAACCCGTTATAAGCCACTTTCTGCGAGCTTTATAATTTTATTTATGCTATCAATATATTGTAAACAAACCTTTTCCTTCACAAGATGCAGCTCGTTGGACAATTGACGCGATGTATCCTCAGACAACCGCTGTAATTGTTTAGCTTCTTCCAGTTGTATTTGCGCTCCCTTTAGTAGATCCGGTAGAGGAGCTAGCTCTTGAAGTTTCTCTTGGAATTGCATCTATATTGATGTATTCAAAATGGAATAAAGCAAAATTTCAACATCAACATTCTACGGTAACTGAATTAACAAAATATTAACCAACTATCGCATAAGAATATGAAATCATAGTAGAGTCCGTGAGAAACAAAAGTACATAGTTTACATAGTCACCACTTGGTATTAGCAAAGTCGTTGACATGAATCTGTCTTAAAATTTAATACCTACATAATGCAGTACATTCTCCCAGTTAATTTAATGTTCGTAGATTATAGCGCAGCCCATTTTAGGCGTGTGATTATTATCAGAAAGCAAACCCAGTCAATACAATAAAATCTTGTTTAATTTGAAGGTAATATTTAAGTAATAATATTTTATATTCAAATGTTTGTAAGTTTTGCTATACATAATATACTATAACGTTTAAATTAAAACTATAGTAATTTTAGCATGCTAAGACAGCGACATCTATCGTTAACCTATAAGAACCTATGCAACAAGGATGCAGATATAAAAGAGCACGTTTATTTGCTAATTTTGAATTCTTTTTTCTTGTATGACTCGACTTTCTTATGACTGGAATGTTCTAGAACAAAAAAATATTTACCTTCATTCTCTGTATTTCAATATGCAACTGATCTGAAACTTGCTTGTTATCGCTTTCCACGACGTCGAATTGTCGTTTTAATTCCTCAACTTCTTGTTGAGCTTGGAGATACTGTAGAATTATAATTATGATTCTTTAACCTCGTGAGAAACATTTTACGGACGGATTGTATAAAGCAATGGTGAAAATTATAATTATTAACGTCCATATAATTGAAAAACAAACTTAATTATTTATAACTTACTTTTAAACTTAGTATCTTTACAGGAGATCTGTAGTTACGGATTATGTAAAATGTTAAGTTAATTAATTACATTAAGATATCAAAAGAATAACATTAGTGCGTAATTTACTTTGACTCTGTACTCTTGTAGCTGTTCAGATTTTTCAATGACAATCATTTTTGTTTCTTCCAACTCATCTTTTACATCTCTCATTTGTTTCTTTAACATGCTAAATTCCTCGTCGTTAATTTTCCGTACATCCTATTGTGTATACAAAAGAAAACGCTAATTAATTTGTTTACATAAGGTACTATTGCAATTATAACAAGGTAATGAATTGTCTTAGGTTCTGATTCTTCCGCGTAACAATTGCATTCCGTCATAAGTACATACTTGCTTGATAATAAACTTTATATTGGTAGAATTATCCTTTTTTTAATATAACTTTATGTTATTTTAATTAATTATAGCAGGACGGAATATATATTAGCAGAGCCGATAATTAAAGTTGATGATGATACTTCTGTCATTCCATTAGAAGTAGATTGTTTAAAGAGTTTTTACAATATGAACTCGCAGCTCGGATACGTTTTTTTTTTTTATTCAGACATACTTATCTTCGAATAGAGTCATATAGTACACTATATGTATAAAATAGTAACTATTCGCCTGCACCTTAAATACCAATCTTATTACCTACACCATAGTGTTCACAGTTCCATGAAGCTAATAATTAAGTGCCCACCACACAAGTATTTGTATTACCTTTGTCTCAGATAATATTCCCGTGTAACATATATTATTCAGCTTTAGCTCCAGATCCTTTAACTTGCTCTCGTATTTTTCTCTTTTCAATCTTTCTTGGTCAGCAATATTTTTATATTTGATTAATTCTTCACGGAGCTTGTTTAACTTTAAATAAAAACTAATTAAAAACATAATTTTAAATAGGTAAACGATTTTTTAGTTAAATTACTTTACCTCCATGTATTTTTCACAGCTGTTTCCTTGTAGTTTGTTGTAATTTTCATTGACTAGGCTTGTCTCATTAACACCTTCTGTTTCCTAAAAGCAAGTATGAAGTCATACTAGACTAATGGTTATTTACTTAATCGACTGTCCGCAGACTAGACGTCACATACTATTCATAATTATTAGTTCGAAACTCTGAGTGCTACTGTTATTCCCCTTTACCGGTGTTTTTCCTACAGTGACTTAACAACGTATACTTGACGTAGTTTCAGTAAAACATGGCGACAAGAAGTAAACGGCAAATTAGCGCCTATGTGAATACATTTACTCATCTATATGTATAGTTACAAGCCTCTATATTATGAAGGATGGAAAAAGAAAAGGAAACTCGAAATCAACTTCTAACTACTATAATAATCTTTTGTATTTAGTGAAGTAAAAACTGACGCGACCTGACAAACTATTACGCAATCAAAGAAATAGAAGGAAAATAAAGAAAATATTTTGGTTGTGTACATTTACCTAGCTTCTTTATTTTCTGAATATGATATAGTATAATTTTATAAATGTGATAAATAAATAAAATGTGCTGTAAACTTACAGGTACCGCCATATTGGGGCCGGGACACTTATGCCGTAAAATAATTAATTGGGCTCTACCAGTTACAAAAGAAACAGTGTTAGGGCACCCGAATAATGCAACCAAGGTTGCAAGTCACGCTTAAATAGTTGCTAATAGAAGACTAATAGAAGCCTTTAGAAGTCCACTGCTGAATATAGGCCTCCCCCCAAAGATTTCCAGACCAACCTGTCAGAAGCGGCCTGCATCCAGCGGGTTCCTGCGACCTTTACAAGGTCGTCTGTCCACCTTGTAGGAGGACATACATACATACATACACACCATACATTCACGATTCAGCTGTCAATAAAAAATTGTGTAGAAATCCAGATTTAATTCAAAATATAATTATTATGGCGGTTAAATCTACACGACACATTGAATTGCTACAAACGCCTACTTTCAATAGTTAGGCAATTGTGTTACGCAGGAGTTTATTTTGTCTACCTTTTTGCTATTTTTTCACCCTGGCTATACAAGGTACCCCAATAGACTTGTTTTTAAGTGGCGTCCAAGAATTTAGACCAGTAGTTTACTTTACCTTTACAGACATTTTAATTTGGTTCTGCGCTAACAAATCCATACGGTCGCGTTTAATGGCTGCCAATTCCATTTGAATTTCTTTAACTTGACCTTCCATGTCACCCAGTTGCTTTTGCTTAAAATAATATAAATAAGAATTAGCTTTAAAAATTGTGACCTAGGAAACAATATTTGGTATAGTAGGTGCTAATAAATTTTATATTTAGGTATGGTTTACGCACTTCATTGAGCGGAAACGAGATACTTACTCGTTTTAGGTTCGTCTAAGGTAAATGATGATTAAGTATATTAAAAGATAAATAAGTAATAATATAATTAGGTATCGAGTTTGGGTTGGAACGTTGATTTATTTATAGTTATTCATTTGGGAAAAGAAAATATTTATATCAAGATATCCCTAATAACAATTATTAGAGTTTTATTAGTATCCTTTCGCTTATTCACTCTAGTTTGCCTGAATAGGTTTCGAAATTTTCCTCGGAAAAATACTTGTGTATACATAAATAATGAATGTGCATAATTTCATTCTCGTAGATGTACGCCTTTTGGCAGCAATAGCAATAACACGCTAAGGTAACACCTAGATGGTTAAATAATAGATATCAGACCTCCGCGAAGTCTTTGGAGGTTAAATAAGCAATAGTTTATTTAAATTATACTAAAAATGACTTTAGAATATATATTTTTTTGTGTTCTCGGCCATTATAGAACTAAGTAGGTACCATATTAGAGGCTTCTTCATTAAATCCAACATCTGAAACCTTATGTTTAGTAAATGGCCAGAACTCCGATTGAGGCATGATTTGTCTTTAAAAAGTGCTATATTTAATTAATAACGGATTATTAAATCAATAACAAACTAAAATTCTATAAAAACTGTCAATGACTGATGTCACCGGCTGTCACTCATTTGATGTCATCAGCAATCTATGCGTTGCGGGTATGGAGGGTAGAGGTAAGGAGAACCGTCTCTGTGTGTGAAAAAATCTACTAAATAAGGGTGGCGCTACAGTAGCAACAGGGTAAAGGATGTCCGCTTTTTGTATGAGTGCTGGGCCTCAAAATCTAACAAGGCTCAAACTTTAGGTATATTAAAAGGGCAAAATATGGAACTTAGATCCATTAAAAAAAATTTTTAGGCCCCTCCATTCATAACCAACTTTTTTAAAAACGTTCCTATTATGTGTAGTTTTCAAGCCAAACAAAATTACATAAATCTCAAAATCTGAGGTCTTTAAAATTAAACGATTTATTGCAAAAGGTTAGTTTTCAGGAGTTCTATCCAAATATATATAAATTGTCTTGTTTAAAATTTCAGGCCCGTTTTTGGACATGTCCTTTTAAAACTTTATATTTAACTTTATATTTTGGAACTCATAATTATGTATGTTTTATACAGCTTTGATTATTTTTATTGATTTTCACATAACCATGGCATGGAATGTAAGTACTTAGGTACTATTCTTTGGAACATTATACAATTTCACACCATTTGATTTGTTTATTACACGCTTTATATTAGCTTTACTTGTATATTTGTATGTTGGTATGTTTGTAACTCCTTTGGGCGCGATTTATTTTTAGTGACATCTGTTGGACCATAGTAGAATTACAACTAAGCTGGCTACTCTTATGTGTAAAAAAATCCTACTTGTCACAAGATGGCGCTTTCGTTTTTAGTGACATCTGTTGTACAATAGTAAAACAGAACTAAAAAATTAAAAATAAATAATAGCTTAAAACAACTATAAAGCACGCTTTATAGAAAATCCAACTAAAAAATAGAAAATAAATTTGAATTAAGAATAGTGTAAATAAGAAAAAGTGTATTTTATTGTACAAAAAAGCGCCGCGAATGCGAATATTTGACTCCAATATTAGCGAATGCAAATGCGAATATTGGATTATCATTTGGCACCAAAAGATTTTATCGTGCAAAGTGACCCTACTGAACCTGATAGTAAGCGTCGTGAAGTCCGAATAGAGTGGCCTATTTGAAATATGTCAGCGATATTTGTTCTCTTACGAATCTCCTCATTTTCAATTTGATTGTGCAGAGAAACACCGAGCATCTTCATAGCTCGCTGACGGACTGTGATCCGTGTTGGGTGGTGCATAGTCAGAGGCCACGTCTCAAAGCCGTTCGTCATCACTGGTAACACTCATTGATTTAAGATTTTTGTCTTTAAGCACTGAGGTATTTTAGATAGGAGGACCTTGCCTAGTTTCCCGAACGCTGCTCAACCGAGCTGGTTTTGACCTCTATCTTGAAGTTGGACTTGCCTGACTGGACCACTTTTCTTAGATAGACAGATTATTATTATGTATGAGTACATATCAGACAACTTCGAGTGTTGCGTTCTGAACACTAATTGGCATATACACAAAATGAGCATTGGATTAGATTTTGATCTTGTTCATTTTAAGGCTTACCAGGTGGGAAACTCGGTTGAGGTCTTTGAGTAAATGAGCATAATGCTATGGTCTTCAAATGACTCTGACAAGACGATAATATTGCGGAAAATTAAAAGTGAGTAATGTACTCGTCATTGAAGCCAATTCCAAATCCTTTCTTATCAAAAAGCTTGAAGATGTCGTCCAACGCGGCAGTGACTTATTTCGGAGAAATAACATCTCCCTGTCTCAGGCCTCTGTGTAGTGGAATAGCCTTCGTGCTCTTTTAATTGGACTGACATGGTGACGCTGTTTTACAAGCACCTCAGCACTTTAATGTACCAATAGTTAATGTGGCACTCAACACTTTGGAGCCTTTGTTCCGCTCGATCGTCTTCTTGATGCTTTCAACATTCTAAGCACGGACGTCATGTCAGGAGGTTTTCCCTTGAACATTGAAGGAAAAACATCAATAATTTATAATATTTTAAAAGATTTTGATCTGTTCGTTATATTCTCATAATATTTTCCATTAATTTTATAAACTATTAATAGATTAAGTATAGAGAAATCTGTGTAAATAACAACGTAAATCCTATCACGTTGTGATCTCGGTAAAAAAATTAATTAAAGTACTTAAGTGTGTTTAGAAATATAGAAGTTTATTGTTATCAAAATATATAATTTTTATTTTGTATAAGTACTATAAATACTAACAAAATGATTATTTATACATTGTAAATATAATCTGTTACAGTGTTATTTTATAAATTACTGTCACATGTCATAGCCAAAAATATTCGCATAATTTATTGCGAATGCGAATGCGAATATTAAAAAAGATGCGAATATTCGCAAATGCGAATGCGAATACTCAATACACCACATACAAAAAAAAATTGCCTTACAGGTACGGTTCGTCTATGGTTCGATTATAGACAATGACAGTTACCCTACCTCCCTCATCTCTTACTTCATTCTTGGTTGGCCTGACCAACGCCATATTTGTTTATACGTCGATAAAATGTTATTTTTGCTTTACATTTTTAGTAAACATGTGAAAATTGCAATAAATATTTATTACTTAACCATAAATAAATAAATAAAAAACCATATGTTTTCATTTTATTTGCATTTTTTATCTATTTTATAAGAAAAATGAAACCGCGGTGGCTTAAAGGCAATAATAATCTTTGATCTTTTTAATACTGGGGAAAAATTTCCATAAGGCATCAGCAAAAATTAAAAAACAAATGCTGTCATATTCCATATTTTTTTATTTTTTTATAGTGGCATTTGTGTTCACATTTTGCCAATGTCAAGTTTGGTTTGTCTATTTTATTATCTGTAGTATGTCGAAGTAAAGCAGTGGCTACCTAACCAAGACTTTATCGAGGAGTTTTGGCAGCAACAAAAAAACACTTGATTAGCACAATTATTTCAATTCACTTCATTTGAGCTCTTTAATATAACTATATTGGATAATATACCGCCATAATTATGCAATATAACACTAAATATCAATAATGAATTAAAACAAGAGCACCTCAGGACACTTCCAAGTTCCCGCCAAAACTCCCTCATATTCTAAGAATTAAAAATAAAAAAAAAAGTTATAGTTTCTATTTTGTTAAGAGAAGGAGGGGACTCTTTGATCAAACCATACATTTTGTAGGACAAATATTTTTTCAAATAATTTAGATAATTATCATCAGATGTAACAAAAAAAAAACCAGTTAGTAATCATTTTTTGAGAATCATCAAATCAACATATTTTATCCCTGCTACCCCTATTATTACCACAATCGACTTTTGGTACAGGAAATTGTTGGGCGTCTCATCAAAATGAAGCTATCACGGAAAATTGGCTTGATAGTAGTCAAGTGCAAAAATGGACCAAGGAACCTGTACCTACTATTTCTTCTCTGTAGAAATCGGCGGCAATATGTTATGGAGAGCTTTAGGCCCTGGGAAGGACAAGACTACTTTTTGTCCCGAAAAAATATAAACTGGGATTTTTATCCCGGAAAATACTTTTCTACAAGTGGAAACGCGACAAACAGTATAGCTATAGTTTGAAACCCAGGGAACTTTTTGTCCTAGCATAATGTAAAGCATGATTTTTATCCCGGAAAATGAAGCGCTAAAACCTTTAAGTATTTAGAACATTTAACAATGCTCTAAGGCTAAACAGATACCACGGCAGAAAAAAAATTAAAGCATATTGTATTCTGCTACCGAGGCGAAGTTGGGACGGGTCGCTAGTTATTTAATAATTCATTGATTCTGGCAAAAGCCAAAATTATTGTGCCTCCCCCACGTAGCTCAGTGATTAGAAAGACAATGATCAGACAGTGTTGCAACGGAAAATTTAACGCCGATTTACAAAATGAAAAATATTATGCAATGTAACACGATATTACTAAAAGAAAAAATATTTGAACATTCAAATAGTATAACATAACGATTTAAAGATTAAAATTGGATATCACAATGTCGATAAATTCGATATAACGTGAATTATTGCCTTCTCTATACGTGACAGATAATCGATTTTAGGTTTTGTGGCTTGAGAGTTGACTTGAGCCGCAAGTCGACATTCTGCACTAGTGTCCCCTATCTCCCTAATTCCCAATTTGGCAGCTGGCTATGAATTTTGCGTTGGCATTACATGCTAGTTTAAATCTTAATTTTAAGTTTATATAAGTTTTGTGTAATAAAGAAGATAATAATTCATTAATGTTCTTATAATCAAGTTTTATAAAGCGTGCGGCTTAGTGGGTTTTGGCAAGTATACCTTTATTGACAAACTTAATTATAAGTAACATTTTATTTTACAATCGTGGCTTATTGGTTCCTAAAGCGTTTAGTTCTGTACACCTAAAAGTAATGTTATGGTTCAAAATTAGGTGGTGATGTTACCAAATTTCTTGTAAGTCATGCACCGGTACACGTATATTTAGAAAATTTATATCTAAACGAAAAAAGAAACAGCTATAGGTAATGGTTACTCCGAATTTTAGCTTCACTTTGTGAAAAATTTCATGTAGGTACGTAGGTAAGTACTGCTGTTACTGTAAAATAAGTAACGAGTCAGGGAAAAATAATAATAATGACATATCTCATGCAAAATATAAAGGGAAATTTATGGTTCTTATTTTAGCCTGCTGTCCTAGGTATAACTACACTTTTCAGCATGATGCTTTTACAACAAACTACTGAATGTAATCCCTATGCCATTTGTATTATAAAATAAAACATCTTGTTCACCTCAAGGTTGTCAATTCAAATTCACATTGTGCATATCAATTATTTATGTAAATAGAGCATCATGAGAATGAATTATAATATGACAGTGCATGTGTGTAATATCATAAAAAGCCATATTTTTGTAAGTATTGTGTTTTACATGAGCTGTAATTTGATTGCATAGTGACTATAGATCTGATAATCTTAGCTGGCTGGTATGACAACTTATTGACACTTTACGGAATACTATGTGTAGGGAAGAGAACAAAAAATTGGTACCTCCAAATAACCGATTCTTGAATGGAATAGATTTTTTATTCAAGGAGTTTATTATCATATGTAAATAGAGTTAGATTATTATTAAATCATACCCATTACAATGAAGATTTTTTTTTATTGCAATAGTTAGTTATTGTTAGTCATTCACTTTTATTTTGCAATAAAATTTCCCAATTATCCTTTCATACCTTTTAAATTGGTTATTAGTACAAAGAAATAATTATGTGTGTGTTCTGAAAATAAAATATAAAACATAATGCTACAGTTTAATTATTTACTTTGGAGTTCTTCATTTTCTTTCTTCCAGTGTGAAATGTATAATTTTTTAAAATATCTAACGCATTGTTCAAAACTGTTAGGAAAATTTACTTTAAACATAATTTTAAAATTAACAGCAGTTTTTATTTACATCCAAAGCTTTGATATTTTTCAGTAATTGGTTATGTTTGGTTGCTAAGCGATTTAAAACTTTCCCGACACTACCCTCATAAACTGCAATATACAATATTGTAATAGCGTCGCGCTGATATAAGACTAGATTATATTCTTTATTTCAGTATATTTTTATATTTTTACCCACTGCCTTGGTAGCATAGTTGTATTACGGTACAACTGCAATCCTGAGGTCTCGGGTTCGATCCCCGGGTCGGGCATAGTTATATTGGGTTTTTCTAGAATTCAGTATCCACCTGGAGTCTGGAAATTGTGCCCGATATGGCGATAGGCTCACCCAGGCATATCACATCATGGAACGGAGTACGCATGGCAAAAAGTGGGTGCACTAACTTCCGCCTCTGCCTACCCATTCTGGGATAAAAACTGTGAAACTGGTGACTGTGTGTGATTTTTACAATACTAATTCAAATATGTTACATAAGTATGATACTCTTTGTTATAATGTATGGAGAACATGTTAAGTAATTGTAATTATGTAGTTGACTTTGAAATTTTTGGGTAGACATTCTCACAAAGTTTTCGCGTCGCGAAAAACTTGAATTGTCATACCGGCCAGCTTAGATTGTCCAACCTATAAGTACCTACAAAGTACAAAGTATACAATATTAACAATATTTTCAATGTTGAACTCCATTGTACACTTAATACAATTTTGACACTTAATACAACATTAAAGAGGACAGTTGTTGCTCAGAGCAATCTCTTACAAGCAAATACGTGTATCTAAAGCAAAATAATGTTTACATTACAGATTTAAAAATGATATTTATTTGCCAAAGCTAAGACATTTTATGTTCAAAATGAGGGAGGCAAATTATGATACTCAAATAGATTTTAATGAGGACAATCTCACAATAAGTTCTCAGAGTACATTGAACCAATGGAACCTAAAAACTAACAGTAGTCACATCTTAAACCCAGATCAGCTGTATCACACAAAAATCATACGGGTTTGTATTTTACTTATATTATAAACAAGTTTTTGCCCGCGGCTCCGCCCGCGTGAATGATTTTTTCAAGCATAAAAGTCCCGTTTTATAGTTTCCCGGGATAAAAAGTAGGCTATGTGTTAAACTAGGACATAATGTACCTGTGTGCCAAATTTCATCGAAATCCGTTCAGTAGTTTTTGCGTGAAAGAGTAACAAACATCACAACACATTTGACTGCCTCGGTGGCGTAGTTGTATTGCGTACGCGTTACGAGCACGATTTGCGCGCTGAGGTCCTGGGTTCGAATCCCGGGTCGAGCCAAAAATCATTGTAACTGGGTTTTTCCATCTTAAAAGAATTACTCAATCGCAGCTCGGAGTCAGGAAGTTGGCGGTGTGATACCCCCGTGCCTCGGAAAGCACGTAAAGCTGTTGGTCCTGCGCCTGATCTCTCTCCGGTCATGTCGGATTGCCGTCTCACTGGACTATGAGAGTGATGGAATAGCAGGTGCACCTGTGTATTGCACACACACTTGTGCACTATAATATCTCCTGCGTACCTGGCTGATCTCTGTTGAGATTGGCCGCCGTGGCCGAAACTGGCTAGGAGGATTACAACAAACATCCATACATCCATACTTACAAACTTTCGCGTTTATAATATTAGTAGGATGTGAAAGTTTGTGAAAATGTTTGAACGTTTGTGTGTTTGTTAGAAATAAATGTAGAAACAACTGAACAGATTGGAATGAAATTTGGCACACAGGTAGACCATGTCCTGGATTAACACATCGGCTTCTTTTTATCCTGGTAATTTTCGGCCACGGGAAGCAATGGAATTATTTACTCTGATTTTTTAAGTAGATGTTTCTGGTGTCATTCAGTGTTTTAGAACTTTTATAGCGGGAAAGGCTTTTCATGTGGGCAAAGCCATGAGCAACACCTAGTAATATATAAATTAATGCTTTAAAGTAAATATTTATTGTTTACCAGACTTTTGTGGTTATAGTGGTGAGCATATGTTGTTATAAAGTTCTCTGATATTTAAATTACTAGTAAATGAGTGTACATTTATTTTTACTCAAAGCTATAAATAATCTACCACACAATAGAATTTTCAGTTGGTGTTTATAAACTGCTTTGTAATGGGTTGGGCAAAGCAATATTGAGCTTTTCTATACAAAGACGTGTTGTGTGTTTTTTGTTTTGTCCATAAACTGAGTAGTGATTTAGTGAACGTGTTGTAATTTCTAATACACAAAATTAGTAAAAATTGCTATTAATTTTACTGTATCACAGAATTCGAAATTGTGTTATAATGGACTCCATCACCAAGGTTTAGACTAGAAAGCTATTTTTTTTTTCTATTAGTTTGAATAATAAATGATATCGTAATTTAATGGAATGATTATTTTTATAACATACTGTGTATTATCTATGTTAGTATTTTAAACATCTTCCAAATTCTATTTCAGCGATGGAATCGGCTCTCTCGATTACAGCGATCAATAGTATATGCTGTAGTAGTAATAGCAGCTACGGTTTTAGTACTGTTTTATTCATCTAAAGTGTCAATAGGTCCTGATGATAAGACAAATGAGATCATACAGGTATGTATGTATATGTTTTGATTACCATTACTTTACTGATTTGCTTAGAAATAAAATGTTTAGTCCAAAAAGTGATCATAGCATATTTTTGATTTTAAATAATCAGATACCTAATGAATGTTATGTGGAGTGACAGAGGATGTAGTGACCAAAATTGAGAAGGGTATGCTAAGGTGGTTTGGGCATTTGGAAAGGATGGATGATAGGAGAATGACAAAGAGGATATATAAGGCAAGTGAAGGTGGAAGGGCCGGCAGGGGTGGACCGCACCGAACCTTCGAATGTCAGATATCTGACATTCTAAGTAAAGGCCAGGTCAAAAATACCCTGAATCGGCGGGAGTGCATGAAAAGATTGATGAAGGTAGAGGAAGTGAAAGTAGTGTGCCAGAATCGAGCAAAGTAGCAATCCATAGTCTCTGCCTACCCCTATAGGACAGAGGCGTGATACTATGTCTGTATGTAATGAATATTATTTATCATTCAAACATGGATAATGATAATTAGATTTTATCAGATTGTGTATAATTTGATTAATCAATTTATGTATTGTAGAAAACAATTTGAAACTAATTGAGGCGCTTATTGTTTTAGTGTACTAAATTGTTTACAAAATCAGTGCAAAGCATGACCCTTGATGTATTTTTCCTGTAATGGATAAAATGCTAATAATAACAGGAAAAAAATATTCCTAAGTGATAAGTTATAATCACTCAACACTAAACTATTTAACTGAGCATTGAACTACTTAACCATAAATTGTAACATCTGTTGAGTTTCATGTTACAAAATGTTCATAATAATGTTGAATAAATATTCCCTGTAATCATTGTACAGCTACTATCAACATCCTATGTGCAATTAAATTTAATATGCCTACTGATAACAGTTGATTAAGCAATAATATGTATTAACATTACAGTAGTTAGCAATTACATTCTGTTAGTATATTACATATTACCTATACAAAACTATTTTTACAGGAACCAATAAGAAACATTTCGTTAGCCATTGAACCAGCTGCAGATGTCGCTTTACCCAAGATGGCTGTGGATATTGAACAAAATGAGAAATTGGTTTACACAGGTACAAATATAGCATTAATAGAGGGTGAAAAGGACTCCACACAATATCAGAAACAATTCCCAAATAATATAGCTACTGTCTATTGGACGATTTCAATAAATGATCTCAATCTTAATCTTCGATCCGTTCCCAAGGATAAAACAATCGAGACATGTCATTTAAAACATGTCAACAAAAAGTTTATGCTGATTGGTCCATTTCCCCATAGATTGAAAAAGCTATTGTGATCGCTAATTAAAATCGGCGATAAATAAATGAACGTTCTGCAAACCTTTGAAGATTTAGTTTACAGTTCTTTATCTAGTAAAAAAATCTATCTATATAATATGTTTTTTAACCCTTGAGGTCTGTTCACTCCATTTTAGCGTACTTGACCCGTTTAATGATGTCAATATTGCAGGACCTAAAAATTCACGCCAATCTGCCGTTGTTGAGAGTTTCAAGCATGCTTGGAGAGGTTACAAGGAGCATGCCTGGGGCCATGATAACTTGAAACCTGTGTCCGGGATGGCCTTTGACTGGTTCTCACTCGGTCTCACCATTGTCGATGGAATGGACACAGCTTTTATCATGGGATTAAATGAAGGTAATACTAATAACATACTTTTTTAACATTGTGGTTTACTTTGTGTTGCTTGCAGTTATCCATTCAGAGTTTTCTGAATTGACTTATATGCTGTCAACGTCCAAATATATTAATAAACATTCATATTTAGTAAGCTTTAGAAACTTCCACATAATATATATGATATTATTTTATGAATGTTTTCAGAATTCGAAGAAGCCAAAGAGTGGGTTAAAAATGATCTTGTATTTACAAAGAATAAGGATGTGAATTTCTTTGAAGTCTCCATTAGGATACTCGGTGGTTTGCTTTCTATTCATCACTTCACACAAGATAAAATGTTTTTGGACAAAGCTGTAAGTTTATTTAATATTTTATTCTAATTCACAATAATATTTTGGTAATACAAACTCCAATATTCCTGAGATAGAGCAACCCGCACTTGGCCAATGTTCTCGACTAAAGCTTAAACCCTGCCTGTAGTGAATGGATACTTACTATCATCATCATCATCATCAGCCTATATTTTGGTCCACTGCTGGACATAGGCCTGCGTATTGGAGGAGGCCTATACTTACTATATATTTGTTTATTCTGGAAATATGTGTTTCTTCACAATCCTATCTATTTGTATTTGCCTACTCAATCCTACTACAGTTTCTTTGGATGCGATACTACTAAATAGGTAAATAGTTGAGTGTGATGTTCATAATCATATTACACTGGTGGTAGGTCTCTCATATGTAAGAGACCGTCTGGGTGGGTACCACCGCAATGTCTATTTCTACCGCCAAGCAGCAGCGTGCATGCATTGTTGTGTTTCGGTTTGAAGGACATTGTAGCCAGTGGAACTACAGGACATAGTGAGACTTAACATCTTATGTCTCAGGATGACGAGCGCAGTGGAATGCCACACAGTACTTTGTAACTCAAGGTGCTGGATGGTGTTGCTACTGTTTATGGGTGGTCGTATCGCTTACCATCAGGCGAACGGAATGCTCGGCTCGTCATTCAATGCCATAAAAAATAAAAACACTATGCTAATCTACTGTGTTTTTATCGAATACTTATTTACTTATTAGCCACATTATCAATGATGTAACATTTTAGTTTTAAATAGTAATAAAAATATTTAATTCTATGTTTAGTAATGGTTTAAAATAGCTGTAGATTTATTTATTTTTAGGTCGATCTCGGAGACAGGCTCATGGCCGCATTTTCGTCGCCCTCTGGCATTCCTTATTCGGATGTGAACCTGGGCACCAGGACTGCGCACGCGCCGGAATGGTCTCATTACAGTACCACGGCTGAAGTCACTACAGTGCAGCTGGAGTTCCGTCAGCTCTCCCGAGCTAGCAATAATCCCACTTTTGAGGTAATTATTATTCTTAGAAGATGGAATTTATAATTTTATACTCAAAATATTTTGTTGCTTTAATTTTTTTGTTATGCTTTTTCTATTTATGACCAAAATTTGTCAAAAATAATTAATCTCATTATTTCATTTATCAGTTTATATTGTTTTGAGATGAGCTATAATCTTACTAGTCATGGCATAATATTAAGGTACAACTTCTATTTAATTAAACAAATTTTAATTTTAAATATTAATTACATAACTTATTTATAAAGAGATTTTTTTCTTTGTTTGATCATTATCATAATTTGATTGGTCGGGACACATCCCGAATTTTACCTCATAAACTTAAAAAAGCTTTTTTTTTCTTTTATTTTTCACTAGGACGCCGCAGCTGCAGTGTCTGAAAAGATACACCATTTGCCAAAGAAACACGGTCTAGTGCCAATCTTCATCAATCCCAACACTGGGCATTTCCTACCCCACGCCACAGTGACTCTGGGAGCCAGGGGTGACAGCTACTATGAGTATCTCCTAAAGCAGTGGCTGCAAACCGGAAAGACTATTAATTAGTACGTATTTTATTTTCCACTTGGTTTCGATGGTGCTGTGTATTTTTTGTTGCTGTGCTCTTAATTTTTTTAATAAACTTTTTTGTTTTTGATGTGTGAGTGACTAACCATTTTTGGGCCAGGCTTAAGCCATAATATAAATATTGTTCTTTTTATGGGAATGAATGTGACTATAGAAAAGAAAAACTTGTCGAGTCAAACAACTATTTGTGCCTTATTCTATACTCACTGTAATTGGTTTGTCGTTAAAATTAAAAAGGACATCAAAAATACGTATCAGTAGCGAAGCGAAACAGAACAATGGTAATATTAAGCGAATAAACTCCAAAGCGAATTCGTTGTTCGCAACTACTTAATGCTAATTAAACTTGCGAGTGTGCTGTAAGTGGTGCTTCAATTAAAACCAATTTGTCGCTATGAGTACATGTTTGTTTGCGATGTGTTTCTATAACTGTACAATGGCCTCTTAAAAGTACTGACATAGCGAATTAATTTCACAGTTTAACTTGTCTGCATATATTGCGATTGTCATGTTGGTATTTAACATAATATAAATTACTGGCGAATTATTATACAAAACTCATTTTCCTCTTTTGATAATATTCCACCATAGTGCATATTTTATTCTCAATTCTATTTTGATTAAATAATACTTTTAGATACCAGTTTTATTAAATTTAATGGCGTCAAAATTGCAATTGGCTTGTTTGTTCGTGAGTCTCTTTTATTCTTTGATTAATTATATACCTACCTAGATAGAGTGGCGCGCTGCGATGAAACTAAAACAAACAGGCCAACTTCTCTTAAGCTAGTACGCGTGACAGCTGTGTCATACGCTATCGCTGCATCATTCTGCGTATCCTTGTGTGCGCGCATAGTGATACCAGTTATTACATGGTTTCTATTAAAACGGGTAGAAAATTATATCCATGAAAAACAACAAAAAATAATTCACTCGAACTCATTTAGTGGGGAACAGTTCGTCTCTATTTTTATCAACGCGTTTGAAACGTTCAATGTCTATCTAGTCTAGGTATATAATTAATCAAAGCTTTTATTATTACTTTCGTAAATTGAGTTATTGCTCCATCGTTTGTACATCGGTTTCAATTTATTTTGCATACTAAATAAGTATATTTGTATTCATCGTCATTTATACTCTTTTGTTTGATTTCAGTTTGTTGGACGATTATCTGACCGCTATTGAGGGTGTGAGGGAGTTTCTAGCGAAGCGTTCCTCTCCTAACAAGAGGCTATTTATCGGCGAACTGTCTGCAGGATCTGAGGTATGTTATTGTTTATATTATACAAACTCTTTATGAAATTTACAATATTTTGTGGGATTCTTCATAAATCATAAGACTCTTCGATGTATTAAAATGATTTAATCATTGTCTTGATTTTGTACCTGTACGATGGGTTAGCTTATAGATATGGTTATTAGCTTATCGATACTAGTATATAAAGCTGAAGAGTTTGTTTGTTTGTTGTTTGTTTGAACGCGTTAATCTCAAGAACTACTGGACCGATTTTGAAAATTCTTTCACTAATACGAAGCTACATTACTCTTGAGTGCTATAGGCTACTTTTTATCTCGGAAAAACTTTCCACGTGGGCGGAGCCGCGCGCAATGCTAGTACAATATACAATTGGAATCCACACGCGTTCAAACAAACAAACAAATAAACTCTTCAGCTTTATAATATTAGTATAGATAGTATAGATGAGCAAACGACAATACCGGCATGTAGCGCGTGCGCTTGCATGCCGGGGTGAGTGAGGAAGAGGAAGCGGTGGTGTTACCACAGTGCAACTAGTGTTGCCAGGTAACAACCGGGGTTACCAACACAATTTTATAACTTACGTAAAAGTGGTGGGTTTAGACGCCACAAATTTATATTTATTCTATACAAATACTAGTATATGCTAAATGACTGCCTCGGTGGCGTAGTTGTATTACGGTAAGACTGCAAGGCTGAGGTCTCGGGTTCGATTCCCGGGTCGGGCAAAGTGATATTGGATTTTTCTATTCATTATCAGCCCGGAGTCTGAAATTTGTGCCCGATATGGCGATAGGCTCGCCCCCTATCACTTCATGGGACGGAATACGCTTGGCGAAAAGTGGGTGCACTAGTTGCGCCTCTGCCTACCCCTTCGGGGATAAAAGGCGTGAGCATGCGTATGCGTAAATACTAGTATAGTTGGTATTTACTTAATAATAATAATAATGTGTAAATAAAACATTTCGGCACGTAAAATACAACCGTATCTAACGTATCTACCTACCTGTATCTATGTTACCTTTTTACAAATTAAGGCTAACGCTTTATAGATGCATATATTTATAGGCCTGGATTCACAAACGTTTCTTGGATAAGTAAGCTGCAATGCTAGAAGAATAAGTTTGTTTCTCAGTACTTTCGGCATGACAGCCTTCGTGGGCGTAGGCATGGGGGCGATGTGATTGGCTAATATTGAGATACAACTTTATTTCACTTGGCTGTCAAGTAAAGAAAGCTGAACAAATCCGAAGAATACTATGAAATTGTCCATACAATGCGTTCAGGCGCACTGTGCGTCCTCATAGTATTGTTTTGAATGCGGGTGGAAGCCTCTGTATTCTAAATTGCTTTATCTGTTTTCTTTTGTATCTTGGGGTAAATCCCTCAATTCAGCGTTCATTGGGTATTACATTTATTTCTTTTATTTGGAATTTCATAGTATATTTATAGTCGAAATATATTTTCATCAAATTATAATATCGACAAAAAATTTGTACTGCAGGCTTTCAACCCGAAAATGGACCATTTAACCTGCTTCCTGCCTGGTACGTTGGCTCTAGGACATTCCAACGGGCTGCCTGACTGGCACATGACCATGGCCGAGGAACTGCTATACACTTGCTACTTGACCTACGCCGCTCATCCAACGTTCTTGGCGCCCGAGATTACCCATTTCAATCTTGTAAGTATCGTCCTCCTACAAGGTGGACAGACGACCTTGTAAAGGTCGCAGGAACCCGCTGGATGCAGGCCGCTTCTGACAGGTTGGTCTGGAAAACTTTGCGGGAGGCCTATGTTCAGCAGTGGACTTCTAAAGGCTGAAGAAGTATCGTCTCAAGTTATACTCCTTAGTAGTTGATTCAACAGCTGTAATGCCACTTCCAGGAATTCGACACGAGATGCATAATTTGCTGTACAGATTCGTACGATATATCATTCATAATTTTATCACCTTTTACCACATTCACGTTTTATTCAACACAACGGTTGTTCGCGGTCATCAGTCATCACCCATCCTTTAAAAACTGAAGCTAGAGTAATCTCTAACGCCAGTGTTTGCCTACATACCCAAAAGAATGGCATAACACTAAAAATAATTTTCCTTTTCACCTTTTCGCACATAACTTAATTATATTATTAACTAGTTGTGACCGTAAATACGTATAACCGCGGTTTTCAATAAGCGATTCCAATCAAAATCTTTGATCCGTTCCCGAAAATAAACCAATCACAACACTTTGTTTGTAAGCACGGCAAAAAAACGTCGTTCTGATTGGCATATTTTTGCAATGGGTCGAAAAAAGCGATTGAGATCATTTTTTGAAAGGGGTGGTAAGCGGCCGTAGTTGTATCTTAACCTTTTTGATCTCAGGTTGTTATAAAGCGCATTAGGTACACAACGTTATTGTCAGGAAAATGATAATGGGGGGGTCCGTGTCCACCTATAGCTACTCCGATGTTGCCAGGACGCGATGCGAAGCGCGGTCTGGTGGTGAGATTTCTAAATAAATTTCATAATTATGCACAATTTATGTATATTATTTGCAGGCGAGCACAACCGAAGATATGTATACGAAAACCGCGGACGCCCACAGTCTCCTCAGGCCTGAGTTTGTGGAGAGTCTCTGGTATATGTACCAAATTACTGGCAACACCACGTACCAGGACTGGGGTTGGCAAATATACCAGGTTGGTTATAGTATCTTATACTTTCATAATCCTTCTTAAATCTGACGTTTAAGGTACAATTTATGTAAAATCTATACTAATATTATAAAGCTGAAGAGTTTGTTTGTTTGTTTGTTTGAACCCGCTAATCTCGGGAACTACTGGACCGATTTTGAAAATTCTTTCACTAATAGGAAGACATTACTCCTGAGTGCTATAGGCTACTTTTTATCCCGGAAAAACTTTTGCTCGCGGGCGGAGCCGCGCGCAATGCTAGTACAACATAAAATACGACGAGGTGTATTTCATAAATATATTGCCTTTTATACCCTTAAAGTAGGCGGCAGGGCATGATTTTACTCTTTATCAGGCGCTCAAGGCAAAAATAATATTTGTCGCACTTTACACTATTTAAGTCATGAGAAAAAGAAAAAAGCAATGAGAGGTGTCAAGGGACACCCAGATGGAACGAAGTTCCTTTCGATTAATTAGTGAAGGAATTGTAATAAAATTTTATTTATGTAACAGAGTGTGTATATATATATATATAAATATTTTCCTATTTCCGTTCCAATACATAAGTTTCTAGAGAAAAAAACAAATAAATACGTGTGGCTCTCGGAGACTACCGCGGTAAAGCTATTGCATAGCATTTTTATCACAAATTTTGATTGACTAAACACAAATTCGATCTTACGCTTACCACATAAAGTAGATTTTTAAACGCGAGCAAAGCACGTTTAGTCTTGTTATTGATAAATGTCAGTAACCAAAATAGAATAAATCAACAAAGGACCTGTCCAAAAACGGGCCTGAAATTCTAAACAAGACAATTTATATATATTTGGATAGAACTCCTGAAAACTAACCTTTTGCAATAAATCGTTTAATTTTAAAGACCTCCGATTTTGAGATTTATGTAATTTTGTTTGGCTTGAAAACTACACTTTATATGAACATTTTTAAAAAAGTTGGGTATGAATGGAGGGGTCTAAAAATATTATTTTAATGGATTTAAGTTCCATATTTTGCCCTTTTAATTTGCCTAAAGTTTGAGCCTTGTTAGATTTTGAGGCCCAGCACTCATACAAAAAGCGGACATCTCCTTTGAAAAAAGAATGTTACGTTCGATCCTTTTGTACTCGTGCCGTGCCAACGCTGGGGAAATAGCTTCTACGCAATGTATTTAAGGTTCATATTAGATTAGTAAGAAATGGTTTTAATGACTTTAAGAAATAAAATAAATAAAAATATACTCGTTTCAAGAATTATAGCTTCTACGCATTGTATTTAAGGTTCATATTAGTAAGATAATAGCAAAAAGTGTCGTGACAACTTTTGAGATTTTTTTCCGTCCAGCCCCCTTTCACAACGCGCAATAAGGAACTTCGTTCCAAAAGAAAAAAAAGAAAAACAAAACACCTTAAAAAAATGGTCGGACTGATATGGATGGTAATTTTTATAAGATTTTTCTATCCTAGAGAGAAATTTGGGGATCCCTTGCAACCGCCCGGAGCCCTCAATTTGGCCGCCTCTCATTTTTGCCCTGGCAATCGGCATTCATTCTTTGCAATATTGTTAATTGTCTGTAAAGTAAAACAGTCAAGTTTAGCAAACAACACACATTTGAAGTTGTGTCAAATATTTATTTGTCATTATTTAGCCATAGCCTTAGATAAACCTCGGCCTGTAGCCAAGATACTTTTCTACAAACGTTAACGCCAATATAATTCTACCAATATTATAAACGCTAAAGTTTGTAAGAATGGATGTAAGGATGTATGGATGTATGTTTGTTACTCTTTCACGCAAAATTACTGAACGGATTTCGATGAAATTTGGCACACGGGTAGATCATGTCCTGGATTAATATATAGGCTACTTTTTATCCCGGGAAAATATAAAACTGGACTTTAAAAATAGCCTATGTTACTCGCTGATAATGTAGCTTTATATTGGTGAAAGAATTTAAAATCGGTCCAGTAGTTTTTCAGTTTATCCATTATAAACAAACAAAAAATCAAATATTACATCTTTATAATATTAGTATAGATTAAACTTTACCAGCCTTATAGCGCAACGGTTGACGAGTCCCTTGTGAAGCAGCGTTCCAATTTCCGCACCGGGACCAATGTTTGTGTGACCCACAATTATTATTTTCCGGACTGTACTGGAGCTGAAAGTCCCTCTAGTTCCGCGCACCATTTGTATCTCAATATGAGTCTATTGGGCGATTTCAATAAACAAGCCTAATTGCCACCTTCGGATTATTATGATTTGTTTATTCTACAGACTGCCTCGGTGGCGTAGTTGTATTACGGTACGACTGCGATGCTGAGATCTCGGGTTCGATCCCCGGGTCGGGCAAAGTGATATTGGATTTTGCTACTCACTAACAGCCCGGAGTCTGGAATTTGTGCCCGATATGGCGATAAGCTCGCTCCCTATCACATCATGGGACGGAATATGCACGGCGAAAAGTGGATGAACTAGTTGCGCCTCTACCTAAAAGGCGTGAGTGTATGTATGTATTCTACCGATGATCCCGAGAAGGGATTGAGATCGTAACCAATTGTGACATGTTGGCTGAAAGAGTTGTCATATTAACCCAGTACGAATAAAACATACAGCTAGTCTATGTCATTTACATGTCATGTATAAAACTGTCGCAATTGGATTGTAGAGGAGGCCGTGCTCAGCAGTGGGCTGTATATAATACAGGGCTGGTATGGTATGGTAATTGGATTACTTTCGAGTCTTGAAATCGTGATGGCTAAAGTCATATCTATGTTTATGAAATATCATTGATCGCGCCTGTGTGATTATTGGGTTGGTTTATTTAATAATGATGATTAAACAATTCCAGGGTTTCGAGAAATACGCCAAAGTGCCAAACGGCTACACCTCCCTCGCAAACGTGAAGTCTGAGAAGCCCATCCCACGAGACATGATGGAATCATTCTTTCTATCGGAAACACTTAAGTATTTGTACTTATTGTTTAGCGAAGACAGGTTTGTCATAGATTTATCCAAATTCGTCATCAATTCTGAAGCGCATCCTCTGCCTGTGCACAAAAATTAATGTTTACGTTATTGACATTGTGAGTGTTGGGCTAACGTGGGTTTAGAAGATAGATGATTGTAGTCAGACTTAATCAAAGATTAGTGTGGTATTCATAAAGTCGTTGTAGGTTGTTTTGGTCGCGTAAATTGTGTTTTTTTATAATTGTGTTTACAGGGGATGTGCAATATTTTGCGACTCCATTTTGTTTAGTTCGAAATTATGTGTGTTTTTTTTATGAAGACAAAATTATACGTATCTCATTCTTGATAACAGGATAGACAGTTTTAAAACCTATACAAACCTGTATTCGATACTTTTACTTATCACAAAAACGTGTAAAACAGCCAGCATTTATATTTTGATAATATTTCTAATTTGTGTTAAATTATCTGAAAATTATTTATATTCGTACTTTTTTCGGCCTGTTTTCGGGCCTCAAGTGAGTTACTTAAATTATAACGAATTATTAGTTATAAACGACTTATGCTCGGTTTCTGAAGTACTGTTATCGGAAGTTTATCTATTCGTTTGCGCTATTGGTTCGATAGCCCATGAAACTGCGTTTCTGAACCGCGCACTGCAAGATAAACTCAGCTTAAACTTACTTTAACTTAACTAGCCAATTTTCGCAGTTTTTCTGCTCCATAACTATTTGACGTGTCATTTTGTGAGAAACGACGAAAACTTGTTAGATATTAGTTGCAATATAGAGTAACATAATCGATACGGCCAATCACAACAGTTTCATCAGTATTATAAATTCTCTAATTCTCAATAAAACGACTGAAAACACAAATTCGCCAACTAGTGCTAATGTGACATAAGACATTTTGTTGAACAGTTTGACTTTTTTTTGAATTCGGCAATGATGTCATTCATCAGCCATTGATACATAACAAAATAAAATATAATGTTTAGGCGTTGATCTATGTTAAAATAAGTCATTTTTGTATATAAAATAATTATAAGTTACGAATTTTAGTAATAAAATACATTTTAAAGTAGACTGCTAAAAAGAGCCAACTAGTAGCAAAACAAGGAACTGGTTATCGGTTTCATAGTTATCGAATGCTTCATTTTGTGTTCAGAAACACAGTGTAAAATAACCGACGTTTATCTTAAGATTAACTTTAATGGATCAATAGTTATTTAAAAGTTTAACTGCGAGATTCAGAAACCGCGCATAAATGTATATTATGCAGAGGGAGTGATATCTGTGTAGTGAAAATTTCGCATATACACTCACATTATTAGCCTTATTGTTATAGGAATATGGACTAAAATACTGCTAACGTACACAGTAGCGGCCCTGTGTTTACTGACTATATAACGTTTTTAATACCAAAAAATATGTAATAAGACACTTGTTGCCATATTGGAGTGCTCTAAGAGTTTCGTCTCTACTGCCAATGTTAGGTGACGTCATCGCCTTCGTCTAGACCTTGCCTATATACATAAGCATCCCAAACTATATCTAGTGTCTCGTGCAATCTAGTATTATCGGTATCCGTAAATACAGATGCTTCTTGGAATAATACAGCGCCTTTGAACTTCGAAAATTAGTAATTAGTCAATCTATTTATACGGTTCGTAGAACTGACGCATAACTTTCGATTTGTCACAGGATTTTTTAATATTACTGCCGTAACCCAAGATATAAGATATTAGTTTATATGAAAAGAATTGACCTAATTCATGGGGTATTACCAGGAAAGCTGTAAATGAACAGCCAATTGTGACGTTAAGATTTTTCTGCCACTAACTATAAAATCGTTTATACTGCCAATAATGGACGTGGACTGCCTCGGTGGCGTAGTTGTATTACAGTATGACTGCAATGCTGAGGTCTTGGGTTCGATTTCCGGGTCGGGCAAAGTGATATTGGGTTTAAATTCAGTATCACCCCGGAGTCTGGAATTTGTGCCCGATATCGCGATAGGCTCGCCCCCTATCACATCATGGGACGGTATACGCACGGCAAAAAGTGGGTGCACTACATGCGCCACTGGCTACCCCTGCGGGAATAAAAGGCGTGAGTTTGTGTGTGTGTAATAGACGTAAATCCTAGAATAAGCTCTGTGAAAACTGATGCTTTTGTGCAGTGTACCAGGGCCGTATCTGTACTCCATACAAAAGCAATACATTTATTATCCTCTAGTGGTGTATTGACTTTCATCTCCGCCAAGTTAGGATAATCAACATAACGCACCTTTAGGACGAAAACGACGCAATTCAAAAAAATCAAAAATTGGATTATCGTCATAAAATGACTGAAATAAAACTGAATGAAAACTGGTCCTTTTTTTATGAAAATACAATAAAAAAGAGACCGATATAATAGTTTTATCCTTTTCCCGCTTGAATATGGCGGTGTTTGAACTATTGTTGTATTGAAAATTTTGTTTTAAGTAATTTTATGACGATAACTCAATTTTCGATTTTTTTTAATTGTGCCGTTTTCGTCCTAAAGGTGCGATAAGCATAGAAACATTTATAGTGTAACTTTAGTACTTTCATTTACTTAATACAATTTAGTTAATTTGATTCCATCCATTTGGTAAATTATTACTTAGATAAAATATAAAGGATATTAATTATTGACCAAAATATACGAGTTGTTTACTTACTCGTAATATATTGATGTCAATGTTAGCAAATTATTAGTTTTTACTTTTCAACAAGTATACTATCATTCTGATTATTCATATAGAAAGAGAATAATCGGCTATGAATCGCGCATTAAAAATTACGACATAATGTCGTTAATAATAGCAATAATATTTGTAACCATTTCGCGTAACATGATCTCAAAGATCGGAAACGCACCTACAATGCCTATAATAGGCGTCATAGGTGCTTAGGCCTATTTAGGCTTTACCTGAGTTGGCACTTACATCAGGTGGCCCAATTGATGATTTACATATTAAATAAAAAGTGAGACACAAACATTCGCGACATTACGCGAGACATTCAAAATGTATTTCCCATAATTATAATAAGACTACAAATAGATCTTCGATTGGATTGTATTGTTATGCCGGCTAAAGATTTTGTTTGAGCTTCAGCCAACGCGAGCGTAGGCAAATTGATACAAGACAAATGCTAACGTGTAGACATTTGGAAAGTTTGAAGAGAACCAATGCAAACGGCCTTATAGACGAGTTTTGTGGAGCTGGCCACACTTTCTGCATTGTCAGTTTTTATTGTGTAAAAGTGAGACAAGTGATCGCGAGCGACTGCATGTCGTGACAAGCTACGTCCATGGGCGTATATAAGGAGGAGGGGGGGGGGGAGGTCCGGACCCCCTTTTTTTTTTCTCTTTGGCAAGGCGCGGTTTGCGCATCTGCCAGTGTCAAAGTTTTTGGAAGTTACATATATAATATTGTTTCTTTGTTATCCTCAGTAGTAGTAGTACTATGTCGAAGTAACGCAGTGGCTACCTTACCAAGACTTTATCGAGGAGTTTTGGCGGCAACAAAACAAACGCTTGACTAGCACAGTTATTTCAATTCACTTCACTTGAGCCCTTTAATAGAACTATATTGGATAATATACCACCATAATTATGCAATATAACACTAAGTATCACCAAAATAATGAATTAAAACAAGAGCACCTCATGACACTACCAAGTTCCCGCCAAAACTCCAAGGACCCCCCTTAGCTTACAACAAAAATAATCCGGCTCACGAAACATGTACACATTGCCTATGTGCACTTCTAAGAAACATACAAACATCTAAAAAAAATATTATACGTGACTTATAATGGAGGTATGTTTGGTGTCATGAGGCGGCAAGAACCCACGCTACTGACATTTGGTATCCTAGGACCCGCCCCCCCTCTATGTGAAAGCTATAGCTACGCCCGTGGCTACGTCAAATGAGTTCTACACACGTTGGCGCATGCGTTAACTCGGCAAACGAGGCAACTCTCTATACGTTAGTATTGGCCTTCCGTACGTCACTTAAGGTGACCACTGAAAATCAGCGTTGTGTAGTGGTTTGCACCACATCACAACATTATGCTGAGTGGTCACTTACCTGTCACAGCCACGACTAGCCACTGTTATTATTGTTATTTTGTGTCAATTGTTTCTGTTTGTGTCGCGACTGTGACAAATAAATCGTTTTTCTTTCTTTTCTTTCTTCTTTCCTTCACTTGGCAATGCTCAACAAACGTGTATAGCCAGCTTTATCTTAATATATATAAATCTCGTGTCACAATGTTTGTCCTCAATGGACTCCTAAACCACTTAAACGATTATAATAAAATTCGCACACCATGTGCAGTTCGATCCAACTTGAGAGATAGAATAGTTTAAATCTCAAATTATAGTCGCAATTTTAATTTATTGCTAATTATTTGTCTGTTATTATTTGACAGTCACAATTATCTTAACTCCAAATGATTCTAACAGATGTCGATACCTTTCGACTGGGTTGAGTAAGTAATCAATAGATGGCGCTGCTATGAATGATTCTAACAGATGTCGATACCTTTCGACTGGGTTGAGTAAGTAATCAATAGATGGCGCTGCTATGGTAAATCTACGAACGTGTCATATAAGCTACATTTTAAGCGGGACTTTTATACCGGGAAAACTCATTCACGCGGGCGGAGCCGCGGGCAAAAGCTAGTAACACTATATATATTATGTGATATTTTATAACAATGAGGTGTGTAACATTTACATCGGTTATACATAACAAATGCAGTGTGGTTGCCCTTTGGTTCAGTTTAAACATTAAGGCTATTAGATGGACGAAAGGTTCCGTGAGTAATATTCTACCTATTAAGTTTATAAGTATAAACATTACTAATTAATAACAAATAAATTATTTTTTAAAGTGGAAAAGAGACAACACTCTGATTAGGAAATACACGGTTTGAAGAAATAAGAGGGTATGTGATCAAGTTTTAACTAAAATAGATACCGTGAAGCAATGTGCATTGAAATGTTAACGTCCACGTTTTTACATGAAATATTCGTTATATATCAGTTGTTCTATTTAGAAAATTTTGCCCCTAATAAGTAACGTTTGGTAATACAAATGATAAGGAATTCGGTGAACAATTATAAATGAAGCCGTTAAAGCGTATTTTTCGATTATTTAGCGTTATTACCCGACTTCATAAAAATAAGCTATGAGAAAATGCCTTGAAATGGTAATTCTTCGTATTGACAATTTAAACCATATATGCAAAACACTAGCATAATATTTTAAATGATTTAGCAATACTTCGCGGTGTAGTATATTACTTAAACTCAAGCGCCGAAACTGAATGATAATCTCTTAATGCTTTAATCATAAAAACTATATTATGACATTTATACATGTTTGGTAACCTATATACTTATGCTATATAGGTAAATTAATTCTGTAAATATTAGCCTACGAAAACATACATAATATTATTCAAAATCAAATAGACTATGATAAAATGTCCAAGAAAAGAAATGTTTATGATTTTTTTCCTTCACGAACTATAAGGGTTTTTAAAAGATCATTTTCAAAGAATGGGACAAAATTATTGCTACAAATTTATGTTGTCTAAAAATTGTGTTTGTATCAAACTTGTGCTTTATCTTTTCTCGAACATAAATCTGTTTAATTATCATATTTAAGGCACCTTGCCAAGGGCCATTAGTGCGAGGAATGTAGAGAGAAAATTGCTCCAAAAATGTAATTAGCAAACATCTGAACTGTCATATCAAATAATTGCTGAGAATTTCGGTAATGATTGATCATGAATATCACGCTGTACTCCCGGCTCCGAGAATGTGTGATATTATAGGCGAACTTTATCTATAGTCTAAAGGAATGAATCTATCTATAGTCTAACAGTGAATAATTATTTTCGTGTGCACATCGTAAAATGCTTTACTGTTAAATTAGCCATACACGAGTTGTACTGGCAACTGTGGAAAGTCGTGTTTTTACTAGCAAGTTCTCGCAATATATTGCGCAAGAACTTCCGGACGCGTTTACACTAGCAATATTATAATCGTTCTATAGAAATGAGAGTTGCCGGAAGCCCCTGCTAACTCTAAAATTTTCAGAAGTCAGCTTACCATGACACGGTAAAAATAGCGCCCGGAAGATAACTTATGCAAGTTTTCTTGCTATTTTAAATGCCGATTTAGAGATACTGTTATAATTTAATATCATTTAGATGTAACAACACCACAAAGTATGAATATAAAAATTTTGCTTAAATATTTGTTGCAATATGCCAATCAAATGTAATCAATGTGATCATGTCATATATCTAATGCCTTATATTATACTTATAACAGTAAAGTACTTAAGCTACATAATATTTTACATTCGTAATACAAAAGTGAGACAAAATTAGAATACTGGGATTCCACTTGCATCAATAAAACTAATATAAAAAAACAACGTGATTATTCACTGTATACTTTGATTAATTATATACCTAGATAGAGTGACGCGATGCAATGAAACTAAAACAGACAGGCCAACTTTTCTTAAGCTAGTATGCGTGACAGCTGTGTCATACGCTATCGCTGCATCATTCTGCGTATCCTTGTGTGCGCGCATAATGATATCAGTTATTACATGGTTTCTATTAAAACGGGGAGAAAATTATATCCATGAAAAACAACAAAAAATAATTCACTCGAACTCATTTAGCGGGCAACAGTTGGCCTCTGTTTTTTTCGACGCGTTTGAAGCGTTCAGTGTCTATCTAGGTATATAATTAATCAAAGACTGTATACTCGATTTAATTTTGTTGAAGCAAGTGGCCGTAACGATTGTTATTAATATTAATTACATAAAATTGAAATTTGATTTAAGACAACAGTGTGATGTAATAATGTCTTCCTGTATAAATATATTATGGTTTTTTTACTGTTCGCAAGTCAACATAGAACAGAATGGGTTTCGATTGTGTAACTGAAGCCTTTCGACAACCATCTGCATTACTCAGTTGCAGATCAAGAATGGACTAGACGATATAACAATGAACGCATTAGGCAATAGTTATGGCCGAGACATCTGAAGATAGTAAGAGAACTATTATACTACTAGTGTTCCTAAAATGTATTTTATGATAATTCAAATTATAATTATCGAAACTAACATCCAGAAAAACCTGGTCAGAAGTTAGACACAGACCGATTTATGTGTCAAAAATAATACTTATATAGAGAATTAATGTCAATAATAATTTAACAAACAGTATTATGATGCATATTTAGGTCTACGATTGCGTAGTTGCTGCGTATCGCATAATGGTGGGTGATTTGGGACTAATTTTTCAAGTCGTATACTTGTCCGATAACTATGACATATTCTTATGTTCATGTTTGTTTTAACATGATCTCAATGTAAAATATGTTGTCAATATCTTTAAAAATCTTGTAAAAGTACTTTTATTTCTATGTGTATTGTTTGCCAAAATAATTTTCAATTGATTATTGACAAATCATTATTTGGAGCTTGCTACCCATCCGTAAACTTAAGTATTAGTGCTAATAGGAATATCAAAGCGAAAAAATATATAACATAGTTAGCAAAGACGTGACGTAAAACATTAATTATGTAGTATTATTGACTGAAATTTGTCTTTCGTTTATTTGCTACCATTCAATGATGCCGATAAATAACATTAAATGTGACTCAGTAATAAATCATTGCGTACGTCTTATAGTCGGTATATTAATTTGTAACGTCATTCATTCGCTCAGTTGTATTAATTTCTGTTTATGCTAACCATACATCCAGATTTCAAAATTAAATATGAGAATATCCTTTCGACATATTCCTATTAGTATAAAAACTGAATATAATTGTATTTCATCACAATAATATATCATGGGATGTTCGAATCTGATATAAGTGTTTTAATGTGTTACAAGCAAAGAGTTCTAAGGTTATATAGAGCGGACATTGGGAAAATTGACATACAAAAATTTTGAGCCTGTTCGTCAGTAACTCAATCTAGCGTCACAACAAAATACCTATATTGGCATATTTCCTTCCAAAATATTGTTTTCTTTACAAAATTTAAGCATACCGAGACATGGCAGATAAGACAGCGACTTATTAACATTTGGACGAAAAATTTAATCCTGATGTCCGGTCTATAATAATACTGTTTAATGTCTTTGGTTACAAGCGAGAATAATTGAACCGACACCTTGCATGATCGGCTATGTTCATTCATTCAATAGTGAGAAATATATGAATGTATTAGTGAGTTAATATACGCACACATGCACTGTAATGCACTGTATTTAATTAGGATAAGTTACATATATAATTTATACCAGCCCGAGCAGAGCAGTACTGTGAACTAGAATGTTTATACTGTAGTTCGTTGCCTTATAAAATCAAATAAATTTATATAATTCGTATTTTGAGTAGTTTTTGGACACATAGTATACAAGCAAATGGATACTGCTCGGGCAGTGAGATAACTAATAAGTTAGACGAGTAAAACTGTTTTATACTTAATAACTAATAACAAATGTCTGTGCGTCTGAATAATCAATCGAAGTGATATCATTTTGTGGTTCAATGAAAATCGTAATATTATATGTGATAATATTCGGAATACTTGATGTTGTGCGATACCGATTATTTTTAATGCTAAATTATTTAACATACAAGGAAGAAGATAATACAGTGGTTACGAAAATAGAATTGTACTCGCAAATCCAGTGGCTCTTATAAATTAACAAGTAAAATATTTACCTTAAAGTCGGCAGGAACGCTAGCTAAACATAAAAACCATAGCTTGTATCTAGCCTTAACTATCATAATTTTAATATAATAGTCCGGTGGTGAGCAGATCTTTATAAGAATAATTAATCATTATATTCTTACGGTCTTATTCATAAACACGTTATAAACCTATTTTAGTTATCGAATGTTTTGTCTTCTTCGAACGAATTTGGAATTGAGTTTGAAGGAAGAAGACAAAACATTCTATAACTTAAATGGTTTTATAAACTGTTTATGAATAAGGCCGTATGTACAGTCAGCCACATAAGTAGCTGAACAAATTCAAAATTCAAACCGCCTATACGCGTTCAGTTCAATTAAAACCCTTTTTTTCTTTGTGTGAAGTAAAGTAAATATCTTTTATTTTATTTTTGTGAAGATAAAATGAAAATTGGTAAGAACAGAAAAGTGTAGAGGCGATTTGAAGTTTTTAATTTGATCAGTTACTTATGTGGCTGACTGTACATAAATTAAAAATGAGCAGATTATAGAATTTTTAAAGCTTCGTTGCCTTATCAATGTGAACAATATACATATGTTACTAAATAGCTACACATACATTGTGCTTATCATATTATACGTCATACTGTCGGCTAGCATTTCTCAAATATTCAGCATTACATATAAAATAATGTAAGTATTAGGCAGAGAAAGTAAATGCTTAGGTAAAACTAAGGTACATGTATCATCTTTTTAATATTGTGGGTGTTAGCGTATTTAATATCCCTTTGACATCCAATAATCTTGTACTTTAAACTGTCTCTATTGCTGTACAGTATTGTATACTATGAAACTTTTTTATCAACCTCGATTTATTATAATGACTTAATTCCAGCAATAGTAGTGTTAGTAAATTAGGCTAAGGTGCTATATAAGGAAATTAAAGTGAGTACTTATTTTTCTTCGACCGAGATATAAAGTCCAGTTAAGTATACACATATATAAACATTTATATTATAAAGCTGAAGAGTTTGTTTGTTTGTTTGAACGCGCTAATCTCAGGAACTACTGAACCGATTTTGAAAATTCTTTCACTAATAGGAAGCTACATTACTCCTGAGTGCTATAGGCTACTTTTTATCCCAGAATACTTTTATCTCTTATACTTTTCTCCACGCGGGCGGAGCCGCGCGCAAAAGCTTGTTCAATATAAATGTAATATCAATATGCAATAGATGTAACGTTCGCGTTATAATATAATATTATAGTTATTATCTTACAGTCATACTTCTGTATCTATCTATACTCATATGATATAGGTAATTATTCTATCTTTAATGTATTTTTTTTTAATATTTTGTGACCTCAAGTAACTACATATTTTATTAATTATTCGCAATTTTATTGTAAAATTCGAAAACTTTTCTATTGATAACTTTTCAATAGATTTCTTGATAAATTATAGATCAATTAATTCTGTTTCGATTTATTTTTAGGTTTGTTGAAATAGAACATAACCAATAAATATGATAAATATGTTAATAATGTATTACATATTGTGTATATATTTATTTATTTTAAGTACACAAATTTACTCTTTTCTATAAGCATTATATAGCAGTAAAGTGATTATTTTAATGTATTGTATTTTATACTATACCAAAAATG
Organism: Sphinx pinastri; assembly: GCA_947568825.1. Taxonomy (NCBI): domain Eukaryota; kingdom Metazoa; phylum Arthropoda; class Insecta; order Lepidoptera; family Sphingidae; genus Sphinx; species Sphinx pinastri. Next base: position 18,667,148 of record OX387614.1, on the reverse strand, counting down.
TAAAATAATTTTCTAAATTCAATGTGATCAGGGAATTTTATAAATACAAAACATTTTCGAAGTGAGTATTTAGCATTATAAATATTGTTTATTGCATGAAAAAAAATATTTAGTTACCAAGAAACTAGTTTGGAACTACATATGCGGTGTCTATCTTAATTGTAATAAGCTATTTTAATATTAAGTGATTTAATAATTATATTATGCGAGGTTGAATGTGTTTTAAAGGAGATGTCCGCTTTTTGTATGGCTGCTGGGCCTCAAAATCTAACCAGGCTCAAACTTTGGGGATATTAAAGGGGCAAAATATGGAACTTAGATCCATTAAAAATATATTTTTAGACCCCTCCATTCATAACTAACTTTTTTTAAAACTTTCATATTAAGTGTAGTTTTCAAGCCAAACAAAATTACATAAATATCAAAATCGAAGGTCTTTAAAATTAAATGATTTGTTGCGACAGGCTAGTTTTCAGGAGTTCTATCCAAATATATATAAATTGTCTTGGTTAGAATTTCAGGCCCGTTTTTGGACATGTCCTTTACATTTAAACTCCGAGAAATAAAAAAATTACAACAAAATTATCAGAATTCATTAAATTGTTTCCTGTCCATGCAAGTTTTATTGAAATAATAAGGTAGGTTATTTAAGATCTAACAGTTATTATAATGTTGTATGAATTAATGTGGTTTGTTTCATAGACTAGTCCGATATTACGTATACATTGTACCATACTTGTAGCAGTAAATTTCCTTTATATTATAGTATTTTAACGTGCAAACTATAACCCCCTTAATAATAGTGTATACATCTGTAAAACTTATTTAGTGTTTTGTCTTATGATGACATTTAGTCAAAAGAAGAAACGCAGTATCTTGCATAACTATGAAGGGCACGCAGTGTTTATTAGTAAGGCCCAAATAGATTTTTAGTATAAACTATCCCTGTTCACTGATTGCCTCGGTGTCGTAGTTGTATTACGGTACGAGTGCATTGCTGAGGTCTCGGGTTCGATCCCCGGGTTGGGCAAAGTGATATCGGGTTTTTCTACCCACTATCAGCCCGGAGTCGGGAATTTGTCACATAATGGGACAGAATATGGACGGCGAAAAGTGGGTGCACTAGTTGTGCTTCTGCCTACCCCTTCAGAGATAAAAGGCGTGAGTGTATGTATGTTTGTATGTAACTATCACTGTTTTCTCATTAAATATAAAGTATGCACAATATTCACAGAAATCTTAAAAATAAAGAAATACTGTTCCTCATACTGGAGGTTAGACTCTTAGTTTAAAGATACATGGTAATGCAGCATTTATCTTTTCAGTTTAATAAATAGAATCGATAAGTTGTGGTTATTGCATATTGGTTGTAATAAACGTGACATTTACAGATTTACATTTTTATTTTACCCTGTTGTCTCCTATATTTTTTCCTAAATGAAAGAATGAAATGAAATTTTTCCCAGAGGAAATGCTTTGTTATTTCCTATTCTTATCCAAAAGGAGGTAATATTCCCTCCCTGTTTCCTTACTCCAATGCCTTGATATTAATATATTGATTTAATAAAATACAGCATTTTCTATTATCATATTTTATTTAGTACAGAATTGGTACATAATACAAAAATGTAATATAAATAACTCCTGGAGAGTTTGTCAAAAATCTTAATTGGTAAAGTTACATTATATACCTGATAAATGTATTACAATAAAGTACAAGTTAACATTAATAAAAGGTAGAATGGAAAAGATTGTTAGGAATCAAAAAAGCACCCTATTCAAAATTATTGTAAGCTTAGCAAAGTAATCAACAAAATAATTGTAATTTGTAACAATATCTGGTGGAACCGGGACTAGCCCTGACGAAATGTTTATTTTTGACACTTCATAATGAACACAATTCAAACTGCATATTAACGAGACCATAATTCTAAAACACTAAAAATACATGGAAGATTTTAGCTTTTACAGATTCCCAAATGTTTCACAAGTATAAATATACATAAAGCTATAAAAATATTTTAACCTTCCATATTAAAATATAGTGTAAAGATACTTCATACAAAAATATATTAACTTCTTTATCACAATTAATCAGGAAAAATTATGGAATGTATTTCTCATAAACAGTGGTATTACACAGAAAAACATCCATGGAAAGTAACTAACATAACTTTTAGAACAAATCTTATGCTAATAATTTTAAGGTAAGGTAGATATGTAAGTATATTATGAATACAGTAAATAGGATATTCAAAAGTGCCAGTTTGAGCAATGAATTTGGGAAAATATAATGACTAATTTGTTAAGAAACCGATACCTACATAATTGAAATAATTTTAACTTCACAGATGAGCCATATTTGCTGCATAGTAATGTGTTAGCAACCTCAAACATCCATACTATTTTAACATATTCAACCTGCCAATATCTTAAGGTCAGTGAGTGACAAATGATGGGAAAGGCCAGATGTCACATGTAGCCAAGTATGCCACATTAGTCTCAAGTGCCTCGGTGGCGTAGTTGTATTACGGTATGACTGCAATGCTGAGGTCTCGGGTTCGATTCCCGGGTCGGGCAGTGATATTGGGTTTTAAATTCAGTATCAGCCTGGAGTCTGGTATTTGTGCCCGATATGGCGATAGGCCCGCCCCCTATCACATCATGGGACGAAATACGCACGGCGAAAAGTGGGTGTACTAGTTGCGCCTCTGCCTACCCTTTCGGGGATAAAGGGCGTGTGTGTGTGTGTGTAGTCTCAAGTGATGGCATGCCTTGCCTCAGTAAAGAATTTGAATGCACACACACGCAACCTAGGTCGAAAGCATACATACCATAGACAAAGCACATGTAACTATGGATGAGTTAATATGACCAATTTGTAAGTGCTATTAGACTTAACAACAACAGATCTAATAATAATATCATTTGTTCCTTAAATAAAGTAACTAAAGTAAATTAGACTAATAACAATAATACACTAAAATGTCAAACCTACATGACATTTAAATACTAAAGATCTCACATTGTGCATTTTGCATCATTTAAATTTTATGAAAAAAAACTATTACATGAGTATATCATTGAGATGCCTAGAACTACTGGATACATATTGGTTTATATTGCATTGGCTCCTAATTCTTTATGAGAAATCATGAATTCTAAATGCATGTTATGAGCACATTGAGTATTTTAACACTAGATATGGCAATTCAAATAAGGACACATTCGCAACACTGAAGTGTGTAGTAAAGACATTTTATACCACAGTCATCATCCTCTGCAGAGGCTGTGGAACGAGCCTTGGCTGGCGAAGCTGGTTTCAAGTAGACACTATCAACTTTATCTCCATAAACTGTGTCTTTCTCTTCTGCACAGTCAGGATATGTGTTGGTGCCTTCTTTGTTTTCAAGGTAGTCTTTGTTACTGTTGTTGGAATCTTTATCATTGGTGTCACCAGCAGCTTCCTGAAATCGTAAATTATGTTGTAAGAAATAAGCTACTAAAGCTCATTCCACTGGTAGTATGTCTTTTGTATGCAGGAGCCCAGCTACCACCATAGGTAACACCATTTCTGTAACCAGGCAACATTGTTCAAGCACTATTGTATTTTGAGTTTTGGCGGGAACTTGGAAGTCTTGTTTTAATTTATTATTTTGGTGATACTTATTATTATATTGCATAATTATGGTGGTATATTATTCAATATAGTTCTATTAAAGGGCTCAAATGAAGTGAATCGAAATAACTGTGCTAATCAAGTGTTTTTTTTGTTGCCACCAAAACTCCTCGGTAAAGTCTTGGTAAGGTAGCCTAAAGTAATTGCTTTACTTCGACATACTAAGTTGCAGATAAAAAAGAAACAAGTATGCGTCTGAAGGACTTGTATCTATGGACAAGAATAATTAACAGAAATTAACTTTGTATTTCAGTTTGAAGGATATTGTAGTGAGTGTACTTATTGGGCATTGTGAGACATACATCTTATATGTCAGCTGACTGCCTCGGTGGCGTAGTTGTATTGCGTACGCGTTACGAGTACGATTTGCGCGTTGAGGTCCTGGGTTCGAATCCCGGGTCGAGCCAAAAATACTGTGACTGGGTTTTTCCATCTTAAAAATTACTCAGTTGCAACTCGGAGTCAGGAAGTTGGCGGTGTGGTACCCCCGTGCCTCGGAAAGCACGTAAAGCCGTTGGACCTGCGCCTGATCTCTCTCCGGTCATTTCGGATTGCCGTCTCATCGGACTATGAGAGTGAAGGAATAGAGAGTGCACCTGTGTATTGCACACACACACACTTGTGCACTATAATATCTCCTACGTACCTGGCTGATCTCCGTTGAGATTGGCCGCCGTGGCCGAAACTGGCTAGGAGGATTACATTATATCTCAGGATGACAAGTGAAGTTCAGTATTGATGTCACTGTTTATGGGTAGTTGTGTGGCTTACCATTGGGCAAACATCTTGCTAGTCGCATTTCATTTTAAACCAAAAATTTGACCCAAGTAATTAAGTTTGATAACACAATTTATTTAGATTTAAGGTTTTCCGTGATGAATTCTATAAATGTTTCTCTAATATGATGTTATGTGTGTGTAGAAAAAAAACATTAAAAAAATTACTTCGCATAAAAAACATACAACAGAATAATGACACTAACTTTACTTTCTGCTCTTTCATATTTGGCAAATCCCTGCTTGTCGTCAGGATTTTCAAGTTCTTTTGTATCAGAAGCTGCATCTGCTACTGCCACAACAGTGCCTACATTCATCGCAACCGGAGTTTTGTTTTTATCAGATACTAACAGATCGATTTCCTCTTCTTTCTTCTTGTAGGCTTGAGAATCACCAGACATGCTTAAAACCAACAAACAACTTTATTTAAAACGCGCTTTATGTTATTGTTTTTATTTGTTACCCACTTCAGTAAACACGACATAAAAAGTACAAAGAAACGTGAATTGGCTCACAAGGCAGTCTCTCGAACGAAACAAAATCATAAAGAAATCCCAGGCAGGAATGATAAATGTGCTCAAATTAATTCAACAATCTCTATTTTTCACCTTACTACTGCAGTTTTTACTTGTTCTCCGGACAATCGACGCCAAGTATTTATGATTGTATCAAAATTGTTGTTCTCTTGCATCTTTCAAATGCCAACGAAAACAAAAACACCTATAACTAAAAAGTTTCACAACCCACTGTTAAAAGTATTTTTTTTTGTCCACAATATAAATTAACTTAAAAATTATTATTTTCTTTCACCCAGTAGATATTCATAGAACATTGAAATACTATATCAAAATAAAGTTTTATAATACCTACCTACCTATAATATATTTATCTATCTTTTTAAGACTGCTCACTGCGTAAATATTGTGTGATCTGTGGTCTGTGGAGCATCAGGAAAAAAAACAGTATGCCTATGCCCGATAGTCGCTACCCAAAAACTACGTACTAAGATCTAAATATTATACAAGTAAAATAATAATGGTCTAAGGTAGGTTCTTTATAATATTTTCATGGCAAATCAGACAGTCTTTGCGACGCTGGAAGTCTGTAAAATATGATGGTGTGGTATTAGGTACTACGTAGTATCTGGTACGGGTGTCGTATATAAAATACATTGCTGGCAGTAATTACCACCAATTTAATTTTGTAAGTAACTCGTGGTACGAAAGATAAAAATTGCGTGAAAGGGAACTACACAGATATTTTTTGTCAAAAAATGGCGGTAATATTTAAATTACGCGCCTTTCATTTTTCAGCTTTGAAAATAGCGGAGGTAAGTATTAATTATAACCCCTAACTAGATAGCTCAATTTAAATGATAATAATTATTATAATTAATGGAAAGGTATAAGCTTATACAATATTTGATTTTATACATCACTAGTTTTAATTACCAAAAAAAAAAAAAAACGTTATCTACTGCCATTTCTGAACACATATTTTGCCAAAAAAACCCGCAAAATTACGTTTTCATACAATTATTCTTAAAAATATGATTTATGGTCAAAAGTTACATTGATCATAATTTTAGTTTTCTAGCGTCCAATAGTTTCGCAAGCTATTATTACCGTCTAAACAGTAGGGCAAGCTGATTTCTGCAATATTTTGAAGCTTGTAGGACTAGGCAAGTCGCGTGTGTAAAGCTAAGTTTAAACTAGCAATATATTGGGCAAGAACTTCCAGAACACTAGCGGCAATATGTCTCTAGCAACACGCTTTTGCAAGTGACTACCAAGTTAACTTGCGCAATTTCCTGCAAAGCTGCTTACATTACACGAGGAATATTTATATTATGTGGTAGTATTTTGTCTGTATTTGTTATTTATTACGTGTTGTATCCATAATTATTAGCATTGCACGCGGCTCCGCCCATGTGGAAAAATTATTCCGGGATAAAAAGTAGCCTATAGCACTCAGGAGTAACGTAGCTTCCTATTAGTGAAAGAATTTTCAAAATCGGTCCAGTAGTTCCTGAGATTAGCGCGTTCAAACAAACAAACAAACTCTTCAGCTTTATATATTAGTATATTAGTATAGATTTATGAAAATTTTAACTAGTTTTAATTCTTCATAGCCTTTTCATTTACATATAGGTAAACTCAAATTCTGACTGCATAATAAAAACTGCATTTAAAATAATATCTTACTTCTTCTACATACCCCATTTCTTTTTTTTTCTAGTAATTAAAAATGAATGCTGCTAGTTTATAAGTACCTATTATATTAAATGAGGTGGCGCATAGTCAGATAAAGGTCGATTTGATAAAGATCGCAGTAACACGCTGGATGCAGATCGCTTTTGACAGATCCATCTGGAAATCTTTAGGGGAGGCCTATGTTCAGTAGTTGACATCATAATATGGCTGATGATGATGATGATAAGTATAAATTATGTACCTAATGCCTTTTATAATATTTAGATATTTTATACGGAGTGAACCTGTGGGGACATAGTACAGATGCACTCATTGATGCAACTATAACTGTTGAGTGTATATATCGACTCATTTGACTTCAGTCGTGTATATTTTTTTAAAATGATAATTTTAAAATTATCCTACTTTAACGTAATAATTAATAAATACCAATGATAGTAAATATGAGAATCACCGAAAAGGGCTCGGTCGCCCAGGGACTGAATATAATATTATTAGTTTGACATACTCACAAACTGTACATAGATGGTGATCTGTCTTTAGATCCATCGTAATTGTGTGGATTCCATACGACGTCCTTTTTCTTGTGGTGTCTTATACTTGGCAACCATATTATGCCAAAACTATTAGTTGCCTTGCTGCTTTTTGGAGTGTTGATCGGTGGTGCCATATAAGTTTTACTGAATGATGTTGAAGGAATGCTTGGTATTTTGCTACCACTGGCAGTCATGGTAGCTTTGGCACTTGTATTGAATGTGTGTGTGGCCTTTGCTGAATTTCCTTTTCCAGGGAGGCCGGCCCCACTTTTTGCCGCGGGACCGGCTCCATGCTTCTTAATCGGTGCCACGATTTCGACCTAAACAAAACTATGTTTAAGTGTAAGTACTACAGGTGCTATTGTGTTCCATGAAGTCTAAGTTTAATGATTATGTTTATTGTAGGCCGGTCAACAAGCAGCGATGCCGGATTAGTGAAGAACCGAACCAAAAAATCACATACATATTGTTAAAATCAGCAGTAAGACGAACCTACATAAATTTAGCATCATACCAAGATTACAGTATATCATTAGGTATATGTACTCCTGTTAGGTATACTGTATGCTGTAAACTTACAGAATTTAAACAACTAAATGTGAGCCACTTGCTCATTTTCTGGCCTTTAGCTTAATTTTTTTTTATGGCAATGAATGACTAGACGAGCATGCCGTTCGCCCGATGGTAAGCGACACGACCGCCCACAAACAGCAGCAACATCACACAGCACCTTGAGTTATAAAGTACTGTGTGGCATTCCACTGCGCTCATCATCCTGAGACATAAGATGTTACGTCTTATTATATCCAGTAGTTACACTGGCTACAATTTCCTTCAAACCGAAACACAACAGTGTATGAACACTGCTACTTGGCGGTAGAAATAGACATTGCGGTGGTACCCACCCAGACGGATTCTTACATATGAGAGACCTACCACCAGTACGTAGGTTAATCAGCTATACCAGTTAAAACACACATAATATTCTTGAATATAGCAACAATGTATCTATGTATGGTGCAATTTAACCTGCTCCAGTTAGTAGCTAATTAGCTGGTCCACCTAAGCTAATAATTGGACTAGACAATAATTGTTGACTACGATTTACGACTATTTAATGTGTTTCATTACAAACAGCATTAAACAACTTACTTCTGATTAAATCGTCTATTTAAAGTTACCTATATAAATGTATAATAATAAAGAATGATCACTAGAAACTAGATTGCACATGGCTTGGTTATGTTTACCAAACGGACATATACGTGCGATATCAAAATTCAAGTCATACTCCACTTATTTTGCTGACATTTAAGTATTAATACCGAAACGCTAGAGCTCTTACGAAGCAATAGTAGGTATAGTATATTATTATATACCTACATAGCGATTTTGTAGTTGTCGCGTCTTGCCTACTCCAAAATGGCAAGTAGGTAGTATTTAACTATAAATCGTAATTTTGTTATCCATAACACACATTCGTCGCACATATTTAGGCATAATTCCATATTGGTACAGTATGAATGCTCTATGAAATTCCTAATGTATAGAACGTGACTGGCTATGGAAATTAAACAAAAGTTAATGGACCTTCGCGCTTCGTGATGTTTTTTTAACCATTCGCATAGCATTAGATGACTTCGTTAATGAGGTATTTTGCAAGAATGAACAATATTGAAATATTAATTTCTTATGGAAAATGTACTTACGTATATTAGCCGTTTTAATGTGTATACCGTCAAAGTCCGACGTGCACTGGTATTTACGACATGTTAACGGTAAATCATAGGAGCGCGGTATTTACCGCGGCATATTGTGAGCTGACTGTGTGGATACTGGATAGAGCGCGCCTGCGCCCGCGCAGTTGCTTGGTCGGTTTTCGACTGGTATTAGTTATAGTGTTGCCCAGCCAACTTTTGCTAAGCTACGGTAAAATTTTAATACAATGTTTTATATTTACAACTCTAAGCATTGAGGAAAAAGATAATGTTCTGATACGCAGATAACCTTTCGTTACTGGATATTTTATTAGGTACCTATTTGTATTATTCTTGTTGTTGTTGATTTTCCGGTAAATTTACAGGAGCGTGTGTGGAAATAAATAGATATTATAACAGTAATTATAAGAGTGAATGCCATTAGTTAATGTATTATGCAAGATGCATTCGCGAGCGAGCTGTAGGTACGAAACGCTGATAAATCCTCAAAATTTCTCATCACTTTATTTTAATTTGAACCCTATAAATCTCGGAAATATCCATGCTTTGACAACACAGTTCTGACGACCACCGCACACACTCAAACTCCAGTTCATAAGATAAACTTTCGCAATAAATGAATATATATTTCTTACGTCACTATTAAACGATCATAATGATCGTATGAGTATGAGGACAGCGTCAAGGGTCAGTGTTTGGTTCTTGACTCATGAGATACGTGTTTCCTTTCCCTTATTAGCTGTTTGGAATCTCAGGCGTCATTAGAGAGATATTTCTTTGTTCGTATGAATATAGGTAATTTATATTCCTTCTTGTATTTGTAACATTATGATCTTGAATGTTACAGAAAATATTATATACTTATCTACATACAAGTATGGGCTGTTGGTCTGTCTATCTGTAATACGTGCCAAAGTGCCCTGTTAGAAATGGAGCACAATTGTACGCTTTTGACAGAAAAATATAGCATAAAACTAATATGATTTAATGGGTGCCTATACATTTTAGTAATAAGAAGAAGCAATTATGCAGGCCGGGATAACTGTGCCGACCGTCCGGGCATGTTTGTCTCCTACCGGTCGACATATTTTTGGGTTTCACATCACTTACCATCATTAGTGAAGCCACTTTGCCGTGACATAGATAATAAATGAACAGTTGGATTGGTATCACACAGGAATCAGGATTGTGATCGATTTTCATTAAGCATAGAGCGAAGGCGCAACGTTCATGCTGCGGGATCGCAATGCGTATTGGACAGTCAGAAACAGAATGGATTCCGACGCTATGTTAATTCGATGATGCAGAAATCAAAAGCGAAAGTAGGTACAGCTACGAATTAGGGATAATCAATTTTTAACGAATCGACTGGCAGAGAGAATGCTATGTGTTATCTTGTAAACGAATGAAAACTCGAGACTGTCGCGGTGGCGTAGTTGTATTACGGTATGACTGCAATGCTGAGGTCTCGGGTTCGATCCCCGGGTCGGGCAAAGTAATATTGGATTTTATATTCAGTATCAGCCCGGAGTCTGGAATTTGTGCCCGATATGGCGATAGGCATTTGACAGGTCCGTCTGGAAATCTTTGGGGGAGGCCTATGTTCAGCAGTGGACGTCATGTGGCTGATGATGATGATGATGATGGCGATAGGCTCGCCCCCTATCACGTCATGGGACGGAATACGCACGGCGAAAAGTGGGTGCACTAGTTGCGCCTCTGCCTACCCCTTCGGGGATAAAAGGCGTGAGTGTGTGTGTGTGTGTCTGTATGTGTGAATAAAAACTGATTACTATGTGTTATTTTGCATAGGAATGAAAATCAAAACTTAAATTTTACGAGTTGTTGCATCGGATACAGAAATACTTACGACTTAGAGACATAGACCTACGATAATAAATTTCAATTCAATAAACGGGTTGTATGAGATTGTACAAAATGACGTATGCTGCGAGTTCGTATGGAGTTCGCTCTACCTCAGCTCCGCTGTGAATACGCTCGTGTTTCGCAAATGAGATAAGAGCCTATATCCATTTCGAAGGAACAGTACCTATTTTATTTTTAAAGTAAAATCGTGATAATTACATAATTACCGATCATGACCAAAATATGTTGTGCGGACAACATGTGGTGGGAAAAGTGGGAAGACGATTTACGTAAGGCATATTTTTTATCGAATCGTTGATACATGAGCATAGTATCTTATCCAGGGAGGAGCGACGTCAAGAGTCCGTCGCGCAATGATTTATTGTGATGATTGATACGATTAAGATAACCTTTCTATAAATATCATAGTTGTACGTTGATAACATTTTCCATAATTCGAAAATACCCATAACTTATTTGTAGTTTATTGTAAATAGAGAACAGTAGATCTATCCTATGAATAAAAAGGTAAAATGTTAATAGGCATGAACGGGAAAGTTAAGTATGTATGTCATGTAGATATGTACAAGAGACAGTACATTTTCTTCGTGAAATGAATTAAAAAAGCTATAAGTAACATCAGTTGTTTGTCCAGAAATAGAGACAGCAATAAGAGCACTTAATAGTAAGTTAATATTATTAATTCTGGATTCCTAGCAGAAACGACCAACTAGCCAAACGTTACCAATCACCAATCAAAGACTATCAAGGTAAACAGTTTAAAACAAAGTAAGAAAGCATGAGCGATGCACTTTTCATTCAATATTTAATAGGAACTGAATAAATATGCATTAAACTCGTCTTTATTCATTACTAGCTTTTGCCCGCGGTTCCATCCGCGTGAATAAGTTTTTCCGGGATAAAAGTAGCCTATGTGTTAATCTACGACATGATCTACCCGTGTGCCAAATTTCACCGAAATCCGTTTATTAGTTTTTGCGTGAAAGAGTAACAAACATCCATACATCCATACTTACAAACTTTCGGGTTTATAATATTAGGATTATATAGGGAATCAGAAGAAATACCAAGACAGATATAAAATACGATCCACTTACCTGTAATATAATAACTTAAAACTCTCAGAAAATGTACCTATTATTGAAACTACGTTTCCACTCTGTAAGATCAAGTCCTTCAACATGTACATTGTACAGGTAGTAAGCGCTTCACATCTGCCTATTCCTTTTGTGTAATCAAGTACTACATGGCACCATTTAACAAGTTTTCTGACACATTAGACAACTATTCACACTATAACAATACATTAATTATTTGGATTGATCTCGAGAATAAACCATTAAAATAAGTACCAATAAATCAAACTATTCTGATGTATCCGATTTTGCGATCGATCCGAGCCACCAATCAAGAGCGTCTTTTTCCGTTGGTCAACTAATTGTATAGTGGGTCCTTTTAAATACTGAGAAGAGTGCCATTAGATACTAGACTAGCTTTGGGGTGTGTAGGTATAAGATGGGACAAAAACAAATAACAGCATATAACGATCGATAATAAAAAAAACTACATTTCAAACCTGTTTTAAAAGCAGTGGGTGTATCTTTTGTAAAATAGATTTGTTCTGAGAAGAATTTTCTTGGTGTCTAGCGTTTATTGATTGGAAATTATTGAATCCCAGAGGTCAATCAGGTGAAGCAATTGATATCAGTATCAATTTACCTATTAAAACATGCATGATGGACGCGAGATTGCAATTGAGATTATTAGGTACCCACACGGGGAAAAGCCTGTTCATAATGACATCATAGGATGGAAATAGCATTAGCATCTTACACAGGTCAGAGCAGGTCTTTGAAGGGCTATAGATCAAACGATATGTTATTTTACCGCTATCATAATTTACAGACAAAAAGTCTATGCGCCGATTTCACCGCTTGCTGATAAATGCTACTCGTCTCACAAATGTATAAGTCGACTCAATACAAAAGTCACACTCTAATCTATGTTCCTAAATAAATGGTAATAAAATTAGTACTATCTACATTAGCTCTTTAATACGATATCTGTAAAATAAATAAAAGACAGCCCTTTATGGTTTAATGGATTACAGCTTAACAGATCCATCAATTACACAAAATAATTCAATTTTAATGTAATATTTATTGATCGTCTAGGGTAGGTACATATTATTGGCACTAATACTACGCAGTACTATTCAGTATTCTGTGCTAATAAGCAAATAGAATTGACGTTTCGTTAATTGTCCCTTACGACCTTCATGAATGCAGCGAGCACTACCAGCTCCTACCATTAATGTAGTATGTTAAGGCTCGTTTAAACCGAGAGCAATGTAACTGTTATTAAATGGCAATGGTCGCTTATTAAGTGGTCACGAGTTGTGGTCGTTTGTGGCTGTTTGAGCTATAATTTAGTTATGTGATATGGCTTGTTTTGTTTACTGGTTACTTTGCTGGTTACAAGAATGACATTGAAACTTGTAGATATCCTTATTTTTTAGATAAATCGTTTTAAAGTCGAATTTAATTTAAGCAATCGGTACTGATTTACAGATGTAGTGTTTATAATTCTGGCTGTTGAATGTATTCATGGAATTACTTTCTCGTTAAACACTTTCGCCCGTGCTATAGGATGTAGAGACCTTCTTTCTTTACTTAACTGGTAAGGCATCGATTACTTCTGGTATTATTCGACCATCAGTGGCAATTCATTATTAAATTGTAGAAGCATTTGTTTATTCAGCCTCGTAATCATAAAAGTAAATTAGAAACGTTCTATACTTTATTATTAGAAAGAAAAAAAAATCTTGTATCTACACAATTGTCAACTATTTACACGTAATCGACAATTTCTGCCAAGAACTTTATTTGAAAGTAATTACCGTATTACATATTAATTTTACATTCCTTGGGTATGATTAAAAAAAATGACGAGGAAGACACAATATGCCAGCCACAATACGTGACCCAATATTCAACAATAGGTATGACTTTGAGAAACACCAGGATCCATTAGATTCCTTAAATTTAAGCCCAGAACTATCAAAGATCGTCAGTATAGTTAGATAAGGAATAGTAAACTGAATACAGAACTGTACCTCTACCTACTTACATCCTGGTAGCGAGTTGAACACTGAATTTCATCGGTGAAGGCCATTGATGTATTTAAAAACTACATCAATGGTGAAGGCACTCTATTCTCTCAACTGTCACTTTCCTAATAATTTGACATCTCGAATTTACACAATTATTTCAAAATATCCGACGTTTTTCACTCTAACACAGATATAAGTATAGGGAAATAGGTACTAAACTTACGCAACAATGATGTATAAGCCATTTGATCACCCTAAATGTAATCCTTCTAACTAATTTACACATTTATTATAATATATTCGTGGATGACGAGTGTTTAATAATTCGAGCACGTAGTCGAATTTCGGAAACTTTACCTTTACCCCGAGTTAACCACGTTTGGTGTTTGTTTTTAATTTGCTCGTTCGCGTATGTTGTATTACTGTATACGTAAGTACATAATAGTTTAGGTTGATTAATGAAGTTTACATAATTTTAGCGAATGTGGATGGTACCGCTGGGGGACGCCCGAGGAGAACGTTCTCAGACCAAATAAATGATCTTCTCCGAAAAGGGTAAGTCAGGAGTGGAGGAGGCGAAGGAGGTGTGTCAAGATCGTAGCATGTGGCGCTCAATAGTGTCTGCCTACCCCTATGGGATAAGGGCGTGAGTGTATACATAATATTAGTTGTATATTCGTATAAGACTATTATTTTATCGTTAGAAGCCTTGTTGGTTTAAGGCAGAGTATAGTAAGTGATTATGTTTAAGGCGGACCGCTACAGTAATAACCGAGGGGGCTCTTATAGGGGGATATTGATGAATCCCACTTTTGCTACTTAATTTCTATAGTTTATTTAATTTTTCATGCTTTACAGCACATAGGGGGGCGGCAATCTTTCGTAGGCCTAGGGCGGCCAACGTATCAAATCCGCCCCTGGGCATGAGTATACGATCGGGTGAAAACAAAGTTCGAGTATCCCAGGGCTGTCAGCATAATATTATATTATGGATTGTGGACCGGTAGGTCACTAGGTCGGATCTATTGCCATAAGAAAACTAAAGAGCTTTCGTTATATAGTCACAGGCAATAAAAAATTCAAAGGACGTGTCCAAAGATGGGGCTAAAATTCTAACCAAGATACTTTATATATTATAGTACTCCCAAAAACTAGGCCTTTGCAATAAATTGTATAATTTTAAGGTCCTCCGATTTTGAGATTAATTTTATTTTGCTTAAAAACGACACTTAAAATGAATGATTTTAAACAAGCTACTTATAAATATCTAAAAATAGTTTTTTAAATAATAGATTCGAAGATCCATATTTTTGCCTCTTTAATATCCATAAAGTTTGCGCCTGGTTAAATTTTCAGGCCCAGGATCCATACAAAAAGATGACATCACACTAAAATAATTAATCATACGTATCGTCCAACTATGTGATAATGTTAAATAATATATGTACGTAGTATATTTACCTGACAATAAAAGTATTCTGATCATTGCAACGCGAAACTATACGTACTCCTACCTACTTATTTTGGAAGTTTCTATCATCATCATCATCAGCCCGTTGCAGTCCACTGCTGGATATAGGCCTCTCCTAAGATACGCCACAGAGCCCGGTCTGTGGTGGTGCTGCTTTTTGCACCCAGTCGCTTCTGGCCCTCTTGTGCAAGTCGCCCCGCCATCTGGACAGAGGGTGTCCCACGCTACGTTTGCCAAGACGCGGTCTCCACTCCAGAACACGCTTACTCCAGCGGTTATCTGTTCTGCAACATATGTGGCCAGCCCATTGCCACTTCAACCTACTAACTCTCAGAGCTATTTCAGTCACCTTGGTTCTCTGACGGATCAGAGAGACTCCAAGCATAGCTCTTTCCATATCTATATCTAAATAAAAATAAAAAACCGTAGTGCGAGGGTCTTTAAAAATAAAGATGTTCTAACATAGTTGCGACAAATAATAGTTGTCATGAAAGAGGTAAGTACATAATTTTACTACAACATATTATGCTTACTAATCTTGTTCTCAAGGCTACGCGTGATGTGTAAAAAGCTATTGTGTTGAGTGTTATATATTTTCAGCTAACATTGTAGCCAGTAGCTACCTACTGATTTTATAAAATCAACTCATGAATTTGTTACTAACCCGACTACGGCGAAGCAGGAAAGGGTTATGAAATTGACCTAGGTACTTATGTATATATATATCCACTCTAAATCCTCGATAATATAGATTCATATTTATGGTGCGATAATTATTTTATGTTATAACTAGCATTGTTCGCGGCTCCGCCCGCGTGATATAGTTTTTCCGGGATAAAAAGATTTTCTCGGGGTAAACAGTAGCTTATAGCACTCAAAGGTAATGTAGCTTCCTATTAGTGAAAGAATTTTCAAAATCGGTTCAGTAGTTCCTGAGATTAGCGCGTTCAACCAAACAAACAAACAATCAAACAAACCAACTCTTCATCTTTATAATATTAGTATAGATAGGTATAGATGCTATTGAAACGGTAGGTGACATAAGAATGCATTTCTTCTTTACGTATCTACGTATGTTAGTATTCGTATAGTGTCTTACTATTGTTGAAGTTGGTTTAAAGCAAAGCACCCTAGGAGACTAAACCACAATGACCCCGCATTGTTATGTTATACGTGACGTAGGTATACTATTATATTATGACATAAGTATACGATTTTGCATTTTGTTTTGGTATTTTGCGTTGTAGCCAAATTGCTCTATTACGCTAGAGGTTAAGAGAGATATCGTACAAGCAAAACAAATGACCATCGTTTTTAATGTTAGCAAATAATTATGCTTCAAAATTATGAATTCCTATAACACGAGATAAAAATATGTTCGTTTCTCACTATATCGGCCCACTTCAGTTAGGGATTGTCATTTTTTCACGGTGAAATCCTTTTCCCATTATCCGCTAGGGATTGCTTTCGAGTTGCGAGAGTCGACCTATTTATCCGCAGTTATCGTGAAATTACAAAAATAGACCTGTCATAACGTTTATTTGATTGATGTTGACATATATGTTCACATGTTTTTGAGACCACCTATAATGAAACAGCATCACGCATTTTTTCTTTTAAAGGGTAACCAACCAAATTGAGCCAGCTATATTAGATCTTGCGCAATGACAGTTATATTCCAATTTATCAGGCAAAATTCCATACTCGAGACATTGAGCAAAAAATTATCATTATGTCCGTCTCAGAAATCGAACCTAAGACTGAAACTTAAAACGCGTTGAGGCGTAGCAATCAAGGCAGGTAGTCAAGTTAAAAGTAGTTTAGTATTAGGTCCTTACATATGGATTTGGCGTTTTGTCGTACTAGGCAGCCACTTTGATCTGTCCCTTTAGTTAAGAATTCCATATTAAAATGTATAAATGCAAGGTACATTTGAGTTTCGAAAATAGTCATTTATTTGTTTTTTCCTGATTAGTTTTTTCTTTGGCGTCTTTCATATCGCACAATGGAAAACATGAAATATAGCTATAGTTACGAGTATTAGTTCCACCATGGCGTTTTCGTTCTAGAAATTTCGACCTTCAGAACAAGCCTCGTGGATCTATAAATATATTGACTGCCTCGGTGGCGTAGTTGTACCTACCTATTACGGTACGACTGCAATGTTGAACTTCGATCCCCGGGTCGGGTAAAGTGATATTGGGTTTTTCTATTCCGTATTAGCCCGGAATCCGAAATTAGTGCTCGATATGGCGATAGACTCACCCCCTATCACATCATGGGTCGGAATATACGCGGCGAAAAGTGGGTGCACTAGTTGCGCCTCTGCCTACCCCTTCGGGGATAATGGTCAGGAGTGGGTATTTATGTATGTATAATTATATTATGTACATGAGAAGACGTTTTAAACACTCTACTATAATGAGATGTTCCGGTGAGTTTTGTATTTTTTTATTATTGCATTGAATGACGAGACGAGCTTGCCGTTTGCCTGATGGTAAGCGATACGACCACCCATAAACAGCAGCAGCACCATCCAGCACTTTGAGTTACAAAGTATTATGTGGCATTCCACTGCGCTCACTATCCTGAGACATAAGATATTAAGTCTCATTATGTCCTGTAGTTACACTGGCTACAATGTCCATCAAACCGAATTACAACTGTGCATGCATACTGCTGCTTGGCGGTAGAAATAGAAATTGCGGTGGTACCCACGCAGACGGAGTATTACATACACTGTTATCAAGTATACACTATATTAGCTGTATATAAGTACATGAGCGTTGGGAATTCCACCGATACCCATTACCAATACACATAATGCCTGTGATTTGCAATTATAACTTTAAAAGTTTCATGCGATATTTTCGATCTAGTTACATACTAATGTCATTGGATCTTAGTCAAAATATTGTACAAAAATAATCTCTATCGAGTAAAAATAAGTTTACGGTTTCAAATCGATAAAGATATAAAATATAAAACAAAATGATAGAAATGTTTAAAATAACTCGATAGTCCTACTATATTTAATCTATACTAATATATAAAGCTGAAGAGTTTGTTTGTTTGTTTGAACGCGCTAATCTCAGGAACTACTGGACCGATTTTGAAAATTCTTTCACTAATAGGAAGCTACATTACTCCTGAGTGCTATAGGCTACTTTTTATCTCGGAAAACTTTTCCACGCGGGCGGAGCCGCGCGCAAATGCTAGTATTATATAAACTTGAAAGTTTGTAAGTATGGATGTTTATTTATTTTTCACGCAAAAAACTATTGAACGGATTTCGATGAAATTTGGCACACGGGTATATCATGTCCTGGATTAATACATAGGCTACTTTTTATCCCAGGAAAACATAAAGCGGAACTTTTATCCCGGAAAAACTTTTTAACGCGGGCGGAGCCGCGGGCATAAGCTATAGCTTCTAATATATTAAATAAGACTTAAATCGGCAAAAATATAAAATAACTAAAATTAAAACGAAATACTATAAATGTTTTTAGTATATCTGTTAACTAGTAATTATTTAACAATTACAGTAACTTTATAATTCGACTAGCATTGCGTGGAAAAGTTTTTCCGGGATAAAAAGTAGCCTATAGCACTCAGGAGTAATGTAGCTTCCTATTAGTGAAAGAATTTTCATAATCGGTCCAATAGTTCCTGAGGTTAGCGCGTTCAAACAAACAAACAAACTCTTCAGCTTTACATAATAGTATATAGATTAAAATTGTTTAAAGTGATCCTTTGTTTCCGTTGTCGCCGTACATGGCGTTATGGGCAATATCAATAAAGCTGCAACATTGGCTTACGTGTTGTAATTACAAGTTAATTGAACTGTTATTGTTGTCAATAAACGATGTTTTTGTTTGTATTTCGGGGACAGTACAGGAATTTTAATATTATATATCTGTGCTTGTCAGTAAATAAAATAAAATCTGTATAACATTTCCTCTGTACTTTTGATTTTCTGGATCCAAACTCTCCTCGTTTAATATTGCAGAATGGATACGTAGAGATATTTCTTACTGGTAGGTGATACCAGCGTGTCTATATTTTTGATAGCTGTACTAAATCGTGTTTTTATCATTTTTGCCTAAAACTTTTAGGTTTTAGAAAAGCATTTGCGAGCCGCCTTGTAGTGTG
Organism: Sphinx pinastri; assembly: GCA_947568825.1. Classification (NCBI taxonomy): domain Eukaryota; kingdom Metazoa; phylum Arthropoda; class Insecta; order Lepidoptera; family Sphingidae; genus Sphinx; species Sphinx pinastri. The sequence continues at coordinate 18,647,601 of OX387614.1, read as the reverse complement.
TAAAGAGTCGACGAATGCAAAATGACATTGTGAGTTCCATAGCACCACGATTAAAATGTGTGTGCTTGAAGTATAGCGTCTGATAGCATCAGAAAGCCTCTTGGCTTCCTCACTATCAGCAACTGTCTTTCATACTGGTGTAGTGTTTTTCGGCAACAAGTTGAAGTTATTATTCATTATACGAATTATATTATTTAGTTTGGAACAGTATATTTTCCATAACAATTAAATCTTATACAGGGTTATTTTGACATTTACATTGCGTTAATTAATGAAACCACATGGTACTCGTACTTTGCCTCTGCTAACATTTTGCCAAAAATCATCCATGAAAAACGAATATTTTCACCAAAAACCTCAATTTTACTTTCCTGAATTTGTATCATTTTGTAGTTTAATGCGAAGATGGCGCGTGCGTGAGTGTTTTCCTGACTGAAAGTGTAATGTTGCCACTGCGACGAATCTTTTTGGAGTGGTAGTAGTTGCATCAGGGTGTGTAAACCTGATGTTACTTTTTATAGATATTTATTTTGTTCTAAACTTACAGTTTTTTATTTACATTAAAATAACTTAATGGAAAGTGTTATTTTCAAAGAGATAAGTATGGGGACTCATTTAGTAACGTAAAAATGATCCTGTATATGGCAAAGTTATTTTTTTGTCACCAAAGCATCTATAAAAGGAAAAATATAATGATTATAGTTAAACACTTATTTTGATGATGTAACATCTACTCCTACATTTTTTTGTTAAAATCTGTTTATAGCAACACTATTGAAGTATTTAGTTGTGGTCTAAATCAACGCTAAAAAGGAATTAAGGGTAAATAAAAATACCAAATACGTATACCAGTGAATATATTGCAATGTTACTAATAAAAATAAAATTAAAAATATATTAACCAAAGAACACAAATCTATATCAATTATCAGTCAGTTCATACAATCACTTTTTATTAGAACTAATTAAATTAGCTTCTACCCGAACGCCACAATAAAGTTTTAGCTTGTTCTATTTCTCGAGAGCCTTCGACGGTTAACCACAATATGTACTTACCACTTAGTCTATACAATTAGGATTTTATTGGTCTAAGTTAACTCCTTTACAATGATTTTAAGCAATGTTAATACCAACATTAACCTATCTTAACAAAAATTTGGATTTTATGTTCAAAATACATAATCTAATGTAGGTATTAATTGCTTGCCAAATTGTAGTTCAATGTTGAAATGGAAATGACAAATTAGTTAATTGTTATTTATATGAAATAATATAGCGATATTTTTTAAAATATCTCGCGGAGTAGGTATACTCGTTGAGGAGAACCTACACTGCAGTAACTATAGTTTGTGATTCCGCCTAATTAACTTCTAGCACAAAAAAGCATTTAGCGCTTACTTGAACGACTAATTCTTTATCTAGGCTATGGAGGGTAAGGAGATTCATCTCATATGGGAGATAAGTTGAAAAAGTGTCCAGCTGTATGCTATAAATAACAGTTTAAAAACCACAATTGCACTGGTGTAGACAAAGGGTATGGTATGAATATAGCAATTGTAGATGAACTGAAGTATGCCGAGTTAAACAATTTAATATCACTGTCGACTAAAGTAGTTAGTTATTGAAAATTTCAACAACTTACGTTGTACAAAATACTGTAGTGAATATAAGCTTAAATAATTTAATGATTGCAAGAAAACGTGCAACTAGAGTGATTTTATTTCGTAAACTGTGAATAGTAAGCTTATTGATTTATTAACATTCCATTTTATGAAAAAGTATATTAATAACAAAACAGTTATGGGTAAAATTTGTGTTGTGAAAAGCTGTAAAAGTGGGCGCTTCCTTTAAAATTTACCGTGATGCTAATGTGGCGCCGCCCTTATTTAATGTATTTCGACGGGCACTTTTTCATACACACAGATGATTCTCCTTACCTCTACTCTCCATAATCTAGGCCTATCCAATACGATTTCAGGGTCAAATATAGTATATAATAATAATTATTTGGGTTCAAAGTAGTCTAGTTCATCAATTCACAGAATGAATCTAGAGCGACTACCTGAACTTAAACTTGTATTTCATTAAACTATGTTCTGCAATTTAGTCGAATATGACACATATGGAGCCCGGTATTATAATATTTATAATGAATGTTACGTAATTGATGCATAACCATATAAGGTAATACTTTCTAAGCTTGTTCTAACAATCTTTTTTTTCAACTCTTACAAAAATATTAACTTTTCATTTATTTAAGCATAAACAAACATCTATACGCTCCATCATGCCTTTAGAATACAGTATTTTAACCATTTATTCCATAAAATATTTTTTACATTTTGTTCGATTTAAAAATATTTTAAGATAATACAAAAGGAATATAATTATGGCACTACGTACGTACTACCGTCTTATAGTTACAAAAAAAAAATAGTACAAATTCTAAAATCAAAATTGTTCCGTGCCAGTCTCATTTACTCACTGATTCTCTTAATTTAAACTTATTGAAATTGCATTACGTTTAAAGAGTATGTAAGTACACGGGTTGGGAATTATTTACAATTCCAAAATATTTGGTCGCTGTATGTCATACAACCTACAAAATTACTATTACCTACAGTAAATATATTCCTTAAACTGCCGTACACAGCGAATATGTGTCAAATTCATCAGGCAAATAAGAAATCCCGGTACATGCGTTTGGCGGGAAGTGGGTCATCGTGATTCATATACATCGCTTTAACCTTTTGATAGGACTACAACCAAAGACATTAATCAGTATAGTTAGTTATAGACCGGACATCAGGCCAATTTTTCGTCCAAAAATTATTACCAAATGGTAATAAGTCGCTGTCTTATCTGACATATCCATATGACAAGACGTCTCGGTATGCGCAAATGTTGTGAAGAAAGCAATATTTTGCAAGGAAATATGCCAATTTGCGCATTACGATCATGTCAAAGTATGTTGTAATGCATTTTACATAGGTGTTTTGCTATTTCACTGTACATTGAGTTATTGACGAACGGGCTCAAAATTTTTGTATGAAAATTTTCCCAATGTCCGCCCTATATAATCTTAGAACTCTTTGACTACAATAATGCCCACGCCCAAAGCATCTGCAGTATGCCATGTAATATCTATAGGTTATTAGTTCATCGCAAAAGCTGTAGAGAAGTAAAATATGTTTAGCATCTTAACTACTGGACTGGGGTTTCTCACATAGGTTTTTTTTATTGAGAGCCTATTTCACGAAGTCTGAGTAAACGCTACTCTTCACATAAAATATAAGACGCCCAAATACTAAAGACACGTTGTCCCAAATAAAAGGTAAGTTAGTATCTATATTCGACGTGTTCGGTAAGTTGCATATAATCATATCATCATCATCTTACTAGCCCTGTATTACTGCCCACTGTTGAGCACGGGCCTCCTCTTCTCCGGAGAGGGGTTTGGCCTTAGTCCACCACGCTGGCCTAGTGCGGGTTGGCAGACTACACATACCCTCGAAATTCTTATGGAGAATTCTCAGGTATGTAGGTTTCCTCGCGATGTTTTCCTTCACCGTTAAAGCGAACGATAATTGATAAACAATACGTAACTTCGAAAACTCAGAGGTGTGTGCCTTGGGTTTTGAACCTCCGGACATTGTCTCGGCAGACCGTTCCATTCCCAACTAGGATCGTCTACTCTAAAATGTATATGAACTGGGTTATGCTCGCGGCTTCGCCCGCGTGAAAAAGTTTTCTCGGGATCAAAAGTAGCCTATAGCACTCAGGAGTAAAATTTAGTTAAATATTGCGAGGCAGGCCCTAGATCTGCTAATTGATTTACTAAACAATAAAACCTCTTTCATATGCATATTTTCGTACTGAGTTGGATATTTTTTTTTATGGCATTGAATGACGAGACGAGCATGCCGTTCGCCTGATGGTAAGCGATACGACCGCCCATAAATAGTAGCAACACCATGCAGCACCTTGAGTTACAAAGTGTGGCATTCCACTGAGCTCGTCATCCTGAGACATAAGATGTTAAGTCCCATTATGTCCAGTAGTTACTGGCTACAATGTCCTTCAAACCGAAACACAACAGTGCATGCACACTGCTGCTTGGCGGTAGAAATAGAGATTGCGGTGGTACCCACCCAGACGGAGTCTTACATATGAGAGACCTACCACCAGTAAATTTTATGTTTTTCTTATTGATGTATTGAGAAAATTCAACCTTATTCAAAGTGTACGGCGTAACTTTAACCTAGAAATGCACAATTTTAAAAGTAAGACCTAAATAATTGATGTTCCACTCTTACAAATCTAGCATATGCGTAGTCCTATGTCACTAATTTAATAATAAATATAACAAAACATAAGAAAATACTTAAATGTCAGGAATTTTATTAAAAATCACGACACAATCATTACGTCCGTGATATCCGTATATTAATAATTTCTGTATCAAATTGTTTAGTAGTAGTTGCAGAAATATGTTATGTTTCTTTTTCTTGAAATATCAAATTGATTCATAAAACAAATAATTATCATGCATAAACATTTCCTCAGTAAATAAAAATGTATTGAAAAAACATATTTTTAGCACCTGAATCAATAATTATAGAGCTATGCAGCCCCAAAATATTGAACGAAGTTTATTATTAACCGACTTCTTTTAATACTGCATTTAAAATATAAAAATGAAAGTTAGCAGAACACTAGCTGCCCATTACAACACTTACCTTAATGCTATTACGAGTGAAACAAAATGGATGTTAACAGAATTTCTTTAGTAGTAAGTTTTCAAGTAACCTAAATTGAGGCAATTGAGATCACTGCAATTCAACTAAACAACTACGTATTAGCGTTATATCCATTTACTCGGAAAGCACCATCCATTGGTAATGTAAACAGTCCAGTATAATAGATTCAAACCTTTACGTTGTAGTTAAAATATTACTTTTTAACTGCACTCATGATATGACGATAGTACGAAATTGCACTACGAAAATTTAGTGCGCATTGTTCAAAAATTTCCTCTTTGATAATGGGATTCTTTGTATATTTTTCTTGACACTTTGTAAACATGTTGAATGTATATAAAGCAAAAAACAAGCAGAAATGTTTATAGAATAAATGAATTTATGCAAGATATTTCCCGTTACATTTTACGATGACCTTTTAGTTAGACATCGTCTGGCGTGTCGGATCAACGGATTTACCGCATCGACATTGAAATGAATATTTTTTGGTGTCTGTCCCGTTTGTTATGTCTATTGTACTGACAGTTATAGAGTTCGGTACAAGATTTTTGAACAACACACACAAATGAAGGTAAATATTATAGCAATGTATGTTTATTGACTAAAATTCTTCTCCTAGTGAAGCGTATGGGCAGGAGACGTCGTTTCTTCTTGGCGCCCAGTTGTGTCAATAAGTTTCTGGCTTCGGCGAGTGTTGCCGCATCGTGTGTCTCTTCAAATCCTGAGATGAAGCCACTCTCGGGCCGAGACAGGGCCGGCGCGTTGGCAGGCAGAAGCGAAAACCATCGGTCTATCTTTGCGGTCGAAGACAACTGTTGTGGAACAAATCAAATGTTAATAATGTTAGTATATTAAAAACATGCTCCTTTGTTGTATGGTATTACGATAAATAAAAGTCTTCCGATCGTTGCGACAATTGATGATAGGATTTATAATGATAATATTTATAATTTATAATTGATGATAACAACGAACAGTGGAAACTACAGCACAGTATCTTACTACATTCTACTACATACTACGTTCTTTTTTGTTCATATTTTAACTGTCAACTATCACGGAATTTATGCATTACAATGAAGCGGAACGGAAGACAGGATCTGACGAAAGATAAAAGTGATGGTGTTTTTATACAAAATATAATAAAAACACCGCAAATACGTAAGTGGGATATGAATTTATAGTAATTATAATTTATTATGACGCATCATTCGTTGTTTTATAATTCAAACTTTTATAATTTAAGTACCCACAACCTTTGATTAATTATATACCTAGATAGACACTGAAAGTTTCAAACGCGTCGAAAAAATAGAGACGAACAGTTCCCCACTAAATGAGTTCGTGTGAATTCATTTTTGTTGTTTTTCATGGACATAATTCTCTCCCGTTTTAATAGGAACCTTGTAGTAACTGGTATCACTATGCGCGAACACAAGGATACGCAGAATGATGCAAAGATAGCGAATGACACAGCTGTCACGCATACTAGCTTAAGAAAAGTTGGCCTGTTTGTTTTAGTTTCACTGCAGCGCGTCACTCTATCTAGGTATATAATTAATCAAAGCCCACAACAATCTTTTGCTTTTATAAATTGCGGATGGAACTCACAATTTAAATATTGATAATTATAATACGCATAATGAATTACGCAATGTTACTAATTATTATGCCATTTTCAGAGGAAGAAATTATAATATAAACAAAAACTACCTTCTTATCGAATAAAACTTTAGCCAATTTCAAAATACAATAGAGATTGTAATCGTAAAGGGGGTAAATATTCGTTTAGATCATAATATTCGTTCCCTGAACACAGTATTACCCTACTCTACCTTCTTTGGGGAACTCTGCTATACTCTTTTATACCCATCACCAGTCACACCAGATTTATAAAACATTCCCGCGATGCATCAAGACGATATAGATGAATATAATAAAACTAAATAATTATATGCCTTTATTTATCATATAGCTATGCTTTGTATTCACGACAAAGTACTATAATAAAGTATATAATGTTATGATGTATTTTTAAAAGCGGATGTAATTTCCTACGTCAAAACGTATTTTCTATTAAAAGAATCATCAGACGAGGATAAAAATTGACTGAAATTCAGGAACTGTCATAAAGTAATTAGGCATTTTATAATTTTAGCTCTGAAGGGCTATGTAAAACATATTAAATTATAGTCTATATTTTAGCCTCAGATTAGTGCATCTAGGGTAATATTACCTACCTACTGAATTTAATTAGAAAGATGAGGACGGAGCGTATTTTTGAAGTGAAACTTCTTTATCGACGTACGGGAAAATCTGTGTTAAAAAAATCGTCACATTTTCTGTCACTTTTGACCGTCACGGCGCCGGCTTACACATACTCACGCCTTTTATCCCCGAATGGGTAGGCAGAGGCGCGCATCTAGACTCTAGTGCACTCTCTTTTCGCCGTGCGTATTTCCTCCCATAATGTGATAGGGGGCGACGCGAACCTATCGCCATATCGGGCACAAATTCCAGACTCCGGACTGGTACTGAATAGAAAACCCTAATATCAGTTTGCCCGACCCTGGGATCGAACTCGGGACCTCAGAATTGCAGTCGTACCGTGATACAACTGCGCCACCGAGGCAGTACGAGGCAGACGGCGCCGTCTTCTATGGTCATTATTTCGAGGAGAATCTTGACATCGCAATGTAGTAAAACTGTACAGAGCCATCTATTGTCGACAAGCGTAAACAGTTTAAATATTATGGTTTGCTACACTTATATTCATTTAAATAAATAGTGAAAGTGAGAGATTATTTCTTTATTGTTTTGAAAAATCATTACGTGATTGTGATTTTGGTATTATTTTTATGTTAATCTCACTTTTGATTGTAAGTATTAGTAAATGTATATTATATAATATAATATAATACCAGCCCTGTATTAAATACTGCCCACTGCTGGGCACGGGCCTCCTCTACTACTGAGAGGGGTTAGGCCTTAGTCCACCACGCTGGCCTAGTGCGGATTGGCAGACTTCACATACCCTCGAAATTCTTATCGAGAATTCTCAGGTATGTAGGTTTCCTCACGATGTTTTCCTTCACCGTTATAGCGAACGATAATTGATAAACAATACACACATAACTTCGAAAAGTCAGAGGTGTGTGCCTTGGGTTTTGAACCTCCGGACATTTTCTCTGCAGACCGTTCCATTCCCAACTAGGCTATCGTCCACGTAATGTATATTAATTTATTGAAATTAACCATCATTTAATAATTGTGACTGTCAGTTTAGCAGAAAATAATATTTAAATAATATATTAACTGAAGTGTCCTATACACTTTGAGACAAAAAAAAAAGAATATAAAAAAAAAAATTGACCGTATTAATGGAATACAATAATTATTTTTTGTACAGAATAGTTTCATATCACGCATAATATTGCTCTACCGTCTATCATAGAGTTAAACTTACAAGTTTCAAAGTTACTAGTGCTTAAACTATGTACATACACGAAACAAACTTCCTCCTTAATACTACCTTTTTAATAGCTGTCTATTTAGCTGTTTACTATATTATAGCTCGGTGCCTGCCTGTGACTGCTTCGGTGGCGTAGTTGTATTACGGTACGACTGCAAGGCTGATGTCTCGGGTTCGATCCCCGGATCGGGCAAAGTGATATTGGGGTTTTCTATTCAGTATCAGTTCGGAGTCTGGAATTTGTGCCCGATATGGCGATAGGCTCGCCCCCTATCACATCATGGTACGGAATACGCACGGCGAAAAGTGGGAGCACTAGTTGCGCCTCTGTCTACCCGTTCGGGGATAAAGGGCGTGACTGTGTGTGTATATTATAGCTCATTTTTTGTTGATTTTTCAATGATTAATTAATTTATATTCTAGCCATTGCTCGTGAATTCGCCCGCGTGAAAAAATAATCCGGGAGACATGTCCCACTATATATTTTCCCAGAAGACTACGTCGTTCCCGGGGCGTCAAACTATCTCTATACCAAATTTCATCTAAAAACGTTCTACAGTTTTTGAGTTTATCGCATTCATATAAAGAGACGGGGGTGGGGGGGCTGCTTTGTTTTATAATATGTAAGGAAGATTAATATCCAGAAGGGTATATATATCAGTGAGCGGAGATAATCGTGACTTGTATAATAGGAATAGCCACAGCTCGAACACATAATTATTTTCTATTTAAGATGTTAAAATAAGTATTCAGAACATGCCGATACTTCATTAACAGAGAGGATAATTTATTAGTAAGAAGTAAAGTTAATCTCGTGTTACAAAAATAACAGATGTTTTTCTTTTCATTCGTGACTTCGCTAGATTGGTACTAATTAAAAAAAAAACTGCTCTTCTTTTTTTTTCATTACCAGCCATGTGACGGATGGAATTCAATAAACAAACTGAGCGGTGTATTTAAAAAAAGTTCTAAATAACGTTATATAGGGACTCGTTTTTAAATTGTATGCATCTAAAAAGCATATCTCAAAGCCACCATTTTAAAATGTGCGATGTGCGGTATTAATAAATCAATCTCATGTTTGAGTTACATCTCAAGTAGACATAATGTATGGAACTATTAATACATTATGTCTACTTGAGATGTAACTCAAACTTGAGATTGATTTATTAATACCGCCCTAAGAGTCGGTTAATCGATTTGTAATAAGTTGAAGATACAAAAAACTCAACAATGAATCCTAAACATATTGGTCATAATATGATATTCACCTAATCTCTCATATTATGTTTACGTCTATAAATAGGCCTGTGTCAGCGGGAAATAAATAAATAAAACATTTGTAATGTACTTTTATTTCCACACGAATAGGTAGTTACAATGAAATGGAATGATACCATAATTAATATTATGTGGCTATTAATATTTTTTCTATTACATTGTAAGTAGACATCAAACACGGAACATTAAAATTTGTGACTACACATTTCTCAGCTATTTTTTATTTAAGAATATTTGGCGTTACATTTAACATAGGCGTGGAAGGAACACTCACACCGTCCCGGTAATTTTAACATGCAGTAACTAATATCCATAATTTAAGCTATACGAGTGTAATAAATTGCTCGATCACGATTATTCTTTAGCTATTTGTTTCGCAAGCATATCATACGTAGTAGACAATTATATTTAACTAGTTAAATTTTTCTACACAGGCTACGATTCATATTGTATTATACGATGTTTTAGATAAATAATTTGCATCATGTCCTACTGAAGCTTTTGAATATGCACATTTATTCAACACTGGCTACTGAATTACCATAAAGAGTTTGTAATAAGATTAAATTCTACACATTTATACTCGGCTACGTATAGATTTGCCTGACATCGATTACTACTTCAGATATGCTTTATATATTACTAAATTATGTATGTTTATAAATAGGTGATACATCAAGATTAAGAACAATTAAATTTGAATTATAATAACGGTGTTAATGTTCCCCTTATTAGATATGGTCTTTGGGATCATTTGAGACCGATATGGTGTCCACGAGATATGTCTATAATATTTCAAAATGATCTACATATGTATAATGAGAAGTAATTTAACACGAAACTGTATTTAATAACACCTACATAATATACTCGGATAGTGCATAAGTATGCGTACAATCAGATTTAAAAATGGAAATTGGAAAGCAAAGATCGCGATTAATCATATTTATTTTATATAATAATAATACTGAAATTGCTATATTTAGTAAGATCATTCTACGTCTTATTAGCTTATCAGAATTGGATACACAGATAAATAGATGTTGAATTATTCTGATACAACGAATGTATCAAAACGACTGTCAGTCCTCCGCTTTTCTGAAATTTATATAATGCTATATATGAAATCTGTTAGTTGTGAAATTGTGTGTCTTTGGTCCATATATAATATTTTAAGTGTGATTTAACGTTTCCTTTAAATTAAAAGTTATAATCTTATAATAACCCCTACATTGGCTTTATAGTTGGCAATCAAATTTTCTTTATCATTGAGAGTACACACTAATTATTTTATTTCAGTTATTCTTATTGTAAATAATTAAATTTCCTATTAATATACAGTAATATCCAGTGTAAGTACCTACTTATACTGGTTTTTTAGTGTGAAATGAAAATCAACTTAACTCGGTGATATGTTTATATCGGATTATTTTAAAGTATTTAAAATTATTTTGGCAATCAATACGAATTTAAATATAGACGAAATTACTGCAAATTCATATTTTTGTGACTGTAATTTGTCTGTAATTTTTTTTAAGACGGAAAGTTACATGATATAAAATCTTGTTTTCGGAGCTATAAATAAGCAGGTCGATATCAACATTTTATGGCGTATCGAAGCATGAATATCGGTGTGGTTCACACTTCATTCTAACAATATGACCTATAAAACTAAACCCTATTTTAATACCGATATGATAAAGGATATGTTTCCTTGACACGTTGGTATTCATTTTATTACAAAAATAAAACAATATGGCGTTTCGGACTAGAATAGACAACTACACGTCATGATATGTAAACAAAGTTCATTATAATATTCTAATCTAATAATAACTTATGCCAGTCAATATTTGAAGTGGCGTTAAATTTGGCACCTTTAGAAAGTCGCAACTATAGTACGACATTTATACCTACATAATTATAGTAAAACAATATAAAACAACGTTGTAAACATTTTAAAATTATAAACTTAATAAAATTTGCGTCGCTAATTGAAGATGTAAAAACGCGAAACATTTAATTTGTTCGAAGATTTATAACAATATAACTTTGAATCGGTCGCGTTCATAGTCGTTTACTTGGTGGTGTGTCTTGTCCATTGCGATCGCAGCGCTGTCATCATCTCGCTACGGTTGGGCACTTTCTCGCTTGTGCTGCGAGTTATGGGAGCACCTGGGGCCGACAGGCATTCTGCTCCCGGAACTTTTAAGGTATGGCCAGACGATGTCTGAGGCTCAGGATGCACCTCAACTGCTACTTCTGTAGTACTCTCAGAGGGACTAACTGGCACAATAAGCCTGATACGGCCATCATCGTCCGTTGCAGTTAGAGTACCGTTATGAGACAGCGGCATAATAAATGGCAATCCGTCGTCAGAGCTGAATCCTTCTGGGGATGAATCCTTGGATGTAGTGGCCTGACTGTTGCTGCACAGAGAATTTTCAGAATGGCCCAGGCTCATAGCCTGAGCAGCAGTAGCGCCGAGTTGATCAGACCCACACAGATCTTTATAGGCCTGGTGATTCAGTAAGCTGGCCAAGTCATTGCTGCTGTAATGGTTTGTCAGTGGTGGAATATGCGGGAATGCGTTGCAGTTTTGGAAAAACTGTTGATTAGCGTTTATGTTTGGCTTGCGGTCGTTGCTGCCGTTGGGGAATCCGCCCATGTCTTGGAATTTTGATATCAGATAGTTCTGTATTTGCTCGTTGGTCATTCCACCAAAACATGGTGCTGAGGTGGCGCCATTGGCTAATTCTGGTGCGGGAGACAAGGAGAACGGTGATAAGCGCAAGTTATTGTTCTCGACGCTCTGATTGCCTTTAGTGGTTGGAGCAAACAGATTGATGAGGGCATCTGAGTTGGCCGCTTGCCTGTTTCCATTGGATGTCATGTTATCAGCTTTAGCCTCGTTCACACCTCCTTCAGCCTGAGCCTGAATCCGGCAGCGTTAACAAATAAATTCAAGAAGTTTAAAATAAGAACATTAAAACATTGAAGCGATTGGCAATCAGACTGAACGTGAACAAGCTGACGCAATGATTGAGTTATAGAACGCGACCAAAGATTTCCTCATTAAGCGGTAATAATGTATTACACGCCGCTTTTAAGGAAACCTTTGCTAGGATTAATAACAGATAATATCTACAAACATGCACTAATGGAGCATAACTAATATGTTTATCAGGCATCTACTATAAAATGTATCTACATCCAATCGTCATATGAATGGTTCTGGTTTGGCTCTATGTAATGGATGTCAAGTACTAATAGGTACATTGAATCACATTTCAGTCTACGCAAGTATTAAAATTTCTGATCACGTAAATATTTGTCTTGACGCAGGGATCCAACCCGCGGTCTTACTTACAATTCGATTACTCTAGTGACACGAAGGCTGTTATTACAAATTGAAAGAAGTTTGACTTATTGTAGGCCATTAGACTTTCAACTTGGCATCATCAGTTCAATCAGCAAACTTGGTTCTAGGTTTTATGAAAATAGATTGACGGATTGATGGTAAGCTTTCATGATCATTCCAATTAATATTACAGAACAGAACTATATTTTTATCAATTCAATAGACAAAAATGCTTGTCTTACGATTATAACGGCTCTGGCAATAAGAGGAGAAAATCGTTAACTCTGATAGAGCTGTTACAAAAGCTAGATTTATAACATGAAGAACACATCATGAAGTAGAAAAGTGGTAGCAATAAGAATTTAACGGCATGGATGAAACTGTAAGAGGTAGCTGAGAGGTAAAGATCGTTAGTTTCGGCTGATCACACCCACATGGACCATTTAGCTATCAATCTGATTCAGATTGGCGAAAATGGTGTCATAATATTTAGTGATGCGAATCATCAACATACAATACATGAATAATATCAGTCGCTGATCGAACTGTAGCAAGTTTGATTCTAGTAGTCCTATTTATAATATATTGTAATTTTAATATTATGTAATCAGCCGTAAAACAAATAACAACAAAACCATATAAATCAATAATATGAATTGTGTATAAGTAATTTTCAGGAAATGATAAATGAGTTTAGGGTTGGAACACACTGTTGATGTAGAGTCGAAGCGCGAACCGTTAGATCTAGACCGTTAGACCGATAGATTAAGCTTTGTGCAGGGAAGTGCAACGCGTCATTTAGAAACAAAATTGTGAAATCGGACGATACTTTAATAAGTTTGTCAGTTTCACGGCCAGACTACCGTAGATAATTAAAGGCTTAAGTATCTACTTATGCATTTGTAGTAGCCCACAAGCTCGTAAATGCTAGTCCAAGCAGGCACTAGCCAGTCCATATAAAAAAATATGAAGTTTCCTAAAACACTTGATTCCTGTATTAAGTAAACAGATTTTTGGAACGAAGTTCCTTATTGCGCGTTGTGAAAGGGGGCTGGACGGAAAAGTTGTCACGACACTTTTTGCTATTATCTTACTAATATGAACCTTAAATACAATGCGTAGAAGCTATAATTCTTGAAACGAGTATATTTTTCTTTATTTTATTTATTAAAGTCATTAAAACCATTTCTTACTAATCTAATGTGAACCTTAAATACATTGCGTAGAAGCTATTTCCCCAGCGTTGGCACGGCACGAGTACAAAAGAATCGAACGTAACATTATTTTTTCAAATTTTGTTGATTTATTCTACTTTGGTTACTGACATTTATCAATAACAAGACTAAACGTGCTTTGCTCGCGTTTAAAAATCTACTTTATGTGGTAAGCGTAAGATCGAATTTGTGTTTAGTCAATCAAAATTTGTGATAAAAATGCAATAGCTTTACCGCGGCAGTCTCCGAGTGCCACACGTATTTATTTGTTTTTTTCTCTAGAAACTTATGTATTGGAACGGAAATAGGAAAATATTTATATATTTATATATATATACACACTCTGTTATATAAATAAAATTTTATTACAATTCCTTCACTAATTAATCGAAAGGAACTTCGTTCCATCCGGGTGTCCCTTGACACCTCTCATTGCTTTTTTATATTAATATATTTACGATATATATTAAAAAAGGCATTGCTTGAACTCTACATCATTGTGCGGTGATAGATATATGAATAAACAGTCATTAACCGACTTCTTTTGTATACAATTTTATCGTAACAATTAAAAATAGTTTCCTGTAATGTGAACACATTACAGAACACTATTTTTTGTCTTAATTCTAAAGTATAATTATATTATAAATGAAAATGAATACAAACCAAAATATCACGATACACAAAGGCCGCACACGTTAATATTTACAGCTTGCAACACTTAAAAAATAAAAAAACACAGGCGCAAATAAAAACAACGCACACAATCATAACAATAGCTACCACCAACTCGTGTGACTCAAAAATACATCACGCAATAAAATGTTTAAAAAACGTGGCTTATTTAACATCAAATACGAACAATATATATCATGCTTTCGTATTATTATGTTCTAGAATACCAAACAATAAATGGGAAGCATAAGTATCTATGCAGGTACTTGTATATACATTTAATTATGATTAAAAGCGAATGTGTTTTCTTTAGGCGATTTTTTCATGAATAAAATATGTGATGGCACTTACATTACTTATGAATCGTAAGAGCAGTGATTCTTAAACTTAAGCCACAAAAATTTCTTCGCTAGCAAGAAGAGACCTGAAATGTAGGAGCTGAGACTCTAGACCTGAGAGTAGGTACTCTTTATAATCATTTCCTGAGATTTTAGATAACAAGAGAATAAAATCAATAATGCTTTTCTTATTAAAATGCAATAAATATTCGCATGTCGATTCATACCCAAACGCAAAACACATTCGCTCATTTAATCGCAATGAAAGCCACAAAAAGAAAATAAATAAGCTAAGTACGCACCTGAGGCAAGAATGTCAGCTGCTGAGCGCTGATTGGTCGGGAGGATCCTTTCTCTCGCTCCTGCAAGTGTGAAACCAAAGCAGCGATGTGCTCGAGTAACTCCTTGTTGTGAACCAACAGTTGGTGAGTGCGCGCCTGGAACACAAAGAGCAAGTTTTGAATGCACAGTTCTGAATGGCGTCGTGTTTACTGCCTCACTTTATATGATACATTATCATATTTGTGTGAATGGCGATGGAGAGCACTTTAGGGTTTTGTGTTTGGATTTTATAGCATCTGCCCGGTTTTCATCGCTTTTTAAAGTTCCGAGTTTACCGTCGCATTTCAGAAAAGCCCTCTTTTTTGCCTCCGCGATAATACATCTCTGTATGAGTCATAGATATATATTCTCAGAAACTATTTTCGGTCACAAATCCGAATTATTAAGTCCACAGAGCGTAAGACAGCTGTGAAATATATATTTTCTAATAACTAATAAGTATTCAGACCAAGTCACATATAGAGTAATATATGACACTTCCAGAATAATTTAAACTTATACATCCAAATAGACAGACCGAGATACCTATAATAGATAGATAATAGATATATAATAGATATAATAATATAATATAATAGATACATAATGAGACTTACGATACGATAAAAGACTGCCTCGATGGCTTGGTTATATCTCGTGCGTGGTATGAAACCGCTCTGACTTCTGAGGTCCTAGGATCGAATCACGGGTCGGGCGAAGTGATATTGGGTTTTTCTGCTCAGTACAGCCCTGAGTCTGGAATTCATGCCTGATATGGCAATAAGCTCGCCCTATCATATGACACGCCTCACATGGTTAGTGGGTTAGTTGTAATATTGCCTACCCTTCTGGGATAAAAACGTGATGTGTATGAAGAACTACGACGTGCTATATTGAAAAAGCTTTTATCTATTCAAGAAAATCAGTAGTATTATACACATCACGGTTCATAGTATACAGCGGAGACAATAAATAATCCCATTATTGTGTTCATACACGCAACACATAGTCGAAAACATAATACTTATAGATTTTATTCAGCATAGAAGTAGTAGCGAGTTGTGTGACGTAATGTAATATTTGGACGCACTGTAATGTAACTTTGGAAATAAATAAAAGTTTACTAACCTGAGCCTCACAACGAGCAGCCTGCTCAGCAGCAAGTTGATCACGCAGCAACAGCAACTGCGCAACAGCAGCGCGAGTTTGCTGCGCCTGTTGCTCCAGACGCTCCTTCAATAGTTGCAGCTGATGTTGAGCGCTGAGGGGCGTGGTATCACCCACCGTGTCGACTTCCGGAGTCAGGTCGACTTTGGTCACGCATTCCGGCAGCTCGGGCAGGTTAATACTTGGTGGTGCGATTGTTCGCTGCGAAGGATTAATCTATTTATTTATTTAAATTTTTACATTATTATTACAGAGTACTAAAAATATAATTTATAAACACTAAATAAATGGTTGTAAACGTGAGTATGAAGGAAGGGAAACGTAAACCGCGCATTTAATGATGGCGATCGAATGAAGTAAATATTACATTAACGCATGTTCTTTGTAGTAAATATTTTCTATTTGGAATGGTGTGAGTCATTGCATTCACATTCCTAGTTAGACCATCGGATAGTTTTAATTTCAAAATATTTTGTGATAAGTTTTAGATTCACTGCAATTTCCTTTTAAATCAATACTTTTATTTTTATTTACTTACTGGTGGTAGGTCTCTCATATGTAAGAGTCTGTCTGGGTGGGTACCACCGCAATGTCTATTTCTACCGCCAAGCAGCAGTGCGAATGCACTGTTGTGTTTCGGTTTGAAGGACATTGTAGCCAGTGTAACTACAGGACATAGTGAGACTTAACATCTTATGTCTCAAGATGACGAGCGCAGTGGAATGCCACACAGTACTTTGTAACTCAAGGTGCTGGATGGTGTTGCTACTGTTTATGGGTGGTCGTATCGCTTAACATCAGGCGAATGGCATGATCGTCTCGTCATTAAATTCCATAAAAAAAAAAAACTTGTAAATTGCTGCTTCTCGGCAGAATACTAAGCGAACAATTTACAACAACTTTTATATTAAATCAACAATTCGACCGTTACCGCAAAAAAAAATATCGACAAAGACTTTTTTATTACATCTAGTAATATCAAACAACGTCTTTTAAAACTCCGTGTTTATGTATTTAGAGCTACAGTCCAAAGGGTAATGTAACACCTGTTTACGCCATTCACAATTCCGTATTAGATTTATATTAAATAAAAAAACGTAGATACGTCTATCATAGGATTAATAATTGTTTTTTTTCTAGGAAATGTATTCATCAGTATACCGAGGATTATTTTTGTGTTTGTAGTTTGTTAATAGAATCTGTTTGATTTAATAAGACAGGAGACTTGTGTGTATTCGTAGCCGCAGACAGCTTGATGATTGAACACCTGTTGATTTGCAAATATGAACCCTACGGCAGAACTTATTGTTGAATTATTCCTGTCTGTATTATTCAGATTCAATCGTTTTTATTACGGCTAGAAATAATTATTCAAAGCAGTTAATTTAAGATAAATTGTTCTAAACAGCGGAATTGTTTTGATGTTTTTGATTCCTAGAAATTAGTCTGGTGATAACAACAACTACACAGAAAGTTGCGTGGGTAAGCTGAAAACGAATGGGAATTAAATAGATACTAGGTAATTACGTACCTTGCCTTTTGTCTGCTATTCCACAGAATGCAATGAAAAGAGACAATGAAATGTATTTAATTAACAGAATAACAACATCTAGTGTTACCAAACAAACGAAAATACTATTTCGAGAAATCTCTGCTGTAACTTTTGATAAAACATGTTTTCACAGCAATAAGTGACGGTTTTAAAATGTATATTAAAATGAATCTGTGATTTTTATACAGTTATAAATAACGTGGACGATAGCCTAGTTGGGAATGGAACGGTCTGCCGAGGCAATGTCCGCGTGTTCAAAACCCAACGCACACCTCTGGCTTTTCGGAGTTACGTGTGTATTGTTTATCAATTATCGTTCACTTTAACGGTGAAGGAAAACATCGTGAGGAAACCTACATGATTGAGAAGTTTACTATAAGAATTTCGAGGGTGTGTGAAGTCTGCCAACCCACACTAGGCTAACGTGGTGGACTAAGGCCTGAACTCTCTCATTAGTAGAGGAGGCCCGTGCTCAGCAGTGGGCAAGTATATAATACAGGGCTGATTGCATAAATAACGAAAATATGTTTTCAAAGTTACAAAGATTATGCATGATTATGTATAAGTTTTATAGAAATTAAAAGAGCATTATAAAGTTAATAGGAAACAGACTTTTTACTTAAAATAGACTTGTGTCCTATGTAGTTCGTCAGGACCCCAGATGTCTTCGCTAGACATGTAAACATGTTTCCCAAAACAACTTGAGATATATTTTAAGCTAAGACTAGACGTTACTCAAGTATTCCGTGCTATGACTCGGAAAAATTAAAGATTAGCGGGCGCAAATGTACATTTTACCTAAATTATGTAGCGATAAAAAAATTATAAATAATTGTGCGTCAGGAGTACAGTCAGCCACATAAGTAGCTGAACAAATTCAAAATTTCAAACTGCCTATACGCGTTCAGTTCAATTAAAACCCTTTTTTTCTTTGTGTGAAGTAAAGGAAATCCCTTTTATTTTATTTTTGTAATAGAAAATGAAAATTGGTAAGAACACAAAAGTGTAGGGGCGATTTGAAGTTTTGAATTTGTTCAGCTACTTATGTGGCTGACTGTACCTATAATATTTTCTTTCATAAATGACTCTCCAAAATGTAAATGTTAAAGTCCTAATTAATCACTATGAATATTGAAAAAATCCCTTTACTATTCCCACTCAAAGATAAAAGCTCACAGAAGGCCTATTTATAATCATCGTATTTTTACCTACAGTTATCTCAACGTTCAAGGTAAACGATACACAGTTTAATGTCACAAAAATCTATTCAGGTCGTAATTTGTTTACGCGGGAGGATGTATGATAAATCTTTTTTGTGATAGCAAACAGCCGTGCAAACATAATTAAAATAGATACATGTATACAAATCTCATACCTATTACGCAACTTATACTGTTAATGCCAAAATAAAATATTAATTAAATAGCGCCTTACTATCTTTAATCTTTGATATATTACTGTTACAATTAAACAGTATTTCTTGTAGTAGCAAATAATTATTTCCTCCAGCTCTTTGAATGTAAAGTGAAATTATGATATTCTTTGAGTGCGTTTATTGATAAAGTAGCTTTTGCATATGAAATGTTCGGCTGGAATGGAACTTTTCATTCTTTGTTATTTTCTATGGTTTATGTTGGCTAAACATCATATGAGAGAGGGTTGCATTTTATCACAAACATCGAAAGTGTTAGTTGATATTTTACTAGTAATTACTATAATAATAAAAACGTATTCAGGTACAAAATTTTATCGTATTCGGCACGGAAATCCGTTAAGATGAAAAGGGTTACAATCTTTCACGCCGAGGTTGATACTCTACGTATCCTCTAAAGGGAGTATAAAATAGGTTATAAAACCCTGATATAGACAAAGATAAATAACGTAAAAAGTTTTTTCTAGTTCACTTTTTTTTAAATCTTTACAAACATTACATGGACTAATTTTATTTTATTTAGGAAAATCATTATAATTTAACGAGTAATTACGTCACGGGCACGGCATCAGACGATACACACGTCAACGAATCGAAGACATTCACAAACCGATGATATTGTCGATGGTGATAAGTGATAACTTAGCGCTCATAATTTGCAAAGAGATATAACGTAAAATGTTTTTTCTAGTTCACTTTTTTAAAAATCTTAACACACTTTCCATTACATGGAATAATTTTATTTTGAACAATGATAATAATATATTCAATAGACGAGTAATTGCGTCACTGCATTAGACGATACACACGTCGACGAATCGAAGACATTCGCAATCCGATGATATTATTATGGGTTCGATTTATTGTAACGCTTCTCGGATTCAACGCGATAGAGCGATTATCTAGAGAAGTGGTTACTATTTACAGTTTCAATAATAATGTTACTATTTTTAACCGTTTTGTTCGACAACTAATAGAATATTATGTAGTAAGGTCGAACATTCCACAATGAAAACATTTTAGGAATGGAGTACGCTGGCAATTTTTAGTAATTAATTTGATGTAGATCAGTACTCAGAAATTGTATTACATTGTGTTTAATTTTGAAGTATTTGTGTAAAAGAATTTTATCTCATTCTTTTTTAAAATTACGTCTCTAATTATGTGTTTAATAATTATATTATCAATGTAATTAATTTCATGGGGTTTGCAATTCAAATCTCTCTTAAATTAACCAATAACACGAATCTCCATTCAGGACACATTATTAGAATTTGCGATTTAGAATCTAATTCAAAGGAGATGTCCGCTTTTTGTAATTATCCCGCTGGGCTCAAAATTTAACCAGGCTCAAACTTTAGCGATATTAAAGAAGCTAAATATTGATCTTACATCCATTAAAAAAAATTAACCTCTCCATTCATAGCTAACTTTTTATAAAACGTTTATAAGCAAAATAAAATTACATAAATTTCAAAATCGGATTTCTTTAAAATTAAACGATTTATTGCAAAAAGCTAGTTTTTAGGAGATCTAATCTATCGAAATATATATAAACTGTCTTGGTTAGAACTTTAGGCCCGTTTTTGGACATGTCCTTTACAAAATATGCTATTACTTGATTTACGTGAATTGCAAAACTATATTTGTATTTACTTCTTACCTGTGGAGAACGTTTTCCTTCCTTCCTAGGTGGGGGCGGCAGCAGTTCCAAATTGGTGGGTCTTTTTGGCTCCTCTCTCCCACCGACGGCTCCCTCTTCCACAATGCCCTTGGAGGTCGAGGCAGCGGACTCCGAAGCGCCGCAATCTGATGCACCTTCTGCCAATACGAGGTCCCAATAACAATCTCTATCACAATTGCTCGGCAATGTAGTAATCTATTCAAAATTGCCAACATGTTTAACAATGTAGTAGATGCATGTATAAAAACATATATATCTCACGGGTTTACATCAAATTGCTATATGATAACGTCGCAAATGAGGAATTGAATCACATTAATATAACAGAATTGACAATATTGTTTTTTGTTATTTTATGAGTGGATAGTTTATTGCATAGTTAATTGCAGACGGACTACAGGCGTATTATTTTGACCCAAGGAGTTAAAGCAATGAGTAACTTATTTTATTGGGTGTCAGCATCATTATCATCAGCGACATGAGGTCGACTGCTGAACATAGGCCTCCCCTAAAGATGAAGTGATATACTTTTTAATACCAATTTTTTTTTATATATTGACTGCCTCGGTGGCGTAGTTGTATTGCGTACGCCTTACGAGTACGATTTGCGCGCTGAGGTCCTGGGTTCGAATCCTGGGTCGGGCCAAAAACATTGTGACTGGGTTTTTCCATCTTAAAAATTACTCAGTCGCAGCTCGGAGTCAGGTAGTTGGCGGTGTGATACCCCCATGCCTCGGAAAGCACGTAGAGCCGTTGGTCCTGCGCCTGATCTCTCTCCGGTCATGTCGGATTGCCGTCTCACCGGACTATGAGAGTGAAGGAATAGTGAGTGCACCTGTGTATTGCGCAAACACTTGTGCACTATAATATCTCCTGCGCACCTGGCTGATCTCCGTTGAGATTGGCCGCCGTGGCCGAAATCGGCTAGGGAAGGGATTATTATT
Source organism: Sphinx pinastri (assembly GCA_947568825.1). Lineage (NCBI taxonomy): Eukaryota > Metazoa > Arthropoda > Insecta > Lepidoptera > Sphingidae > Sphinx > Sphinx pinastri. The sequence continues at coordinate 18,625,400 of OX387614.1, read as the reverse complement.
TTTTTATATTATAATTATGATGGGACTGGTATAGACATGTCGAAATTAATTAAAGTAAAAGAAAAATAACACAAAGCGGGTACCGAACTTTTTAATGTTACTTCCCCCTAGTTAATTTAAAAGGGTTCCAGAATGGCAACTGCGTAGTAGAAGACGCGTAGTGGGGCCCAAGGGACCCCAACAGATGGACAGATTATATATAACCTGATGAGGGTCGGAAGGGCGTTGGGTGGATGCCGGATTTCTTGTATTTTTGCGGACCAACCTATAATTAGCCCAGTAATTTTCATGACAATTATTTTATTGTATACGTTACAGATAAGCTATAATATAAGATTTATAATTAAAATCAATTTAGCATTATATTTTTTTTAATACATAAAACCTAAGTTAATTATTTTAAGCCAAATTATTCATTGGCGTAGCAAAATTGGCTAATATTAATTTAAGTAATGGATCCTTAAAGCTTATGTCACTATATTATTATTTATGTTGCGAAAATCTTTATTTATTACAGACCTTTTCACCTTTTGTATACTCTCAGGGATTTTGACTTAATTTAGATATTTGGATCTAATCTCGAAAGCGAGCAATTATAGTGAGAAAGTTTTGTGATATTTTCATAAAGCAATCTCTTATTGTACATCAATGTGTAATTTCACCGAGTTAATAGACATACTTCATACAAATAAATAAATATAAAATAAAATATATAAATAAAGTACATTTATATTTGACCAAATGGTTGAAATATGTTATATATACTTTAGTAGCGCATTTTGTAATTTATATTTTGTATGTTAAAATGATGCGTCCGAACACAATATTTATTAAAGTACATGCGTGAACACAAAAACCTTACTTCTTTCTAATATTATAAATGCGAAATTTTGTGAAAATGTTTGGATGTTTGTATGTTTGTTAGAAATAAACGCAGAAACTACTGAACGGATTTGGATGAAATTTAGCACACGGGTACATCATGTCCTGGATTAACACTGGCTAATTTTTATCCCGGTAATTGCTTCCCATGGGAAGTAATGGATAATTTTATCTGATTCCTTAAGTAGATGGTGCTAGCTTTGTACTTGGTTTCGGTACTTTTACTACTTTGTAGCGGGAATGGCTTTTCAAGTGGGCGAAGCCGCGAGAAACACGTAGTGTCTAATAATGTTCATTCATTAGTAGCGTGAGGTTAATATTATATTGTTCAGTACTTGTTACTTTTACCTATATTTTAATGTTCTAATTAGTTTAGAGAATAAGGTTTTGAAAAAGATAATATTGATCGTTTAACATTTAAAAATAACAGTATAAAAATTTACAGAATCAATATTTTTTTTATTACCTACGGTCGGTTGTGTATACTATTAATCTATAATCGTCTATATTATATATAAAAGAGAGTTGTGTTAGTTACACCACTTATAACTCGAGAACGGCCGAACCGATTATCATGTTACTAGCATTGCGCGCGGCCCCGCCCGCGTGGAAAAGTTTTTCCGGGATAAAAAGTAGCCTATAGCACTCAGGAGTAATGTAGCTTCCTATTACTGAAAGAATTTTCAAAATCGGTCCAGTAGTTCCTTAGATTAGCGCGTTCAAACAAACAAACACACTCTTCAGCTTTATAATATTAGTACAGTTTTGATTTTTTGGATTTGTATCCCTTCCGAGTAGCAGAATAATAATAAAAACGTGGAAAAAGTTCACGATCAAGGAAATTATGAAGAAAATTAATATTGTCATACATTTTATTTGTAAATTAAATAAATGAACATGGCGTTGTTTATTTTATCCTTTAACAGCTGCTTCAGTTGCGCAGTCCCTGTGGCGATCGCAAAGAGTATATTACACGCTTTATATTAGCTTCACTTGTATGTTTGTTTGTATGTATGTATGTTTGTATGTTTGTAACTCTCCGACTCCGACTCCTTTGGGCGCGATTTTGACCCACTTTAAACGGTAATTTACAATAAAATACACTTTTTCTTATTTACACTATTCTTAATTCAAATTTATTTTCTATTTTTTAGTTGGATTTTCTATAAAGCGTGTTTTTTAGTTGTTTTAAACTATTATTTTTATAATGTCATGTTACCTCCTTTCATTGCATATCGTTGCGCTTAGCCGTAACGCGATAAATGAGCATCTTTTTTGAGTTTTCACCAATTTTTATTCAGTTCTCGGCCGTGTTTGTATATGAATTCGTTTTATTGATTCTCTTCATCCATTTTTTTCTGAAATTCGTCAGCGAAAAGTGATTTCAAAGAGGTGATTTCCAAGTTGCTGTGATTAGCCGTATCGCATCGATAATTAATCCATTCGATAGTATTATAAATGCTCTTTGATTAATCCAATCGATAATTTTCGTATACAGAGAAAAGTATTCTGGGCTGTGTGTTTGAATTACCAATGTTATTTATGATACCACGATTTAGAAGAACAAGAAGATCAAGTCTTTTCCATTAGGTACATAGCGAAGAAACATTTGGCTAGATCAAAAAAGTCTTTTGTGCCTTCATAAAGGGAGGCTGCCTGGTGAGGGTATTGAAGTCTCTGTAATGAGAACTCCAAAGCCTGTATCAGGGTAAAGGGAGCAGAATAGGGATTCGCAATATTGTGCTGTTGTCGACGCTTATGTATGGAATTGAATGCTAGTTTGGCAGATGAAGCACGAAAGTTGAGTAAATGCGTTGGAAATGAACTCCTTACGGAGTATATTATGTGGACTCACTATTTCTTAATGCATGGGGATAGTATGACCTAATAAATTGAATGATGATGTGGTGACTAAAATTAAAAGAAGTATGCTAAGATAATTTGGGTAAGTAGAGAGTATGGTTGAAAGACGAGTTAGGAAAGGTATTTATTGAGCGAATGTGGATGGTAAACCAGCGAAAATGTATGATGAGAACTATGAATGTGGAAGAGGTGGAAGAGATGTATCATTATCGTGGCATGTCGCGCTCAAAAATCTCTGCTTCTCTCTGTCTCTGTGTATGAATATAATATGACTTTTTAATTTTGATTTTCGTAAACTTGTTGAGGTTATTTCATTTAATCTTAATAAAAAACTAATAATTTAACACAACATTCATTGAATCTGAAGGGATAAGAAGTTTGCCGGATTAGCTAGTTAATCAATAAATATAACCATTCTAGCCAGGTCAACGAAACTAACATCTTACAATGCTGCACGAACATATGTAAGCCAATTTGGTGGCGTGAAATGTAGGCCACCGGAAAGCCGGATACGTGGCTAATTATTTATGTTTTTACTAAATTATCTATGACGTCTCGCCAGATGCATTAATTTATCATAAAACCAAACTATGTTTACGATGGTATAATTATTTCACTTTAATATTTTGGTTACTGAAATCCTATGTTTGTAATTTTGGTCTATACCAAACCGATTATAATATGCTTTTTAGAATACTGTATACAAAAGTGATATCATAAGGCTTTTTTGTCTCGATAAAGCTGCTTCCAGGTGCCGAAATTTAGTTATAAGTACAAAATGAAGTGTTAAGTTGTTTGAGTTTGAACAAATGAGTATTTTTAAAAACTTGAATTGTAGAGATTAAGTAAAATCGTTTTATCAGTACGCGCTCATTGAGGTGGAAACTAGACGTTGTGCTATATGTAATAAAAAAAACATAAACTCTAATTATAAATCGCCCACAAAAAGCTGAAAAAAGATGAATCGTGATTCGTGTTGCGCAACACGTTGTAATGATTTAATTTTAATCGTAAAACATAGATGGCGTTACTAGGTACGTTTCAATTATAGTTACCATAGTATTGCATTTGAAAGAACACACAATAAAAAATAAAAATAAACGGGGGGTAGACGAAGTTTCGCCCGTGGTGAAAGAGGATTGACGCGGATACACGGTCGAGTGGTGTCCGTTATTATTTAAGTTTTACAAGTGCAAACAGCAAGAGAGTGACGTACAAAGTAATAATCAAGAGTGAGATATTGTGATCTTATAGTACGGAGCGTGTATCGAAATTGTTACGGCCACGGGGTAAGTGTGCACAACGTAATAGTACCGCCAGTTGTTTCCGAAATTCGGGGATGTTCCCACAGGTGCTGATGGGTTTATAACTTGTTCTCAGCCTACGGAAACGCCCTTCTTTTTGTCGACGATTGTACCGCAATTGTACTGTACGGACATCCGCGCCAGGTGTCTTCCGGCGAGGAGTCGAGGGACCGAAAGGTCAGGACGACCCAGACCATTGTCCAGAATTCCTGACCTCGCGCGGCATTAACGCAAGAAAGTGGTGGGCCAAACAATTGCAAGCGAGGGGGGGCGACGGGCTGAGGTTTGATTCCGGTCGCTGATATTCTGCGGCAAACTGGGGGGTGAATTCTGGCAATTCTTGCCGCGGTCATTAATGTTTAAATTGTTCCGTGATAAGGATTTGTATTTTGTATTAGATTTCATTATAACACTAGATTAAGCTATGGTCAATTAAATTATGTTTAGCAAGGTTTGAGTTATCTTTAATTCTATAATTTCACATCGAACCCGTTGGTGGTATTAAGGACCCATTACATTGGCGCTCAACCGGGTTAACTGAACAAAGATAATATAATTTGAATTTTGCTAAATATATTTTGGTTTATATACATTACGCTGGAAAATTCCAGTTTGTGGCCAGGTTTTGTAGTATTTTCTCATTATCTATATTTAATATTTAAGATAAATATAAATTAACCTAGATTGTAAGTTTGAGTGCTTGCTGATTATTCTTACCAATATTGTTACCTTTTTTAAATTAATATGGATGTAAATGCACTACATAAGGATGAACTTGAATTTGAGTTGTCTTGTCGCGGGGTATTTGATTGTAGAACGGTGGCGACAATGCGCAAATTTTTACGGGAAATTTTGCGGCGTGAAGCAACTGGTGAGTCAACTATTTCCTTAAAAGTACCTAAATCCTGCATTGATGATCCAAGTAACGAGATTTCAATTTGCGAATATAAATTATCTGCAATGATTCCTTTAATATCGGATATCTCACATACTCCTGACCGGTTGCTTATTAAACGTATTCACTCACGCTTAGCTCACTTGTTAAACCGCACTAAGCTTATAATCCCTACAGAAACGGAGGACATACATAAACATTTAACGCTCCTGAAAAAGATACAGGATACCATTTCAACTCTAATAAGTCTAGAACAAGACTACGATGATGGAGATGATGTAATTTCTGATCATGACAAAGAAATTTTACAGAAGTCCTTGGGCGAAGAGGGTGCACAAATTATGGAACAGTTGGAGAAAAGCCAAAATATAATTAAGTTCCCCTCAGCTAAGGATCATATTCCCCAAGGCCCCCACAATCCTGAATCACAATCTGATGCCAACAAAATTGTCGCATCATTGACTGGGCTAGAAAGACCTTCTACATCCTTACACCATCTACCATTACAACGGTCTTCCACATTTGAAGATGTTCCTCATAAACGGAAGTTGGTACCCGTTAAGGATTGGGGTGTAAAATTCAGTGGCAAGGGTCATGTAAGCATTAACGCATTCTTGGAAAGAATAACGGAACTCAAAGAAGCACGGAACGCGGGTGACGAGGATTTATTTCGTTACGCCATAGACTTCTTTGAAGAAGATGCATTAATATGGTTCAGAGCAAATAAAAGTACAGTGTCAAGTTGGCCTGAATTGGTTAAGCTCCTCTTGGATACATTTCAGCCTCCTTACTACCAAGAAGAGTTACTACAAGAAATTAAACTGAGAACCCAAAGCAACAAAGAAAGTGTCTTAATATACATCGCCGTTATGCAAAACATGTTTAACCGGCTACCAGTCCCTATTTCGGAAACTGAAAAGTTAATGATATTACGGAAAAATCTACAGCCTTATTTCCAGAAAGCCATATGCCGAGATGTCATCGATTCTGTGGTCGAACTCACTTCAGTCTTGAGAGTAATTGAACGTACTAAGGTGAGTTGTGACAATTTTAAGGAACCGACCCTTAATGACCACTCGCTAGAACAAGACTTGGCATATCAAGGGAGTGTTACCCAGAAATTATTGCGGGAGAATGTGGGTACAGAATTAGCCGCCATAAGTAGTGATGGAATAAAGCAATCAACGTCAAAATGCTGGAATTGCAGAAGTTTAGGGCACCGATTTAGAGACTGCAAATTACCGAAACAAAGACTTTTCTGTTACAAATGTGGACGCTTTGGTAACACTGCTACAAAATGCCCTTGTACCAATACCAAAAAGGGAAACGATTACTCGGAGTCGATGCCGGCCGATCGTACTCCAAGAATGTAAGGCCCCTGATTTCGGACGAATGGCAACAATGGCTGCACACTGTTTCGACATACTTTAAAACAGGGCAGATCTGCAACATTAATCGAAGAATCCAAGACAACCGATATTATGCTGAAATAAAAATTTTAAACCAGTTATTTGTGGGCTTATTAGATTCTGGAGCCACCGTATCAGTGATATCACTGGGATTTGCCAAGAAAATTTTTGCATTGGGATTTTCGCAACACAAAGTCGACATGGAAAGGATTTCAATGGCAGATGGCACTAACTACACAATTGATTCTATGGTTCATCTACCTGTTCAATTTGGGGAATCCTATAAAGTAATTGATTTTTATATTATGGATGGTTTAACACACGATATTATTTTAGGCATAAATTTTTTTGAATCATTTAACTTATCTATAGGAGCCGGAATGTTAATTACTGAGGTTTCACAAATTAATACCGTGCATCCCGTCATTTCCCGTGACGAACTTTCCGTCGACCAAAAAAAGCGACTTGATGAGCTCCTAAGGGAAATAGAATTAGAAATTGGCAAAGGTTTAGGTAGAACGACATTGATTGAGCATAGAATTGACACGGGGAATAATCTACCTACGAAGCAAAGACAGTACCCCTTTGCTCCGCCTATTATGAAAGAGCTAGAGAAGGAAATTCACGAAATGCTGGATAATGATGTGATTGAACCTTCGTTTAGCGCATGGCGTTCTCCAATCTTGCTAGTAAAAAAAGCATCAGGCAAGAACCGATTGTGCCTGGATAGCCGTCAGCTAAATAAAATAACTATAAAGGATTCATATCCATTGCCTAGAGTTACCACAATATTAGATGGTCTTAAAAACGCTCGGTATTTATCTACTATTGATCTTCGTTCGGCCTTCTGGCAAATACCACTGGAAGAGACTAGCAAAGAAAAAACTGCTTTTGGTCTCGCCGGTAAAGGACTTTATCAGTTTAAAGTTATGCCGTTTGGCCTTAGCAATGCGTCTCAAACTCAACAGCGGTTAATGGATAGATTATTTACGCCTGAATTTGAGGGAAAAATATTTGCCTACTTAGACGATATTGTTATTTGTAATGAAAATTTCGATGATCATCTGTCGTCACTGTCCCATGTGAAAAATCAACTGAAGGAAGCTGGTCTCACAATTAATCTTGAGAAATGTGTATTTGCGAGATCATCTTTGAAATATTTAGGATACGTTGTAGACAAGGAAGGTTTACGTACTGACCCTGAGAAAGTTAAAGCCATCTTGGAGTTTCCTAAACCTTCTACATACACTGAACTGAAACGCTTCTTAGGCCTAGCCAGTTGGTACAGACGATTTGTAGAGAACTTCGCTATTGTCGCGGCTCCTTTACATGAACTCACTAAGGGAGGTAAGAAGGCAAAACGAATTTTATGGAGCAAAGAGGCTGAAGAATCCTTTGTCAATCTAAAGACTGCCCTAACTTCTACGCCAGTTTTAAGAGTACCTGATTTTACGAAACCGTTTTCCATACAATGTGACGCTTCTAACATGGGTACCGGTGGCGTGTTGATTCAGAACGTTGACGGTCTGGAAGTCCCCATTGCCTATACCAGTAAAAAACTTTCTGAAAGAGAACGGAGGTACTCTGCATCTGAGCGAGAACTCCTAAGTGTCATACATGCTGTAGAACAATTTCGTCCTTATGTCGAGGGAACTCACTTTAAGGTAATCTCGGACCATAGCGCTCTTCAGTGGCTTTACCGTAATAAAGATCCACATGGGCGGTTAGCAAGATGGGCAATGCGACTACAGCAGTTTGACTATGAGATAGTGCATCGCAAAGGTAAATATAATATCGTGCCTGATGCATTGTCTAGAGCGATTCCAGAAGAGATTAACATCATTGATAATATATCCCCGGAAGATAAAGATGAATGGTATAAGTCAAAGGAGGACATGGTGCTTTCAGGAAAGCATGACTCGGATTGGGAGATTAGTCAAGGACAATTATGGAAATATCTTAAATTAAAACAATTTCCGGACGAAAATTACTGTTGGAAGCTTGTCATACCAGAAAAGCTGCGAGACCAAGTCCTTAAAGAATGCCATGACGATCCAAAATCTGGTCACTTGGGCGTGAAAAAATCTGTTAACCGCGTAAGACAGCATTACTTTTGGCCGACACTTATACAAGACGTAAAAAAATATGTACGGAAATGTGAAGTGTGTGCAAAGCACAAACACTCGCAACTAAGACCATCCGGATTAATGGGTAAGCAACGAAAGGTTACTGAACCACTTCAAATAATTTCCATGGATCTCATGGGCCCTTTTCCTAAATCCAAGCGGGGAAATACCATGCTATTAGTGATATCTTGTTGGTTTAGTAAATTTTGTTTCTTATATCCAATAAGGAACGGGAAAGCGTCAACGATTACACACATTCTGGAAGAACAGATATTCTTGATGTTCGGAGCTCCTAACGTCATTGTTTGTGATAATGGAAGACAATTTGTATCCAATCAATTTAAAGAACTAATCTCAGATTATGGCGTGAAGCTATGGTATACACCCTTCTACCATCCTCAAGCAAACCCTACGGAGCGCGTGAACAAAGTAGTTGGCGCGGCAATAGCTTCTTATGTTGAGAATGACCATAAAGAATGGGACAAATACATACCGCATATAGGACATGCCCTCAGGACATCTGTTCACGAAGTAACAGGGAAGACACCATCTTATTTGTTTTTTGGACGTGAAACATCAATCCACGGCAAGAAATCCTATAATTTTGAACCAAACAGCACTATTACTTTTGATAAGGAAGAATTTGAAAGGAACATAGCTTTTAGAAGTAAAATTTATGAAGACGTTTGTGAGAAAATTCGACAATCACACGAATCTAATAGCAAAAGATACAATGAAAGACGCCGTACTTGTGAATATAAAGTAGGTGACTTGGTTTGGAAACGCACGAAAGTGTTGTCCAATGCTGACAAGACTTTCATGTCTAAGTTAGCGCCTAAGTTTGAAAAAGCAATAGTTGTTGAAAGAATAGCGTGTGATGTTTACAAATTAAAGAGTCTCAAAGGCAAGGACTTAGGTAAATGGCATTCCTGTGATCTTAAACGATTGGTTTGAATCCGGTTGGATTCTTTAGAGGAGAGGGGATATGTAATGATTTAATTTTAATCGTAAAACATAGATGGCGTTACTAGGTACGTTTCAATTATAGTTACCATAGTATTGCATTTGAAAGAACACACAATAAAAAATAAAAATAAACGGGGGGTAGACGAAGTTTCGCCCGTGGTGAAAGAGGATTGACGCGGATACACGGTCGAGTGGTGTCCGTTATTATTTAAGTTTTACAAGTGCAAACAGCAAGAGAGTGACGTACAAAGTAATAATCAAGAGTGAGATATTGTGATCTTATAGTACGGAGCGTGTATCGAAATTGTTACGGCCACGGGGTAAGTGTGCACAACGTAATAGTACCGCCAGTTGTTTCCGAAATTCGGGGATGTTCCCACAGGTGCTGATGGGTTTATAACTTGTTCTCAGCCTACGGAAACGCCCTTCTTTTTGTCGACGATTGTACCGCAATTGTACTGTACGGACATCCGCGCCAGGTGTCTTCCGGCGAGGAGTCGAGGGACCGAAAGGTCAGGACGACCCAGACCATTGTCCAGAATTCCTGACCTCGCGCGGCATTAACGCAAGAAAGTGGTGGGCCAAACAATTGCAAGCGAGGGGGGGCGACGGGCTGAGGTTTGATTCCGGTCGCTGATATTCTGCGGCAAACTGGGGGGTGAATTCTGGCAATTCTTGCCGCGGTCATTAATGTTTAAATTGTTCCGTGATAAGGATTTGTATTTTGTATTAGATTTCATTATAACACTAGATTAAGCTATGGTCAATTAAATTATGTTTAGCAAGGTTTGAGTTATCTTTAATTCTATAATTTCACATCGAACCCGTTGGTGGTATTAAGGACCCATTACAACGTGGTAACAGTTTGTTTTCCTTTGTTCGACATGGGCGATCGTTAAATTAAGAGGTGTCTTTTGCTGACAACAATGTTAGTTGAAATGACAATACATTTTTATTTATTTTTTATACACTTTGAGTTTCCAAATGAGTTCCAGCAGGGGGCGAGATTTTGATATATGTTATGTAGTTGCCCCCTGCAAATAGATACCGTTATTGTGACATGTAGTTATATTTTCCTAACATTAACCAGTGAAATCCATGACCATCAGGCGACTATTATCATAAATACAACGTGTAATACCCAGTTGGCACAAACCACTTGTACAATTTATGAGTTTCCGCTCAATGGTCAGCGCGATCGTCTAGTGTGAAATGAGACTGAGACATAGCTTCATTTTGGCTTGCTTGCCGATGACATAAGACGTTAACCATTTGAGTGCGTCGACGTGTTACTACATGATGTTTCAAGATTGAGTACGTAACGGCGGAGTTTAACGTCAAACATACGAAACCAAGTTTGATAATATTAACGTAAACGTAGTTCGAGAATTGTTTTATTTAGTAGAGAGGTGCTAATATAATATTATAATTCTGGCGAGGGACCTAAAATATAAACCACTTATCTAACTAAAATATAAAGCTTAGTTTTTCCATTTACTTATAACACCCCGCTTTTTTGTCGGGGGTTAAAAAAGGGGCTGACTAAAGAAGAGTAATGAAACACAAATCAGTGATTTTTAGAAATATTACTGTTTGTTTGTTAGTGCATCTTTCCAAAACTACCAAAGAGATTTTCATATAGTTTTTATAGGAGGACAGAGTAAGGTTGGGAGCAGAATATAGGCCTTGATTTTATTTTTTTCAATTTTGCTACAAGTGAGTATAGCGGCATATGTACTTTAAACTAGGTCGTTGCGTTTAGCCGTTGAATATGATTTTACATAAAGAATTTTACCAAAACTGTCAAAAATATATTGCAAAGATAAAATGATTGCTTGAAGCATTTTCAATATTATTTTGGTAATTAAGCGGTCTTTAAAGCCTACATTCTTAATGTATAATTCATTACTTTGTTAACTCATGTTTACAATTCTTCCCAATGGATGCTTCAAAAAGCAATTTTTAAAGCGGTTTTTTTTTTATTTCTATGCAAATTATACTTTACAGGCGATATAAGATCGTTAGTTAGGGCGCCCGAACAAACATACATATTTAATATTATTATATTCACGAATATACGAATGACATCCTATTTGTTTAACGGCGGTCATTGCAGTTTTTATTTCACTCCACTCAGTAGCGACAGACTCAAGGAAAGTCTGGCCTTGTCAGTTTGTTTTTAGAGATTTGTAATACTATTATACAAGCTGTAACAGATACACTTTAATTAGTTCAATTTTCGAGGAAATCGACCTGCGTAGTCCGTCTACAATCATAAGATATACTGTTGTAAACACTTTGCAAGCAAAATAAATCACAGTAGTCAGCTAAAATACCACATTCGCAGTGCAAAAAAATTGTTCTTAGATTTCATTTCGCAGTGCTATGTCGCCGGCGGTTACGACGGAACACTTTTAATTAAAAAACATGGATAATTGAGAACCTTGCAATACGCCGGGAATAAGCCAGACAAGCTCGTTCAAACAGCATCACCACGTATGATGAGAACTGTTTAAACCGCTTCAGACTGAATAAACAGGCAATTGTTTGATTTTTCAAGTGGTTTGATAGCTGTCGATGGCTCCTCAACGTATTTTGGTCTCTCACACACACTTCGCTATTGGATAAATACATTTTTAAAGCAAACGAGTTTAACAAATTAAAAACTTTATGGTAGTTGTAGAGTTTGATAGCGTGGTGGTGTCGGGATGGCATCAAACCTTTGGAGGGTGGGATGTCACTGGCGCGGTCCACGTGCACGATGTCATCGACGGCTGATGAAGTGGAAGGAGCGGGCTGGTCAGGAGTGTTAGTTTGCATTTTGTGGCAAACTTCGAAAGCTTGACCAACGGTGCGCACAATCCTCATGGCCTGGCTCTGTAGACAAATCAAATTATGTTACAAATAGTTTTGAAGCGAAAATGTTTTTTCGTTATTGTCGATAGATAGCGATACTTTATCTGAACCAAACTATCAAATTAGTCTTTTGAGCTGTTTATAAAATTGCATGTTTTTCGCATGCTTCATAAAATAATACCTACGAGGCAAAAAAAACGTGAGAGGTTCTTTATACTTAGGTACAACGATATAGATGTCAAAGAGTTTCCGGTGTATATTTTGATAAAAAATCATTCGTGCGTCGTGACTGTGGCTTAAAACTAGTGCAAAATGTCAGGGTTATTGATCATGTGATTACTGTTTCAAGAGCGGTTCCTATATAAAGTTTTTGTAATTTTGTTTTTAATTGAACATAAATGACGAGACGGGCATGCCGCTCGTCCAAATGTAAGCGGCACAACCGTGCGATTAAACCTTTGAATTAAAAGTACTGCGTGGAACTCCACTGCACTCGTCACCTTGAGACATAAATGTTAAATCTCATAATGCCCAGTAATTACGCTGGATACAATGTCCTTCAAACGGAATACAACCGTACATGCACACTGCAGCTTGCCGGTGGAAATAGCCACTGCGCTGGTAGGTACCTACCCCGACGGCCCCTTGCATACAAGAGACCAACCACCAGTGATAAGTAAAGTAAATTTCGTTTCATTTATATCGGTTTTAATTGCTACATTGAAATCGCATATTAACAGTATTGTTGTGGAGTTTCGATGAGGCGTTATATAAATATAAATGAGCATGATTGCAGTGAAAATGAAATAACAAGTCATTGGACATGATTTTGAGTAGGATATTGTGCGAATTGACCCGTTTTTTCGAAAAGGCAGCGGGCTTAGAATGTGGCAAAAGACGCAACTCGTAGGACGGTGTCGTTTCATTTTGATGTTTGTGATTGATCGAGAGACCAATACGTCAGTCACGTGTTAGTCTCTCAACCAATCGCAGACAGTCACTGTTCAAAAAACTTGAGCAACCGTCAGATTCTAGTAGTAAGTGTATCTGGGCAAAAAATAGACAGCGCCTGCGTAACTCCTTATACAAAACATGGATTTAGATAGATGATCATTAAACACAAACTACAAAGTTCATTAATTAGGCCTACACGAAAAAATACACTACTTAAAACAATTTATTGCCAAAAATACAATGGAAATAAAAGGGGTAACTAGAACGAACATTTTGACAGCGAGATAAAAGGGAGCCGGCGCAGGCGTGGGATAATAACATATGTTTAATTAATGTTCCTTCCATTCATTCCGCGTAACAGATCGAAAAAGATTATGTAGGCCGAGCGCTTGTTTCAAACCCTCGGATCCTTTGGTACGCGACCAGCTGAAGTCGCGCTTTTGGCCTTTCGATTTTTTGACGAAATAATTTTATGAATATTTTTGTCATAAGATATTGTTATAGTATACACGTAAGCTCATGCTTTATCTCTGAAGCTTAGGCAGAAGCTGAACTATGGATCCATATTTTGCCAAGGTTATATAAAACCTTCCTCATAATGTGACAAGAGTATCCATGATAATAAAATTCTTTAAACAAAAAATATACGCTGCAAGTTTTTTCGGTGTTACTTTTCTAACTAATTTGTTCAATACTTATAAACGTAAATCCTTATCAAGATTATATTAAACCATCACTATAATAAATATTCTCTGCAGCATTAATATTATTTATGCAGAAGCTATTAAACTGTAGGCCGAAATTCCGATATGAATAACGCGTATACTAATTTGCCTACAAAATGGTGATTACATTTGAAAATTCAAACTAACATACTTCAATGAACAATACTAATACATAATATTATAAGAATTAAAAATTATTTAATTTAAAATTCATTATTTTTTAGTCTTGCCAAAGTGGTTCATCTGATGATAAGTAATATCTACCGCCCAGAAACATCCACAGATGAAAAAATTGGAAATCGCTGCTAAAAGACAACAAAAGGACAATAATGTTACACAATAGATCACTTAACTAGTGTGGGAGCACCCCCATTCACAACACAAAACGTGACAGTACCGATTATACCAGCACGAATTATAAAGCATTGCGTCGAGTAAAATAACTTAGTAGTGGACGATAGCCTAGTTGGGAATGGAACGGTCTGCCGAGACAATGTCCGCAGGTTCAAAACCCAAGGCACACACCTCTGACTTTTCGAAGTTACGTGTGTATTGTTTATCAATTATCGTTCGCTTTAACGGTGAAGGAAAACATCGTGAGTAAACCTACATACCTGAGAACAGATTGGAACGTGTACAAAAATGTTTTCTCAGAGTGCTTAGCTGGCGATCACATCTCTCCCGAACGCTGTTGGATTACGACAGCAGATCTGCACACTTCAATGTCCCTTCACTGAATTTAAGACGTAACTTCATTTTCCTTGTTTATTTGCATAAATTGCTGCATTCTTTGATTGATTCCTCAGATCTCTTAGCGACTATCGATATTAATATTAAACCCCGTATCAGATTGCCTAAAACATTTTTTCTTAAGGTTTATAGAAACAACACGTCGTATTATAATCCTATTGTTCGCATGTGCCGGCTCTATAATGAATTAAGTTTAAAATACCCTGAGTTAGATATTTTTGACAGCAGGCTGAGCATGTACAAGAGGATTGTTTTCGCGTGTCTTAATAATAACTGTGCTGCTAAATAATAATAGTTAGTTAGTTAGTTAATAAGAATCATTACTTTTTTCGTCCTTAATTAATTGTGTGTTTTGTTAATCAAACTTGTACGTGTCACGTAATTTGGATAAGTTGTATACACTTCTATTTGGATTCTGACTAGTCATTAGATCCAGTGTATTGTAATTTTGATTTTTGTTGTCAGTTATCTGTTTAGTGTATCTTTATAAATAAAATAAAATAAAAAACTCTCCATAAGTATTTCGAGGGCATGTGAAGTTGCCAACCCGCACTAGGCCAGCGTGGTGGACTAAGGCCTAACCCCTTTCAGTAGTAGAGGAAGCCCGTGCTCAGCAGTGGGCAGTATATAATACAGGGCTGATTGCATTGCAAAATATCATAATTTTTCTAGTCGCCAGACGATACTATATGTCAAAAAAGATATTCATGCTGCCGATTCCCATACATTTTGGCACACACTGTTCTATGAGAACACGATTTATCTACTATTCGAAATTTACACGTGCGCAATTTTCATTCTGCCGTATTATCATATCTTTCTACCGCCAAGCAGCAGCAGCCGGTTTGAAAGACATTGTAGCCAGCGCGGCGTAATTAAGAAAGAAAAAAGAAGAAAATGGAAATAAAAGTGCAAATTACAAGGCATTATGAGACTTAACATCTTATGTCTTAGAGTGACGAGCACAGTGGAGTGCCATGCAGTACTTTCTAATTCAGAGTGCTGTGCGGCATTGCTACTGTTTATGGGCGGTCGTATCATACCATCAGGCGAGCGGCATGCTCGTCTCGTAATTTAACTGCAATAATAAAAAAATAAAAAAACATATACTATAACGTAAATAATATTTGTATTTGGGGCACTGCAAACTGTCAGTTTTCTACACAGTTATCTATGACCCCAGTGTAGCCGGCGCATTTATGACTCTATCTATCACCTTAAGAAAATAGGGTCTATAATAAATAAAACAAAACGATTTGTTGATATACTATCAGGATATATAGGTGAACCTCTGCGAAGTGCTTGGTTCAAGTCGCAGATGAGTACTGTTACGACTTTTACGAATTTTGTACACGACTTATATCATGATTCATTTCGTATCAGGTGCGGATGGCTAAAGAAATGTGTAATTAAATAAGAATAATAAAAAACAAGAATAATCAACAATTTGATTCAGCTGTATAGTTCTCAGGCCACACGTTGCACGAATACGACCGGAATTTACCGTAGCGACCGTATTTATCATTATTGTGCTATTTCTGTACTCATATTCAATGGATTTATTTTTAATTTCATTCGAGTATTTCGCCTATATATAGTAAAAAGTTCTGCATATAATAACTAATTAATGTAGAGTAGCGCAAGTGGTAGATTAATAGCAAAGAGTTCTCAGATTATATAGAGCGGACATTGGGAAAATTGTCATACAAAAATTTTGAGCCTGTTCGTCAGTAACTCAATTTACCGTGAAATAACAAAATACCTATGTAAAATTCATTAGATTATTTTTCCGACCCAAATATCGACCAATAGAATTGCACCATTCGACGTCACGTGGTACAACCTACATGGTATTATACTGATAATTTTTTGAATATTTTCTCTGGTAGTTACTATATATTATGAAATTCTTATTTGTTGACTGTTCATTTCATCTCATGGTGCAATTCTATTGGCCGACATTTGGGACGGAAAAATAATCCCCCGAATACCACACGAGCTTCAAAATTATCTGGCATTTCCCTCAAGGTTCCCTGCAAACAAATAAAGTCGTCAAGTTTTTCAGGAAAAATCACTCGCGCTTCGCGCTCGTGATTTTTTAACCTGAAAACTCCTTCATTTGTTTGCAACGAACCTATCGGGAAATACCCGATAATTTTGAAGCTCTTGTGGTATTATAAGTGAAAATACTTTGACATGGTCGTAATGCGTAAATTGGCATATTTCCTTCCAAAATATTGTTTTCTTTACAAAATTTAAGCATACCGAGACGTATTGTTACGTACACGGACATGTCAGATAAGACAGCGACTCATTACCAATTGATAATAACTTTTGGACGAAAAATTTGGTCCTGATGTCCGGTCTATAACTATCGAAAGGAAGGCTGCCGAAGTTCTAGATTTGTACCGTAAATGTCTGTACCTTTATGGAACAAATTAGCTGCTGGCTGAAAAATATTTTTTTATTTTAACAGATAACTGATTTCACTGCATTTGACGTTAAGTAAAAAGAAGCCCAAGAGAAATGTCGACCAGTAAGAGACCTTTTATCTCTTGGTGATTAAAATATATGTAGTATATGCCGAAGAAGTTACAATGTATAAAGTTATTTTGACATTGCGTTACTAAATGAAACCACATACTAATCTTCTTGGAAACATTGATGTATGGGTTTTTTAATACATCAATGCTTGGAAATAACATTTTACAATAAGTTACTCGAACTGCAGATGTATAATAAAAAAGAGTAAGTTTCAAACAAACGAAATATTAATAAAAAGTTTTTTTAATTTATCACGCACCAATGCCACTACTTCTACTCTAAGAATACTACTACTCTAAGCAGCAGCAACATCACACTAATTCAGAAATACACTCACATACACGCCATATTCGCACTAAACTACAAAAAATCGGAAAAAGAAAACCGGAATTATTGGCAAAAATTTCGAAATTCGTTGATGATTTTTGGCACAATGTTAGCAGAGGTAAAGGCGAGTTTGTGGTTTCATTTACTAACGCAATATCAAAATGACCCTGTATACCTACAGTTAGTTATATTATTATGAAAGAGATAAAGAATCCTTCGAGTGTGTATGAGAATATTAGAATTAGAATACTGGTGGTAGGTCTCTCATTATGTAAGAGGCGGTCTGGGTGGGTACCACCGCAATGTCTATTTCTACCGCCAAGCAACAGTGTGCATGCACTGTTGTGTTTCGGTTTGAAGGACATTGTAGCCAGTATAACTACTGGACATAATGAGACTTAACATCTTATGTCCAGGATGACGAGCGCAGTGGAATGCCACACAGTACTTTGTAAGTCAAGGTGCTGGATGGTGTTGCTACTGTTTATGGGTGGTCGTATCGCTTACCATCAGGCGAACGGCATGCTAGTCTCGTCATTCAATGCTAAAAAAAATAAGGGACTGTTGATGAAGTTTTTTTTTTTGTTATGGACATTACGGTCAGTAGCCTGACGCGAGTCGGTTTAAAGTTGATGAAGCAAAAGAAATGAGCTGTATGTAGCTCTTCACGGTCAAGAGTCGCTGCCCATCCAAGCGGAATACAGAACAACATTGTTACGTGTAAAAAAGTTTAAAAAAAAAGATTAAACCGCCTTCAAAAACCTACATACTGATAACCAATTTTGGAGTTGGTGACTAATTGATCTTCATTATTATTTCCGTATATTCATGTATTTGTCTAGCTTAGTGAGCAATTTTAATTACGTCGCCGAATCAAAAATAGGTACCTATTGTTAAATTAATTTTCGGTTTTTAGTATTACTACAATATGCACAAGTCACTATAATAAAAATCCCAAATCGTTTCAAGTGTGCCTATGAAATTGAAGAGCTAACTAAAATTTTTCAGGATACCATCATCAGATCCTAACCTGGCACATTTAGGAAGTATACCCTTTCAAACAAAATAAGAATTTTCTAAATCGGTCCAGGCGTCTTTGAGTATCGCCCTAGAGATTGGAGGCGTTTAGAGAACTCCACCACGGTATCCCCTGCCTGTCGTAAAAGGCGACTAATAGGGGCCACAGGTCGCAGGCCGGCCGTTGTTGCGATCCCTGTGATAGACGGCATCGCGGTAGGTAGGCCTAACGCTACCGATGGCACCAAGGGCGTCCTTCGGTGAGCGGGGTCTTTTGAGACCCCCCCCCCCCCACAACACGAGATGGGGCCGCAGTAGGCGGCACCGCGCAGGGGCGGTTGCGGACGACAACTTAGACACTTCCGTCAGAGGACGTCCGTAACCGTCACTAATTTAATATGCCGAAAATGGCCACCGCGGCGTTTGGTTGGTATGCCCTGCGTTGTACATAGGTTAGGAATTCGGCCCGGCGCGGCGGTCGCCCCATGGTTTCATCTCTCCGGGCGGCTCAACGTCGCGTCGGGTCGTAAGGCACGGTGAACTCAACATAACCGCTCAGTCGCCCCCCTTGGAGGCTGGGCAATAGTAATGTCACTTTTTACGCGAAAAGAAAATGGTGTCTGAGTAATCGGGGAGCATACATAAAATAGATTCCTATGATTTGAGAAGCACCTCCTTGTTAGAAGTCGGTTAAAAAAATGTAAAGATTCGTCACATCAAAATTATTGCAATAATCTTACTATATGTGTTATAACTATGTCTTACAAATTAATAAATACTATTGACACTATGGTACCGTCTTTGTCACATTCATAAAATAAATTTATTTTAATATGATTGAGCTATATTTATAATGTTTTTGCGCTATTATTTTGAGACTAGCAAAAAGAACTATATTTTCTAAAGCTAACGTCATTCCTTAGAGCCGAGCAAAGGTCACTTTCCGAGTCTTATACGCTTCATGTTGAGCTTTGATCGCTTAAATGAATATCCTGCGACGTTTGTGACCAACTAAAACCAAACCAAATAATGGCGCTAGGTATATATGCATTTCAACTACACCATTTTTATTTATTCGTACTGTTTAAACGTACCTTTATTGACACGTGAATTTAGTACGTGGCTCTACCTGCCGTAATATATCCGTAAAACACACATATTTTTGTAATTGGAATAGTAACTAATATTTGTAAAAAATATGCTTGCTTTTACGAACATTTGAATGCGGTGGCATTTTAATACATGTACATATTTATAAAATGTTTGGTCAAAACTTTTTTAGTTATCTAAATAAGAAAAGTTATCTTCGTCATATAAAATAAAACATTACAAATTAAGGCGATCATTCGCCAATATCAACCTGATTTCCATTATTTAACGTATTCCAGGCCATCAGATTTATGTACTCTGTCCGTCGCGTCACATGGACGTCTACCGGTTCATCTGTTTTTGGATCCTCGCCAGACTTCGCCATCACTAGCAGTTCAGAAAGAGAAATGTCTGACATCACACCGTGTCACGCCTCGAGCTTTCTCATAAATTGACACTAATACGACAATACATATACCAATTGCCGGGCAACGTGTGCTTTGAAAAAAAACCGGCCAAGTGCCAATTGAATCAGCTCGGATCCCGTCGAAGTTTTTACTTTCAACGCAAAGTTGGTAGCTTGGGTGTAGGATTGCGTGTTATTTTTTTTGTCGTTCTAAGCATTTCTTTTTATAACACACGAACAAAGTGTTGTTATGTTGGCAGACTGATAAAACAATGTAAAACAGAATAATAACCCCTGCATGACCCTCTGGATTGACAGCAGTGAACACTATAATGGATAAACAAGTAACAATGACTATCTTTTTTCTTAATATACGTAACATAATTGAAAAGGTTTGTTAAAATTATGTTCTATAAGGTTTTTATTCTTAAATAATGAATCATTATTTCTTTTAGCATGTAGTACCAATGTCATCAAAAACATGAATGTGAAATATGGGAGTCAATGCAATTAAGAATATGCATATGCTTTAAATAAATGCCTCGGTGGCGTAGTTGTATTACGGTATGACTGCAATGCAGAGGTCTTGGGTTCGATTCCCGGGTCGGGCAGTGATATTGGGTTTTTTAAATTCAGTGTCAGCCCGGAGTCTGGAATTTGTGCCCGATATGGCGATAGGCTCGCCCCCTATCACATCATGGGACGGAATAACGGCGAAAAGTGGGTGCACTAGTTGCGCCTCTGCCTACCCCTTCGGGGATAAAAGGCGTGAGTGTATATATGCTTTACAAGGTTTACAAATAAAGCGTTACTTCTTCTTTTAGCGGGAGATGCCAATTCGGTATATTGCGTATGTTTGTTTGCAGTACGTAGATAGTGCGTTCAATCTTGATTTTGCGGTTGCCAACCATGTTTAACCGGGTCTCTATGAACACTGCTTGTTTTGTGGCTTCCTGACATCATGCATGCCAGTTATTTCGCACGGATAAACATCGCATTATGTAGAGGAATTGAGTGTGTGTTATTACTAAATTTGGCCATTTAATCAATAAACTTTCTCCTTGTGACGACTGTCTTTGTTTTCCATCCTCTATATAACCAGGGTTTCCCAATTTTAGGTATTATCGCCCCCTTAAAATTGAAATTATATTTTCATATCCCTTCACCTTTTTGAACCCATAAGAAAACAAAATTATTTTAAGATGACATTAAGTTACTTAGTAGGGGAGACCGGGGATGACCAAATTTCAGCTTGGACGCTTATATTTTTTTGTCGTTTTAGTATATAATGTCAAAAAAACCTAGAGGTTCGATAGGTGCACTAATAAGTTTTACAAACGAATACAAAAACCTCGTGATTGTTTATAACATAGTGTACAAAAGTCATTTTGTGGAACGAGAAAATCGAGTCAACCTACCCCATGCTTGGGGTTGGTGGACTATTCACTTGGAGTAAATTGACCTACGAAGTAATTGGTATAAAATACGGCAATAAAGTAAAAGAAAACACCACAAGTACTTATTTACTATTATTATCAATGTGCATTATTGAGACAAAATATCATAAACATTTACATACTTAATAAACATTTAATTTGTTAGTTTTTGTACGATATTCGTTACTGGGACGGAAACAAAAATTCTACCACCAGCAGAGGGTTTACTGTTTCGATTAGTTATTCTTTTGTAAATCCACGACAAAAAACTCAATTTATTCCATGTGAAGAATATTTTTTTTTTATTTTTTTTTTATTGCATTGGATGACGAGACGAGCTTGCCGTTCGCCTGATGGTAAGCGATACGACCACCCATAAACAGTAGCAACACCATCCAGCACCTAGACTTACAAAGTACTGTGTGGCATTCCATTGCGCTCGTCATCCTGAGACATAAGATGTTAAGTCTCATTATGTCCCGTAGTTATACTGGCTACAATGTCCTTCAAACCGAAACACAACAGTGCATGCACACTGTTGCTTGGCGGTAGAAATAGACATTGCGGTGGTACCCACCCAGACGGACTCTTACATAATGAGAGACCTACCACCAGTAAAATATTACTACTACGTAGTACATTTTCTAGGTAGTCAACTTTTTTAAGTTACGACCACGTGTGAGTACTTACCCCAAAACTGTGGCAAAATATTTTAATATATACACTATAACCTCCTTTTTGGAAGTCGGTTAAAAATAATCATCAATAACCAAGCTCATACTTTAAATTGCTTGAAAGTAAATAACACCGAGTATAAAGGCATCAATATAAACTATATTAAGAGGTAAATAATTACTCATAGGTATCCTTTTTCGATAAATCGCTTTTTCTCCAGGATTACGTGCCCCCGCGATGCCGCGTTTGTGGTGAAGGACGACGCAATACATTCAAATAGCTCTAGTATTTGACTGTTATTCAACCTGCCCCTATCGCTAACCATCCCCGGTCTTCCCTACAAGTAATTAAAATGAACCTTAGCGAAATTGAAAACGTTTTCTATCGGAATAATATCAAGAAATTCTTCCTAAACTTCTACCAATAATTGTAAGACATCAACAACAAAACGTGGTCATTTGCCGTATTGGTGATACTGAACTTCGAAGTAATACCTCCTCGACATCTCTCTGGGATGATTGGGAAATTTAAAAAAGCAAATTTTATATTGCGGTATTTTTAAAATTGGTTTTCGTAGTGCGGCCAGAAATATTATTTATATTGATTAATAAACCAATTTAGTGTGCTGGAATAATCCAGTACGCCCAATTCATATTTAAAATTGCGTTAATTTGACTCGCACTACTTTGGAATAAGTGTGTGTGTATGTGCGATTTTTTTGATATCATTATATTTATATTACAATCCGTTGAAAAATAGCACGCCCATAAAATTTGTGTTGTAAT
Source organism: Sphinx pinastri (assembly GCA_947568825.1). Classification (NCBI taxonomy): domain Eukaryota; kingdom Metazoa; phylum Arthropoda; class Insecta; order Lepidoptera; family Sphingidae; genus Sphinx; species Sphinx pinastri. The sequence goes on along the minus strand of OX387614.1, from coordinate 18,602,391 downwards.
CACCTACTTTCCATCTTGATTTCTAGATTTTGCACATTAACAGAAAATAACTGCCTCGCTTACAAATTACGCGCAATATTCCAAGCATTATTTTAATGATATGTAAATTTTCTTATATTGCCCATTTTGTTTATATGTGAACCTCACGTAAATATTTTGATTACAAATCGTTTTACAATACTCATATGCAGTGAGTTATACTTACGTAATATTTTTAAGAAACTAGAGTCAAGATGTCAAAATAGTGGGAGTGACAGTGAGATGTTTAAATAGGGTGCTGTATCATAATATAAATAAACTAAACTAGGCTTCGCCAGCGTGAAAAAAAATTTCCGGGATAAAAAGTAGCCTATGTGTTAATCAAGGACATGATCTACCCGTGTGCCAAATTTCATCGAAATCCGTTCAGTAGTTTTTGAGTTTATTCGTTACAAACATACTTACACACAAATCTTTCCTCTTTATAATATTAGTATAGACTAGTCCGGTCCAGGTCAATACTACGTGGTCATTTTTGTTGGTTTGTTAATTGTAAAGCAGATGATAATAGCCTCTCGTACCGTTGATGATATTTTTGTGATTTTTCTGTAAAATTAGTGGTAGATTTTTATTTTTATTTTAACCAATATCCCTTTTGTTTATAATACTAGTGTTTGTTCGCGAAAAGGACCGCGTGAAAGTCTTTTTCCGAAAAAAAATCCTACTTACAATCTTTCCGGGACAAAAGGTAAACCTTACATTTAATTTAAGGTTTAGCCTAATGTATCCATCCAAGTATCCAAACATGTAAATAAATGCTAAAATATGCGCAACTACGAGAATATTAATGGCGATAAAACTGTAACAATAAAATATAATACGGAAATTGTAAGATGTGGGTTTTGTAAAATTTTACGTAAAATATTTTACTACTAAACAATATTGTGCGTCATTGGCACTTGCCACGTATATATAGAATATAAATTGTATCATATACTATAATTATTATGTGTCATAATTTTCAACAGGAGTCAACAGTATACATCAATGCTGCTTGTAAATTATTGGGTATTACAGTTTCGTGATTTTGCTTATTTTAATATTACATTATAATAAATTAGAATATATTTTTTTTTGCTAAATTGAATACAATATTAGAAGCATCAATAAGCGAATGAGAATATATTTAACGCAATTTTAATATCACACTGAAATAAGTAACAAGAACGAAATTAAGGTTGCAGCTATCGCTAAAACCAAAGACATTAAACAGTATAGTTATAGACCGGACATCAGACCCAAATTTTTCGTCCAAGAGTTATTACTAATTGGTAATAAGTCGCTGTCTTATCTGATACATCCATGTGACAAGACGTCTCGGTATGGGCAAATTTTGTACAGAAAACAATATTTTGGAAGGAAATATGCCAATTTACGCCTTACGGACAGGCTCAAAATTTTTGTATGAAAATTTTTCCAATGTCCGCTCTATATAATCTTAGAACTCTTTGGCTAAAACAAAGGATTTTCAGCGAATGAATATAGGAAGTGCCGGATATCATGCTAATTCAATGCATCTGCAATGTCAAGGGCGTGAAAGTTTGCTCTATAGCACTCATTTTCATTTATAACTTCTGTACAAATTGAGCTGTGGTTTATTGCTAATATAACTTACTCATAAACTGATTTTAACAATAGGAACTACTAATTTACTCTGAAGATATTAAACAACAATGTTTTTTATACTGGCACGGCAAAATGACCCCACTGCACTGGTGGTGAGGGGTCTAAATAGAGTGTCGATTGTCAACCTATGATTATCACTCGTCAGTCGATACAATTATGCCGGCCTGTTTATATATGTACGTATGTATATTTGATATATACAGGTTGTTTTAAAAAATCACTATTCGGTAGTTTGAGAGCTGTAATTTTTTTTTACTACAAACTTATGCGCCGCTGCGTAAAAACGATGTCCGCTTAATTGACAGGTGACGTCATAGCCGAATCTGGCCAAGCTAATAATGACCGGTTAACACCTTTTCTACGATGGTCGCTATCCGGGCGGATACAAGCTATATCCAATATTCAGCAAACAAAGCGTAAATAACGATTAAACTAATTAACTACGGTATAATGTGATTATTTTAAAACTGTCGTTAATTTTACATATCGACCAGTCTGACTTTATCAAGCTAAAAATACATATTCGATACAATATATTGGTATAAAAGATGTACGTAAACTTTTTTAAGCAGCAAAGTATTACCAAAGGCTACATAAAGTATTTACAGGATACACAATTTAATGATATAAATAATTTTTACTCCCTCGAAAACAAAACTAATCCAAGCAATCTAAACTAATCAGCAATCATTCAACTTTGAGAAGAACCATAACAACGTTTGGGCCTGTTTGTGGAAGAGATAGGAAAATTTGACACTGATCGATCATCGAACCATATAATATTTGTTAGTCACTTACTGATTAGGTATTGGGAAATAATTAATGTTCTCACGAAATAGTAGTCGATGGCTTACAAACTAGGTTTCCATTTTCTTGTCTTGACAACTTATCAATCAATACAAACTTTGTTGTTTGTTCTTTGCCTCTAATATTTGATTACGAGAGCTTTTACTGAAATTTTACGAAACACGATGGTTATATGGCATACTATTTTTCTATCAAAAATATATTATTTGGCTCAAAAAATAATACTTTTGTTTGTGTAATTTACATTCGATATTGATAACGATTGCACTTGTGAACTCGCATGCGACATAATTAAAGTCTATCAGTCCAAGACAATGACCTTTATAGCGATCATAATTTTTAGCTACCTCATCGCTGTGAGCACGTCAGACATCTATTTTCGTTGACGTCGTCATTCTAGAGGAGTGAGGTCAAAGAAATGCGGTTGCTTAGTGTTCAGTCCGATCCCGAACTATATTTTCATTGTTCTTTTTTTAATTACGTCACCATTAAATTGGTGTCTTGGGAACGGCTATTAAAAATAGTATTGTTTCGAAACAAAACTTCATGGTCTATATTATATTTATATATGTTTTATTTATTTTATCGTAGTACAGGAAACAAACAGTAGAATATACACAAATAAATACCAAAAAGTTTCCAACATCTAATACATTTGTCTAGTACTTTTACTCAATAAAAGTGTGTTGAAAATTTATACTAAGTTGGTAAGGATAAGTGATCATCATATCCATCATGACATCATCCATTCATCATTTGACATACATTTAAACTTGAATCAGTAATACTTTTCAAAGATTTCATTCATATACCTGTTATTAGAACGATTGGTGTAAAGTTGCAGTATCTACATAAGTATTTTATATTAAGTGTGGGAGTTTAACCTCCCTAAATCTTTTGGCAACATGAACAGGTTAAATAAATCATTTGATTATTATATGATTGACGATTGTAATGTTCCATTTCCTTTTGTAGTTTTGGAGTTGATATGCTCTTCGTTATATAATATTTCATACGTCATAATATTATGAGATTCCCACATTTCACTAATGCATGGCAGAAATACACATTATTATGTACTTTTTCAACCACCATGAAAGCTCAGCAAATGAATGTAGATAACCATTTATACTTCTATAATTAACGAAGCGTGTCTCTACTTCTCTAGCTTTAGGCATAATCTGGACCTTCAGATCACTGGGAGTATCACAAACAATCATTTACTTCATATTTTGTAAAGACTACGTCTAACGTATCGTGCAACATCGACAGAGAACACATAAATCTTCCGAATACAAATGGAGTGTAAATTTTAAAGCCGAGTAAGATTTGTACGGCATCAGCCAGTTCATTTCGAATGTTCGCGCTATGCTTCGTGCATTATCACGTCGCATGCATTTTGTCATGCCCCTTAGGATAAAAGCTTTTGTACGTGTCGTTTTGGACGCTGTTCACCGTCCATAAAGCGCAGGCGCGAGTTTATGATTTGCAACTAGGGATAATAAATTAGACAAACGTTAATGTCATGCGAGAAAACAGGTGTAACGAGAAATACGTTGAAAATGGAAAAAATATCACAATTGAATTTTATATCGCACCGGTGGACAATGGAAATATGAAAACATAAATTCTCATGTCAAATACGCAATGATAAATATTTTGTCAGTGAGATTATTTGTATAAGTAGATCGTATGAGAGATTTCTTCATAGTTTAGACTAACTTCAGACCGTATTGTTTATTCAAAAATGTTTATACATTATTTCTGAATGTGAATAATGGAATAACATGCAGTACCTATCTCCTATAGTTAAAATTACTGTTAAGGTATCTAACTTACTACTATGTTTTACAATACTGGTTGTCACGAATGGAATTAGCGTAATTTGGAGAATTTCCAAAATAGACAATTCATCTAAGTCAATTATTCAGGACACATTTGATATAGAGCAACTAATTCGAAACAGGAAATGGATTTATTTCTTGCAAATTAGTAGGTCTTCAAATATATAACTGTAATTGACATAATGTAGTTTTAACATTGGAATTCCAGATTTTATTATCATTAAATACTACCTACGCTTGCCTTCATTTTTATGCTTGTTAAGAAATATTATTAGTTGGTTAAAAGCAAAGCGCTTTTACGTGGAGGCTTTCATCGTGGATTTAAGTTTACTTGATTAATCCCTAAAACTGCAATTAAAGTTACTAAGAGCGATACTTTTAATGATATACGGCTCTGCAACACGCAAGATCAGTAAAATATACACGTTAATGGATCACAGACATTTGTGTCGATGCTAGGTTTCAACCACACTATAATTCTTAAATACAAATTATTCCTCATTTTATCTTTACGATTGTTCTTTTGTATTTAACGTTAATATTTACTTTTCACTTCAATAAGCGAACGTATTTCGAAAGACATTGAAGCTTACGAAACGACATCCGTAGAAACTACCAGAATACAAATGAAATTAATTAATTGGTATCGAAAAGTGCAGATGTTTTTGCATTTTCTTTTATTCTGTCTTGTCCGGACTCCGGATGCCGCGCTAACAATCCCGACGACTAAAACGGAAAGTTTTATCTGTAAATGTAATATTATGCACGCAAAGAAATCTACTTATCGAAATAATATTATCATTCTTTAATTTTTTTTTTGTCTTATACTTATTCGAATTTACAATAATTTACAATCGCGATTCAAAGAATATTTTTTCGTTAACTTATTTTCCATAGTTTTGCTCCCAGGTTATATATTGTAAAATAATTTATGTATTGCTAATTGCTTTTTCAATACTTCTTTCAGGAATATACTAATTATTCAGTTAACAATAAGTTTATTTCAACAAAAATAAAAATGGCATTGATCTATTCAAATTCTCGTTAAAAGTTTTTGTTTCGTGAATCTTTAATCGATAAATGTTTCCAAACTGAAAAGAAATCGCTAATGAAAAAAACGTTGATGGATATCAGTTAAAAGAAAATAATATTACTCAAAATAAGTTTCCAATGAACGCACCTAAAAGATTGTCCGATCAATAAAAATATATACTTAAAAAAATTTGCACTTTTCCAAAATAAATAAAAGAATATTTTTGTTACTTTATTTACACATTGCACTAATAATGTATCTTCGATCATGACTACAAAAGGTATAACGATGCATATAGTACGCTTGATTTCACTCCATTAGCACTTGTATGTTGATTTAGAACGTAAACTAAAGGCACCGAAAGATTTAATGATGACTATGTTACGGTAACTATACGAGTGCGTAATTCACACGTTGGCGGCGGCAGTTCCAAAATATCTCATACAAACATAAGCAGTTTCCTAAAGTTTTCTAAATAATAAATGGAGACGACGACGGAAGCATCGCCCTTGACGTAAAACCACGGTTGCGCAAAATAATACGTAGATATGTCATTGGAGATTTATAAATAAAAAAAAGTATTGCTTCCGGGAGCGCAGTCCTTGGTTACGACGCGAGAATAAATAGACATTAATCAGTTCTCAGTGATAAACCCATCGCCGCAGAAACCAGTAAACGGCCACAAAACGCCGCCAATGTGTTGTAATTGTTTGGTTTTCATTAATATAATTTCATTCGCCTCTATTACACATGTGAACCGTTGCTAGTTGACGTAATTGCACAGTTTAATAACGTATCTTGAACAAGCTGTTCAGATTTTGCTGTTGAAAATACATCGAGATGGACGCTATTATTTCATGAAGTCATCAAAGTCTGCTAATTTCGAGTGAACAGTAATCGTTCACAGCACTAAGCCGGCTTCAAACACAAATAGTGTAGATACACTTATTGCATTAGCATAACGCGAATAACATATCCATTGAGAAACAGCTGATAAAAACAAAAATAAATACGATAAAAATAGAGCACGTGTTTATTTTACTGTCTTGCATGTTAAAACAAAAACGTGTTAATACGCACCTCTAAGTCAAAATCTATTCCTTCTAAACTGGAAGACCGTGCATCCGTACGTAGTGATACTCTATTCGGTCGTCTCGTGAGACTATTCACCCCCATTAGTTTACTGGAGCGACCGAGAGTAGCTCTGCTGCTTCCAACTACCTCACATGGTTCCCGAAACGAAAGCTTTTTTCGCGGTCTTTCGCTGACATCTTGCATGGAGACATCTGTATTACCAAGTCTTTCAATAACAGGTATAACAAGCCGAGATTGCACACACACTTCCTCTGTGGAGTCAAACTGTCGTTGACGTAGAGGTGATGGGTCTTTTGGAACACCACCGCAATACCAGTCTTCAATATCTTTATCGTACCGTTTCGTCGCACCAACTGACAGAGGCCTGGGTCTCATGCCACTTGAGTATTCGCGAGATGTGCCCTCCTCGATTCTGCTTCGGTGCTTTTTTCGAACATCATTGAATTCAGGTTCTGATCGGCTGCTTTTTAATCTGTCTTGGGTTTTTTTGTCTTTTGTTTCTTGTTTGGGTGTTTTTGAACGGTTTTGATTGTCTTGTTTAGACTTTAAAGCTCCTCCGAGTGACACCAGGGTGCTCCTGGCTTTTAACAGGACTTCCGTGGGCAAGTGTTTCAACAGATGATCGTTACGTCTCTGTTTACTATGGTCCCTGTGATTGGACATGATGGAATGATGGATGGTCCCTGTGGTTGCGAGAACATGTAGTCTTTTCTCTCGACTTGCAAGAAGATTTCACCAAAACACGCGCGCCGCTGTGAATTCCCACGAAACAACTGAAGTGGCGGAGGCGTGGTTTGCGCGTGCGTCGCGAGTCGCTCCAAGTACCACAAATAAACATATTCGCGTGTTCCTAAGCGGTACACTTCGTGCAGACACATGGAACGAAAATTGTTAATAATGTGATAACAGGTAACCGAGGAATTCGTGATATTTCAAACAAACATGCAATGTTATGAACGAAAATTCTTATGAACAAAAATAGAGCGCACAATGAAACATAAAGACAGGTTAGGCTGGCTGAATCAAATAAGACGTTCTAAAAAGTAATGGTTAAAGAATTTTGACAATATATTTATAAATTTATTATGGAAAAAATTAATACTTTTCTACGAAACTTTAGTGTCCTCATTACGAAGTTGCACAAATTTTGAAATTGGGTATTATAAAGATAACAATTTTATAAAACCGAATTAAGTCACCTAAATCACTGATTCCTCGTAATTTATCATCATACATATCGGATCCAGTAATGTGTCAATGGTGTAGTAGTAATCAATCAGGCTTCAAAAAGATGTTTAAATTCCATAAAGGATACAAAAACTGAAAATCGCGAACAAGAATTAAAGAAGTACTAAAATAGGATGCAATTCATGTTACCGTGTTATTAGAATTTATAATATAAAACACATAGTAAAAAATAACATAATTTGAAGATAGAATTATATATTGCGGCATGTTTAATTGCAAATGACGACAGAAAAATGATAGTAGTTATCAATTTTACGCATGCTCACGCCTTTTATCCCCGAAGGGGTAGGCAGAGGCGCAACTAGTGCACCCACTTTTCGCCAAGCGAATTCCGACCCATGATGTGATAGGGGGCGAGCCTATCTATTATCAATTTTGCGTGTAAATATTCAACATACATCATGTATGTACTCCACCACGTTCAGTAGTAGACCGTGCATCACTTTAATGAAATCATTAAAATATTCTATTTTTCATTTCTTTTTAAGACTTCAAAGCTACTGAAATGATTTATGCATCAGAACTCCGGCGGCGTCTTGAGTGAAATATAACAATCTATCAAAAGTATCTCTACCCGTTTAACCCCCGTTTGATAGTGCAGAAAGACCTCACAACTCTATTTATCTTGTCTGTTGAATTGTTGATTGCCCGTATGTGTTCGCGTGTACTGTACACAAGAGTGTTAACGCTACAATCGTAATGCCGGCTATAATAAAATGCTCTTCGATCAATTGGTGTAATTAAAATGCGGCCGCAAACGATTCAACGCAAACAACTCAGTTATTCCTTGAATATTTATGGCGTTCATGAACGAGTGATCCAAGACTGTAATTGATTATAAAAGTCGGGCAGGTTGTGGACAAGAAGATTTATATTGACTGTAAACAGGTGCGCCGTAATACATCGGAACTCGTAAGATTTAGGAACCGAAAGTAACTTCTGGTATAACCGATCATGCTTATTCATATTGTCACCACAACTGAATTCTGGAATGCATTTGCACATCATATTCCGCCAATGTTTATTCGATTCACGTAATATAAACACCAAATCAAATAAAACAATTTATTAAATTTATAAATCCCTGCGCGAACATAAATAAATGGGCATAAACATTTTGACAGCCGAGGAGAGCCGTTTATTCTACCAAGATATATTTAGAGGGAGTCAATAATATAAACCGATAATGTGATAGATTTCAATTTATGTGTTTACGTATATATATCCGATAACTTTTAGTGTTGTGCCCAAGTGGGTAATTAGAATTTAAAATACAGTTGCATAATATACTATAAGTTGAACAGAAAGCAGATTATGGTGGTCAATTCTTGGGTTTTGAGTTTATAACATTGTATTCTCTAAGAGGTACGAAGTATTGTGAAGTGGTAGGAACTCTGTACTATAGACATATTATTTTATTAGCATAAATGGATGGCAGGCAGCTTGACCGGGATAGCACCACTGTTTCACAAAAAAATTGTGTGTTGTGAACTTCTTATTGTTTCTTATGGATAGTGACATTTAGGGAAGCCCGAAGATGCCAATCCCTCTCTATACCTTTCTATTAAGGCTGGTACGGCATCCGTAATATCTTTGGAATTCTGGGTGTTTGGATAACACTTGCAAGTTTACTGAATTAGAATTTAAAAAAAAATGCAGTATATTTCTGATAATTTCGGTTAAGTGCACGGAGAACAGAAGAGGATAAGTGACTCTCTATCTATTGGACGTTCATATAAAACTGAAACTTTTTCTTCTTCATAAGATCTTCAATAAATATATTTTGGCAATAAATGTAAGCTTTTCATTAATTTAAATGAATTGACAGGCCAGCGTAACGCTTACGAAAAAATGTGTCGTGTATTTTTCATCAGACTTCTAACTAAACTAGTTAGCCAGGATACCTGTTGGAATATAGCGACGCTTCTAAATATACTCTTAGTTAGTACAGTGCAGCGTCAGGGAAGTGAATCGAGGGCAGTTGACGTAGTTTAGCTGCATACTACGGTGGGTAATCCATTATACAAGGTTGTGAGCAAAAATCGATCTGGACTGAACAAACTAGGTTTAGAATATGACATAGTTTAGTTTAATATTTACAGTTGTTAAATTCACGCCACGTTGGGCTGACTTCTAATACTGGCATAAGCATGGTTAAATAATTTGTGTAAAGAAATACATTGTTTTTTTAAACACAATTAAATCTTCACAATTTATTCATAGTAGAGCTGACAGTTTTGCGAATATTTTACAGCATATACAGGTATTACATACAATTGCATATAAAGTAGATTTTGATAACATTAAACAATTTCCGTACATAGGTATAAAGGGTACACACTTCATCACTATTTAAGAATTGTGCTCTGCTACAATATACTAGATAAACAGTCGCAAAATTATTCTACAACAACGACGCGATTTGTGGTTGAGTGAATCAGGTCACAACGTTGTATACGACATCACTGCACGTTTTTCAGAAACGATAAATAAGCAATGATGCCGCAGTAGCAAAAATGGCGAAAATTTCAAGTCTCGTGCAAAATATATAGCTGAATAGTCAACCTAAAATGCTGAACTATATGGATTTGTGCAATGTTACTTACATTTGACTAACACTTTGGTTAAGAAATCCTTCTATAATTAATGTTCGAAGAAAATTCCCGCTCACTACCTATTATGGTTCAATACAGAAACTTTGAAAGTCGAATATACAGAAAAATAATGTAGAACTCATAAGAATTGAGAACTATGAATTTGGAACCAAATAAATAAAGGAGTAATAGTGATACAGCTTAAAATGCAGCTTTATTAAACGTGGGCCATAAGAAGCCGTGTTGTGATTCCGAAATATATAGAAATGGCACTAGAACTCGTCATCGTGCTTTTTCACGTGTTTGGTAATGCGATAGCTGTTAAATAAAACTACTAAAAAGAAACTAATGTAATTGGTAATGCAATGATTGACGGATAAATCAGCTCCAAAACCATATAGAAGATTGAGAAATAGAACATACTGAGAGATTAAATCATTCTCGGCATTACCCGGCATATATGACTTAAAAATACTGAACTAATGTCTCATAATTGTTACTTGTTACGCATCATTAGATGGAAAAAATATTCATATAATTTCGCATTAAAACGCCACTTTGCGTGCGTCTAAATAGTTTTCTTTTATCTTCGGAAGGATTAAATAACAAATTCGCGTGGCACTTACAAAAGTCTCTTAGATAGAAACTCAATAGTATTTTAGTATTCCCACGCAATTTGAAAAGTCACGCACGTCCTCGGCGTCACATTTTCTCTGAACTCGCAACACCACTTTGTTTTCCGGGTTAATTAAAAAGTCATTAAACTTTATAGTTTGAAGTTATTAGCTGTTAACAATTTATTTTAAATGGAATCACAATCGTTATTCTTAGTCGTTTGAAGCATATAATATTTCAAAGACGTGAGAAGTTTTAAACGGGCAATAATCGCAACGTAAATGAAGTATGCGTATTAAATAATTTCCACCAACTCCCGATTTTCTATCATTCTGAATATAAAAAAGACAATAATAATAATTCATAACAGAAAAGGCTTGATAGAGCGATAAAATAGAATCCTGGGACCAATTTCGGGAGCGATATCTGAAAATTGAACAGCAATAAAATTATGGCTCATCTTCTTTGTTCCAGAGCCTGTAGGCGAATAATAAGAGACTTCATACTGTCTCAGAAAAAATTTATAGCATAACGCCACATAATAAGTAGGTTATATATTGTTTCCCCGATCAACATGGGAATATAATCCGACTGTACGACGTAACCGGAATTATCATTATATTGTATCATATCCAAAAAGAGGTTTATAGATATAGTGTGGAGGAGGATGTGTGCCAAGAATTAAGCATTCTTTTTTACAGCAGAAGCCCGGGATGACCTTTACCCACTCACACTAGCTAGTACCTTGCCTTTAGAAGAGAAATGATAAGGAGGATGAGTGTTATAATAATAAAAACACTATGCTAAAATTTCATCGGCGGTAATATAATCGGAACCATAGCACGGTTTAATAATATTGTGATCTAATACGAAAATGAGAGATTGAATTAACAATAACACAAAGTGTGATATCATAACTTTTCTACCATAATAGAAAAATAGACAAAACACTGAAATAAGTAAAAGTATGGGGCAAAAGCGCCTCCATCAAATAATTCTACACAATTTAATCCAGCATAACAGCTCTGAGTGATCCAAACCCGTTCGAAAAAACGAATTCGCACAAAATATTCAATTCGCCAGGTGGTCAGCAAAAGCGGTCTATCAATTGATTTTACTCCAACATGACTTTTTACTTTCTGCGCGTTCATCCATCAACTGCTTTCAATTCTATTCACATTTTATTCCATCCTCACAATATAATTTATTGAGTTTTTATTGATTAAATAAAATTCCTAAATAATTAATCATCTTTCTTATTTGTATGTTTAGAACGCGCTATAATGTAATTTGAAAATACAATTTATTAAACCAATATTTTTGAATGTTTTATGGTGATTCCTATATTAGCATTGCGAGAGTTTATGAGCACTAGTAGGAAAAGTACAGGTTAATCATATTAAGGAGTGCTTGAGTGCACCTGTAAAAAACTGCTCAACTCATCTTCGGACTGCAGCTCGGACATGTTAGTGGAAACGTACTGTAAGTCGATTTTATAATAATACATGTTACTGCATTTACAATTTTTACAATCAAAGTGTTCTGTCGGTTTTGTATTTAGAAGCTATCAAAATTGGCGTAGTCGTTTTGTCCATAAAACTGTTTTTAGCAAAGACAAGAAGTAGCAAAGTAGCAAGTAGGAAAGAAGTTTTTTCCTCTCGGACGTCGCATGGACGTGTCCGGTGCACAACGTAGCAAATTGCATCTGAGACACGTTCCAGGTGTCGTGATTTCTACAAGTAACGTTATTATCGACGTCAGGGCTAGTCAACTATTCACATACGGTTGAAATAACGGATACTAGAATTAATTATTGAAATCACAATTAAATGAAGTCGGTTAAAAAGAATAGGCGCTCTATCACTTCATAATATTTGACGGTAGAGCTCGATAAAATTTTCCGAACTACCTGCGTTTGTGCCTAAACATTCAAGCATTAAAGCGCGTTCATATTTATTTACATCAAGTTGTAATTTAACACATTATCTATAATATTGCATGTAAGACAACATTCAATTCGTCAGCGATAGCTCAGTAGATGTGGACCCGCTTGCCCAGACGATCACATGTGATTCGATCTTAAAGAATGCATACCTAACTACAAAGTTACTTGTGTATTATTAACCTCGTGTTAAGCTGAAGGAAAACACCTAAGAGTTCGTGAGAACTTGGTAAGTTGGTGAAGTCTATCAATCATTACATCGGCGTAATTAAGGCATTGCCTTGAATGCTTGAATGCCGTCTGACTTACTAAGGGCTGGTGGCAGCAATATTCAACTATTCGTTTTATTTTACTTTACGTTCAAAATCTTTGAACTTGAATACAGGATTCAGAAAACGTTCTATACCCCTGATGTACGTGATGTCACAATTTTCTTTTAGTACAAACATATATACGAGTACTGCATTGGCATAATGAGCAAGCTCGAACCTCGTGGAATCCAATGTACTGCATACAAAATACTTCATAGACGCTCAGGTTTGTGATCTTGACTATTTCGTTATTGTTCAAGGTCACGAATGTTATTTATTTTACCTACGAAGTTTTATAAGAAGATTTATAAAAAATAAAGGTTACTAAATAACGCTACGTTAACATCAAAAATAAGTAAAGAATATGATTGAAGAGAGGAAAAAATTATTATAATGACGAAAGATTTTTTTTTCCTAAAACAAAAGAAAACCTTTAATATCGCCACATGCTGTAATGATAATTATTTATCTACTCACTAAATATCATGCAGTTTATAACTGAGGGTGTTACAAGAATACGTTTAGAAAAAGAAAAAATTAAGAAGGAAATTTCCCTCTGAGAGCATCTCTATTTTTGTAAGGCGGGATCGATAAGACGTAAAGGTCGTGTGCAGTCTTTGCCGTGCAAATGTGTGTCAAAGTCTTTGACATTGGTTGAAAGCAAAAGTTGACTATAATTAAATAAACGGCAAATTTGGGCCACTGCGGGAATGCGATCTTCATAAGAAGACCTGTTGTAGCCAGTGTAACTACTGGACATAATGAGACTTAACATCTTATGTCTCATGATGACGAGCGCAGTAGTATGCCACACAGTACTATGTAACTCAAGGCGCTGGATGGTGATGCTACTGTTTATGGGTGAACGGCACGCTTGTCTCGTCATTCAATGCAATAAATAAAAAAAATGCATTCATTGCTAGTGACTAATTGTTTGCTAATGATTAGTTTAAATAGAAGCATGACTAGAGATTAGGTATAAATGCATTGTTTATCTAATATCGGTTGATAGAAAATCTGGAAAATTTATTAATAACGAAAAAAAAGTTTTCAAGTCCTTAGATTAATTGATGAAGTTAACAATAATATTATAACAAAAAATATTACATATTACTTTCCATTGTTTTGTACTAATAGAATTATGATTTATTTAGTTTACTAACATTTTATTGAGTACTCCATTTTTATCGTACACATCTAGAATTTATGCGTTATTAGATGTACAGTAGCGAAATGCCATTAATGTGTTTTAGAACAGAATTGATCAATGACTATATCGTGCGTTGCGGAATAGTTTGATACGAAATACATAAATATAAAAATGTCAGCACCTAAACAATCTGTGTTGATTCTTTTATATTTTCTATCTTGACTATAAACGCTTTTTATTACGTAACCGTTTTAATGTTTAAAATAAAGCACAATAAACCCTTTCAGGTGGCTTAAGTGTTATCTATAAAGACGTGACCTTTCCGGTTTCGTGTGTGCTTTTATATCCTATTGTGTTTTCAGGCGCAATGCAAAGTTCATATATTGATTTGATTTATAAAAGTGCTTAGTATTAAATTGACTTAAAAATGAAAATTGAAGAATAAAATAAATTGTAATAAAAATATTATTTTTACTCATGCATCGCAATTTTCAATATTGATGAGAGCTTATTATCTATCACCGCAATAGTTGACTATCTACTTATATTTTTAATACATTTATCAATAATGTATGTAATTCAAAATCTAACGGAAAAAGAATTTTAATAATCCACGCAATAATAAATCTATAAAGAGGAAAGATTTGTATGTAAGTGTGTTTGTAACGAATAAACTCAAAAACTACTGAACAGATTTCGATGAAATTTGGGACACGGGTAGATCATGTCCTGGATTAACACATAGGCTACTTTTTATACCGGGAAAATATTTTTATCCCGGAAAAACTTTATCACGCGTGCGAAGCCGCGAGTAGAAGTCTAGTAAATTATAAAGCTTTTAAATTTGGTGGAAGGGGAAGCTGTCAAATAACAATAATATCAAACTGTGACGTCACCGAGTAACACCAGTCATAACGCTGCGTGCGTGCGAAAGAGATAGCGCGATAACTCCACCACGCCCCCGTTTTTGCTCACAGAAATATACTTTTTAAACCAATTTTGATGCTGATTGCACAGAAGAAATTCTTTTTTTTGGATTATTATCTGTGACATATAAAATATTGTACAAAACCAAACATAGAAAACTACCCTATTACAATCTACAGTCTGCTTGACATTTTCCAAGTATTATCGAATCTCATATATGAATCCCGACTAATTATGCGTGTATAAAAACAGTTATCCAAAACAGTCTCTACCAATGATAACTTCAGAGTCGAAACTACTGACATTTCTGTTATCACCCCTTAATCACCATTCACTAAATAATTTAAAAGTCACATTAGGCTCTTGTAATAAGTGATAATTTCTTTGGTTCCTTCGCCTTCCCGAGGGGAGTATTAAAAGTAATTCTCACCTATTCCTTACACGAGTGACACCAGCTGCGGTTTATATGGATCCGTGTTTACGACCTCCTGCGATCTTCATAAACAGAACTCGACCCGTTCCCATTGCCGTTTCTATACAGTTATCTCTTACATTTATTTCAATTTACATGAGTAGAAAGAAAATTAAATTACACCGCACCTCGGAATGAGGTTGTCGCATTTTCGACATCTCCCGTGTAGCATTTGGTTATGTGACAATATTAATGTTACAAAATCATGGATACGAGAAAGTTTCTTGGAAGTTTTGGCAAAAGAAAATGTCGCAGAAATACTTTGATTATTTTATTTGGTATTATTTTTCAGGTATTATGTAAGATTGTCTGATACAAAGTAGCAGTGAAGCAAACAATATTATCATAGATAAAAACAGATCCGTGGTAAAATTTTATGGGTAAATACCGACAAGATATAATAGCGTTATAAATATTAAAAACATTTATCACCCGGTATATATTCATAAAAGTACTGAATATTTATTATCCATCAGGAGAAAAAGTACTTGCGCACATTATCATACAGGTAGCTGTTAGCTTATGGTAGAGCATGCCTGTTATATTATTCTATAATATTAAGTTAATGTGGAGAATCTAAATGAGATGTTGAAGAACGAAATTTATATGAAAACAATTCAAAGAATTTACCCTTACTCGGTAGGTTCTATCAAAATGTAATGAATAAATAAAGATACACGAGTTTGTTTTATGCACACTATTGTTGTCGTTGAATTGTGATGAAATGTTAATCTTTAGCTCCGTTGCTATAAAGCGGTTTGTTCCTCTCATTTTATTCACTATCCAACCAATCCAAACTGAACAACTATTTTTTTATATACCCAATACCACACACACACACACTCACGCCTTTTATCCCCGAAGGGGTAGGTAGAGGCGCAACTACTGCACCCACTTTTCGCCGTTATTCCGTCCCATGATGTGATAGGGGGCGAGCCTGTCGCCATATCGGGCACAAATTCCAGACTCAGGGCTGATACTGAATAGAAAAACTCAATATCACTTTGCCCGACCCGGGGATCGAACCCGAAACCTCAGCATTGCAGTCGTACCGTAATACAACTACGCCACCGAGGCAGTCCCAATACCACAGTAAGTTATATAACAAGGCCTTACAACTTACCGTCCTCAATATGAGGAAACTTCACTTCTAGTGTCTCAGACAGTATTCCAGAACTGCCTAGAGTTATAAAATTGACTACGTAGAGGGCTTTCCTTACATTCAATTTAAGTGCTTTCGAACACGTTTCTGGATAATTAAAGTGATGGATTCAACTGAACGGGTGGAGCTCTTAGATACCATAATCAAGTTTAGTTGAAAAGACCTAGTATTGAACATCTTCCACAATGTTTGGCAGTACATTTTTAAGGTGTTTGTATATTTTATTCTAGGATTGACAAAAGAAAATGCGCAGTTACAAAACAACAAAAACATGCAATATGGGTTCTATTTGGACATGTTTTAACGACCCTTAAGCGCAGTACTAGGGACGTGCTACCACTGTATCAGCCGTATCAATAATACGCCCCCCCCCTTAGCCCATACTCTAAACTTAAGCGTTCACCCAAAAATTCGGCGACCTTTTTTTGACATGCGGGCCAGCACAAACGAACTATATTTAAATTTGGCGTTGGAAGGCCCCCAAAATTTTGATATAGGGCCTCTCTATGGCAAGCTACGCCACTGCGCAGGACACACTCTTAGGCCTAATTTCACCATACTTTGTTAATTACTTTAAAAGCTTGTTAACTGCCTTAACGGACTGTTAAGGTTTTTGAGTGTCCCACCATGCCCTAACCGGTGACTGTCTTCCTTAATTAGGCGTTCTTTCGTGGGCTGCGCGATACTTTAACATACGAGTTAATTTTAATGCCCGATTAACTAACGCCCTTAAAATAAGAAATTGGTGAAATTGGACCTAAGGCTTATATCCTTTGATGCAAAGTTTCTGTCGGCTATAGTATAAAGAATCAGAGTACCTACGATATAAATAAATTGATGTAACTTATTTTTCATAGTTATACGTTATACGATAGCAGACTTTTTATATAGCCAACCTGCCACTGCAACGCAAAATATATTGTCGGTCTTTATTTGCCAGAACATGCAAAATACGAATTGGAGATTCGAAAAACTCTTTATTATACCCTGCAAATATAACTGAACTTTTTTATTTACCCAACAATATATTACGTAACAACCAACTTTTGACGTTATATACCATAACATAAAAATATTGTGGATTAAGCCCTATACCTACACACATCGTATATGAAACCAACAAACTCCGAGCTAACATAAATACATATTTGTTGAATGAAGTTGAACGATAATTGACAAGATTGCACCAACTAGAATGGATAACTGCATTAGACAACCAGTTTAACCATTGCCCGGCGCGCTGAATATGGACTAAATTGCTTGCTAACTCTGAAATGCGATCAAAGTGCGACTAGCGAGCTTAAGGGCTAACGAATTTAAAACTTTAAGGGTCTGTTTCACAAGTTTTAAGCCAATTTTATTTGACAGTTAATGTATAAACAGCACATAGTACATAGTACTCATTTTTATACCATTTATTTGGGAGCATATCTTAGAATGAGACTTTTGTATCTGGTCGGCTAATATATTTAATTAACGAGCTGTATTTACTCAAAAGTTGCGGAACAGGCCCTTAGTGAAAGACCGACTTTGCCGCGGATTAATTGTTGACCATAGACAGAGACACTGATCGAATACAGCAAACCCGTACGGAAATAAATAAATTCACTGTAAGAAGTGTTCAAGGATAACTAAAAGCAAACAATCAGCTGCAAACTGTTTATTTGTTGCGCTAGCGACCGAGTGTATTCCATACGAAGGAGACAACGGATTCTCTCGCTATTCGAAAATGTTACAAAGCAAATTCATTACGTTTCTTTCATGTTTTTGCATAATAAGATTTGTCAGTATAAATTAATTATTAACTATGATAAAATCGTAGAGTTACCGTGTCTGTACATTAAATATGTTTGGATTAAATTTAACTGGAAGACGCCAGAAAAATGTAACAAAACGTAAAACAATTTTTGATTTTTTTGTCTGTTTATCTGTTCGCTCAAATGTTAGAGAATCATGCCAAATCTAGGTATTCATTAATCAATTAATTACTGAAAATAAAGATTTATTAAAAAGTAATAATGGAATAAATGTGAAATATTGTAGATGTTTGGATATTTAGATGGTTGTCCATTACGCATAAACCACTAAATGTATTTAGATATTGGCACTCAGAGAGATCCTATCCTGGATTAGCATATAGTTACTTTATCCCAGAAATTGCAAAGTGAGATTTTTATTCTAGAACTTTCTCACACAAAGCCGCGAGCAAAATTTTGTAACTTTAAAGAGCTTACAAGACATATTATTGTACAAATGATTTTAATGTTCATTTCTCGAAAGACAAATAAGTTCCTTGATAGAAGGAACGCTAATCCAGATTAATGTTAGCCATTTGCCGTCTTCAATAACTCGCTTGGCTTTAAAAACCCGGGAATATGTCGCAAACACGATGAAAAGATCTCACGGAATTAAATCCTTTTAAAATTACAGTTTTGTTCTAGAACGGTTAATTATACCTACAATCTACTAGGCTATTTTAATTGGTTGGATCATATATCTTGATTAATATTAGCTTTTGCTGGCGGCTTCTTCCGCGTTACATTTTCTTATAAACAAACTCACAAACTTTACTTCTTTATAATACAAAGCTCTTTTTGCCCTTACTCCTAGTCGTACTAATGCAGGACTCCGCGCACCTCTCCGTCGTATAAGTAAGACTTATAATGATCGTTTTACTGATATAGATTTGTTTAATATGTCTTCGGCTGCGTTTCGTAACGCCTTGATCCGCAACATTAAAGCTTCAGACACATTATAAGAATATGCACTGGAATTTGAAAAATGATGTTCACACTCGCTCGCGAAACTTAGTTCTATGCTATATATGCTGTGGATAACGGTGTAGGTTACGCATTTATATTGTTTTGTATAATATTCTTAAGTCTCAACATAATGTGTAACTGTTTGCATTATCCCAAGTAAAAAAAAAAAAAAAAAATAGTATAGATTGGCTACCTTGTTGCAGATAACTATTATGTTTAGACGTGATAGAAATTACTTGGATCCTGTATTTAGCATAAATAAGAACCGTTTAGTAATTACCAAGTTTTACTCCTCTCTATATGACCATTGTATCTTTACTTACGTTTAAATTTTTTACCAACATACTTTAGCAGATTTTCCGTCACCTTTTCCACTATCGCAATGACATTTGATTACTTGTTATATTATCCCGTCCTCGGAATACTTACGATAACGTGCAAAATATGCCCACGCTTATGAAGATTTGCTCTAGGTGATAAGAAGAGTCGTTAAGCCCCTCAACAATGCTAATGAACGTAAAATGACAAAATGAGCTCATTTGCAAGATACAAAATTATTTTAGATAACATGCATCTGGAAAGTTCTTCAAGAATTTTGGAAGCAATAATAGTTAGGTTCGGCTACAAAAATGTTTTTTTTTTGGTGATTTGTCCGGAAAGCAATACAATTCAACGAATATTATGGTGTTATCCGGCCATAGCTACATGTAATACTAAAATAAGAAGGATGATGGGAAATATAACTTACAATATGATACTCAACGCATCAAGTTCTATGTGACACAGTCGACCCATCTATCACAATCGACCTATCGTCACCATAGATAAATATGTCCACAGCGTGATTCTACCCCTTATAAATATAAATGTAATATCGAACCTTTTCAGGAAGAACTTTCCCATTACTAGAGTGGTTTGCTTATTAATTCTGAAATATTTATGGTCCACTAGCTTTTGCCCGCGGCTCTGCCCACGTTAAAAAAAATCCGGGATAAAAGTCCCGCTTCATATTTTCCCGGGATAAATAGTAGCCTATGTGTTAATCCAGGACATGGTCTACCCGTGTGCTAAATTTCATCGAAATCCGTTCAGTAGTTTTTGCGTGAAAGAGTAACAAACATCCATACATCCATACTTACAAACTTTCGCGTTTATAATATTATTATGGTAGGATGTGCTGTATTTAGACAGAAAATTGCCATTCTATAAAAATAGTGGAAATATACAACATATAACATATATTCGAATTAATTAAGAAAAATACAATTTTCGTATAAAGCGAGAAATGACAGTTACGATGTTTTTCCTGAAAAAAGTAGATATGTAGGACGTTCTATGATTAATACAGAAGTACAAAATCAAAATACGTGGGCTAATCACGATTTAGTCATACACAAATCTGGCAAATGAGACATCACGTTGAGTTTGTCACACACCAACACAAATAAGAGGACAAATCACTGTCACTATGTTCGACCGCGGGCCCGGTAAAATTAGGAGGTCTGATATTAGACCCGTAATAATGCCGCAATAAGACCCTAATTAAGCCCGTGCTCCTTTGTGGAATGTCACCTAGTTTCTTGACACGTAGATTCCACACCTTTATGTCAGCAAAATAAATCATACAAGTATTACTGGACAGCAAGGCAGTGACGAGGCTTGCCCTTTATTGGAATAAATATATGGCGGTATTTTTGCAATAAATCATCCATGAAGTGCCTTATTACTTTAAACGTAGTTTTGTGTAAAATAGGAATATCATCGAGATATAGCTTCCACAGACTATATTTGACGTTACTCCTATTACTATATATTAATCAAGGGTATAAAATTAGTTCATTTAAAGATTTTTAAGGGCATTCAAATGGCAAACATAGTGCACCCACTTTTCACCGTGCGTATAAAGTGGGTGCACTAGTTGCGCCTTTGCCTACCCCTTCGGGGATAAAGGGCGTCAGTGGGTTTGTTTTTATTGTGTACAAAAGCTACTTTTCGTTAAATCATTTTTAACGCGAACAATACTGTGGGCTGTGGCCAAGTCTAATAAGTACGTTATAATAATATAAGCTGAAAAGATGAACGTTTAAAGTTTATTAGATAAAAATTAGAAAGAAGAAAATGTAAAGCATTTGCATTCCTAATAAGATTAAACTGGCTTAAATAGTCTTTATAGATTAAAATGCTGTTTGAGTTGTCTATAGGAAATACTGCATAGGAGGATGGCAAACATAATTTATTTTAGATAGCTTAGTTTTAAAGAAATTAGACGTTGAATATAAAATGAGTTGTTCAAAATTCCAAACAAAATTCTGTGAAATACGTTTGAAATTACATGTGCCTACATTATTTACAAAAAAATAACAAGCAAGTATATAATTTGTTATTTGTTTTTTCTGCTGTTTAATAAGTATAACTATAAATAAAGGCACGATATAATACCAAAAAAACAATTAGCCTACATATAAAATTAAATAATATAACCCAATATTATAAAATTTGAAGTTGGAATAAATTCCAAACAGTAAAATATTGTCAAATAGAAAGGCCAAATGTATACGTGAACTTATCTCGAGCAAACTTAGCCACTTACCTTCCTTTTGCTCTTAAAAACGTTGCATTTGAAGACATTAGTAGCTCCGTCGCGGGCGATGTACGAGAAAATTTTCAAGTCGGAGCTGTCGTGAGACACGTAGAAGATGCGGTAGATGGGATGGTGCATGATCTCAATCGTCTCATTGGTCGTGTTGTTCTTGCGACCAAACAGCTTCGAGCTCTGCAACAAATTAAACGAATGAAGTGTCATGGCCACAATTGTATTTCATACCTTCTTTTGTTGCTTGTGTAGCTTTTACCCACGGCTCCGCAAGTCTTATTCTAAATTACTTTCCTTTATCTGCCTGTAAAAAAATGTTACATAAAATAATTGTGGTCGTAATTTCAATATATTTGCGCGGCCCTAAATATGTTATTAAGAATAAAAATATCCTAAATTACGCCTTATGAAGTTAGCTACTTGCCAGTGAAAATATTGTCAAAATTGGTCCAGCCGTTTCGGGGATAAGCTGGAACAAACAGACAAATAAATCCACAGTTAAAATACTTTAAAACTATTGTGTACATAGGTATCGGTTTTTGTTTATTAATTAAATAGTTATATTAATACTTAATCATAAATCAGAACATGTGTATTTAATCATATCCCCGATTGTCATAGTTCTTTTACTATCTTTCCCTATATTATTTCTAATTGCTTTATGTAACTTTTTATCTCTACAACGGAATGTAATCTCAGAAATGGGCTTTAACGCAAAAGTGGCGACTCGCGATCAAAAGCTATTTTTAACCGACTTTAAAAGAATGAGGTTCTGTATTCGATCCGTATGTAAGTTTGTACGGCCGCGAGTTTCTCAAAAACTACTGACCCGATTTGGATGAGGCTTTCGTTATTTAAATGTATATTTTTCAGGGAAGATTTTAGTATATAATTTATTAGAATCTGATGAAGATCTTCGGAGAAACACAATGGAATTCTTCAATAACTAACAGCAGATGACCCGCGAATGCTGCAATCGTATATCGATGATGCATTGTTTACACCATTTAATAATTAACTAACTAAAAAGCAAGAAATAAAAACTTTTTAACAAAAAATAAAACCGACTTCAAGACCACTACAAACCAAAAAAAAATTTAACTGTATATTCGCTTAGTTTATACGTATATTTTGAGTCGATACCTAATATAAATTGCCAGCTAAGCCAAGGCAATACACGAACAAATATACAAAATAATGTTCAATTTAAATTAGACGACTCCAAATATACATATATAAAGTTTGATTATTTTTTTGGTTTGTAGTGGTTATGAAGTCCGTTTAAAATAAAAACAAAATACTATTATAAATTCCCCTTTACAACAAAAAATCATAATATTAAGCTGACTAGAGCCTGCTTCACAATTTCTTAATAAATGCTTCCCGTTAGATAAATGTACAAGCCGACCAAATACAACAGTCACACTCTAATCTATGCTCTCAAATAAATGCTAATAATATCAGTACTATCCACATTAGCTACGATAACTGTCCAACAAATTTTACTTGAAAATTGTAAAACAGGCCCTAGTTAGTATAATGTTTCAAAAGGCCCAAAACAAAGAGCAAATTATTCAACATAAACGCGGCTATTTCCATTGCGGGTGATAGTCCCGAGAAGAGAGAGTTATGTCGAGCTCAGGAGGTAAAGAAATAGCTACCAATTAGCCCAGAGCCTTGAAACGTAATTACAAGTCATCGTTTGGGAATACCGATAACAACACTAGAGATTATATAACTGGCATTCTGTCAAAGAGCTCGTAACGAGTTATTAACAAACATTTAACATTTCTTTTCAATAATGATATTATTTATGGCTTCTCTTGTTATTTTTTAAATCATTATAAGTTAAAAACAGCATTCAATCATGAGATTACGAGACCTGATACTCAGATTATTTAATTAACGTAATCATTAGATGGCCCACGATGAAATTACGTAAAAATATATCTAGCTTTAGAAATACATTATTGTTAGTAGTTGACATTAGGAAACATTGCTAAAGTACATTTGGATCAAATAGGTTTGGATTAATTTTATTAATGTTGAGCGGCACGCATCTGCGAAGGAATGGGCCGCCGTTATTCTTGGTTCGGAGCTACAATAGACCGATGTTAACAAAAGGGTCTTCTGCGGCTCCTCTGAGACGGCAGGTTGACAGCCGCCCATTATAACCCTGACATTATTAATGGTCCCGCAAAAAACCAACTGCTCAGTTATATCTCCGTCCGCGAAATGATAATAGTTCACATCAATAGATCATTTAAAATTTAAGTGCTATTCGTGCGACATTTAATTATAAACTGTAACAGATACAGAACGAAGTGTTAAGTTTTCGTTTACAACATACAATTTGCTGAATATTTTAAGAAATAGAAATATCTTACGAAATACATGTCAAGTACTCTTACTGTTCGTATAATACACGTCGCCATTCTATTTGGAATGACAATATTGCGGCTTACCGTATCCGCGTCGGGTTATACTATTTCGGTAACCTTCTCGACATGCCTATTGCCTACGACTTAACCCTGACAGCTTGAGCTATACTTGTAACGTAGGGTCACGGAAATCCATCCAAATTACTTTAGCTTCAGTATGAATAGAACCCACGAACGAGAATCTGTCGAAGTTTTCAATTTAACTTCGGATCGAGGTCACGACGAGTCTCAATGTAAATTTTTATCATAACGTCATGAATATAAAAGTATAATGCATTTGGGAGCCATGTATAAGTCTCAACTCAGCAACAAGCCGACTTACCTTGTACTCAAAAAGTTGACAAAATGTATTTTCTTAGAACATATTATTTTCTTGGTGTGATTATTTTCAGAGATTTATCGTACGTGCCTCCCAAAGCGTTTATTCGACACGAAAAATATGGGGCAGCTGAGCCGCCCAAGCGGTGTAACTACACATTTAAAAATCCTCATTTCAATTGATTACTTTTTTTAAACAGCTTCTAGCACACGAACAAAGTAATTAAAATAATTGCTTTTTGAAACAGAATTAAACTTTTTTAAGCTAGGCTGAGCTTTAATTTACATTAATCCTAATTGCAAGTAGCCTTTAAATATTTCTTCTAAGCAAGAAACACAAATATAGAAGAAACGTAATTAAGATTTTAATAAAACAAGTTAAGATCTCATTGGGAATAGCTGTAATACTGTACAAGAGATAGCCGACCTTGTCTTTGCTTTTCTTTTTGCGAGTAGAGACTCGGACGCCATCTGTGGACACATCCACGGTCACCTTGCGTTTCTTCACCCCCTTCGCCTTGAACTCGTACTGAAAACAATATTTGCAGTCATGAGAAACTAATTTAAAGAAGTATCAGATATACACCATTTGCATAATTAATGAATGCGCCTGGCGATCGGATAAATACAATAGTGAGGTCAAAATTTTAATCTTACGAATATTATTATTGCGAAATGTTGAGAAAGTTTACGAAAATGTTTGTAGTTTTGTTAGAAGTAAACGCAGAAATAACTAAACGGATTTGGATAACACACGGATAGACCTTGTTATGGAATAACAGATAGGCTACTTTTTATCCCAGTAATTTAGTACAATGGTAAATAATGGACATTTTATCAAATTTTTAACCCCCGACAGAAAAAGAGGGGTGTTATAAGTTTATAAGTTTAGGGTGTGTATCTGTGTATCTGTATGTCTGTATGTGGCATCGTAGCTCTCAAACGAATGGACCAATTTTGACGTGGTTTTTTTGTTTGAAAGCTGTTGTGATCGAGATGGTTCTTAGCTATAACTTATGAAGATCTCATTTTCCAACTTAAAAAGACCGATTGATGTTAAATTTGGTGTACTGTGACTTCGGAAATATTTTTAAGATATGTTAGCCTTGAGCTGATGCTGCAGCATCAAGTAGTCTGCGGGATATTCAACTCCTTAGCAACTTATAGCAGATATAGCGTGTTTGGGCTCATAAGGATGGTCTCAACGAGTAGGTGTTAGATAGTTGATTATCAAGGCCCCATGATGGAGAATAAAGTAATTTAAAAAGTTTGAAATAAAAATTAAATTTAAATTTAAATTAAATAACCCCCGACACAAAAAATCCCCAAAGTACCCACCCAGACGGCCTCTTACATAATGAGAGACCTACCACCAGTAAAATTACATCCACTGCTGAACATAGGCCTCCCCTGAAGATTTCAAGACGGACCTGTCAAAAGCAGCCTACGACCAGCGTGTTCCTGCGACCTTTATCAAGTCGTCTGTCCACCTTGCAAGTGGACGGCCGCCGCTGCGCTTGCCAGTACGTGGTCTCCACTCGAGAACTTTTTTGCTCCATGTGTTGTTGTTCTTCGAACTATGTGCCCTACCCACTGCCACTTCAGTTTGCTATTCCACTGGGCTATGTCAGTGACTTTCGTTCTTCTACGGAAACCTCATAGTGTACACATAATTATTATTCATTCATATTGTGAACCATGATAGTACAATTATGTAGAGTATAAATGGATTATGGAAATGAAAATGCCTCGCACAAGCGAAATGTACGAGTTAATATAATGTAAGCGTTCATTACTTAAAGGCGAGAATAATTTCTTAAAGGTGAAAGTTTGCGTACAATTACTCTAAGAGCCGGTAATAAGCTGAGAGATTTTTACGCGACACTAGAACCCTAGAGATTCTGAATACATTATCGGAAACTTAAATGAAATTGTTACTCTATCGCTTCTTAACTTCAGTATCATTTTTTTTGATTTGGATTTTTTTTTTGTATGATTAGATGTTTGTCGACCCCATATCCGCACTATATGACATCGCTTATACACACCAAACGTTTACAATTTTATCATACACTTTGCAAACTGGATGGATAAAATATTTAAGAAAAAGAAAAAACCCGACTGCGTCAATATCTGCCATTTTTATTAAATTCATTAAAGAACTGAAAAGATAGAAACAAGATTTTAATTTGAATATTTTGTTTTGGTTTTGAATAATCTTAGTTGACAGTGTTCACAAACGCTGTCGGAGGCATAACACGCTCACTTCTCATAATTTGGTTGGTGATATAGGTAGATCAACAAAATCTCGGAGTTAGATTTTTATTTTTTTATTTTGATGTACCCAGTGTCAGTCTCACGACTAAGACGAATCTATTGATACCACTCACATAAAAATACGACAAGCCGTTTATGCTGTAGGGCGTGCCAAAGAAATATACAAACAAACATACATAAATACATACACTCGAAAAATATAACCCTCCTTCTTTCGCAGTCGGGCAACCGCAACGCAACGTACCCTGCATTATATACTGCCCACGGCTGAGCACGGGCCTCCTTTACTACTGAGGGTTTAGGCCTTAGTACACCACGCTGGCCTAGTGCAGGTTGGCAGACTTCACACACCCTCAAAATTCTTATGGAGAATTCTCAGGTATGTCGGTTTCCTAACGATATTTGCCTTCACCGTTAAAGTGAACGATACTTGATAAACAATTGATATTCAATCAACCTATTGACTTTTTTCAACAAGTTATATAATTCAAGAATTGTATCTACCGGGATTTTTTAAATATTTTAGTTCACTCACACGTATTACAACCACACCACATCGCAGCGATAAAAACTGGTTGCGAATTGCGATGTGGTCGATATCACGCGCACGTTTGAATTCGGCGGCAAAATGTAGTCCGTTTGAATGGAACTATACATTTAATACAAATTATATTATCGTAGATATCGCAAGTCACAACGTAACCACTTCTGCGCCACGTATTGTCACAGCGATGTGGCATAGTTGAGATACCCTAACCCTCCTATAAAGTCTAGAAAAATGAATTTCTCGATATTTCAATATAAGCGACATGTCGCATATCCCAAGTCGCCACTCCCGGTATGACAGCATCGAAATGCGAATACATTATTTGCACTTCACTTGCGAATATTGAGTTATATTTTCCTAATTAAAAATCTACCACATTCAGAGACGTTAATAAGAAGTAAGAATTTATTTAACCACTTTTAATGTAATTATGTTTGGTATAGCCAGTTTGTTTACAGCACGAATGTGTGTGGAAAATGCACGATTCGTATGTTTCATATCATAATTGTTGTTATTTTCGTAGTGAATTATTGTATTGACTGCCTCGGTGGCGTAGTTGTATTACGGTACGACTGCAAGGCTGAGGTCTCGGGTTCGATCCCCGGGTCGGGCAAAGTGATATTGGATTTTTCTATTCAGTATCAGCCCGGAGTCTGGAATTTGTGCCCGGTATGGCGATAGGCTCGCCCCCTATCACATCATGGGACGGAATACGCTTGGCGAAAAGTGGGTGCACTAGTTGCGCCTCTGCCTACCCCTTCGGGGATAAAAGGCGTGAGCATGCGTTGAATTATTGTATGTACCTAGCTATGCGGATGTTTTTATCGTGTTTGTTGTCACGGGGTCTGTTATGCCATTCTTCGGGAGCAGATCGACAATGCACTCAGGCATTGTCGATCTGCCGTATTTTTCGTACTTTTCTTTTATTTACATAAAAAATAACATTTCCATTTTCATGACCAACTTGATATTTTTCCGACATTTCGCTAAAAACATTTTGGTGGATGGATTTTCCACAGCGAGCTTTTAGCCCCATAGTATTTTTTTTATAAATATTCGTAAGTAATATGTTCGCAGGTTTTAAATATATAATTTCATACAAACCACAAATATCGGTGATTTCATATTTTAATTCTTTTTTTTAAATACGAAATAGCCCGTACAAATGTGCAGGGGATTAGTTTTTATTTCAGCTACGCTGTAAATATTACGATAATACATTGCATTGTGAATATAATATTTCCATTTTAAGTCTCTCATTATAATACGTAAGCTCACGAAAAACATTCGGAAATTTAACAGAATAAATTTTTACGACAAAGGCGTATCTCGGGCTTCTTTAAACTCATTTCAGGCTTATTACTATGAAGCCTTGGATAATCCACTGGGCCATGTTTCTACAATGCTTGAGCCAATTAACATTATTAGAAGAGTACGAGGTCACGATGTCATATTCATATTTCAATATAACACGGTCGGTCTTATGGCATCTCGGCCCGCTTTGCATATAAGGTAATACAGCCCACCCAATTCTGGCACCGACGGTTATATCTTTTATGATTCGCTATTATGTTTAATACAATCTTTTATAATGTGTTTGCTGTGAAAAATAATTTAACACTTTATTATACTTAGCAATTCAAAATCTTACTTATTCTTCTTAGGTGGCTGACGAGAGTAACTTATAGCAAAATAATTTCCAGTGACAATATACCCACGTATATTTTGTACCGAACTAGATAGAGACCAATGTCTATTTCTACCGCCAAGCAGCAGTGTGCATGCACTGTTGTGTTTCGTTTTGAAGGACATTGTAGCCAGTGTAACTACTGGACATAATGAGACTTAACATCTTATGTCTCAGGATGACGAGCGCAGTGGAATGCCACACCGTACCTACTTTGTAAATTGTAAGTCTAGGTGCTGGATGGTGTTGGCTACTGTTTATGGGTGGTCATATCGCTTACCATCAGGTGAACGGCATGCTCGTCTCGTCAAACAATGTCACAAAAAAGACCAACGTGCATAAAAACCCACCAAAGTAAGGTAAACCAAGGTAAGCCAGTGTTCATCTAACATGGATGTTAATGATGCTTGTCACACAAGCATAATTTTGGTGACTATGTAGTGATTTTTTATTCGGCATTATAATTGGAATACAATAGTAGGTATATTTCAGTGCTAGGGAAGTTTTTTTCTATACACAGGAATGTGTTGGTGAGTTGAGTTGCGCCAATAGACTTGAAGTGATTAAAACGTCGTCCCTCACAAATTTTACGGCTCATTAGATTTTTTTTCCTGCCTGTATTAAATGATGCCTAGTAAAAAGACGTATTTTTAGGAATTTTACGAATTTCTCGCTCAGTATGTGACTTAATCCCGCATCCCGCCTAGTAGTTAGTCTATTAAACACAGCCACAGTCTAAAGAGCCAAATTAATCCTTAGAAACCGATACGGTTTTAAGTGATATGTCTGACTTGCGGTTGTCTTTCGATCGTCATTGAAAGCCTGCTTGATCGCCAAGTTCAGGAAAGCTCTGGTAGCTCGTTATTATTTAATTTATTTTGGTTTGAAAGTCTCTTACGGTTCACAGTCCAATGATTTATTGAGGTGCATCATCGATTAATCAGCAATCATCGCATGAAGCTACCAAATCAATGAAGCTATTTATTATGCTCAATTTCAATATGCGGTGAAACGAGGTTCGCTATCATGAGTTATTTTATCTGTTTGTTTAACACTACTACAATCTGCTACCATCGTTGTAACTTGTAGTGTATCAACTATAAAGGTTCATTAGGCAACACGCAGACGGCATAATTGTAACAATATGCACTCTATATAATTGAAATTAAATAAAGTGGCTAGCAGATTTTCTAAGAACGCTGAAACTGTTTGAAAGCATTTATGAATGCTATCGCAGGCGTCAATGACATTTTCAACTTTACCAAGTTGTCCTATGCTTTTGAAAAATGAATCGTTTAGGCAAAGTAATAATGAGGAAGTTTGTGGGCAAGTTAACAGACCGGGCCGCTTTTCTGTAATTCTGAAGAGAAATGTATACATCCACGACTTCATAACAAATAGCCGTACCGGCGTACACGCTTACATTGTGATTTTGCGACATTTATCGAAATGATGGAGCACTTAGCTCCAAAGTCGTCTTTTAGTCCCTTTTAAAAATGTATACGCCTACGCCCTGATATAATCAGCTTTTTTCTGTGTAGACGCGAAAAATATTAGTATACACGACTAGTTTTGATATTAATTTCATTTTCTATTCTGTTAAACTTAAATACTTCTTTTGCCTTGCATGAATAATATTACAAAAGAGAATGTAGGTAATGGGCTGCCTACAGGCGATTTTTATTCATAATTTAAAATGATGTGACAAATTCTCGTTTCTGTATACAATATTCTTACAATGTTACTTAAGCCTCAGTTCGTGGCACATTACATGAAGAATGAGAGACAGAATAAATGAGAATTAGAAAAAATGTAGGGGAGTTTGTTGTTGAGATTGGTGTTCGCAAATTACATTATCTCGAAAGACCGGTGCCAAATGTTAAAAGCCTTTTAAATATTTATTATCCAGCCACAGTGTCGAATTTCCTTTCTTACCTTATTAAATAAATAATTAATATATTTAGACTAATGATATTATAATGTGAGTAGGTACCTATACTTATATGGTGTAGGTACTCTAATAAGTATGTGCTCGTCTTGATCTTATTTCTTACTACTATTATAAAACCGAATGTTGATGAAAATATTTTTTATATTTTTAATATTTTAAGAAGTAAACGGAGATACCGTTGAGTGGATTTGGATGCAATTCGGCACACTAATAGATCATATCCTGGGCTCAGATATTATAGGCTACTTTTTGTCCCGGTAATTCGCTCCTATGGGAAATAATGTAGATTTTTAATCTGATTCATTGAGTAGATGGCGCTGGCGTCATACTGTGTTTTAGGGACTTTTGTAGCGGAAAAGGCTTTACACGCGGGCGAAGCCACGAGCAACACCTCGTTAAATATAACGCACCTTTAGAACAAAAACGACATAATTCAAAATTGAGTTATCGTCATAAAATTACTTAAAACGAAGTTCTCAATACAACAATAGTTCAAACACAGCCATATTCAAGCAGGAAAAGTACCAAACTGTTATATCGGGTTAATTTTATTATATTTTTATAAAAAAAGGGACCAATTTTAAGTCATTTTATGACGATAACTCAATTTTCGATTTTATTGAATTGTGTCGTTTTCGTTCTAAAGGTGCGATAAATCTAACCAAATTGTCATATAAACAAGTCAACGAGTCTATTAAAACATATTCCCTTACAAAGATGAATTCAAAATGAACAAAGTCGATAAAGATAAAAATAACCGGAGTTTCTGGACTTCCAAAATAGACATGACATTTTACCGGAAAATATAAAATAAATTGTTTTGTAAAAGGAACGAAACTTTTTTAAATTCCGAACTGGAGTCGGATCGGGCAGTACAAACAGACGCTTGATCGTTTTACTTTCTTGTAGGCGCAAACAACAATAAATTATTCAATCTTTAGATTACACATTTCAACAAGAAAGGATTTTTGTATTGTGAGAATTTCAGTAAGAAGGTAGACGCTTGATATATTCTTCCGAAACCCTTTTTATTTGTTTAGTGAGAAGGCTACCTAAATATAGTAACTTTGTGACTTAAAACCTTTTTACCTTTAACATTTATAAAGCCAGATGTTATATTTTTTCCATTAAATTACAGTAGAAAGAAAGGGATCAAATTACTGATATTGAACAGATCTGATTTTTCACACACACACACACTCACGCCTTTTATCCCCGACAAGGTAGGCAGAGGCGCAGCTAGTGCACCCACTTTTCGCCGTTATTCCGTCCCATGATGTGATAGGGGGCGAGCCTATCGCCATATCGGGCACAAATTCCAGACTCCGGGCTGACACTGAATAGAAAAACTCAATATCACTTTGTCCAATCCGGGGATCGAACCCGAGACCTCAGCATTGCATCCGATCTTTCGTTAGTCATAAAACTATTAGACCAACGTATCGCTTGGTTAAGGTTATCGCGAAAACTTTGATATTCTATGTAACCTAAGGTCACCCATGTAGGAGCGTGTAATACGTTTTCACACATATTACGTAACATTAGGCCTAGATACTACCTACCGCCTATCAGACAATAATTCCCACTCGTGGCAAAACTAATCCTGCGCATATCGTTTTAGAATGAAGTCGGTTAATAAGCCACACAAGTGCAGCCCCGCGTGAGATTCAAACTTAATAATACCCTAACCGCGTAAGTATGTACTTAAGGATACTAGTATTAAACCAGAGGCGATAGTCAAGAAAATTGTAATAAAAAGAATTCTATAGAAGAACTGCTACTACAAAATGTATTGACTTAAAGAAGAGCGTTAAAGTAATTACAGATACATTTCATTACAATACTGTTAGACTGGTAGACTGTTGATCGGAGTATTAATAAAGATTTCAAATTAATTATTACTTCCATAAAGATTATTAAAAATAAAGTATGCACTATATTGAAAACTGTTATTAAAAATTGATGCTTACTCTAACGCGGCGCATCGCAGCGACGATCTCAACGCGGCTTGTAGGACGAGGCACGTCCATAGTCCCAATGTACTGTAACAAAACAAATACTTATTATTTTCATACCAATATTAATTGTTTAAATTGCATACAATAATAAATAATAATATATCAAAAAGCATAAAATAAGCTGATACATTAATAAGTGCCGATTTCAAAGCTTTCTAATTTATGCTCCTAGCTTAGAACTTTCGTGTTTGGTCGACATTTATGTGACGATTAGCGTTTATCAGCAAGCGGTGAAATCGGCCCTAAATATTTTAATCTGTAAGGTATTGCGCAGATGTCACCTTTTTACTTTAATATACTTTGAAACAGACAGTTGAATAAACAGTCACAGCGATCTTAGGTAATCGATTAAACTTTAACAAACCATGCCTGCGTCCAGTCGCTGCCTGCGTCAGACACAAACATGTTGCAAAGTTTGCTGCAAATTCTGTCAACTTTCGAGAAATCTGTCATTAAATAAGTTTTGACCAAAGACTACAATCCCAGTTAATTTATTACGATATTTGTCAAATTCTGATTTATCTTTGCCTATTCTTTAGCTGGTACCTACTTGAACTAAGCTTATTAAAGAACCAATTAAGCGAATTGATAACTACATTAAATGCATTTTATATCATGTGTTTATTTTCGTTAATAAATTTGACACTGCGCAGCGCCTAAATCTGAAGACCAGCTGAGCAGTATGGGCTCACATCCGTTTTTCGCACATTTTTTTTTTTTTGGCATAGAATGACGAGTCGAGCATGCCGTTCGCCTGATGGTAAGCGTGTACATACAGCACGCACTCTCTGTATCAACTAGTTTTAGGTAGGGCCTGTTTCACACAAGTAAAGGAGATGTCCGCTTTTTGTATGGGTGTTGGCCTCAAATTCTAACCAGGCTCAAACTTTAGGAATATTAAAGGGGTAAAATATGGATCTTGAATCCATTAAACAAATTTTTTTAGACCCCTCCATTTATAACTAACTTTTTTAAAAATGTTCATATTAAGTGTAATAGGTAAGCAAAACAAAATTACATCTCAAAATCGGAGAACTTTAAAATTAAACTATTTATTGTAAAAGGCTAGTTTTTAGGAGTTCCATCCAAATATATATAAACTGTCTCGGTTACAATTTTAAGCCCGTTTTTGGACATGTCCTTTATTTTCCAATTATTATATTAAACAACTAATGTAGATAGTACTTATTTTGTTACCTTATATTTGGGAGCATTGATAAGAATGAGACTTTTG
This sequence comes from Sphinx pinastri, assembly GCA_947568825.1. NCBI lineage: Eukaryota > Metazoa > Arthropoda > Insecta > Lepidoptera > Sphingidae > Sphinx > Sphinx pinastri. The sequence continues at coordinate 18,567,698 of OX387614.1, read as the reverse complement.
TGTTTGGTCGGCTTATACATATGTGTGACGAGTAGCCTTTACTCAGAAGTTGTGAAACAGAACAATACCTAATAGCTTTAGTTATTTACCTCAGATCAAATCAAGTCGAGAGCGTTTGTAATGCTGATTGGGATAAGTAACACATTCATTAACGAGTCATATTTGCAGCACTAGCAGTGCAAACACCTTTGAATTAGTTAAATCTTTAACCCTATAACGTTTTCGAGAGACGAAGGCAAAGCTGTATGTTCCTGTAGGTATTGCGTGAATACATTTTTTGAAATGATAGAAAAGTAGAAGAAGCGATGTTTCATTCCTTTAGCAATTTCATCGACCACACTAAACGCTACACTATAGCTGTTACTTCACATCGGCTTCCTGTAACACAATCCATATATAACCCAGGTAGTTAGACCTTGATTGGTCTACTTTGATGTAGGCTGAATTCTCTATAACGAGACTATTAAAAGTCCGGTCCTTAGAATGTGGCAAAAAACACAACACGAAAATCCATGGCTATTTGTCTAGTTTCTGGAAACAATCTCACATTATTTACTGGTATGTCGACCCTAAAATTAATGTTTATTTTAAATAATAAATTATCATTACATAATACACTGAATAATTAAACTGTCTAAACGCTTGCTCCGGGAATAAGGCGTCAATTCAGTGAAATGGCGTTACACGTCTGTAAACACTGAGCATATTAGTATGGATGACAGCAGATGTTTACAAACGTGTGTCTTCTCATATTTCGCAAATCGAAACCATTTGCGATCACGTGGTTCCAACTAAAAATAAAAAAATTTTATTATTAATATTATAAAACGCATACTCACGCCTTGTATCCCCGGAGGGGTAGGCAGAGGCGCAACTAGTGCAACCACTTTTCGCCGTGCGTATTCCGTCCCATGATGTGATAGGGGGCGAGCCTATCGCCATATCGGGCACAGATTCCAGACTCCGAGCTGATACTGATTAGAAAAATCCAATATCACTTTGCCCGACCCGGGGATCGAACCCGAGACCTCAGCATTGCAGTAGTACCGTAATACAACTACGCCACCGAGGCAGTGCCTCATACCGACACCCTGATTTCCCTGGAATTTATCGAAAATGTGCCCTATATTGCCGCATAATAAAGTTTACAAGACATAACAAGAACTTATTTCATACAAAGTGCGTTAAAAGGTAAGAGGTAAACAAAATTATATATTATGGTCTTATTTTCTTGAAGATATTACTTTGCCTTAGTGCATGAGTTGTTTGCATATTTTATAAACGTCTGCATATAAAACTCTCTTACATGGAAATATTATTCTAATTGACAATGGCGAAGAGATTTTAGTTACTAAAGTGTTTATGCATTTTAACAGCCCACCTCCTTGCTACTTTTAAAACAAGTAATTCGAACTTTGTGAACTAATTACGGGTGTTATGACGAGTCCTTTCTTTCAATCCCTTTACAAGACACTTATTGTTTATGTAACAAACGTACATTAGACCCTCATATTTAATTAAGTGAGATCAAAGTAATTTATTGTTATAAGGTAGCACTTCAACTTCAACCTTCCACATTTCACCCAGGTAATCACTTCTTTGTGACATGTGGTTGAGCTGAGGTGTAGCCAGTTTTGCAGACAATATAGATGGTCCGTATCGCCATTATACTCACTATTGACCCCAGTCTCAAGTATCAAGAAACGTTTTATTTCTAAATTTTAACTATGCACGCCCGAATCGTCTTGGATAGTATTCGCGTGAATTCTATAACCAATTCACTACTAGGTTAGTTCGAAATAAACAACTCCTTTTCAAATAATTAATTTTGCTTTTTTCATCATTTTATATAGTCTCCATAATTATTGCATTGATGGCTTAATTAAATTCCATTAATTCTAATGATAATACTTACGCTGGCTTATAAGATTTATAACGGTAAAATAAGACCGGGTTTTTTCAACTGTAGTTATCTTTTTGTCAGGGTCTTATTAAGCTGGACGCGCTCGCACAGCTTCGAGTGCTCCAGGTGCTGCGAGCGCGTCCAGCTTAATAAGACCCTGACAAAAAGATAACTACAGTTGAAAAAACGGGGCCTTAGCTTTATTTGCCGCTGACGTGTGTCTGTTCTTTAAACGATTACGTGAAGTGTTTTATACCAAAATGATATTAATTACAAAATGTCAAAACGTTTTACCAACGAAAGTATCATTAATTTACTCTAAATCTTTATTAATTATTCAAACTCTGTAGCAGCCGCAACATAATTTAATACGTTACATATAAATTGAACCGTCAATGTTTACTTCGCCTATTTTCTTACTTACAAATTACAATGTTTTGAAGTTATACTTCTTTTGGCGCGTTAGGGAAAAAATATGAGAGTAAATTTTTACGATACGCGCGCACACCGTCACGAAAAACGACACCCTGAAGTTAGCTATAGTCAACATTTTAGTTTTGAATTTTGAACGTAGAATAAGGCGAAAGATTTTTATCTTGTTTCGCCAAAGAAGTATAATTTCTAACGCGTGTACATAAGTACACACTACACACACACTTTTTCTTTTTGTTCCTAGAATACTTAATAATAATAATAGCTTTATTTATTCCATGCTTTACATTTTTTACCTGCGCGGACATCTTTAATATTTTACTTTCTTATTCTTTATCTAATTATATTTAATTATTTATCTACAATTTAAACATAAATATGTAAAGTAACATGCCGTGCTCGTAGATTATTCGATTATAAACAGAATTATACGAATGCCAATATTATTTTTTTATTCATATCTATATATCACAGTTTAACAACTAAATAGTTTCAATGTGCCCATATAACTATACTAGTTGTATATCTATATATATTCCCTTCGGGATAAAATAAGATCTCGAGGTCACGATCGCATGTCATAAAACTTCAATATAAAATCAACCATAAATATTCAACAATATGGCGCAATTATTTACCTACAGTATAATTCAAACAGAAATATAGAAATAAAATGTAATTCAAAGTCCATTGGCAACGCATGGGCCGTGGCGCGTCGCTTGCCAAAACCAATAAATGGGCAGTCACGTCGGAGACAAGTAATGTTTCTGTAATTGCTAAATCACACTGGAGTTTGTATGACCACGTTTTTTTACCTCTTTTTACTAAATATATCCTCGTTACTGCCATTATAAATGCCAAAGAATATTTTTTGTTAGAAGTGCATATAGAAATCGCTGCATGGATTTCTATGAAATTTGGCACAGGTAGACCACATAATGTAAATTATACAGGCTATTTTTCTCCGATAAATGCACAGTAGGGTTTTTCGGGAAATTATTATCATGCACCATGATAATACTCCTTCAGGAGCCGCAGGCACCTAGTAAACAAATCGGAGTATTATCATCATTACATAGTATAAAACAAAGTAGCTTCCCGCTGTCTGTCTGTCCTTATGTAAGCTTAGATCTTTAAAACTACGCAACGGATTTTGATGCGGTTTTTTTTAATAGATAGAGTGATTCAAGAGGAAGGTTAATATGTATAATACATGCAAACTATAGTTGAGAATTATATATATTATAATTCTTCTGTGCATGTGTATGTCACTGAACTCCTAAACGGCTGGACCAGTTTTAATGAATTTTTTTGTGTGTATTCAGGTGGATTCGAAAATGTTTCAGATTTACAATTCGGTCCGGGAAAATGTATAGTTTGTATATAAAGTGACTTTTATACAGGAAAAACTCGAAGCCGCCGGCAAATAAATAAATAAAAAACATTGTTTTAAATTGTTTTCTATACTTTCCTACCCTATAGGTCGGCAAAATACCTTTGGTATTGTATATTCATGAGCGGCGATAATAGCTTACTGGTGGGCGGTGACCCACTTGCTCGTTGGATAGCTCTCTACGATAAAAAAATAAACAAACTTCCTTACATAAATGTATTTTCCTAACTATATATTACTCTCAAAATAAACGATCTTCAACATTGCCTTTAGATATAGGCAGGCGTATATCGTATCCGATATTATTTTAACTCGTATTCAATTCATTACAAGGTGGACAGACGACTTGATAAAGGTCGCAGGAACACGCTGGGTGCAGGTCGCTTTTGACAGGTCCGTCTGGAAATCTTTGGGGGAGGCCTATGTTCAGCAGTGGACGTCATGTGGCTGATGATGATTCAATTCATGACGAATTGTGTTCGTTATTACAATTATGAGTAAGTAACGATTGTTTATACATATTATATGGATTACTGATTGTTATGATGATGTAATTAAAATTACAAGCTTGAATTATAAATCATCGTTTTGTCCCGGAGCTTTTATAATGAAATTAATGGAAATCAAATTTAGTATATTTGTTTTTAAAGAGGTATATAACATCCTTGAGTGATGTGCATACTCTTGTCACTACAGTTTAAAAGAATATATAATAACAATAAGTATGCAACATTACAAGCATTATAGATTTTTAAAAAGAATGGGCATCCCTATCCCTATTGCTCCAGTTTTGATGGGAAATGGACGCCCTTGGGCGAGGAATACAATTGATAATGTATTACATCCACAGAATTGAACATCAACTCGAAAAATAATAAGTCCAATCTATACTAATAGAATAAAGCTGAAGAGTTTGTTTGTTTGTTTGAACGCGCTAATCTCAGGAACTACTGGACCGATTTTGAAAATTCTTTCACTAATAGGAAGCTACATTACTCCTGAGTGCTATAGGCTACTTTTTATCCCGGAAGAACTTTTCCACGCGGGCGGAGTCGCGCGCAATGTTAGTTATTGATATAAAAACGAATAGATTTGATACATCCGTTAACTTTACTTATTAAGGCCTGACGCTAATCGGCTTTTCTGGCCACACAGGGGACTTTAGGGTGTGGTAAATTAAGTGACCATGCTGAGGGCACCCCACTAACGGGTTACGAACCTCGGCTCAGGACGGTCACTGAAAGAGGATGAGACATCAACGATTAGTGGGGAAGATTGGTGTTTAACCTAATCCTATCCATTTGTTTCGTCGGCACGCGGGCCGGAACTGTTAGGGCCGTTAGGGTCGTCAGGGGGGCGAAGGGGAACGTGGCGAGGTCCTCGACGGCGAGGACGGAACTGTGGTCGTGTTGAGTGTAAGAATTTTAAAAACTCGTTCTCACTACGGATGGCCAGAGTGATGTCGTCCTCTGGATCGGTTAATACTGAACGCGCCTGTCTCCATTTGGCGTGGTCAAATCTATACTAATATATAAAGCTGAAGAGTTTGTTTGTTTGAACGTGCTAATCTCAGGAACTACTGTACCGATTTTAAAAATTCTTTCACTAATAGGAAGCTACATTACTCCCGAGTGCTATAGGCTACTTTTTATCCCGGAAAACTTTTCCACGCGGGCGGAGCCGCGCGCCATGCTAGTGGAGTATATATGGATGCTTTGCGGACTAACATATTTGGGTGATTTACCGCCCGATCGAAGTAGCGTCTGCTGGCCATATGCATGGAATGCCTGATGGTCGGCATGTTGGTGTCCACGTGGAGGTTGCGATTGCGAACGTACCACTGGGCACCTAGAGCATGTCGGAGAAAACACCTCACCTCACGTAAATACTACTAAATTGCCGTGCAGTTGAATGGCTTTTGTGGCTCTCTTCTTTTGAATATTCGTGTAAACAACTTATTAATAACTAGCGGCCCGCCCTGGCTTCGCACAGGTAGCAAAGCATAATATTTTATGCCTACATTTATTTTTCTGTCATACAATATAATTATGAACTATACACATAAACCTTCCTCTTGAATCACTCCGTACATTGGTGATTTTTCGGGATAACAGTACCGGTTTATATTTTCCCGGGATAAAAAGTATCCTATGTCCGTCTCCTGGTTCTAATCTACCTCCCCACCAATTTTCAGCCAAATCGGTTCAGCCGTTCTTGAGTTATAAATAGTGTCACTAACACGACTTTATTTTATATATATAGATAGATATCTAGATAAAAATCTAAATTTATTCGGTTACCTTTGTACTAGGTATTTTTAGATCGCTATTTAATTTAATAAATGGAGGTTGGAATAGCATTAGCTTATATTTCTGAGCTTCCGGTAAACTTACGAATACTACATAAAGCAACTTCAAAGTCACTTTCCACACACCGCCACCACTTTTCAATATTTTCCATCATTGTAAAAACCGATCCATTCACGCTATTCCCTACAAACAAAACTGAATTGGTTTTACGTACAGTATTTTATTCGAATTTTAGATAACACGCTCTAAAGGTACGGTATTGTATAAAAAATAATCCAAATAAATTGAATCAACCCAACATGAATGATTGGAATTCTCGTGATGCCGACTCGCGCTTCGCTGAAAGGAAAATAGATTTCCGTCTTCACTTTTAACACCGCATACCTCGAGCGACTCCCCATGATTTCGTACGGAAGCAACTCTGAACCTAATTCGGCACGTTTCCCACATTGCATCACTTTTGTAAATTGCTGTCGTAGAAACAAAAGGGATAGGCACTTATTGATTTGAGGGCACTTATTCTGGTAAAATATTTTTTTACGCGGTAGTAGGCTTTCACGTTTGTATTATCAACATGTTTTTTTTGTATCAACATTGAAATACTCCTAGCCAATTTCGGCCACGGCGGCCAATCTCAACGTAGATCTGCCAGGTACGCTGGAGATATTATAGTGCACAAGTGTGTGCGCAATACACAGGTGCACTCGTTATTCCTTCACTCTCATAGACCGGTGAGACGGCAATCCGACATGACCGGAGAGAGACCAGCCGCAGGACCAACAATTGGCTTTACGTGCTTAACATAACATAATATTAACATCACGTATCAACATAACATATCGGTAATGAAATGAAATAATTTATTCGAACCCATAAATAATGTTATACGTTATTTAGATTCCGTCAATATTAACTCTACCAACAGTTCGGAAAGCAGTTCTCACTAGAGAAGAACGGGCAAGAAACTCTAGTATTGCTCTTTTCAAAATCAGTTCAAGGTATAAAATACAATGCATGATCTAGAAAAAAAACAGTATTTGTTTACTTTTGTTTAGAGCAGTTCATTTATATACTCGCAAATAGGTAGATAGGTGTATCCTTAATTTTTCATTTTATGGTTTTATGCGTGAATCCTAAGTAGTGACCTTTGAGTACCGATATACTACTAAGCTACTTCTACGCTTATAATTTTACAAAAATCCTAATCCTGTATCGCTGTCTCCCAATTGGATTAAAGTTCGGGGTTCATTAGCCTTTTAAATGGGGCAGAGATATTGTTAACGGAGGTTATTTGGGAAAGTTTGTGATAATGTAAAAAAGCCGGGCTCCATTTAGAATAACATAGGCTTTTATTTTTAGTGATGCTTAAATTACCAAACTAAGAAGTGAAACAACGTATTTTGTTTTTATTTTTTCGTATACTTATAATACATACATGCATTTGCATGATCATGTCAGGTAACGTATTGAAGGGAAGGCAACAGTACAGGAAAAGGCACGCATTCTTGATTTCCTTTCCATGAAAATTATAGCAAATTGTGGGGTGGCCAAAGAGTTCTAATATTACATATAGCGGACATTGGGAAAATTTTCATGCAAAAATTTTGAACCTGTTCGTCAGTAACTCAATCTACCGTGAAATAGCAAAACACGTATGTAAAATGCATTAGAACATACTTTTACATGATCGTAATACGCAAATTGGCATATTTCCTTCCAAAGTATTGTTTTCTTTACAAAATTAACGCATACCGAGACGTATTGTCACATAGATGTGTCAGATAAGACAGCGACTTATTACCAATTGGTAATAAGGGCCTGATGTCCGGTCTATAACTATACTGTTGAATGTCTATGGGGGTGGCACTCGTTGTGCGAACAATTTAAGATGCAAATTGATCGTGCGCGTCATAACAAAGTGACACAACTGTAGCATAGATTATAATTTCGCACCTTTAGGACGAAAACGACACAATTCAAAAAAATCGAAAATTGAGTTATAGTCATAAAATTACTTAAAACGAAATTTTCAATACAACAATAGTTCAAACACCGCCATATTCAAGCGGGAAAAGGACAAAACTATTATATCGGTCCCTTTTTATTATATTTTCAAAAAGAAGGGACCAGTTTTGTGTAATTTTATGACGATAAACCAATTTTAGATTTTTTTTTAATTGCGTCGTTTTCGTCCTAAAGGTGCGATTTATTGAAGTCGAGTATCAACTATTTTTATTAGTAGCGACGGGTTGCTCATGCAAGTTGCGGATGCTTTAGGTACTAAAGGTTACGGGGTGTCTCGCACAAAGCTTGGTCATTTTATAGCCAAAGCCGTGAAAGCGTGTAATATCATTCCAACTTAGAGAACTGAGAACATTGGCATTGTGGCGTCGTAGTAAGCATCTGTTAGTTAATAACTTTATATTACGGTTGATCTAGTGAGCTCTTTATATAAACTACATTTTATTCCCTGCAACATGGTTGAGGAGGCCGATGGCTGGCACATGCGTCATATTCGTGAACGGGTGCTGCTTGCGTGGACTGGTCTGTTCTGTTTGATGGTTGACTCTATTGTTTACTTAAAATTAAACATGTAGCTGGTTATTTGACTTAGGTACTCTCCGTTAATTTTCGCATTTAATATCCATCTTTGAAATTGAATTTATATTGTTACTTGCAAATTGTAATATATATATAAAAATATATAACAATTAAAGACCTACGCTGAGTTTCTTGGTGCTTCTTCTCAGGTCAGTGGGCTTTTCCGAAGCACTGGTAGAATCTTTAGATACTAAAAAATTGTAAAAATGACGTGTAAAAGTGCCCTTAGGGGCCTAATTACTTAATAAATGATTTGAATTTGAATATATAAAACAAAACTAAAGAAACTTAGGAACACGCAATTAACTTAACTTAATTATTTCGTTTTTAATTTTATAATTAAATTAATAATTTCTAGTTTTTTCTTTTATATATAATTGATAACTTGTAATTCCATTTGGCATTCACTTGTTATTTTATAAAATTCTTTTTTTTAATGTTTAATCACTTTTAGTTGTACCAATAGCATCTACTGTACTGTATAATAGCTTTCTATAAGTGGAAACTTTATTGATTTCTGCATTTAAATTATCTTACCTAGCTTATAAGAATTAAAATATTGTATGTTTCCCAAATAAATAAATAAATAAATTTTCGTGATGTCAAAGATTGTATTTTATAACTTCTATGTGTGCAAAAGCTATTTATATGAAAGCGCAATTTTTTTAATCAATCTTATCTAGTTCCAACATGAGACGCTTTATGAGATTATTTAAATTAAGAAACATTTCTACAATGTTATTTATAAGAGATGTTTTTTTTTTATTGCAATGAATGCCAACAAGAGCATACCGTTCGGCTGATGGTAAGCGATACGACCACACATAAACATATTGTCATGTTACTTGATCGTTACAATTATATTCTCTCTTTCTACAGAAATAATACACACTAACTTTTTCAACATATTTTGTCACTTTTTAATACCTATAATATTATGTCTCATAAATATTAATATGTACCCAAGTCAAAAATAGATAAATGACCTCTAAAATACTTTGATAGTACGAAAAATTCCTGTATATGCGCCGCTATTGTTTAACACTAACGCTATGAAATATTATGTTCATTCATCTCAATTTGTTCAAATCAAAATGTGTGGCCGTATGTCGCGCAGTGATTCAACGCCGCTTATCTAGCTAATGGAAAGGTCACTGAAAGTGAAAAAACGTGCCGTAGAAAAAGACGCGGCTTTTAATGGATTCTAATCTTGAGAGCCTAGAGATTGACATACTTTGTAATTCATTTTAATATTATCTTTCGCTTGAAGGAATAAAGTCATATTTTCTATGTTTAATCAAATACACATTTTTATATCAGTGAATGACGAGACGAGTATGTTGTTCGTCTCATAAGAACCACGCTTTCCTGAAATAAAAGCAATGTCACATAGAGTTAAAATTGCTTGCTACATTTCACGACACTTATATAAAATTCATAATGTGTCCTGTACTATCACTGGCTTGAATATTAAACCGATAAAACTGCCGCAACATCTAAAACAAATATTTGCGGATAACACAAACATTTGTGGGGAGTCGGGGCTCGAACCTCCAGCATTGTGCGGCGTGCCCTACCGAGGCTGTCAATGGTAATAAATTTCTCCTTAGCGCCAAAGTTTTTTTTTTTTTTTTTTTATTGCTTTGTATGACGAGACGAGCATGCCGTTCGCCTGATGGTAAGCGATACGACCACCCATAAACAGTAGCAACACCATCCAGCACCTTGACTGACAAAATACTGAGTGGCATTCTACTGCGCTCGTCATCCTGAGACATAAGATGTTAAGTCTCATTATGTCCAGTAGTTATACTGGCTACAATATCCTTCAAACCGAAACACAACAGTGCATGCACACTGTTGCTTGGCGGTAGAAATAGACATTGCGGTGGTACCCACCCAGACGGCCTCTTACATAATGAGAGACCTACCACCAGCAAAAGGTTACCTTACTATACTACTACTAGATACCAGACACCGAGTAGAGGTATATTGTTTTCGCTTCTCAAGATGTACACATAAACTGCGGATTATTTATGAATTTTAGATGAAAGGTACCATTCAGATGTAGGCGTGGAGTAACGTATCACCTATTTTTATGCGGCAAAATTACATAGTAGCACTTTTATTCGTTCCAGGAATTTTAACGGGAATAGAATGCTAAGGCTAGTTATGTGTCTCAAAACGAAATACAGTGACAGCAAACTAAATTAATACGACATGTTCTTACGACGTAAAACTTACGTAATTTCCCGTAACAATACTAATGGACCTTGTTGTCTAAGTCAGTTTTCAGTGATTTTCAAATAAACGTATTTTCAAATTTACATGTCGATCTATAAAACATTTCTTGCAGTTATACTTCTTTTGGCACGTTAGGGAAAAATGATGAGAGTAAATTTTTACGATGCGCGCGCACATCGTCACGAAAACCGACACCCTGAAGTTAGCTATAGTCAACATTTTAGTTTTGAATATTGAACGTAGAATAAGGCAAAAGATAAAATTTGAAACAGATTTTTATCTTGTTACGCCAAAGAAGTATAACTTCTAACGCGTGTACACACACACTTTTTTTCCGAAAACAAACATTGGTCCTTGAAACCGTCTCAAAATTTGTGATTTCTTACATTAAGAATTAAAAGTTTTAATACAGTACACAAATCCGTTTAATTTTATAGAATGAAAGAATTTATCCAATTCTATTATGATCGAATCCGTGGAGGCTGAGGCTCGCCCCCTATCACATCATGGGACGGAATACGCTTGGCGAAAAGTGGGTGCACAGTTGCGCCTCTGCCTACCCCTTCGGGGATAAAAGGCGTGAGTATGCGTGCGAATCCGTGGAGGGTCTAAAATATCGTTTATCCAAAGGCAATATCAGGATGACATTACAAGCAACGGATGAACCATATTGATTCAGGCCGATACGTCAAGAGCGAATGGAATTCAATCGTATTGAAGCAATGTCTGAATAATAAAATCACTAAGAATTCTTACATCGAGTGCCAATATGTTTGATCGCTTTTGTCTCCTCTTGGTTTGAATATTGATATAGAAATATTGGTCGTACAAATATTGTTTGCGAAAGTTTATGTAAAGACATTTTGTGTTATTGTCGATGTGAATACTGAGATTGGATGTAAGAGACGAATGCATTGTGGACCCGAGGTTATAAGCCCTCTGCACCCAACGGTGCTGCGACCTTTGACATGTCATATATCCACCTGGTGAAGGGTTACAAAGTTTATTCGTTAGATATTGTGCTTTTAGATAATAACACGATATGAGAAATACTCGATAAGTTCTTACTGGGATTTCAGAGAAAGTATAGTTCCAGAAATAATTTCGGCATGTATTAAAGATTCTTTCATTTCACGATTTCATTTATTAGCTGAGCTTAGAGAGTTCCAAGACTTTATTTTGATCGAAGAGTTAATTTAAATCACAAAAAATCAGCGATTTTTTTCATATTACAACGATGTTTCTATAAATAGAAAGTTCTAGGTAAGTATAACGTGTGTGGATCGATTCCTGTAGGAGTAATGATGCATTCATAAGCCGCAACGTCGCGTTGTAGCGCTGCGGCGCGATAGCTGCATTTTGAAGGTTCTTAGTATCTTAAGTAATTTCGAGAGATAGATATTTTTATTTTAAACTAGTTTTTGCTCGCGGCTTCACTCGCGTGAAAAAGTTTATGCGGGATAAAAAGCCTTGCTTTATGTTTTCCCGGGATAAAAAGTCTATGTCCTTTCTAGTGTCTCAAACTATCTCCATACTAAATTTCATCAAAATCCGCTCAGTAGTTTCGGAAATATGCAGTAACAAACAAACAGAAAAACAGACAGACAGAAAAGAATTATAAAAATCGCTGATTTATTTTTCATTACTCTTCTTTAGTCACCTTTTTTTTATGATATAGGGGGCAAACGAGCATACGGTTCACTTGATGGTAAGTGATCACCGCCGCCCATGAACATCTGCAATTGAGATGCGTTGCCGGCCTTTTAGGTGGGAATACGCTCTTTTTTATCACATTTCTTTCAATGGGATCTATTACTTTATTATAGAATAGATATCTATTTTTTTTAGCAACATCATCCAGCACCTTGGCTTATCAAGAACTGTGTGGTATTCCACTGCGCTCGTCATCCTGAGACATGGGATGTTAAGTCTCATTATGTCCAGTAGATGCACTGGCTACAATGTCCTTCAAACCGAAACACAACAGTGCATGCACACTGCGGCGGTAGAATTAGACATTGCGGTGGTACAGTTTTACATGTGAATGATTTACAGCGATAAAACTCGATGACAGTCATAAAAAAAATGTATTAAGCGACTGTCATAAAAAGCCGTGATACTAAGATATTGCTAAAAAGGTTAGATGCAGATGTTATACAGATGTGATGCAGTAGTGAGACAGACGTCTCTAAGTTCGAACTAACGGCCAAGACGCACTGTCGTGAGGGTCTTGACCCTTTTATATTAAAACGAGCATTTTATTATAAACCGTCCAACTGTTGGGCGTAGGCCTCCTCTACTACTGAGAGGGTTTTAGGCCTTAGTCCACCACGCTGGCCTAATGCGAGTTGGCGGACTCCACCATACCATACTATACCATACCATCCCTGTATTTTATACTGCCCACTTTTGAGCACGGGCCTCCTCTATAACTGAGAAGGTTTAGGCCTTAGTCTACCATTTTTTTTATCGCGGGGAAAAACGCGTTATCGCTACCACTACTGTGGGGTAAGAAAAACAACAACAGGCTTTAACAACAGGTCTACCATGCTGGATTCCTTCACCTTTGAAAATGTTACGGAGAAATTCTAAGTTATGCAAACTTACGATGCTTTTCTTCACCGTTAAAGCAAGTGAAACATATAATACACACATAGCTTTAGAAAAGTCCGAGTTGCGTGCCATTAGGTTTGGAACCTGCAGATCTACGTCTTAGCAGACCATTCCACTGTCGGGTAGGATATCACCGCTTTCCTTTACCCTTTTGTTACCCTCCAAATAACCTTGCTTTTACAGCAATACAGCTGCGATTCTGAATGCGTTTTCTTAAGTACTAAGTTTTTGATGAATAATAATTATAAACTGTAATTTGTGCCAGGGTTTATAGATACATTCCCCAGTGCCTCTTATGACTACTTCTACGTTCCTATACAGTTTGAATCACCCGAGTCCAATTAACACCGCGCGTTTCCACGTTCTTAATTAGATTTCTCATAACATACGATGTTTTTGAACGTCAAATATGAAAATAGCTGCAGGAAATCTAAATGTTACTACTGTTTTTAAGCAATCTACATTTTGGCAAACATCGCATGTTACTGGTTTTTAATTTAACGCCATGTGATTCGCTGCCGGCTGATGGCTTTTCCGAGCCTGTACATACATTTAATATTTTTTGAATAAAAATAATTGGGGAACACGAGGAATATGTAATCTTGTAGCTTTTATTCAAGAACATAATATTTCACGTTAGTATTCAAAGTAACAAGACTTTGACGCGCGTATTTATAAAACAACTACAATGTCGCTTTCGTGCAGCAAATAAGATCTCTGTATTCTGCGCCAGCGGATGGTACATGTCAAAGGACTCATAGTAGTAGCCTTATGGAGAGGCTTTCGTGTAAGGGACATGGGCGTTAAATCGAATAGCCTGTCTGACAACTATTTGATTAGTATGCGGCGCGGAGAGAGCTCTTGACAGCGTGTGCGCGTCGCGGCATACATAACACTTTGACGATTGGTAAAAATAATTCTGTTTTATATCGATTCAATCCATTGTGATTGTATAGATTTTGATTTCGATAGTTTCTGATTTGGATATTTATTAAACATTATTCAATATTTTAAACATATGTTTACCCTTCGTCTCAAACGAAATTGTGAAAACGAACCGTGGCGAAAGTTTGCGCATAATTAAATATTCGCAATGAATAAACCAAGCACGACCCCGAAAAGGTTCATCTGAAAGGCTTTAACATATTAATGATATGAAATGCTCTCGTGTATACAATATGAGGGTATAATAAGTACACGCACTTTGTATGTGCATGTGGCTACGTCGCGTCGCCACCGCGATGTTTTAATTAATTGGCTTAACATCTGTTTAAATGGTTTCCTCAGTTATAAACTAATGTAATTTATCAATATAAATTATGCATGTCTAACTCGATTCAAGTCTACCAAGGTAATCAGTAATATTTCAGGTCGGTTGAAGTCTCGGCCGGTGCGCTTCAAGGACGCGTCAAGTCACGAGTCAGACCGGCGAGATAGACCGCCCGCGCCGCGCCGCTCACATATCAACGTAATCGACAGTGAAATTGTATCGCCCACAGCATTCAATGAATATATAATAATAATAATAATTCGCTCTTGGTTTTGTTCTGTTATTTCAACTAACATTAAATATTCGACCTACGGCAACGTTGACTCCACAGCGACCCCTTATCGAATAAACGTTACACGATTTACGGAATAAAGTACGTTTCTCCATAAAATCCAGCCTTGGTCAGTAAAATATAAAGCGTTACAGCCGACGTAAGCGTCCGGGGAGTTGCCATGTTCAACAAAAGGTCCCCAGGATTTGCTGGACACGTAAAATAAGGGTAAATGTCTGTCCAAACTTGCTTCACAGGAGTTTAACAGCGAAAAACTTCTCCGCACTAAGCCTTGTAATTGTCTACGGCAGATAATCAGTGCTCCAAGTTTCGGCTTCGTTTGAAGACGAAAAGAATAGCTAATTAATTAAGACGACTTGTTATAAGTTTTTGTCCGTCTCAAACAAACTCGTATATATGTATTCTCTATGAAGAAATGGTTCTGAAAAGGTCCAAAGCTTTCATGCATAATTTAGATAGGGTTGTACAGCATTTCATCTCGCGGATAGGAATAAATAAAAGTGAATGGCTGCACGAAGAAAAGGGCCTCAGGCTCGGCGTGACCTCGTTGCAGTGCTGGGGCTTCTCAAATACATGTACTTTTCAAGGGCTTACGGACGAAACTACAAGTGGATTAAACCACAACGGCAAATTGGATAAAGTTCACTATCAGGACATTACATACCCCGTATTCAGGTTCAGAAGCACTGCTTCAGAAGGGAAGTTACATTGAGTCTATGCATTGATTGGTACGTTAGACATTCTTTTATTTTATTTAAACTTTAACACATGTATTACGTAGTATATTGTACCCCTAGCAGAAATATTTGCGTTATAGTATACGCTAAGTTTTCTTACGTTTAAGACGATTTTTGTATGGAAATATGAACAGCGGCTCAGTGAGCGTATTTGGAACTAAATAAGGCATGAATATTGCGCGCGTGTAATTTTCGAATAACAAATACTTAGTATTGACATAGAACAGTGTGTGTCAAAATGTATCAGAATCGGTAGCACGAATCTTTTCGTGACGTATAGTATCGTCTATCGACTGTAGTTCTCTATATTTCTCTAGTATTTCTATACTTAAACGTTAACTCACTCGACAGTCGATACGAATATTTGGCGCAATTCTTTATTATTCGTGCTGGGGTATAGACAACTGACATTAAAGTATAATAAAAACTTTTAACAAAAAATAGCACCGACTTCAAAAGCCACTATAATGTAAAATATAACTAATACTTTGCTCATGGGTTTTAAAGAAATTTAAATACTACCAATATTATATACACTGCCATTCGTGTGATTATATTTATGTACGATGAATTAACCTTTTATGACTCTAAACGTCGACGGGCCTAATTATGACCGAACGTAAACTTATAGGATCGTCGGGGAAGTGTCACGCTAGGGCAACAGCTCAGCTCTGTATTATAATATAAAAGACTCCTTCATTTGGGTAGAACAGCCTGATGCTCACTGTTGAGTGGTTAATCTAATCTCTAGAACATCATACGCAGTTTGATTAGACTTTGCAAACCAAAGTCAAAAGGTATACATTCCCCGAGTTTCTAGTAGATCCTGAAATCAGGTGTAAATCTGAATGATCCATTATGTAGCAATGATGAATGATTTATTAAATCAGGAGTTAAACTTTCTTCTCCTTTAGTAGAATCGCAAACTTGCATGGGCGTTTTGCGTCCCACACATATTACACTAATATATGTACGTACCTATTAAAAGAATGCTGCAAGTCATCATAATATATTCATTCTCAAGACGAAACAGCTTATATTTCTCATATTTTGAGTTCCATTAGAAGTCTATAGATAGATATTAAAGTTAGATACTAAGCACATACTATCGAATCTGTCGAAAAGCGCCTACTCATTTTTTTATAGCAATATGATAAATCTACGTTTTTTGCTATTTATTACTTTTTTATAAATAAATGGTTTTATATACCTATTTATCACTAACCATCTAGTGGAAGTCCCTGTTATTCGTATAAAGGGTCACCTTGCATATGAAATATCTTTTATTATGATTTTATACAATAAAAAATAGCTCAAATTTATGCATTGCTAATAGACTTTCTTAAGGGCACTTCTAAGTCGTCGAATGAAATTACTCGTATGATTCAGGTCTATTCAGTCTGTTCCATAAAATGATGAACCCTAAACTAAGATATATTGAAATGGGACCACTTCGAGACCCTTTTTTACTAAACAAAGAAGGAGTCAAGGAAATACGCTCCCAATTTTAAGAGAAATCAGTGTACATACATAAAAAAAATACAAACACACGAATTGAGAACCTCCTCCTTCTGGAAGTCAGTTCAAAATAGCACCTTGTAAAAATTAAGATTGTTACAGTTGACTAAATTGCAAATACGGAGATATCAAATTATAATTGAATAATGATTGAGTGCTTTTAAAAACCTATGAATTATTTAAATCTCTATTTACTTACATAATTATAAATTTATTTAATATCAAAAATAAATGAACTATTTATACTAATAATAATTAACAATGTAAAGTTATCAATACACAGTAGTTCCTACGGAATCCAAGATATCCTATTCTGGTAGGCACGTTCGTTTACCAAAAATCTTGCTTCAATAATCATTCATGAATACCAATGTAAACAACATTCCAATGTAACAAAACTTAATTTCATAAGAACCTTTCCTACTATCCAGACTCTAAATGATTTTAATAGAATTCAATAAGGAAGCATCCAAAACGGCCGGATGGTAGAAATTCTCTGTTTTATAATTTATGCGTTAATCTTCTTGGTGATTACACGTTTTTCCGCATAATTTAGAGCGGAGGCGCACGGCGCGTCGGTGACACGAGATAAAATAATTGTGCATCCAGTAATTAAGATATATGGCCACATTAGCCGGAGGGGATTCATTTCATTAGAAATTCTTTGGTATTACCCGTAAGCCTTTTGTTCCGTAATGTTTGATCGTTAGGCATGTGTTATAACATGGCTTCCAGACTTTACTTATTTTCTGAGAATCAAAATTAGTGGGATAAAGTGTAAAAAGGTGTAGAGACACGGCAACTATACTGCACTCGGTTTTCAAAAGCGTCGCATTATCGCACACATAGTTAAATATTATAATAACACACTATAATACGAAACGTGAAAGTTTTACGGCATGTCATCATTCTCATATAGAACATTTTATGGAACATTCTTTACACGACAAAATTCACCATTCTCCCATGAAACTATAATACCGGTACGCTATGTTGGCCGTTTTGACAATTGTCCGCTCATCAAGTTTCATATTAATGCATAACTACGTTGAAGGAGCTAATTCGTGTACATTATTGTCAATAGTGACGTGCATTAAAATTTATGGAATGCATAATTTTACGACAGAACTCGGCATTAGTTTTCGATAATTTTATAAAAAGAAAGAAAATTTCTTACTATCGTCACTTATAAGATCGCTGGCCAGCACGACATCTCCCTCCGGCTAACACGCGTCGTCGTTTTTCAATTATAATGTTTTTTTTTTTTTTTTATTGCTTTGAATGACGAGACGAGCATGCCGTTCGCCTGATGGTAAGCGATACGACCACCCATAAACAGTAGCAACACCATCCAGCACCTTGACTGACAAAATACTGAGTGGCATTCTACTGCGCTCGTCATCCTGAGACATAAGATGTTAAGTCTCATTATGTCCAGTAGTTATACTGGCTACAATATCCTTCAAACCGAAACACAACAGTGCATGCACACTGTTGCTTGGCGGTAGAAATAGACATTGCGGTGGTACCCACCCAGACGGCCTCTTACATAATGAGAGACCTACCACCAGTAAATTGAGTGAATTGAGATTTCACGTGTCGATACTATAAGGCCGATTGTGCTAACTATCTTAATTTTAGCGTGCTACTTACAGACTGTTTATAACGCATCTACACTTTTTTCATTAAACATCATTGGATAAAGTAGTTTTAGTATATTATACCTTTGTACAAAAATATTTCTCTAAATAAATATTATTTCGGACGTTTAAAAGCGTCTGGCGGAACGTGCCACCGATGGGAAGTGATTCGCAGCAATGATTATAATTTTAAACAATATTTTAAAAGACACATGTAAATATCAGCACTGAGTCCATAAGAAAAGTGAGTAAAATTTTATGCAACTTTGCCATCTGAAGCCTGTAAATTGGCCGTCAGAACGTAAGCTAGCGTGTATGGCATAAATGCATTAAAGTCACTAATCCTAACACTATTTTATCCTACACATTTTGTTGCATGAAAAATAAGTAAATTCTGGTGGTCTTAGGATCTTTATTGAACCTTTAACTTTTAATTTCCAATTTTTTGATAGTATAAACTTTATACATACATCGAAGAAATTATATGACGACTGAATGGAAAAGTCAAATAATTAACCTATTCTTTATAAGAATGCAATGTTTTATAGTATGATTTCCGAATGACTTATAAATGAATGAAAATCAACACACAGTGACCCACGATGATGATTAATATCCATTATTGTAAATGCTAAGATATCGTAATAATCAGTCAATTTCAAGTACATTTCCGGGACCAAATCACCTTATTTTACCAAGGATTTTTAAATTATTTTTCCAGTACATCAAAGTACTAAATTATATTTTTATACTACGTTTTAAATCAAATCATCATATTTTATACGAGCAATATAATGTATAGTAAAACTGAGAATGTAAATGAGTAATCTCGATCGAGTACCGCTTCGTAAACCTGACTCATCACTGAGTGAGAGTACGTCGACGGCTCCGACTTATCTAATGCACTCTAAAACCATTATTCGGTACGTGGTGTATTGGGGATTTTGATTTGTATAAAAATGAAAATAAGACACTTTTTTAGAAGTAATAGTGTAATTAGTAATACAGTAGCTTCATGACCTATTCTAATTATGATAGTTAATTATATTCTAATAAGCAAGGATGACTCGGCTAGGATACCTCCTCTCAAAGAAATAAATATGATAAAAGTAGGTGATCGATATCAAGACTTAAAAGTATTCAAATTCGCCTACATAATATGAAGAGTGATGCACAGAAAGTAAAGTGAAAGATAGCTGCAACTTCTTCCAAGAGTAATTTCGAATTACGTAAAAGCCTTTTGGGAAGAACACAGAGTTCCTTTTGTTCTGAATGTATTTGTGCTCTAAATTCATCAATTATCTGTTCCGATTGCGAACAAAGGGCTTGTTAAGAGTAGCTAACAACGATCTGGTTAACACCGACTCTCTTTAGATGCGTAACAATGTTACGTAACTTTTGTCGTTTTTCATTTTGGAAAATCGATGACTGAAGACTTCACAAGTTGAATAATTACTGTAGATGTTTTGTTGGACAAGAGTTTTTTTAAGTAACCCTTAACTTGACATAAACTGGACAGTAAATATCGAAAATTATGCGTACTCCGGCGATAGCCTACTTGGGAGTGGAACGGATTGAAAAAAGCGAGGAAGAAGCTGGCTGAGAATTGATTGATGATGTGTTTAGTCCTTGACGATGCATGGACAATAAGGTTATTGATTAAAGTATATAGAAAAATTTAATATATCCTAGTTAGACAATTTAATCACTTATTATAAGATTTTTATTATTACGATAAAGTTACAATTTTCTTACTAATCTACATATTATAGATAATTTCATCCATGATGACGCGCACTGCCAATTTTTAAGCAAAAATTTCGTGAAGAAAGACGACTTTGATTAGTCATTGTAGTGTTCGGGTGTACTTATAGGTAGTAAGTGTGTAATCACAGAACTAAACCATAAGCAGAAGGTTGTCTACTTGGATTGTAAGCAATTATAAAAAATAGTGGGGCACGTCATCGCGGATGACTTTATCTAGTTAAATATATTGTAGACCATTCGTATTCTTTGGCGTATCACGCAGAAGCCCCACATTGTAATCAAAATCTGATTACTGCGTAATATGAAGCTTTATTTTTAGTACCATACAGAGTTTGTTTCATCAAAATCGATTTAATAAATCAAGTATTAGGTGTCAGCAATCAAGTAATTTATACCGGTGGATATAGTATATTGGGAGCAGAATATAGGCCTTGTTTTATTAAAAACGGATATAGGTAAAATAAGTTATCCACTGACTGCCTCGGTGGTGTAGTTGTATTACAGTAAGATTGCAATGCTGAGGTCTCGGGTTCGATCCCCGGGTCGCGCATAGTGATATTGAATTTTTCTATTCAGTTACAGCCCGGAGTCTGGAATTAGTTCCCGATATGGCGATAGTGTGTGTTGTTTCAAGCTTTTTTACTTTCCTTTGCTTCAAGTGGATTAAAACAGTTTTATCACTCACACCGAAGCCTGCAGCTAACTCTGAAGTGGTTTGCGATGGATCCACAATTGTCTTTAATTATTATCCACCTTGGTCTCCTGCCGTCCACGGGGCTTGTTCTGAAGGTCGAAATTTTCAGAACGACAACGTTGGAACAAAAAAACGTACCGTGTTTTCTTTTGCGACACCAGCGCCATACACATCGTTAATTCTTCGAGCTGTTTCTGCAGCACTGATGTCACGGTGGAACTCATACTTGTAAATATAGCGATATTTCATGTTTTACATTGTGCGATGGCGAAGACGCCAAAGAAAAAAATAATCTCGAAAAAAACAAATAAATGACTGTTTTCGAAATTCATGCATTTATAAATTTTAATTTGGAATTCTTAAATAAAGGAGAGATATTTCAGATGAAAGTAACCTAATACTAATTTGCGTGCGCTAGTTTAGTAAATAGTCTTAGGGAACAAACGTTAAGCCAACCATCTAAGACGATTAATTTTAATAATAACGAAGCTCTGCAAAATTGGGGCTTAGACTTCATAGTGGCGTCGTTTGCTCCGAACTAACTTAAGTAGCGCTGCACTGGAATTCATGCAATTTAAATTATTTGCGGTGAATCCGTTTAAATTGACAACTATTATACATTTAAAATTGACTTACACTTAACCCATATTTAGGCACGCTTAACATAGATACGAGCAAAATATGAAATCTTTGAAAATATAAAATCAATTCTTATTTAAAAAGAATTTCATCCTATCAACATTTTGCCAGATAAAAAATAGAATTCACAAAGGGCGAGAAATTAAAGACTGCGCGCCGGAGCAGTCGCCTAAATAATTCAGCGGTTTTGACAGTGCTCAGATTAGAAAAAAATAATAGAAATGCATTAAAATATAATCACAAGGTTAATTAAGTTACATAATTGAACGAAAATATAAAAATATATTAATATTATAAATACATAATATTTAAATATAAAAATGAACATCATATTTTTAGAGATATTTTTTTTCAGTTTTAGGTATTATGTTTTATACTATATCTATTAAGCATAATCATTTCAATATAGCATCGTAATACTTAATATGCGGGTCAATTTTGCAACAGGCATTCACATAAACTAACGTAATAATGAATTCCCGTCCAATTTCCGTGAAGCTGAAATGTTGTTAATAAAGTGTACACCTGTCCTGTTGAGTTACGATGACGCGATATTAATTTTGCTAGGCGTTTGTGTTTAGGGTGATATGTAGCGTTAATCTACATGGCTATTTGTCATATTAAAGTGAAACTTGGCATTATGGAGGGCTAAATACCCACTAGTAGAGGAGGTACCCAGTAGTAGGACAGTACAATAATCATCATCAGCCACATGATGTCCACTGCTGAACTCCCCTAAAAATTTCCAGACGGACCTGTCATAATCGGCCTGCATCCAGCGTGTCCCTGCGACCTTTATCAAGTCGTCTATCTGCCTTGCAGGATATTTTTATTCTCTTTTATTGCATTGAAATTACGAGACGAGCATGCCGTTCGCCTGATGGTAAGCGAAACGACCACCCATAAACGGTAGCAACACCATCCAGCACTTTGAGTTATAAAGTACTGTATGGCATTCCACAGCGCTCGTCATCCTGAGACATAAGATGTTAAGTATCACTATATCCAGTAGTTGCACTGGCTACAATGACCTTCAAACCGAAACACAACAGTGCATGCACACTGCTGCTTGGCGGTAGAAATAGAAATTGCGGTGGTTCCCACCCAGACAGACTCTTACATATGAGAGACCTACCACCAGTGGACGGCCGACGCTGCGCTTGCCAGTACGTGGTCTCCACTAGAGATTTTTTTTGCCCCATCTGCCGTCACTATGTACCCTGCCCACTGACACTTCAGCTTGCTAATCCGCTAGGCTATACAGGGCTGGTATTATTAGCATTCCACATGCATCCCAGATTGTTGATATCAAAGCATTCACTGTGATATTGCAGGCGCGTCCCTGTTGGTAACATAAGATTCTCGAGTGGTAGCGACGGACCGGAAACCTGAGTGTAGAATAAATACTGTGCTAGATATTCTATTTACTTTAAGCTACGTTTTTCAACGCCAATGTTTTTTAACATAATGCTTTTAATTGCATAATGTACGGTAGAGTACGGGCAATAGATGTGTTTTTTTTGTGTTTTCTCTAACTAATAGTTATTTACAATTAAATCCGTTTTATTTCTTCAGTTGAATTTAAATTTATTTAAAATTTTATATGCTGATTAAACCTTATTATTATATTTGTTATTTGTGCAAATGGATTTTAAATGGAGTGTTTTTGATGGAAGCGGTATTGTTTAAAGAGCTTCGTCGAAGTACTATTTCCAGGTCAGGTACGCGACCGTTGTTTGGTTCTATAATGGAAGGTATTACAGTGGAAAGGGTATACATTAATGGCATTATGCAGGCGAACGTTGCATCCTTATTTTTTAAAGTGGTCTTTTGTTTATAGTGTCATAAATATGCAAAGAGATCTAAGATTATATAAAGAGGATTTAAGGAAAATTTTCGTAAAACATTTTGAGCCTGTTCGTCAGTAACTCAATCTACTGTGAAAAGCAAAATACCTATGTTAAATGCATTAAAACCATTGATGGGGTTACATCTTGTTAAATGCTCTGAGGGTTACATCAATGATTATAATACCCTTTCTAGCCGATTTCGGCCACGGCGGCCAATCTCAACAGAGATCAGCCAGATACGCAGGAGATATTATAGTGCACAAGTGTGTGCGCAATACACAGGGTGCACTCGCTATTCCTTTACTCTCATAGTCCGGTGAGACGGCAATCCGACATGACCGGAGAGAGATCAGGCGCAGGACCAACGGCTTTACGTGCTTTCCGAGGCACGGGGGTATCACACCGCCAACTTCCTGACTCCGAGCTGCGACTGAGTAATTTTTAAGATGGAAAAACCCAGTCACAATGTTTTTGTCCCGACCCAGGATTCGAACCCAGGACCTCAGCGCGCAAATTGTACTCGTAACGCGTACGTAATACAACTACGCCACCGAGGCATCAATGATTAGAACATACTTTGACATGATCGTAATGCGCAAATTGGCATATTTCCATCCAAAATATTGCTTTCTTTACAAAATTCGCGCATACCGAGACGTCTTGTGACTTGTCACACGGATGTGTCAGATAAGACAGCGACTTATTACCAATAGGTAATAACATTTGGATGAAAAATTTGGGCCACATGTCCGGTCTATAACTAACTATACTGTTGATTGTCTTTGTAAATATGCAACAAACACCACATTGTTTCTGCATTTTTAATAAAACAAAAAAGGAAAACCATAATTTGTATGAAATCGTAATAACTAAATGAAAGTATTAAAAAAGTTGTCTGTAACGCTATCTTGTATATAAAAATATGTCAAAGCTCAGATATTAGGGGTTCACATACGTAAACATTAATTTATCACTCTCGACCATTGATCTATTAAAAAAAACAATATATCAATGTTCTCGACTTTTTAATTTGTTCGGTTATTTAATTTTTTCTGGCAGTGATATATGACCTAATATTGATCACGTCGGAGTTTAAACAAGTTCGTACCCACAATCTGATACATATCACTATAATAAAATCTGGTTATAAATATTCCTGCTCGTTGAGATCGAATTTTTGACATGTTAAAGAAATGAAGTATTTATTTACGATTTGCAGACCCCAATAGATTTTACGTGTTGACGAAAAGAAATGTTTATTTATGACCTGCAGACCTGAAGAGATTTATTCAAATGAAATCATGTTTATAGCCGCAAAGCATTGGTATATTCGATAGTATCAGTCTTCACGGGCCGTAGTTAACTACACATAATCCCATATGTTCTAAAATCTGAAACCAAAGTAACTTTACAGATAACTAGGTGTTGCTCGCGGCTTCGACTGCGTTACAAGCCATTTCCGCTACAAAAGTCCCTAAAACACAATACGCTTCCAGCGCCATTTACTTAAGAGGCCATATACGAAATTTCAACTATTTTAGTCAACTTTTCATGGTGATTATTCAAAAAATAAACTGATCTGATTAATTTCTAATACATCATCGGAATGACTATTTCAACACTAATAAAATAAACGAGCCACATTTTTCGTATCTTTCTTTAATTTCAATCTATCCAGCAAGTTCCAACGTCTGTTTCAGAAATTTTGTTGTACGGAGACTCAAACATGTTGCCGTTTTCAATCATAATCGTGTTTTAAACTAACCAACGAAAGTTACTGTTTATTGGTATAAAAGTCGCCTTAATTATGAAAGAGACAATTTCTGTATTTTCAATGTAAAATCATACAAAATGTAAGGGTTAATGTATTCCACTCACCCCACAGTGGTGGTAGCGATAACGCGTTTTTCCCCGCGAAAAAAAAAAAAAAAAAAAAAAAAGGGTAACGTAGGAAAAAAATTCACTTTCATTTCCAATTATGTGAAAATAGTTGAAATTTTATATACGGCCTCTTAACAAGCCGTGGCATGTGAGAACAGTTAGCAGTATCAAAACTAGTCGGGAATTCAAATTATAATTCACTGAAATAGATTGCGGGCGATAACCTGAGACCTGATAAGTCATTTATTGCCTATTACCCCGGCTAAAAAAACGTTCATATTATTGGAAACCAAGAGTGCTACCACACTTCAGTAGAAAATATAATACAATGAAACCCACACAGACACTCTCGCTTACAAAGACTTACAAGTTAAGGTGGTAATGAGTGCCTGTACTCATTATACAACATTATTCAGCAGTACATAATTATAAATTCACACCTTATTCACGGATATATTTTCAACAAAAATGAGTTTAGTAATGTTATCTTACTCATATTACAAATGCGCAAGTTTGTGAAAATGTTTGGATGTTTGTTAGAAGTAAACGCAGAAACAACTAAACGGATTTGGATGAAATTTGGCACACGGGTAGGTCGTGTCCTGGATTAACACATAGAGTACTTTTTGTCTCGGTAATTAGCTCCCATGGGAAATAATGGATATTTTTAATCTGATTCTTTGACTGCCTCGGTGGCGTAGTTGTATTACGGTACGACTGCAATGCTGAGGTCTCAGGTTTGATTCCCGGGTCGGGCAAAGTGATATTGGATTTTTCGATGATACAGGCCGCTTTTGACAGGTCCGTCTGGAAATCTTTGGGGGAGGCCTATGTTCAGCAGTGGACGTCATGTGGCTGATGATGATGATGATATCTTTCAGCAGAATCCATGTTCTCCATCCATGTATGTACACTGGTGGTACTGGTGGTAGGTCTCTCATTATGTAAGAGGCCGTCTGGGTGGGTACCACCGCAATGTCTATTTCTACCGCCAAGCAACAGTGTGCATGCACTGTTGTGTTTCGGTTTGAAGGACATTGTAGCCAGTATAACTACTGGACATAATGAGACTTAACATCTTATGTCTCAGGATGACGAGCGCAGTGAAATGCCACACAGTACTTTGTAACTCAAGGTGCTGGATGGTGTTGCTACTGTTTATGGGTGGTCGTATCGCTTACCATCAGGCGAACGGCATGCTCGTCTCGTCATTCAATGCTATAAAAAAAAAAAAAATGTATAAAAATTGCCTTACAATAAAATTATCAAAGAATTTTACAGAGAAAACAAAGCATCAAAAATAATCTTGACTTTTGTTCGGACTACGAAGAAAAATAAGAAAGTTTCATCCAAAATTCACTCCGAAATAAGAGAGTGTTACTAAACTTCTGCAGCAGTTTTATTATTTTTTACGAATATAGAAACAAATAAAATGAACTAACATGTCGTGTCGGTTTTAGAAATAAAATACTTTTCATTTCACGTGAGCGTAGTTCCAGAGGGGTTTTAATTTCAATCCTCCACGATAGCAAACTGAATACGACAGTTCTTTCACCTTATCATTTATTCCATTTGATAAAGTTCTATTGAAGACGTATTTATATAAGTATATAGGCGTAATACAAAATTTTGTTAAGTTCCATCTACAAAGACATTGTAACAACTTCTTTTGATAACTTATTGTTATCGATAACTTATATTTTATCATGCTTCATACTGATATTACTGTGAAATCATATTGTATAATATTTGTTAGAAGTACCTAAACGTAGAAACTATTGAATGGATTTGAGTCATGAATGAATTATGGACGACGCTTGTCGTCCGGAATTATGACAGTCTGTTTAATTACTTTATGGCTTAAATTACCAACATCGAACTGTTCTAGGAAAGCAGCATTTGGTGATAATAGACGAACTATTCGATAACATGTATGCTAGTGACAGGCAATCTACCTACGCGGAAAGAGCTAAGTGAAATAATGAATGCAGTGATAGAAACAATGAAATATTATATCCCAGGTTTTTTTCTTAATAATTTATCATTGAAATTCAGAAAACAGACGCGATTTACACTTTACATTGCAAGCGTAAACATAATCCAAAAACTTATCGCATTCATTTCGAAATATTATAAATCAAATTACTCATTACTATAAGAAGAATTCATATTTCTCTATTCATGTTATAAAAAATAAGTAATGTATAAAACTAGAAGCCGACATTCATAAATACACCATTATTAAAACTGTGCATCCAATTAGTGACAAGGGTTTAATATCATTTTACAGAAAAGCATAACCTCTCAGCACATTATGCTATAATGATCACGAGCGGCTGGGCCTTAAGACAATGACGTCATATTTTGAGAGCAGGTAGACGAGAAAGGTTGGCTACAAAGTGGTCTTGACGATATTCCGAGCACGTACACTAGAGTACAACGAAATTACGCAAAAGATGCTAATATCTAGCAACACCGCCCAAGTTTTAATAACATTTATTAAAAAAAACTTCAGATTTGTGTTTTAAATCGACACACGATTCAATTAAAGAAACTTCGAAGCCTACGCTATCGAGCCGTGGTGGACAGTCATCGGAAAAACATCAGGATACGGCGGTTGTAACGGTATATTGAGAAATGGTGACACGTTATTCGCTTTTGCTCGGTGTAAAGTCTTAATTTTTAGTTTTTTTATATGATGCGTGGCATGTATCATATTTCAAAATTACAAAGACTGCAGTGCAGTGTTTGCAATGCAAACAGATTAGTCTGCCAGATGAGTTAGCTCGGCCGGGTTAACAACACTGACAAAAACCCCATTGTCTCATCATCCGAATGTAGATTGGTAGTGGATGTATTGAGTCCATTGTTGCATAATAATCCTCGTGAAGTAGTATTTAATGGTTTGTTTCACAAAGTCAGTAAGATTGTCGGAGCTACTCCATCTCAATTCCCATCCTTCGATGTTGGCTACTCACAACCTCTAGGCTCCACCTACAAAATGAAAGTTGTGCCAATACGTTTAAAAATGAATTTCCTGAACCTGAAACACTCCTTTCCTCTATTCGTTTTTTTTAGGTTTTTTAAGGCGCATCCATGATTATTCTAATATCCTGGGTATTTATGGGAGGTTGATATAAGTTAACAGTTGACCCATTTACTCGTTTACTCACGTAAGCTAGAAAAAGTATATAAGATTTATAATAAAAAATGTAATTTAATACCACTAATTACTTTTTTACTACACAAATATTCTATTTTTCACTGTAAATCGTGGCGTGTGGTTGTTTCTAAACTTTAATTAAGTTTGAGCTGAGGTACAATAATGCTAACATTGTGAATAAAACATATTATACTGACATAAAAAGTGATATTGGGTTTTTTTTAATTCAGTATCAGCCCGGAGTCTGGTATATGTACCCGTTATGGCGATAGGCTCGCCCCCTATCACATCATGGGACGGAATACGCACGGCGAAAAGTGGGTGCACTAGTTGCGCCTCTGCCTACCCCTTCGGGGATAGAAGGCGTGAGTGTGTGTGGATGTCTGTACAGAATACAGAATAGTACGTAATACTACATAGTACCTAATGAGCAAATAAATCGTCAGAGACTGTTAATTAGGAGCATTACGTATCTCATTATTCATCAGATGGTGCTTGCTACTCGATTCACACAGAAAACCTTATGCGGTATAAAAGCATCACTTTGTACTTTTCTGGGATAAATGTTTGTTAATCCAGAAGATAGTTCACTTCAACGTTCATCTGAATCCGTTCTGTAATGTTTTACCTATTCTGGTGACATCCAAACATCATAATTTTTGGCTTTTATTAACAGCAAGGTTAATTAAACGACTAGCGATACATTGTTTTGACGCACATTCACACATCTTTAATGACGCACATTTTGTTATTGATTTTACAAATTGTTACATTTATTATGTATCTAATGCTTTTTTATGGCATTGAATGATGAGACGAGCATGCTGTCCCCCTGATGGTAAGAGATACGACCACCCATAAACAGTAGCAACACCATCCAGCACCTTGAGTTACAAAGTACTGTGTGGCATTCCATTGCGCTCGACATCCTGAGACACAACATAATAAATCTCACTATGTCCTGTAGTTACACTGGCTACAACGTCATTCAAACCGAAACACAACAGTGCATGCACACTGCCGGTAGAAATAGACATTGCGGTGGTACCCATCCAGACGGTCTCTTACATATGAGAGACCTAGCACCAGTAAAATGCTATACCGTGTTTTACCCATGTGAGATAACGGAAAAGGGGTGAGGTTCCGCTATTTGATACGTATTTCACCCCCCCTCCAAGAGTGCATTTTATAATGATGCACATTATACACCTGTCTATATCCAGGCCCTAGTGACGCGCTTGGTTGCAATCACCGATAGCAATTGACAAATGACGCGGCGCAGCGGTTTAGCGACTGAAAAGCGATAGACTGTGAAATCGATTTCTAAATGAGGACGGCTTCACACGACCTAAAGTTTGGATCGGGATGCTATAGCTTCGTATTTGACTAGCTTTTCTCAGCGGTTCGTGTCTGAAAATAAATGCTCAGTGCACTTTTCAGGGAGAAAGCAGTCTAAATGTTAATCAGGATCTTGGTCTATTTGTGTTTAAACGTCGTGTTTGTCATCCTTTTTCTTAAAAAAAATCTATTAATTATGAATTATTTGATCTTATTACTTCTAATGCCGTCAGAATAAATAATCAGAATCACTTATAATTTGTTTCTAACAAATTACTGATTTGCTACTTTTTTGATTTGTCTGTACCTCTGTGCCACCATTGACAATTCTCTGATTTCAAATAAATAGAGCCATAAGACAAAACACTGGTTAAAAAATATTATTATAGATTCCCATAAGTGCCTCAAGGCCCTTGTTATAGGAAGATGAATTCATTGCTACTTTAAAAACATGGATAACGTTCTTTCTTGTGAGGAAGTTCATTTGTATTCAAGACGCACACTCAAAACAGGCACCGACGATAGGTTTCCATTGCTTAAATAAATTGCTAAAATATTCAATGAGCTAGACGATTTGCCTCAACTCATGGCTCAGGTGTCTAATAATTGTATATATTATTTTATTAACTCAATTTTTCACCTAATATCTGTATTGATTTCATTGATAGGTATTATCGAAAATTAGAGCTGCACTTCACGTGCTTCTCAATTAATTCCTGTAGTATTGTCATAGCTATATCCCTGGCAAACTCTGATAAGTTCGATCCAACGTGAATATTAAATTCAGCGCTCGAAATAGTCAGTATTTTTTCATAAACGTAAATCAATATTATGTCTTAAGTTCTAGATCACATTAGTGTAAAACGGGCTGTTATACAGAACTTTGATTGACCTAAATCCATTGACGATAAATGATCCAATAATGAGGAGACATATATATACGTATCATATCGTAAAGTGGAATCATATTCAACGGCTACGCTCGAGAAACCAATAAGCTCGGCTATCAAGTGCGACCAGGTCAATCATGTCGTTGAACGTTCCAAGTACTTACGCACACAAGAGAAAATGCCTTTTACGCATATAAGTTTGAAACAATAGAAACTGTGTAAACTAGTAGTAGGCATTATAGTTCTTTGATGCTCTTTATTTTGGGTTTTTGATAAGAATAACAAAACTACTTTGGCTAAATGCATGAATTTTATATATAAATTGAGCATTTTGATAGTTCAACAGTTTTGTTAAGATAGGCGGATTATATCAATAAGTTTATTTTAGTAATAATAAATATTAAAGATAAAATTAGTGGGGATGTTTGGATGTCAAAAGTAAACACATAACTGCTGCATTGTTTGCTGATTTGGTTATAATTTGGCATAACCATATACCGCGCTAAATTAATGTGTAAACTACTTTATATTCTGGAAAAGTCACGGAGGATAGATATCTTTGGTCTGTGGGAAAAGTATAAAGTAAGACATTAATTTCGGGAAAAAACATTCACGAAAATATTTGCCCCAGTAAAAAATGTTCTAATATAAGGACTAGTCAGAAACCTAGGATTTGTTTCGGTAACTGCGGTAAAAGTCATCGAAGAGAGATGGAGAAAGTGAAACAGAGAGAAAATGTACTGGCAAGAATTGCATTAAAAAATATCTGACAGGAACATGTGGTAAGGATTTGCTTGTTATAGTTCTGTGTAAGGATCATGTCACATCATCCGTTTCGGACCGCATTTGACAGCTGTGGCGTGATCTCCCGAGCAGTGTCATCTGTCACACGCACAGCTCTAAGTGACAGAAGTCTAATTGAAACGTTGAATCGCAATGTTGCCATAATGCAGTAAAATGTTTATTTGTTGGGTATTTATATCTAAATCCTGCAATGTCGCGAATATGAATACGAATTGCTAGTTTAGGTGCATTTAAGAGCGCTTTCACAGAAAGATGTCTGGTTGTTTCGTCGTTCGGGTTTCGTCGTTCTAACATGTTGCATTGGCTTCATGTCTATAATAACTATTATATAAAAAATATTCTTCGTTTCATTTTCTTAAATAATAATACAGCAACGTTTTGGTATTTTACTTATTTATTAAATAATCATCATTCTCCCGGTGTCTGTTTCGGCAAAAACACATTAGAGACCGGATTTGAGAGAATATGCAAATTCTGTTAAATATAAGCCACCAACAAAATATTCTACTACTATTAACGCCCTGTTCTTACATAATATCAGAGAAAAATATATATTATTAAGTTTTAAAAAGTAAAAAAAAAATTTAGACATTTTATATTTCGGTAAAAATGGCTTCGGAAGAAA
The DNA here is from genome assembly GCA_947568825.1 of Sphinx pinastri. Classification (NCBI taxonomy): domain Eukaryota; kingdom Metazoa; phylum Arthropoda; class Insecta; order Lepidoptera; family Sphingidae; genus Sphinx; species Sphinx pinastri. The sequence goes on along the minus strand of OX387614.1, from coordinate 18,535,095 downwards.
ATTTTATATCTCCGAGTGTTACATCACATTGACAAAATATTCACACCGTAATAAAATTTAACATTTCTTTAAACTACTACTAATAATTTGATAATTTTAAATTGATGTTATTATTTTTATATCAGATAATAAAGGTGGTATACTGCCGCGTTAAGCGCAAAGGCGGTATGTCAAGGAATGCTAGTTTCGAGAAAATCGAAGTTTTGTAAACATAGTTTTCTTTTCACTCCTTGTGATTTGAGATAGGGACTTTTTTCTTAAGGTTTTTTTACACTTGTTAAAAATATACCGTTATTTGACTATATTGTTCCTTGGATGTGCATTTTTTAAGCTATCTGATGCCATAAAAATCAAGTTTACGAGCTTAGCATGGCATTATACATTTAGGTGCACCGATGCCACACGCAATACACGGCACAAAATAATAGTAGGAACGCAGCGAACTATGCGCGGCGCAAAAATGTAATCTTAATGAAACTAAATTTAAATCGGAAATGGAAATAGCTGCATTGATGCATTGGAAGTACAGTCCACTTTAAAAAAAATAACACTACATGACTGACACCGAATAGATTATAGATAAAAACATACGAAATCCGATCAACGATATTCTGCAAAGTATTTTGTAATTAGTAGGTATATTGTGTCACTAACAGCGAAATGAAGCAAGAATTAAAGGACAGTAGATAATTCTAGTAAATATTGTTAATAAGAAAGAAGATTATATCACATATCAAAATACTTTAATACTAGAAGTCAGGTACAACTTTTTTACATCAATGGGTATAACATAGCAAAATACGAGACGTGAACACGATGCTATTATTAATGTCGTAGGAAGAATTTGTATCCTCACGACTCGCAACAGATCAGCATGATAAATCTTTTAAAACGTGTATGATATTTCAAATAGAACAAAATACCTTAAGCGGTTAAACCTTATATTAAATTAGCTGTTGCCCGCGGCTCCGCCCGCGTGAATGAATTTTCCTGGGATAAAAAGTAGCCTAAGTTACTCCTTATTACATCAGCTACCTGCAAATAAAAAGCCCGTCAAAATCGGTCCAGCCATTTCAGAGATTAGCCGGAACAAACAGACAGACAGACCGACAGACAGACAGATAAAAATTTCAGTGGTGACATAAATTTTGGTATATGTACCGTATATATATTCATATACATGTAGTAAAAAACGGTTATTTCAATATTACAAACAGACACTCCAATTTTATTTATACATATGTATAGATTAGAAATACACAATGCACAAATATACATAATAGAATTATCTACCATAAATTTGCGCATAGTTTGGATAAATAACCAAAATCGTATTAATATTATCTGTGACACAGCTGCAGTTCAATGAGCTTATATGGAACTATGCATGTAATGTCTACTAATATCTGATTCTTGATTAATTAAGGTATTTTATAATCCTTACTATTTTATTGCCTCTTATCTTTGTGAAGAAAAGCTAAGCTTACAGAACATGGTTTACATGAAACAACGACTTATTCTGTGAAAGTGTTTGTATAATATGTTTTTAGAATCATAAAAAAGATTAAATTGAATTTATTTGCAAGCGATTGAGTGATTTGCTCAATTGAATTCATTGTTCCTGGTAATTTATTGCACAATAATTGTTTTGTGCTTTATTTAACTTAAGAACACACAATGAGAGCGGTCCATTACAGCAACCTTTCAGCGTACCTAATTTTTGAATAATAAATATTTACGTATCTCTAAAGAAACTTAGCAATGATTAAACTAAAATTAGACAAAAGCCCAGGCTCTGACAACATTACAAACGAAACATTAAAATTATCTATACCTTTGCTAGCTTTACCTTTCACAAAACTGTTTAATTACAGTCTGGAAACTCAAGAAACACCTACCCAATGGTCAGAATCCAACATTATCCTAATATATAAAAAAGGAGATCCAAACGACATAGGTAACTACAGACCAATAAGCCTGCTACCATGCATTTACAAACTTTTTTCCTCAATTATTAACGAGAAAATAGGCACCGTAATAGAGGCAAGACAACCTATCGAACAAGCCGGATTTAGAAAGGGATACTCTACTATTGACCATATCCATACGCTAGAGCTTCTTATAGAGAAATACCAAGAAATGCAGAGACAACTCTATCTTGCATTCATTGATTACCAGAAGGCCTTCGACACCATTTCACATGACACCAAATGGGAAACTCTAAAGCGACAAAAAGTAGAAAAACAATACATACAAGTAATCAAAAACATCTATAAGAACAGTAAAAATAGAGTAAAACTAGAGACAGCTGGCCCCTGGTTTCCCGTAAAAAGAGGAGTAAAACAAGGCGACCCCCTGTCCCCTAAGTTATTCATAGCTACATTAGAATCTATTATAAACACACTAGACTGGAAGAGATATGGCATACGGATTAAAGACGACTACCTAAGCCACCTACGATTCGCAGACGATATTGTGCTAGTTTCAGAAACTAGTTCTCAACTACAAACCATGATAGAATCACTAAATGATGCTAGCAAGAAAGTAGGCTTAGAAATCAACCTCTCTAAAACTATGGTAATGACGAACACTAACATCAGGTTGCCAATATCAGTTGAAGGAAAACTCTTGAAGTACGCAGAAGTATACACATACCTCGGAAAACAAATAGGGTTCAACCGTAACTGCAACGAACTCGAAGTAAACCGTAGAATACAACTAACATGGAATAAATATTGGAGTTTAAAAGAGATATTCAAGAGCAATCTACCAACCCATCTAAAAACTAAAGTCTTAAATTCTTGCCTTCTGCCTTGCCTAACATACGGTTGTCAAACATAGAAATTCAGCAACAATATTAAAAACAGGATAGTCATCTGCCAAAGGGCAATAGAGCGTAGTATATTGAAATACAGAAAATTAGACACTCAAAAATTAGACAAAATATCAAAGCCACTGATGTACTAGTACACGCCTTAACATCAAAATGGAAATGGGCTGGACATGTAGCACGCCTTCAGGACCAAAGATGGACTAAAAGAGTGACAACATGGAAGGGCCCACAAGGGAAACGAAAGAAGGGAAGACCTAATACTAGATGGGACGAAGACATAAAGAAAATAGGAGGCCCAAACTGGATAACAATGGCCCAATTTAGAGAAGACTGGCTAACGTTGGAGGAGGCCTTTACCTGTGGAGGGTTTCGTGCAAGTAAAAAAAAAAAAATAGAAGAAATCTCTATTATGTATACAACTTGTAGGAAATAAAAGGCTTTTTTTATTTATATTTTTTTTATTTTTATTTTATTTATTTTAAATAGACTTAGAATTTAATATAGTATCATAATTGTAGTCCAGTATGGCAGTGAATAAATAACATACGCCATTACTAGGCTATTAAAATAGCTAGTCATATTTGAGAAGTATGATTTATTCTTCGTAACTTATAATGTGTTCATTACTGAGTAGTACGCGGATTGTGTCAGATATATTAAATATTAAAACGTAATCCCACGATGGGTATATATGCCAGTAACTTTGTGACGGGGATTACTCAAAAATTCGAAACTGAATATTACTTAGATTGTAAACAAGCGTATACATTAACGATAGTTCCAAAAATACGTATGTACATAAGCATAATAAATTCTTATATTTTCCAATAGAGGTTAGTTAAATTAAGTCATTTACAATTTTAACTTTGGCATTGTATTCGATATGAAACGTATGATTTTTTTTTGTTAGTTTATTATGTTTTTAGAATAACGTTAATTATAAATATTACGAAAATAAAGGATCCAAATATCAAAAACATGGTTTTCTTTTGCTTTATAATAAATAACCTGTTAACAAACTGGCACTGATCGCAAAATTTTGTATATGGTAAAATGGCCTCTCAATGTAGTAGTAACTAATGTTAACCCGTCTATCTACTTAATGCTGATCTCTAGGTGAGTTAAGCTAGGAATTTTAAAAAGCATCATGGATCTACATACGCGTATATTGCACGTTGTTTTGTTTTCGGAATATTTAATTATGTTTGTCCTCCTGTTAGTTGCCCTCGAAATCTGCTCCGAAGGCACTCTGTGGAACCGCAGACAAAAGCCGCTAAACCAAGACAAGCGATCAAAGAAAAATTGAACCCTCAGGAGGTCTTAATAACTAATGAAATTTAGCCCCAATTTCGTAAAAAAATCTCGTTTTCACTATTTTACCGTGACCCAACGGAGGCAAATTCAATAACGACGCGCTTTGTAAAGGAATCACATTTAAATTGAAAAATATACTTTGTTTTAATTTCTGAGGGTCTTTTAAATGTTTTACAAGTATCGTTTATTCGAATTTCGTATCGAAATTAATTACGCTGGAAGTTACCTTCGTCTGTAGTTCGCCCGGCAGGTTAAATACGTATTATTAATTAGTAAATGAAATTTCATTAAGTATTAGGAACAAAACAAGATTGGCGTAAAAAGAGAAATATTGGTACGTTCGCATGGCTACATAATTTTTAAATCATTTTATTTACCTTTTGCAAACGCTCTCTGAAACATTTTAACTCCAATTACCTGAGAAAAGAGAAATAAACGGTAAATAATATCTGTGTGAATCTTAAGGTGCTCCCAAACAGCAGTTATATAACGTTATAAAACATTGTGTAGCACGATAACATTTTATAACAGTGTGTAACATTTTGCTACAATATGTTAAGAATGTTGTATGTTATAGCGCCCACACTGGTTCAACTCGTTTTATAACGTCGTATAACATTATCTGTATAACATTTTGTTAAATGAAGTTCTAACTAAGTTATACTACCAATTTATACAAACAACAAATGTTACGCAACATTCTCTAACGTTATATAAATGCTGTGTGGGAGCACCTTTAATGGAACATAAATAATATTTATACTGATGGAATAGCCGGCAAACAACTTTACATTTGGTGGGGTTTTTTTTAGGTTAGTGTAGCTACAATAACGTTCTATTAATGTGATATGTATTAATGATTATAGGAATCGTTAGTACAGCAAAGTATTTTCATAGAAAATCATACTCAAAAACCATTAATTGGATATCCATTTTAACTCAAACATGTAAATATAACTTACTAGACTTCTGCTCGCGGCTCCGCCCGCGTGAATGAGTGTTTCCGGGATAAAAGTCCAGCTTTATATTTCCCCGGGATAAAAGTAGCCTATATTACTCGCCGATAATGTAGCTTTATATTGGTGAAAGAATTTTTCAAATCGGTCCAGTAGTTTCGCAGCCTATTCAATGCAAACAAACAAACAATCAAATCTTTCCTCTTTATAATATTAGTATAGATACAAGAATCTCGTCATGCAGAATAGATCTTTAATACCTAAACATATTGCGAGGCCAGCTTTCTACTAGCACTATATTAGCTCAAATGGCTACAATAGGCTGGCCCGTGATAATAGAACGTTCCGCATATAGCGTTGCATGCTCATTTCCAAGGACTGGTTGAAGCTTACATTAAATTTGAGAATACCGTCACAATTCACAAGGCACTATCGAACACCTAATGGTAAATGAACGTTACTAGCTCGAGTATATGCAAATACATGTTGACACACGAACAACACCAAACCAATTGCTTTGACTTTTCGGCGAACCATTCCCGCAGTCTAAAACTATTTGACAAAATTCGGCGGGAATGGAGTCTGGTTGATAATCCACGTGGCCGTTGGCGGAAGCATAAGGTGGCCTTATTTGCCTGCAGCCAGTTTCAAAACCCTCTCTGAGTCACCCGGCTGGAATTTATTCAAGCCCGAACGGGCCTTTTCGCCCAGTCTGCAGCAAAACTAACTGTGTCGCCGTACTCAAAGTAAAAATTACCGAAGTGACTAGCGGTTCTGACTCACCCTCGACACGGACTAATTGAGCCGCATCGCATTGTTTGCCAATTAGGTAAGTAAACTTCAAACGTTACAGATTATAATGTCATTAATGTATCGAATATAAGTGTTAGTACAAGGAGAAAGCTAAGGAGTAAGACTTTAAGACGTTTGACAAAACGTTGCCATTCGGGGGCCACAAGGGCCTCTTGTGACGCGTAAACGGATTACGAAGGTTTCACGGACCCCTTGTTAAAATCAAAGTGTTGACTGCAAACCTAATGGCTGTCAGAAGAGCGCCCAACCCTGTCGCCCTGTTATCACATCATTTTTTTTACTTAAAAGGTCAAAGGAACATTAGTTTATTTCAACTTAGTATTTGTGTACATCTTTGTTTTTATTTTATATATATTTGATGGGTATAAAGAATGGATTTTTAAAACATGGAATATAATAATATATTTTTTATAATTGTGATTTCTTCATCGAATTGCCCTGGATACCGATATACAAGCAGTAAAGGTGCACAATTCACAACTCATTAATGAAACAAGCTTAACGATTACGAGCGGATAAATGTTTACATTGAATCATTCATTTATAAATTGTTTAACGCATGCTAACTTGATTTTTGTGTAAAAGTAATTCAATTTTGTTTCCCTACAATAAACTATTAAACGGTTTTCATTTAAACACATACGCCGGTTGTATCATAACTATAATGAAGTATCTAATCACGTAGGACCCAATCACTGACAAATGGTTTGAGATCCATAATGAAGATAATGGATAATAGACATCAGAGCGTGATATTCCATTCTCCGATAACGCCAAGCTAGAATAACCTCGACCTTCACGCCCGATATATCGCACTCACTCCAAAGCTCTCAGTACCCTAACAAAAAATCCAATTATTTGAACCCTCCCAAGAAACAAATATCTTCAATCAAAAAATTACAAGTCATAATAGAAAGTTAACAAAAGTGAACCCGCAAAATTTTTCAATAACTTTAAAAACTCTGGATATCTTTTAACCACACTTATTGGCTTCGTTGAAAGTGACCTCCTTGGGGCGACTTCTTTTTCATTTTATTCGGTTAGGTACGTCAGTATCAGGTGCCTTTTAGTCCCGCAATAAATTTTATTTCATTGAACCATCTTTATAATATTCACGAGAAGTTACTACCGTCGCGGCGGTAGTTTGTAATGTAATTTATATAAGGCCGAGCCCCGGATTTAATTGTTTTTAACTTTGTAGCTTAAAAAAACAACGATTGCCTAGTTGGGAATGGAACGGTCTGCCGAGACAATGTCCGGAGGTTCAAAACCCAAGGCACACACCTCTGACTTTTCGAAGTTACGTGTGTATTGTTATCAATTATCGTTCGCTTTAACGGTGAAGGAAAACATCGTGAGGAAACCTTACATACCCGAGAATTCTCCATAAGAATCTGGAAGGTATGTGAAGTCTGCCAACCCGCACTAGGCCAGCGTGGTGGACTAAGACCTAACCCCTGTTACTAGTAGAGGAGGCCCATGCTTAGCAGTGGGCTGTATATAATACAGGGTTGATAACAATTGAATTGCATTTGGAACTTTGGAGCTTGAACAAAATTAAGCTCAAATAATACGGTCCATAAAAAAAATGTTTTTCTAGAAAAATATATAATCATAAATTCTCATATAAGATTTACATAAACGTTATATATAACACTAGGTACGTACTCAATATTTTATATTTTATATTTTATCATTTATGTATTATAATATATTTTATGCTATAACTTATTCTCACGATTTAATATTTTCTTATGCAAAACTTGGATTACACAATCCTAAGTAACCGCTTTTTGAATCTTGGGATGAACCCATTAATTTTAGACGAGATCGATGCATAATACGAGGAAGACCTCGCGGTCAATGAAATAGATGAATAATAAAATCAAATTAAAATTGAACAGTTTATTTATGTAATCTTAATTTATATTTTTAAAAGAACTAAATAAGAGTCACAGACATGGCTTTGGATTCTGAATTAATTATCTTATTTTATTTGATAAAACTACAGAGTTTGCATTACATACCCGTCAGACACAGGCGACCACATTCATTAAATTAAACCATTTATCCGTGAAAATATTTTATTCTGACTTACTGCCAGAGTTCAGCGGTATCAGTTTTTAAATAAAAGAAAATTTTAATATTTTTTTATCCATGACGTAATTAACTAAAAGACTTCTTGGATGGTAACTGTAAATATAGCAACTAGCTACTATCCGCAAAGACAATCTTTATTTCTGTGAATAACATTTTATACGACCCAGAAAGGCCTCAACAAAATAGTGGCAATAAATCGAGATGGATTGGACGATGACCACAAAGTTCATACCTCAGTTCCCGTAGGCCTGTCCGTCCGTGTTCAAAGAATGATGGCAAGTTTCCATACAACGTTTTACCTGATATCGATTTGACGCGTCTTGGAATGAAAAAATGTAAGAACCATAGAATATACTTATCCTGAACCAAATCAAAAAGAATTTTTCTATTAGGAGGCCACAAAAAAATCTTATTCGTTATTTAACATTTTCATACTTAGAGGTTATCTGTCAATGGGATATGACAGCAGATATAGACTGTATTTAATTAATACCATATAATATATCTTAAAAATGAATACTTAACTACTTAATGATTTTTCTAATCAAAACAATATGTAGGTGTATATTTTATTAAACTATTTTGAGGGTGGGCTACTCTACTCCCACTGCTAGGTCACTGACTTTGAACACTCAAACATACTATGATTCTGTTACTAATTAGAAATTGGATGTTTATTAGAACACAGATTTAATTGTTACTAAAATAGAATAAGTTTTCATGTGTACTAATTATTTGAATCATGGTTACTTGACATACAAATACTAATAATATTTAATAGCCGAGTTCTACAATGTTAAACTACACCCAGACCTTAATTTCTGAAATAGTGATCTACATCACAATAAATCATAAATATCTATGTATGTATTATATTTATTTGTCATGGTCCATCTCAGGTAAAAAAAATGGAATTCCATTGATAGATAGGCTTTCGGTTAAATAAAACAAGCTTTAGATTTATTGACAATTTATTTATTCCTCATCATTTTCGAAATCTAATGTAGGGTTGAATGCATTCACAAATTAAAAAATGTGTTGCACTTGATCAACAATAAATACATTAATGCTATTTTCTGATTAATATAATTCATCCCATGAACTCCTAAACAAATGGACTCCACAGACACGGGCCAATTGTGGCACATAAAACATATTATTACATAATTTGATGGCTCATAGTTTATCAGTCACACTCTGTAAAGTACCAACAGTTGGGCAGTCAGGAAAAAGACAGTGGTTACCGGTGTTGGCCGCTCTCCTGTAGTTTTTTTTTTTCGGTAGGCGATCCTGCAGTCAACACCGGGGGAAACCTGCGAATGGGATACTGGAGTCCCCCGGCTTGACGACTGCAGGGGCCTGGGAAGGAAGTGGAATAGGGAGACGGGAGGGAAAGTGGGGGAAGGGAGGAAGGTTCTCAGGATGGGCGGAAAGAGAAGGGGGTGCCAGGAAATGTTCGCGGGCCCTTTTAGGCCTCAATGTGTTATGCAACCAAGAGGTATACACACTGACTGTGTGCCTCGGCCCGCGACTAATGTTCCCCCGCGCATGGGCGTGCATTGGGTGTGAAGACCCAAAGCACAAGAATTGCCTCGGGGGGCGCTCTCCTGTAGTTAGGTAATAATATTGTTCTGGACTCCATATTCTGTGATCCTTATGCCCTGGCATCATCAACAACATGAGAGTCCTCACTGGGTTGGTTCTATTTTATTGAACTCCCTGCATTCAGCCCGGAGATATGTTCCTCATCGTCAACATCTTCATGTTGATCTATTGCTCCATCGCGTAATCTTAATTCGGTAGCCTGAATATTACGGACAGCTTCACTTTTGGTATGCAACCAACAACATGGCATACTTAGTCTGTAGATGTTATCTGTGTGACAGAAATAAGATGTATAATTCTGATACAAAATCCAGTCCTAGATAAAGGAAATATTTTAAAACAAACGTCCATAGTAATAAACAAAATTACAGTTATGTAATGTAACCCATTGAACAAAACATACCAGGTTAAATTAAAAATGGAAATCCTAAAAGCCCAATAACTACTACACATAATAATATATCATAAAGTAATCTTTTAGACTTTTAAATTAAATGGAACTACACACCTGTTGTGGTTCTTTCTGGCTTTGAATTATCAGAATAATAGTCTGCTGCAAGTCAGTGGGATTATGCTTCAATACTTTATCACTTTGCCGTCGTGCAAGTGAACAGCCACACAAAATACAAACATTATTATAGCCTAGTTGGCTTGTTCCAGCTTGTGGAGTATTAGTATTTGCTGAAGATTTTGATTTACTGCAGCCATTGCGATTTTCAAACATGTTTCGCAAACACAAACAGTAATAAACAGTGTAAACGTCATAATGTTACGCTCGCTGTCATCGGCTGGGTTGCTATTACATTTTTATAATTACCTTAGTAGGTTGGGTAATGGAACAATCTTTTATGCGAACTTGACACTTAATAGCAAAAAGGCGATTGGTGTTTATTTTATTACATTATTAGTATTTAAAAATAATTATTACATATTATTACCACTTCTTTACTATTACAATAAAACATAAATATATCTACCGCGTTCAGCCGCTTTTATTCTCAAGTGGCAACATTTTTTATATATCAATACAAATCACAAATAACGTAACCGGAAGTACAAATGATTAACTTTTAATTATAAACATTACTTTGTGGCCTTTAACAGTAAAACTAAACCTGTGATAAATATTAGCTATTTATATTATATTTGTTTTTACATATCTTAATCTTAGACGCTTACTGAAACAATCAGGTATAAACTTGCCATCATTCTTTAATCAATACATTCCGGATGTTACGCATTTGATGTCGAGCCTCAGGCCAAATTTTAAAGGATTTTATTACATTCTTGTACAGTTCTTTGCTCGCATATATGTTTTAAATACCTGTGTTAAAGGGATTCAATTTATACGTTCTATCTGAATTTACATTGTACGTTTAGCTTTAATCAATTTAACAGATAATAGAAACTCCCAGCTGTATAATTTTTTTAAGTTATAATAATTGTGTTTTATTTTATCATTGATGCGATATTATTAACGTACTAGTAACATTCTGACTATGTTTATTTACATAGTTTTTTAAGACTTGTCTCTTATTTATACATTTTTTTTTTACAATTTTATGTTTATTTACTACTTTTTTACATGAAAGTTCAAGATGACCTAAATATTATTTACTACACCAATTTGGTTTTGAATCTCAGTAACTTAAAAAACATTTAAGTGAATCAATAATAATCATACGAGAGAGCTAAATACCGCCTAGTGGAGTAAAGTCTCTACCGTTTGCTGTACACAATAAAGTTAATATTTCTCCAAATTCCTTTGTTAAGCTATTTCAGTAAATCCGGTCAGTAACAATACATTCTAACAACACACACTTTTATCGCTATTATAACTCAGCACTCAATTAAGCCCAATTTGGGAAAATATAGAAATGTCGCGCAAGAAACTTACGTAAGTACATATTTTTTCACAGTAACATTTTGTGCCTTTCCTATTTATTAGGTAGAAAGAAGAATAAAATAATAAATAGATATAAGAATATATACATACGTCATTTTTCATTTCTCGATAGCTGGACTTTATAGTCTACAAGATTTAGTTCGAAAATAATCCACGCAATAGTGTGAAAATATGCAAATGTATTCGGGTAAATACTATTATCTCGAAAATGTGTAAATGGACTGCTGGAAACGATTAACGCCCTAACTCCCACAAATCAATATAATCAAATTAGTATTTTTTACTTAACTTAATTAATTCTGACATAAAATGTTTAAGACCGCAACCATAATGATGTCGAGTAAATTACAACAATTAGTAAACAAAAAGAACCACGTGCAAAACAGATTCCACAGAGATTAAAACAACATAATCCTGCCGCAATTGTAAAATGGAATTTATATAACAACTCTATCCAGTAGGTCATTCATAAACTAGGCATTCGGCACGTCAGTACTCTACAATATACATAAGAAAATGCAGCGAACGTGATTCAACGACCGCAAAACAGGTTTACAGAAGCTTGCAAACAAATGCCATACCATTTTCGGATTACAGACCTTTGTAATTGTCATATAAAGCTGAACACCTGCTTCCGCTTATATCTATGGTGTTATATAAGTACATACATAGTCATATTTTTACGTAAACTTCTGTGTGTCAATGTGTTGGGTATTTGTTACAACAAGTTCTTTTTTCTATCTTTTTTCGTCTCTTCGTCGTTTTCCCACTTTGAGTATTTACTACCAACTTTCCCACGAGAGTCTTCTATAATTAACTAAAAAAGATAAGGACTGCTTTAATTTAGAAGAGAAACAGTGATTTTCTGAATTTAATGTGTAATAAATTTTATTTTTCTGTATATCACTAAAATAAAATAAATAATTGAGTTTGAATCTCAGAATAATAACTAAGTCTTCAGGTTTAGATTTTATATTAAAGAAGCAGAAGGTTAAGGTCAAACTAGTCTCTCTTCGTTATGATGGAGAGAAAAGTATGGCGGGGTTTTAGTCGGTAGGACGATTTAGACCGGTGTGCCCGACAGAAAGCCGTAAATAGATTTCCCGTGTTAAAAATAAACAAAAAAAATATTGCCCAAGTCGAAGGAGATTTATGTCGAGAAGTTTATACAGCCCGCGAATGACAGCATTATTTTGCGTATGCTCAACCGGTGTTAACAGATGACCATTTCTGACTGGAAATGCTTGGAAATGCTGTCAAATAAACTATTTCTAGAAACGACCTGAAAGCATTATCTCATCACACTCCAATGCTTACATTGTTGTGAACTTAAAACATTTATTTTATAGAAGAGATACTTGTCACATGAGCAGTCATGCATAATTTTGCTGTTGAATGCAGATATTGCGTTGAATTTTATATGGATTCATAATAATAATAAAATATTAATAGCTTTTAAAACTATAAGAGTTTAGTTATATTATTTGAGTGGATCGACTCTTCAAACCAAACTTACTTGGATTGATTTTGAGGTCGAGCCTATATAAATGTTAAAAAGTAATTCCATTTTTATGATACGGCTAAATGAATCCTTTAGATACGAACAATTTTATATAAGCTTTACATAATATAGTAATTCGGGGATTTTGAAATTTGAAGGAGAATAATTTCATTCAATATGACCCCTATTGTCATCTAGTTAAGTATTTAATAAAAGATAACTTATTACCATTGTAGGTATTCCATTAAAGGCCGATTTAATAATCATCAGAGGAAATTTAACCATCAAATTAATTATTATGACCTTCTGCAGTCCTCTTACATAATTTATTATAGTTTATATTAGAAGTTTAATTTATTTTTGTTTTCTTTTTCACTGTAACATGTATTTTATACAACAGATGCGTATACCTGTAATGGGCATATATATCGGTTTCTCATAGATAGAATGCTTTTTTTATGGTTTTAATAATAAATATGCTGTTGGAGTACCATAACAAATAAATAAATATATATATACATTTTTTGCCCTTGATCCTGCGCCTAATCTCTCTCCGGTCATGTTGGATTGCCGTCTCACCGGACTATGAGAGTGAAGGAATAGCGAGTGCACCTGTGTATTGCGCACACACTTGTGCACTATAATATCTCCTGCGTACCTGGCTGATCTCCGTTGAGATTGGCCGCTGTGGCCGAAATCGGCTAGGAAAGGATTTATTTATTTATTTTATCCTATAAATAATGTTTGAACTAACGATTGAAAAATTTGCTCTCAACCATTTTACTATTCAATAATAATCCACATGGTTTGTGACCACTTCCTCCACTCAGGCGTATTCTAAGCAGTTTACGCAAAAATTCAATCGCATGTAAAACTGGTGCTATAGTGCTTTCATCGGGTTAGTGGGAGGTTTTTATTTGGGATAAAAACCCATCAAACGTGCCGTTTACACACGCTCTCGCACGGCTACTCCGGTAAACAATTCGAAGTAGTGGCAAACAGAATATAGACTAAGAGAAACTGTCGTGTGAACTAAATAAGAGGATTTTTACAAAATCTATTTCGATCGTGGATTACTTGATTCGCTTCCAAAACGATAAGCAATTGATAAAAGGTAATGGACGGATATCTTGATACATTCCATTACGGTGGGTGACCAGTGAAAGCTTTCAATAAACGTTTTAGGTAAAATTTTAATGGAAGAAATAATAGATCCTAAACATACGTTAAGAACCTTTTGCTGTTTTAAATGGTTATGATATGGCAATTATTTCAATTTCCATAACGTATAAATGGTAGGGTAAAAATACCTCCAAATGCAATTTGAGAACCTTTCTTTCCAAAACTGACAGGGGCCAGTTTACATTGGTCACCAACGTTCGTATTTATGCAAAAAGTTTGTACGTAAGTCCTGTTCACACTAATGCTAATGTACTTTAATTATAAATTCAAACCATATCGCTGCAATTTATCTATTTATAGACTGATATACTAATTACCATAGATGTCATACGTTCCTCATGCACTACAAGTGCAACCTTACGTCAATGAATGTTTATTATTATAGGCATGTACATTTTACAAGGCTGCGTCCTCCACTGGCTATCAGTTAGCATTAGCAAAATAGGTCATGGGATTTTTACGTAAATTGTATAGTCTTTCGACCTTATCCATAAACAGTTTGTAAACCTATTTTAGTTCTAGAATGTTTTGTCTTCTTCCTACAAACTCAATTCAAAATACGTTCGAAGAAGACAAAACATTCGATAGATAAAAATGGTTTATAAACTGTTTATGAATAAGGCCGTGAATTTGTAAATGAGGTTGTAGCATGTTTTTGTATTTAACGTTAATCAAGTTGGGAGTTCTGACAGGTTGGCCTGGAAATCTTTGGGGGAGGCCTATGTTCAGAAGTGGACTTCTAAAGCCTGAAGAAGAAGAAGTTGGGAGTTCTCTCATGGGCAAGTACCAGTAGTAAGTAGTAGTATTGGTAGTGATAGTAAGGTCTTACTTCTTACTCGTATTATAATTTATTAATGCGTAAGTTTGTGAAAATGTTTTATATTCAATTATTACTGTAATTATTACAAATGAACATTAATAGCTAAATCTCAATATCGAAATAAGAGGATTAAATGCAGATAATAGTAAAATACACTGATTTTTAGACGAGTTATACTATACTCAACAAATTTAAAAATATAAACAAACAATCATATTAATCAAAGAAATAAAAAATATATAAATACACTGATCATTACTTGATCCTGTCCTTATTTCATGTGACGTGGGACGGCCCATGTCACATGAAATAAGGACTAACATTTAATTTTCTTAATTTGAAGTTTTAAAACATCCAATAAAAATAAATCCTTTCATAACTTTCGTGAGAAATAATTCACTTATTAATAAGCCGTTCGCTTTTGTTATGTAACTCCACTGAGCTCGAACGTTGTTACTTAAAGCTGCCAGACCCGTAAGTGTGGAGGTGACACAGGCATTTGAGTTGGAATTCATGGAGCCCAACTCGAGGGTTGGTCTTAGACTCATGTAAGGCAAAGTTTGTTTTAACAATCTGAGTTATGCGGTGCTAGTTCGAGTGAGACGATTTAATACCAAAGATGTACTTGGCTTGTGTACTTAGGTCCATACCTAATTATGTTGCTGAATAGCATATAATAAATCATTATGTCTAAGCACCGTTGCTTAGACATAATGATTACTACAGTGATTAAGTAAGAATAAAACTTATGAAAATAGAAATGAAGACCCAAGAAAGAATTTAATCGATTTATTAGTAGCTCTATACTAGTCTTACAATGAAGCTCGATATTCATAAAATTTCTTCTTTTCTACATACCCTCCCATCCAGCTCACAACGCGTTCAGTCATACATCAAAGCTAAAATTGTATCGGATGATAAACGGCGGGCCACAGACCGTTGAACATTCAAAAATACGATACGATTCATTGTTAATGAGGTGGTCGATGATCGGCCTTGCGAACTTCTATGAATATTACTTTGTATTCAGTGCGAGTTACCTGTATTGTTATATTATTAAGTACGCATTTGCGTTTTGACTTTCGATCGCCAAAGGAGGCAGTGAGCCTTTTAAAATTAATTTTATCAGCCTATTCATGAACGGTTTCAGAATTTATGGTAGAACTAGGTGTTGCTCTCGGGTTCGCCCGCGGGAAAAACCTTTCCCGCTACAAAAGTCATTAAATAACTGTAGTGATTTTCAGATGCTCTCACACTGAGAAATACTACTTGAAGCAACTGTTACTCACACAAACACACTCTCACGCCTATTATCCCCGAAGGGGTAGGCAGAGGCGCAACTAGTGCACCCACTTTTCGCAATGCGTATTGCGTCCCATGATCTGCCCCCTATGGGCGAGTCTATCGCCATATCGGGCACAATTTCCAGACTCCGGGCTGATATTGAGTAGTTAAACCCAATATCACTGCCCGACCCCGGGATCGAATCGAGACCTCAGCACTGCAGCCGTACCGTAATACAACTACGACACTGAGGCAACTTATGTTTCATACTATACTTCTAGTGTGTCTTGGCAATCATTTGACAGCGTCTACAGAGTATTTTTTTTAACATAGAATACGATTTCGTTGAATATTCTCTATCTAAATTGAAAGCTTTGATTAATTTCAATTTAATTAATTAGGATTTAAATATGAAGTGTGAGCGATGCAAATAATATACAATTTAGTTTTTGCATCTTTGCGTGTGTATTAAGTCAACTGTGCTAAATGAAACATGATCAATTTTCAATAGAGCACATCGTCCAAACCAACATGAAGCAAATAGAAATTTCGTTCAAACTTTAATGAATGGTGTGTACAATACGTAGTATCAATTCATTTATAAAATCGAACACATTTGGAAGGCTTCTAAAACGTAGTGGTATCACCACCAGTTGGAAACGAAGCAGTGGAGAATTCAACAATTAATATAAATCACAAATAGTTAACCTTCCACACACCAGACGTTCGCAAAGAATGCAGCATTCAACATACAAATGACCAAGACTCAGGATGTTCGCTGGCAGCCCCACCACAATCGACAATCAACTTGTGTATTTATATTTAACCATTAAATATTTTATTCCACTCTCTCACAAACTGTCTTCATATTCACTCTCATACTCTGTACTCGGTCCAATACATCACATGGAATCCGTCTCTCAATTTCATTTCTAAGTAGGAAGCAATACCCAACAACGTTAATAACAAAATAATTCCATTAGTATGTGGACAGTAACGTTTCTACCCTATTGATATGTTTAATAAACTACATATTATATACTTATTTACGAGGATTTTTTAGGGTAGACCAGCAAACATGATAGTAGGTCTATATAAGCTCCCCCCCCCCCCTTCACATGTGGTACCTGGTGGTTTCTGGAAATCTCTCCATACAAAACCCTGCAAGCCTTCAGGAATAATTCAGTTTGAACCAGTCTACTCACAGAAGAGAATATAAGAGAATTCATATGTTACTCCATGGCATGTCTACATACTTACAAAACTAAATTAAAAAGTGTTCTTTTCGTTTCACTTCATTTCAAATATTTGGTACCATTCTTGATTCGCTCAAATCGACATTACATCCCTATACGAATATAGACACAATTAACTCCGACTAGAGGTGAAGTCATAAAAAATTCAGCAGCCCAGAGTCTACAAATCACAGGTTTAATTTGGCAAGTGCCACGTGTGCCGACTGCCACGTCTATGACTTATTAACGATATGAACCTATGAAATCTTAATCTTGGGTACCATCTACACTAGTTAGGGCTTAGAAACACGTCATTGTGTATGTATATGCATGACTGCCTCGGTGGCGTAGTTGTATTGCGTACGCGTTACGAGTACGATTTGCGCGCTGAGGTCCTGGGTTCGAATCCTAGGTTGAACAAAAAAAAACATTGTGACTGGGTTTTTCCATCTTAAAAATTACTCAGTCGCAGCTCGGAGTCAGGAAGTTGGCGGGTGATATCCCCGTGCCTCGGAAAGCATGTAAAGCCGTTGGTCCTGCGCCTGATGTCTCTACGGTCATGTCGGATTGCCGTCTTATCGGACTATGAGAGTGAAGGAATAGCGAGTGCACCTGTGTATTGCGCACACACTTGGGCACTATAATATCTCCTGCGCACCTGGCTGATCTCCGTTGAGATTGGCCGCCGTGGCCGAAACTGGCTAGGAGGATTACGATATGCATGTACTAAATATTTGACACGCTATATTGCTGCGACTGCGTGGTGTAGATGTATTGCGTACGTGATATGACTATATGTTGAAATCTTGGATTCGATCCCCAGTTCGGGTAAATTGAGTTTCTTGCTCTGCATCCAGAATTATTGTGTCCCATATTTTATGGGAACTACCATCTTTCAAAATGTAATTACTGGTACAAGACCGCATCTTCCGAGAAGCAGCTATTAAAAACTATGAGTATACGAATAAAGTAATAGATATTTGGAAGTATAGATAATACCTTTGGGAAGACTTCATAAATAACCGGTCCGGTATACAAACATTATTATACCGTGAACGAATACTCCTAACGAGCTTTATTTGCTCCAGGTTATTACGTTGGTATAATAGAAATTGTTTGTACTGTTAATACAGGCTTCCCTTTCAAATCGAACAATTATATTAAATCGCGATGTATTGTAACATTGTTGTTACGTACTTTGTGTTCTATTAAAGTAGTTTGTTACGTTACATCACGCTGTATTCTAAGGTTATAAACGCTAAATTAATATAGGTACAAAATTTCCAAGTTTATATTTTACTTGTGAAGTTATTTGGGTAGTCGCGCGTTGATATTTTTGGCTCGCGCATTTTGCATGCAATTAATCTCAATGGAGTATTTAATTCATTGAGATTGATTCTTCAAGATATCTTGAATTCGTTAGTAATTCTACTATGTATATCCCATCTGTATAAATCCTATTTAGTTATATTGGGTTTTTCTACTTAGATATGGCGATAGGTTCGCCCCCATCACATCATGGGACGGAATACGCACGGCGAAAAGTGGGTGCACACTAGTTGGACCTCTGCCTACCCCTTCGGGTATAAAGGGCGTGTGTGTGTGTGTGTGTATAAAATATTTTATCTTATTAACTAACTATGGTAACTCAATGCATAACATCTCTTTTCTGACTTCATGTGTCACAGAACACTGACTTTGCAGGCCTATATTTTCCCTTGATTAAGTATGAGCTAAGCAACCCAACAATCTTAGATTATACGTCCGCCATAATTGTGTTGCAGGTAAACTTTGCATTCAATCAGCGACGCCTAAAGGTCTAAAGGTATTTGAAGGTGTGTGGATTGCACACTGCACACAAGCCCCCACTCGCTTTAAAATTAAAGGAGGCCAGTCCACGCAGGGTACTCGTATAAATAACTATATCGCCGTCAATAATGAATACTCCTAAAATAGAGATTTAGGGCCGATTTCACTTGCTGATAAACGCTATTCGTCACATAAATATATAAGCCGTCCAAACACAAAAGGCACTCTAATCTACGAGCATAGATAAGACTGTGATTTTTTTTGTATTGATTATTTACTAGAAAATACGTGAAAGTAGCAAGTTATGACTTAGGAAGCTACATATGCCTCTTAAAACAGATTGTCAATTGAAAATTTCTTTGCACAAAAGCAGTTGCTTCGTTTAAAGAATATTAAACGGAAACTCTGCGGTAATTTAACGATGTTATCACAATATCATAGTTAAACATAAACATTATTGAAATTATTGTAAAGTACACACGGACATGTCAGATAAGCAACTTATTACCAATTGGTAATAACTAATGGACAAAAAATTTGGTCCTGATGTCTGTTCTATAACTATACTGTTTAATGTCTTCGCAAATCTAGCATATTATTTATTGGTTATAATAACTTAGTGTCCGCCTCTGAAAAGTGGATGCTACCCTTCCCTTCATCATGCTGTCACTTCAATTCTAAATCCAATTCACATCGGCTAACTGGCGTCACGAGTCATTTATATCTTTGAAAGTATATATAATATTACCTTGAATATATTCAGAAAAGATATTTCGGTTTGTTTTTTAAATGTAGAGTTACAAAATTGTATCGTATTGTTTTAATTCTATTTTATATTTAATTTGTGTTCGAAAGATATTGAAAAGTTTGTGCTGATTTCATGGTAACTTGTATTTGATATATTTTATACTGCAGGCAGGTTGTCAAACATAGGCATTGACAGAAAAACTTATGATTAAAAAAAATACAAACACACGAATTGATAACCTCCTCCTTTTGGAAGTCGGTTAAAAATATGTATAGATATGTCAAAATGGAATAGAGAGAAGTGTAATCGGAATAAGAAGATAAGATAAAATAAGATTAACAAAAATAAAAAGTGCAACTAAGTTTAAAGATGTAAGGAAAGTATGCAAAACACTAAAATGACGATGGGTAGGACATATATCACGACAGGAAAAAGATAAATGGACATAAATAATATCCGAATGGTACACTAGAGATGGCAAAAGAAACAAAGGACGGCAAACTAAACGTTGGGAAGATGACCTTAAAAAAGTTGCTGGTCCTCAATGGATGAGGATAGCGAGAGATAGAAAGAGATGGAAATCTTTAGAGGAGTCCTACATCGAAGGACAAAATGTTATTGGAAATGTACCGATCGTCTATGATAAACAAGCAAATATATTATAGTTAATTGTTAATATTTTCTTACATCAATAAGGCGTATTTATTTATTTATACTGCAGGCATGCTTAACATTCCTTATACAATAAAACGTTTGTCGTGGGCGCTAACTTCTATGTCGCACAAATAAAATAACCCACAAGGGTCTTAAAATATATATTTGTCTTAAAATAATTATGCATCATATTTTTTTTAATATATCTCTACGATGCAACGGGAATCAGAAATAATATGTACCTTTATTACCCATACAATAAATAATGTAATAAATTAATATAATAAAAAATAAAGTCTGGGACTTTTAATGTAGGTGTTAATCTTCAACACTACATGATGCCCACAATATAGAATCATCCTTTCAATCACAAACTTTGTGTATATAAACGTACTTAAGTGTGCGAATTGCTTACATTTGTATTTTGAAATCGTATTGACACGCGCAAGGGTCTGTCAGTTTATTCTCTTGAATATCCTCCTAAAAACATAATTTAGGGACAATGTGATTCAGGTAGCTATTTAAGTAGTTAGGGATTTTGTCCCTGTATAGATATCATAATATCTGATAGGAAAAAAATTAAATATTAAGAAATAAATTGAGTTTTGACTTGTATATTCGCCACAATAATCGAACAAACTAAAAATTACCAATTGATATATCAAAAGCCTACGCATTGTGAGGAAATTTCAATAGCTATCGATGTGAAAACCGACGCAAAAAGTAGAGATCGGCTTAACAAACCCACAGCCATCTGCTCGGAGCCGATATTGAGGCAACTCTATCGCAGGATCAACAGCGTTGAATGCACTACGTATACAAGTTATGAATTCTGTATGTTGCAGAACTGACCATAAGGTTGGCAACGCTACTCTCAAAACAGTATTATACTTTATGTCGCTCTTTAATACTGTTATTTTATTTTAATTACTGGTGGTAGGTCTCTCATATGCGAGAGTCCACCGCAATGTCTATTTTTACCGCCAAGCAGCAGTGTGCATGCACTGTTGTGTTTCGGTTTGAAGGACATTATAGCCAGTGTAACTACTGGACATAATGAGACTTAACATCTTATTTCTCAGGATGACGAGCGCAGTAACAATATTTTGTAACTCAAGGTGCTGGATGGTGTTGCTACTTTTTATGGTGGTCGTATCGCTTACCATCAGGCGAACGGCATGCTCGTGTCGCCATTAAATGCAATAAAAAAACCAATATCCTTTTATTTAAAAAAGTATACAAAATACTGTTTCCATCGCCGCTGGTATCTACTAATGTCTTCCATCATCATTATAGTGAGAGATTATAAGCGATAAATAATACGTAACTTCGAAAAGTCAGTTTTTTTTTAAATTGGTTACGTTTCGCGGGTCAACGTCATACAAAAAAGAGCCGAAATATTTTTGCAACGAATTTTCGTAACGCGACTTGCGTTAGTTGAAGCGGTAACCATAGTGCTGAGAAATTAATATAAATTATATTATGATTTTCATTCGTAGTATGGAATTAACTACTTAATTCCAAACCTATACAATTTTGTTCAAAGCATAAATAAGTACTTACTACTCCACGAATCTTCCCTCAAATACAAGTACCAAATCAAATAATTAAATAACGGTAAAAAAATCTTTATCAACTGTAATTTACTCAGAATTCCACAGCCCCAAATAGGCCAAGAAGCACTCTATCTAGTAAGTTATTACGAAAGTCCAATTACTACTTCGCTCTTTTGATATTGTGGATTACTGGTATTAAACGAGGTTTGTAAATGGAATTAAGCTGGACGATCGACGATTATTTGCTCAGGACGGTACGGGACCGTGGTCGGGTCGGATCACAGCTGGCTGAACCAGTGGCGTGCCTACTGTTTTGGACGAGGGCAAGCCAAAGCAGACCTAAAAAAAAATCGCACCTCCGATACATATAAAATGTGCAACTATAAGAAAGAAAAGCAATATTTAAAAATAAAAATGAATACCCGTACCGGGATTCGAACCAGGGCCTCAAAACAATGTTCGAACCGTGTACGCAATACAACTACGCCATCGAGTCGATTAGTTACCTTTTCGAAATTAGGTACCTTTATTTAAAAACGATTTTGACCCATCGCGACTTCTAAACGAAGTTCTTGTAAAGATTAACTATTTACATAGATTTTATCAGTATCAAGTAATTTAAAAAAAAGTAAAAACACTACAATCATCATTATTACTGTCGACGCACAAGTTTTGTTTAGAAATTTTCAAATTTCGTCACAGCTACTGTATCTATTTAATTGGACGAGATAATCAGGTTACAATTCGCTGTTTACCGAAATTATAAAATGAAATGAATGCATTTAACATGTTTTTGTGAATTGGAAATTACTTTTGATAACACTAATTAATTATATCATTTTACTAGCCAGATCTATGTACCTACCTATTCCAAACACTTGTTTTGTTCGAGAAAAATATGAAACACCAACAATACAACTTAATACGTAGTCGTATAACGTATTAGAGCATCCAATAAGACAATAAGTTTTGTTGTATACTGATCTAAATACCTTTTATGATTCTTCAGACACATTTCGCGCCATTCGCCAGCTCGTTAAAAGTTGTTTCTTCCATCATAACCTAACAAATTTAACTTATTCTCGCCGATAAAAACTTTCACTCACTTTAAACTATTACAAGAAATATATTCACTCATCTTTATTGTGCTTAAAAGTTTAAAATAACTCAATAACCACTTAATAAACACAAATACTTCACAATGTAGATCGCCGGCACAATCAAAACAAATAACTGATGTTGCCTAGTTGGAATCAAAATTACACCACAAAATTAATGCTAAAATTGTGAGAAAAACTTATCGATAAATAAAATTATAGTACAATACCTTAAATAATTATAATCAGATATGTAATTTTAATTATGTTATCACTAAAATCTTTACATAATTCATGATAAATAAAAATACACATTAAAATAAGCAAATTAATGCAACCATATTAGAGGTAATTCGTTTAATTGGCAACCCTGTATTTTATACAGTATCTATGAATGCATTAAGCCTGGATTATTTTCTAGTACTGATTGCTATAGAAACTTACTATAGCTATACGTATGTGGTATCAGTTTATCCATTAGTGTGAATGAGAAAAATATGGCGGCGAAAAGCCAGGTAAAACCCAACGAGAGAGAGAGTGATAAGTATATTTTGTGCGCATCTAGCTGTTTTGTATTAAATATGAAATGAGTGTACGGCGCGGATGTGGTTGTTTGTGTGTAGGTGTAGTGGTGTGTCTTTAGGTGCGCTCGAGGCGAACCGGTTCAGCGAACCGTAGCGCGGGAATTTTAAAATTTTAAAGAAAATTATTTCGAAGCGTTTTGTTACCGTAAAATGTTGGTTATTGTTTCATATTCGATTTTGAGTACTTAGGTAAATAATTTTAGGGCAAGCCAGGCTTTTCGGCTTCTATGAAAGGACCGCCACTGGGCTGAACAGGGATTGTGTCCGTAGGACGGTTCGACCGGCAGTCGTCTCAACGTAGGTCGCTGAAATACTAAGTTATACGCTCTTGATAGTGATACAATTAGTATATTTCATATGAGATTTAACTCAAGATTGTAATGATTCACTAATGTTTTTTTTTTAAAAGTGAATTTTATATTGCTTGTCTAGGAAAAAAAATTGGTTTGCTATCAATCGAACGGCTCAAAAAAAGCGTTTAAAAAATCAAATCACTGGTGAATATACAAAAATTTCTAGGAAGATCATACAAGTGTTGTAGCCAAAAAAGTCTATTGCAATAAACACTTCTTTATCAAAAATCTAAACATATTATCTGCTTAAAACTGATGTAACATCACAATAAGGTTTTTATTTATTTTACTCGACAAGTCTTTTCCATAAACATAGTATAATTGAATTTCTATACTTAAATTATAATTAATATTCGTAATTATTATTGCCGGCCGCTCTTTCATTCACATAATACTGGCCATTTTAGTATTAACGGCATAGGAACATGTACCCGTTTATTTGAAGGTCGCCTTAAAAGTGTTGCTATAGCTAACTGGTTTTGTGGTGGTATACTATAAATAGGATGTTATATTTACATACATTAAAAATATATTTTATTCTATGTATATCGATAATTTTAGTTCTCGCGATAAAAAACAGCATTAGCATTGCTTAGTGCAGTTGCAAGGAAATACTTACGATGGTTGGAACAATTGAATAAAATATTGGTAATGAAGAAAGTTGAGCCTTCCGGGCCTTTCGTTTTACGAAACAATAACAAGTGACACAGTAAGCTATTAAAAAATACAATCCTGTCGAATGAAGAACATTCTCCTTGATATTAGTGTTATTCCATATGTAACTAAAGTAAAAAAATTAAGCGTTTATATTACTAAAACTTCAATACTCTAGAAATTGAATCTGTTTGTATGTTTTTATTCGAAAGATGAGATTGATATCTCTGGATATCGGTATGTAAATACGAGTGGTCAATGCTTTTAAACTCATAAGTAGTGCTATCAAATCAACATGCACGGCATAAAAAATAAAACAGACGAATATTTGAAACTGGGTGCTTGCGACTAAGCCCACGTAGACCGGACGAAAGACCGGGAGAACCCATTATGGACTTAATAGGATATGATCTAGATGTATACCCTGTTTTAATATCTTCTAAATCCGATTTCCGCGGTTACATCTAATAAACATCCAAATATCTTCCAACAATCTTTTGCAGTTATAATATTCGTAAGATTAAATTATTATAGCACTTAAAACAAAAGTAATTTAATTGACTGCCTTTGTGGCGTAGTTGTATTGCGTGTACTGTACGATCACCACTTTGAGGTCCTGTATTCGAATCCCAGGTCGGGCAGTGATGTTGAGGTTTCTGTTCAGTATCAGCCCGGAGTCAGGAATTGGAGCCCGATTTGGCGATAGGCTCGCTCACTATCACATCCTGGGAAGGAACACTCAATGCGGAAATTGGGTGTTATGGCTTCACCCCTGCTTGCCCCTTTGGAGATAAAGGCACGGTAAGTAGTTGTGTGTGTGTATCTTTAAAGTAATTTCCCAATCTTTATAATAAATAGTAACAGGCATTGTATTTTACCAATTCCTTGTCGAATCAAATGATAGAAACAGACGGGCTACGTACCGTCGAGCAGCAAGTTTTCTCGTCATCTAATATAAAAGTTTCGACACCGCGCCGCTAAGTGAAAAACTACCGAAAAGAGGATTTTTCCGAGCACTTCGCCGTTGGAAAGCGAAAAACTCACCGCTATAACGAATAAAATCGAAATAATGTGATGTCGGAGAATGTAGTTTCTCGACTTCTGTTAGACAATGGTTTATATTGAGTTCTGTTTTAAAAACATTTTAGTACATATTTGGTTGTAATGTCATCTATTCACCTAACATAATGGTACAAGATTATAAAACTTATTATTGAACAGTTAAGCGTGTCTTAAATAGATTATTTTAATAGATTTTAAGTATAAAAAACGGGTTTATAACTTTTAATAGATAACTTTTTATAAATTAAATTGTATACAATTTATAAATATATGAATTTTCCTTAACTTGCCTACAATTATTCAAAATATACGAGTTAGTTTGCCAATACAACGATTTGTTAAGATAGGTTTATTGCAATGCCTAGGTCCACATAAGTTAAACACAAATAATGAGTCACAAACAACTCGGTCAGTTATTTCGCCTTCAAATATAATGACGGAAATACTTTACAAACGGTTAATCCTGTTTCATCTTTTCACGGCTTACAAATTCACTTTACCTTACGATACCGCTGTTTTCATTAAAATTTTCATGTATCTCGCTTATTACGTACTATTATAGTAGAAATATTAATAATCACACACACACACACACACACTCACATACACTCACACACACACATACACTCACACACACACACGGCTTTTATCCCCGAAGGGGTAGGCAGAGCCGCGACTAGTGCACCCACTTTACACCGTGCTTAATCCGTACCATGATGTGATAGAGGGCGAGCCTCTCACCATACCTGATACTGAGTAGAAAAACCCAATAACACTTTGCCCGACCCGGGGATCGAGCCTGAGACCTCAGTTAGTCAGTCAATACTTAATTTACTTAATACACCTACGCCACCGAGGCAGTCAATAATTAATGAATTAATTATCTTAAGAGGTCGTATACGAAATTGCAACTATTTCAGTAAATTTTCATCGTGATTATTCAAAAAATAAACTAATCTGATTAATTTCTAATACATCATCGGAAAGACTATTTCAACACTAATAAAATAAACTAGCCACATTTTTCATATCTTTCTTTAATTTCAATCTATCCAGCAAGTTCCAACGACTGTTTCAGAAATTTTGTTGTACGGAGACTCAAACATGTTGCCGTTTTCAATCAAAATCGTGCTTTAAACTGACAAACGAAAGTTACTGTTTATTGGTATAAAAGTCGCCTTAATTATGAAAGAGACAATTTCTGTATTTTCGACGTAAAATCATACAAAATGAAAGTGTTAACGTAGGGAAACATTTTTCGCAAAAAAAAAAACACTTTACGGCCTCTTAATTGAAATTTATCAAAATAAACGATACACTAATTTACTTTTAAAATTGTATAATGACGTCTCTAAATTAAATTTATATTTATACATTTGTTATAACAACAAAGAAAAACGATATAAAATGTAAAATTTTCTACCTACATGAATAAATGAAGCCATAGTCGTGTCAACGAGCTACAAGTTTTGATCGATAAAAAGGAATGTGTTAGTGGTAAGGTCCGAAATATTCGCATTAAATCGTTTTCCGATAATGTTTTTATAGTAGAAAGCCGGGTAGTTTAGTTATATGGGCTTGGGACTCCCATCAATAAGCTGGAATTTACAAGCGCGCAGCTATGTCCTTTTACTTTTAGCGAAGTGTATATCATATTATAACTTATAAATATTAGAATACCTATGATATGACTTAAATTAACCCCATACGTAATAAAATGAGATGAGGGCCACTTGCACCGGTTTCCTATAAAGTCTCAAATTACTATCTGACATATAAAACTATATAATTAATAAATCTGAGAGTTGACACATTAGTAGTGACTTTTTGTGCCAGATATATTTATTCGAGACCTTTGAAACCAAAAGTTGTAGTATATACCATACTATACCATACCAACCCTGTATTATATACTGCCCACTGCTGAGCACGGACCTCCTCTACAACTGAGAGGGTTTAGAAATTTCGAATAAGCTATCAGATAACTTATCCAGCAAATTATAACCTGAATAAATAGAGAAGTCATACGATTAACCTATTTTATTCATAAAACTACAATTTTGAATTTGCTCCTTATATTTTACCCTACTAACCCCTTATCTAGTTGTCTGGACTTTATGAGCTTAATATGGTGAAATCAGTCCTAATAATTTGTTAAAATACAATATCTACTTAAATTAGTCTCTTCGTATGTCTCAAATTTATTTTTAAGTTACGCATGCTCACGCCTTTTATCCCCGAAGGGGTAGGCAGAGGCGCAACTAGTGCACCCACTTTTCGCCAAGCGTATTCCGTCTCATGATGTGATAGGGGGCGAGCCTATCGCCATATCGGGCACAAATTCCAGACTCCGGGC
The DNA here is from genome assembly GCA_947568825.1 of Sphinx pinastri. NCBI lineage: Eukaryota > Metazoa > Arthropoda > Insecta > Lepidoptera > Sphingidae > Sphinx > Sphinx pinastri. The sequence continues at coordinate 18,506,673 of OX387614.1, read as the reverse complement.
TGATACTGACTAGAAAAATCCAATATCACTTTGCCCGACCCGGGAATCGAACCCGAGACCTCAGCCTTGCAGTCGTACCGTAATACAACTACGCCACCGAGGCAGTCGTAATTATTTTTAAGTTAATTCTTTAATAATGTTAAATTGATAAAACCTATATTCCGAATTAATACAGAAGGAGGATAAATCCCGGGAGGAATTCATAATTGATGGTAGTATAACAAATTGGGAGCAGTAAAGTCCATTTTGTTTCTAAATTGTTTATCTTGTAATCTAGTTTTGCCGAAAGTTATAATTACAATGAACTAAAACCCTTTAACCAGTAAATAATTAAGACTTGTCTTGACTCTGATCTTAAAAATGCCATTTTTCGCCCGTATTATCTACCTAATTTGTAAAGGTAAAAATAATAACGTTTTTATACGAGCTCGGCGTAGTACTGCACCTTATGGAAAGTAAAGTATGGTACCGATAGTGTCGACTGGCGAAGACATGAATACCTCTTGTTTGTCGACACGATTATGCCGGCCTGTTTGTAATCAGATATACACAAAATATACAAATGACTAAAAATAATTACAATATATTCTTAAACCTCGAAACATTGAACTGAGCTCGAATGGTCTTAATGCATGTTAGCCTAGTTGGGAACGGAACGGTCTGCCAAGACGAATGTCCGTAAGTTAAAACTGATTGTCGTTCGCTTTAATAGTGAAGGAAAACATCGTGAGGAACTCTACATTCCTGAGAATACTCTGAAAAATAATTTCGATCGAATGTGAAGTCTGCCAACCCGCACTAGGCCTAAACCCTCTCAATAGTAGAAGAGGCCCGTTCTCAGCAGTTGGAAGCTAATACAGGGCTGGTATTATTAATTATTTAATATAAAGTACTCGGTGTTGCTCGCGGCTTTACTCATGTCAAAAGTCTTTCCTGCTACAAAAGTCCGTAAAACAAAGAATGACGCCAGCGCCATCTATTAAAATGTTTATTAAAACATCCATAATTTCCCATGCAGCAAATTACTAGGATAGAAAATAGCCTATGTGTTAATCGAAGACATGATCAACTCGTGTGCCAAATTTCATCTAAATCCGTTCAGTTGTTTCTGCGTTTACTGCTAACAAACATCCAAAAATTTTCACAAACTTTGGCATTTATATTTAAGATAGTAAACTTCGACACTAAATATTTTCATTGATCGCAAATCGCAGTCCACGCTGAGAAAGTGCAAGAACAAGTATCGAAAACAGTTGCTTCCATTACACTGTTCGCAGGTTTAAACGTTAATGCGCCACAATGTACGGGGAACTTTTCACTAGGATCTTGTAAAGCATTCATAAGCCACTAAGTTGAAATGTTATGGAGCACTAACGCAGATCCTCGCGGCACATTGTTGTAAACGCAATTCTATGAATAGGCTCTTTGTGTCTGCTGTATTGTGTAGGCCCTTGAATGGAGAGTCTCGAGGGCCGTGGATCTCTTTAGTCAGAATCAATTTTTATTTTTACTAAGGGCCCGCGATAACGGCCATTATGTTTGGCCTTTGCGGCGTTTTAATGCATAAATAACGCAATCTTCCAGATAACCTTTGAAGAAGACATAGAGCGAAGGAACAACTCGGCAAAGGCCGCGTAATCCTGGCTTAGAAGCCGCTCCGGGCTGTCATGGATACCTTACCTGCCTGCATAAATAACTAGTTACTCAAATGTTTGCTCTGTAAATTTGTATTTATGAAAAATAAATATACTACACTACGATAAATTCGATAAGACAAATACTTTTGATACTAAAAAAATCAAATGAATTTCCAGAATTTAAAATCGTGTCCAATATGACTGCTTAAATTTAAAACCGCTACATATCGTCGTACTGCGTTTTAGGAACTTTTGTAGCGAGAAAAGCTTTTTATACAGGCGAAGCCGCAAGCAACACTTAGTTATACATATTATTGATCAAAGTACGACTGATTGATGACGCACAAACGCAATCAAGTCGGCTTAAGTGCTAATTGAACAGGAAGTATGAACATACTGTACCGAAAATGATTTACGGAACCATTACCGCTCATATAGCAGCCACAATTCAGTATTCACACTGGGGGAAATGACTACCTCTGCAGGAACACAATGGGTTACTATAAAGATTTAACGCTTATGTTAAACAACAGCTCTTTGTTATACACCTTACTTACACTTAACTATATTTACATAACCTTTAAACTCAAACAGAACATTTAACTTACAAAAAATAACTCAAACAAAGGCATTCCTTAATTTCAATTAAACCCTCGAATTAATTCTGACCCGATCGTCGCAAATAATAAAAGTGTCCTTAAAATTCAAAATTTATTGTCAGCGTTATAGAGTTGTTAAGTGAAACAAAATTTTATGAATCGACGAAGCGAAATGAATGTTGGAAATTGAATTTAAATTGTTTCACTTGGAACTGACTTTGCGTAAGCCTGATAGGGTGTAATAAATGCCGTAGGTATCATTTGTACGAAACTAAACGCTAATTACAGCAATTTAGCCATTTAGCACTACATTTCGTCGACAAGTAAGCTATTGAAGTAAATTTGTGAACACAATTATAAGACATTAATGCTGCTGTTATTTTTTATACCTAGAATACAATTTATACACAGAGTGAGGTCGGTACAACACATTTTACACCCGGTCGCCTATCCGACGACAGCCCTTTATATCTATTTCTGTCGCCAAGCAGCATGCATTATTGTGATCCGATTTGAACTTTCAGCGTAATTACTAGATATTATGAGACTTAACACCTTATGTCCCTGGATGACGAGCGCTGTGGAGTGCCACGCAGTAGGTACTTTGAAATTCACAGTCTCTGTATGGTATCGCTTACCATCAGTCGAGTATCAGGCTCGTCTCGTCATACAATAGCAAAAAAAAACTGAATTACTACTATATAGTTGCTTGATATAAATATTGTGTCTAATCAAAACCCATCATTGTTAAAGATGTGTCTAGTGGCAACAATGTTAGCTGAAACTTCGTTAAACATAAGTTTAAGCTTTGATTATCGCTACATCGTCTTTTATAAAGCTTTCAAACTTACATAGTTACGAGGTTGACGAGACTCGTTATGTGCGAATATTATGTTCTTTAATTATTTGGAGGTTTGGCTTGCTGAGATATTTGCATAACAAACACGGTTATTTACCTCACCTTTAATAAACTACGTAGAATCAACATTAGGTGGAGTATTGCATAAAAGTTGTTACATGACAAACTCAATTTAAAAAGCAACCTAACTTATTTTACGTTATCTTACCATTAAAAACTATGTTAAACAAAATATTTTATTTTTGTTACTTTATTCCAAAAAATTAGGAAGACAATGAATATAAATTTATAATTTAAAATAAAAATTAAATTGGCGTGTTTCTAAACTTAACGCCTTCACAATTATCAATTTAAATTCACTAAAATTATAAAGAGTTACAAAGGCAACGTATAACGATCCTCTCGCTTAATTTACCTATGCACAGTTCACATCGGCAGTTATTATAGGATTATGTTCTGTCCTACATAGGGCCAGCCGGCAACTGGCTCGTCACGATCCAGTGACATAGTTATTTATCAACGACCCATGTCATTTCTTACCCTGTGGTTTAGTAAGTGATGCTCTCATCGATGGCTCATTACTCATTCATCTGGGTGAGATTGCGTTGGTCCCACGCTATTTGATTAGCATTGGAGTCCGTTTGAGCATTTCTAAGCATAGAAATGGTTTAATTCCACTGATGCTTATGTGGTGAAATAGTTCCCGTAAATCTCGTCACCTCGTCACTTTTTAATACAGTGCTAGGTAGAATCAAGGCGCCGAAAGAGGATGTCCCCCAAGTCGCGATATAAAATTCTCATTTTTATATATTACTAGCTTTTGCTCGCGGCTCCGCCCGCGTGAAAAAGTTTTTCCGGGATAAAAGTCCCGCTTTATATTTTCCCGGGATAAAAAGTAGCCTATGTCCTTTCTCAGGCTCTAGACTATCTGTGTACCAAATTTCATTTAAATCTGTTCAGTAGTTTTTGTATGAAATTGCGACAGACACACAGAGTTACTTTGGCATTTATAATATTAATAAGGATTATTAAGTCACTGAATCAATCTGCGCCAATGCCAACTATCGACTACAGATGTTTTATTATGACCAAGCATGTACAGTCAGCCACATAATTATCTGAACAAATTCAAAATTTCAAATTGCCTATTCGCGTTAGGTTCAATAGAAACATTATTTTTTCTTTGTGTGGAGTAAATTTAATCCACTTTATTTTATTTTTATGAAGAGAAAACGAAAATTGGTAAGAACATAAAAATGTAGAGACGATTTGAAGTTTTGAATTTGTTCAGCTACTTATGTGGCTGACTGTACATACAAATACGCGCTATTTGAATTTGTGATAATGTTATGTAGTGTGTCGATGTAGACGTACCTCCCTAAAAGTAGTACTGGCGGCGACCATGGGTAGAATCCTGCTGTCCAAGGTGACATGGTAGCAAAAACAAACAACTATGCCTTTGGCAGCGTGAGTGATCTAGCGCTGATGTGTTCCTTACACGTAATCCACCCGCTCATTTGCTCACTCTCTCTCATAGATCAATAATTTTAACTATTCATATTTATTTACATTACAAATACTGTTATTTGAGTAAAACGAACATAATTCAAAGCGGTAATCCGACAAAAGAACAACAGATTTCCAATGGCAAGCGTAAATTTATTAATGAAAGATTAAAAGCGCGTATGATGTAGTCTCATTCCCCGATAGATTTTCACGGTACGTATACAATGCCATTCCTTATAATTTACATATTTTGTAGCTTATATTTTGGTTCGTAGCTAAAAAAGGATCTATTTATTGATAGGAACTATCGATTATGGAAACATACATCAATAATTTATTAATATTCAAAACCTACGCAGGCTACATTAAATCCGATTCTAAGACCGTGTGTTGTTGGCTAGGACGTCTAGACATGCAGAATTTATTATGCTTCTGGCTGAGTATATATTTTATTTTGATTTGATTACAGATATCTCGGGAAAAGTCTTACATTTTATGATTTCTAGATGTGCGTAAATTTTACAAATCGTAATTACGTCAATCAACTAGTACGGTACTAGCCATATGAATAGTTATAAATCGCAGTAAATAATAGCAACATCGCAAACCAGCTATGCGAGTAACCTCCATCCTTTCCCATCGACTTTCCATCGTAAATCTATATTTTGTTTGGTCCACATATTTCCTATAATGTATGATAAATGATAATTTATTAACTACCTCGAAGATTTAATGCTTAAGTCTTTAAACATATTTTTTTTAATTTTGTTGCGAAATTCATCATTCTTTGAAATTCATCATTGCTTTTGTGTTTAAAAAAATATACGAAAATAGCTGTGATTTTCAAAAACTTATATTATGCTTTACCTTACCTCCCAATATATTATTTCCAGAGGGATTTATATCGACACAAACACAAAGAAAAAAAATGCGCATTTATTACTAATTATTTTCAACCTTATTGTGTACTGACTAATCCTTAAAATTATAATATCCATTGTAATTCTGAGTAGGTACACCTCTGTTTCACACGTTCAATATTAATGGAGAGTGAACTGATATCGCGAGATTCAGAAGCCAAGTCCACCTGCTATTTCTCACGATGATAAAAGAAAATTGTAGCGACGAAGGCTTGCCGGGTTTATTGAAAACACAAAGACTTCCATTCAATTTTGTGTATATTATCTCTGTATATATTGTAGATTTTGTGGCATTTTCATTCTGAGATAATAGGTATTCGGGAGTGTTCGAAGTATATAGAAAGAATATGCTTTGTATGATTATATCCAAATTCATTTGTAGTTTGCTATTTGTCTTTGGTACACGAAAAATTACAAAGAGTGAGAGCTAGGAGTTATTACATAAAATTAATTCGTGTATGATTGAATAAAAACGAATGTAATGCTTTTGATACTGGAAACGCCCAGTCGTAAAAAAATTCCAATGTCCTTAATGCTATACATTGGTTTTTAATAAAATTCATATAACAGTAGATAGTTGTGCAACAATATTTTTAGAGTAGCCAGATTGTTTATTATATAATTATACTATTCAATAATATATACTGCAGTAGGCCATAGAGGAAACCCGAGTTATAAAATCATGTCCATTAGTAAAATATTCTTTTTTTTTTTTTTTTAGTTTATTTAAGACACGCACAGAATACAATCAAAAACATATAATAATGACTATAGCTAGGGTGAGTACTTAATCTAGATTGCACTCCAAAATTTGTGCCCAAATCATGACTGCTACATATGATGTGTTAATATATAATTATGATCACTGTAAATATTGAACGAAATCGCCTACTTAAGTATTATTAATGCAATATTAAAATTCAATGTCTAGTTCTTAATTTTTAAAACAGTGTTTGCCGTAAACTTATTATAAACTTTGCTGAGTTGCTGTGCATAATGTCAATTTCTTTATGTTTCTTAGCCAAATCGTTGTACGAGCGACACATTCTAGTTATTCTGATGCATAACGTATGTTACGCTATATTTTTATCGTCTATAACATTATATCTTTATTCATTTTAGCTGCGAATTTGGGTGCAATTTATTTATTTATTATTAGCACTACCACGTTGTACACATTATAACGTATAGTCACTGATATATACAACAGGTACGGCGTACGTAACATACACGTACTCAGCTATATAAATGGAACATCAAAACAGTAATGTTGTACGTTAATAATTATAAACATATTTTTTAACTAGATATAAAATATTGATAAACAAAAACATAACTTGTATGAATATTAAAAAAGAAAATAAGATGAGATGTGCCATGTGTGAGGCTTATAAAAGCAATTCAAGTAACTTGCGTTTAAAGACGAAGTAAGAGTCATGGAACACGTCTAATTCTATCAATCTCAAGATGTCGCAATTCTCATGAAATACCCATCCATTTGCTAAATTAAACCTCATGGAAAGATACTTGCGATGATAATTATTACTTGTCTTAATTAAACATTTACTTTATTAACTACTATTGCAAATCAGCAGTAGGTTATATTCGTAGTTATAATTTTAACTCAAATATAACATATCTACGATGTTATTAGATCGTGGATACAATTACCACAGAATATGAATTGTTTAATTAGGCGCACAGCGATTTACTCTTTTCCAATGTTAGTCCTAGCGATTAGGCCCCGTTTAAATAACAGACCTTGTTTGCACGTTTTACAACCCCAGTTGCTATTACGTACAAGTTCTTTGTAATCGCGCGATGGTGACTATGCTTAAAGTAATCACCAGAATTTTACAGTACAATATAAAACATATATTTTAGAAATACCAAAGTTTTTTATAAATCCTTTGATTCCGCCATTCGACCATGTTATATACTGTAAGCATCTCAAACATAATTCAGTTTCGGATGTACAAGTAAAATAAATATAATTCATAAGCAAGTATTTTGATTTACATTTTTATAAAGTGCCTGGTGCACTTTAAACTTCTTCGAAAAACGTAGGCGGAAATCAGCACACAGAACATATTAAGACGTTAATCCTACTAATATTATAAACGCGAACGTTTGTAAGTATGGATGTATGGATGTATGGATGTATGGATGTTTGTTACTCTTTCACGCAAAAACTACTGAACAGATTTCGATGAAATTTGGAACACGGGTAGATTATGTCCTGGATTAACACATAGGTTACTTTTTATCCCGGGAAAACATAAAGCGGGACTTTTATCCCGGGAAAACTTATTCACGCGGGCGGAGCCGCAGGCAAAAGCTAGTAAGCAATATAATAATCTTACCTTGGCTTGAAAGGTGATGCCATAATGGAACGCCTCGTCCGGGTGTAACGGAATCCTCGGATCATATTCGTCGTTCGGCACCAGATTGTATTGTTTCGTGGATGGCATTTTCCTTCGCCACTTTAACAACTTCATCGGCGCCCGCTTCCACGTCTTGGCCTTAAACACCACGCGCACGTATCGTGTCTTGTATCCTCTCCTGAACATCGAGGATTACTCTGAGCTTCCACTTGCGATCATAATACAGCACCACGCGTAGTTATCTGCAAAGAAATACAGTCTGTAAATAAAATAATATCCCATGGACCGTTTTCTATCGAGCATTCGACATCATTCGACATCACATCGAAATTTCGATCTGGATCCTGTATACAGGATAAAGTTTGGCAACATAAATAAGTTGCGAGCGTTGCGATAGCTCAGACAACCATAGCTACCTGTATCGATGAGGCATTAAGTTTTAGATTGATGTGTGCATTTATTATTTTCATAGATAAAGACTATCACGAAAATATGATAATAATGTGCCAGAATAACTCACTGGTCATAACTTTACATTGCGATGTTATTATATTACGAACGCAAACGAAAAAATTCGCTGGTTGTCATAAGGAAACTGCCATGACAATGAATGCTCTTCGTTACGCCGCACGCTAGAAGCTTGAATGTTATCTCGTATATTCTATTCTCACAAGCAAGTTCGAGATTTTACATAAAGCTCCCATTGTTGCTCTATTTTAGTAAACTTCAGGAACATTAGACATGTATGCTCGTCAGCTGTGTTAGCGTCAGTATAAGGTAACAGGCTGGCATAATTGAGTCGACTGACGAGGGCTCAGTCAGTCTATCTGGACCCCTCTCAGCTTATAAGGTGCAGCGGGGTCACACAGCCGTGCCCATATAACAAGAAAAAAAAATTCTAATAAATTCATCCAATGAGTTGACGGATACTAACTATATAACAGTCAGTATGTATCATTTCGCGCATGCACATTCTGTAATTATTTTAAAACTTAATAAGACATTAGCGATATTTACTATCGGTAAAATGGAACGGTCTACGGTAAAAGAGATGAAATTTAGATCGAAGTTATTACCAACTAGTATTGCTTGCGGCTCCGCCCGCGTGATAAAGTTTATTTCGGGATAAAAGTAGCCTATAGCACTCAGGAGTAATGTAGCTTCCCACTAGTGAAAGAATGTTGTAAATCGGTTTAGTACTTCCTGAGATTAGCGCATTCAACCAAAGAAACAAACTCTTCTGCTTTATAATATTAGTATAGATTCAAGCAATTGAACTTAGGTACCTCAAATCGATCGAATACAGGTTACTAAAACCACAGTATTGATAAACAACCTCCAAACACCTAACGTAACTAGTGACGATCGATTGAGAAGTTACACCAAGCTTCTTAATCATGGTCCGGGAATACCAATTAGTTTTGCTTTGGTTTGCAACGGGAAATTAACTTACCGAACTATCTATGCGAACTGTAAATCTAGGGACTAGCCGCCATATTAGATTATAAACTGATACGCAAATACTAGTCCGATTGGTCACAATTTTTTGTCTTTTATTTTAAATACTATCTTATGCTCACAGCTCTGTCCATTTTAAAGCCTTTTCTCGATATAAAGTACCATTGTGTGAATGTCTCGAATGAAAGTAGCTATATTATTAGGTTTATAGAACATGAAAAGTAAGGATTGGCATATGTGCTAATTTTCACCCAAATCCATGAGTATATTTTCATAATTGTAATATCTAAAAACCTAATCTTACTCATAATCTATACTATTATATAAAGCTGAAGAGTTTGTTTGTTTGAACGTGCTTATCTCAGGAACTACTGGGCCGATTTTGAAAATTCTTTCACTAATAGGAAGCTACATTACTCCTGAGTGCTATACCATACCATACCATACCAGCCCTGTATTATATACTGCCCACTGCTGAGCACGGGCCTCCTCTACAACTGAGAGGGTTTAGGCCTTAGTCCACCACGCTGGCCTAGTGCGGGTTGGCATACTTCACATACCTTCGAAATTCAGAGAACTTCTCAAATGCTGGTGGGTGGCGCTGTTATCAATAACTAAAATTATGAAAGCTCTACATATGCGGTCCACGTAGAAGGTGGTCTGTAGTAGGTAAGTCTGTTCTAGGCCCGCTAGTATATAATATTGTGTATATATTTAATACTAGCATTGCGCGCAGCTCCGCCCGCGTGGAAAAGTTTTTCCGGGATAAAAAGCCTATAGCACTCAGGAGTAATGTAGCTTCCTATTAGTGAAAGAATTTTCAAAATCGATCCAGTAGTTCCTGAGATTAGCGCGTTCAAACAAACAAACAAACAAACAAACTCTTCAGCTTTATATATTAAGTATAGATATCGTACAAACTTAAAGAATTTTCTTACGGTAAGCGATGACACTGCTGCTTAAAAGTAAAATTTCAGAGACTCTTTCTACTATAAGTCCTTTTAGGCTAAAATCTAGATTTGAGATCGTACAAAGTACAATATATTTAAGTATCTACCCTATAAAACCACTTTATACCTACAAGTCATGAATTTATACTAATTAATTGTTATTGTCGCAGTTTATAATTTCGTTTTACTCGAAATGAATCCTACGGGGTAAGCTGTGCTTCTGTTTGTGCACTAATCCCGTAGGATGTTTTCTATTATCTTCAGTCTCTATCTATTTAAATAGAACTAGAAACCTGAAAATTATGTCAATTGGATAGTAAATACTAAATCATACTGAATCGACATGCCTTGCCTGCCAGCCGGCCGCTACAACGCGATGCCCCATCTGTCTACAATGTTTCCCAATAGATGGCGCCACGATAGAATTACATGGCGCTATGGTTTACACGCAATGAAACTTAGACTTTGGGCCCGTCATAACACTTCGTCATATACATCATTGTCAAGCTGCATAACACTTAATAAGACCTGCAATAATCTTAATTTTTGAAGGGTTCGACAGTGGCGTAAGACGTCCAGAGCCTGATATTTACATTAAAAGAGATTCGCGGCCATCCGCAGGCCGCAGCTTGGTCAGGTCTTGACTTTGTGCGAAGTGCATGGTGGGCCATGAACTTATAAATAATGGTGGGAGCAGTGTTGCCCACCCCAAGAAACTGAAAAATAACTGTTCACTAATAAAAAAAACAGGAGAAAACACTAATATCGGAGATTTGAGCGAGAAGCAAAAAAAAAGGTCCTATTTTGATGTTTCCGTCGGTAACATCTAACAAGTCAGGGGATGTGGATAGGGGGTGGTGACATTAAAAAAAAATCTACAGCATTTTAGTTTGTAATAATTTACTAACCTATGCACAAAACCACTGCGAATGCATGTAAAAATCAATAAAACAAAAAGCAGTAAAATTCCGACTCTAAACAGAAAACAGGGATGTCATAGCAAAAATATTAAATCTACTGTTAAAACAGTAGGGTTGGCAACACTGGGTGGGAGTATAGTAAAGTGATCGCAGCGCACGCTGTGGCAGTTAACAACACTGATGGTCTAGTCTTTTTTTTTTTTTTTTTTTTTTTTTTTTTGGTTTCGCGGAGAAAGTGCGTTACCACTACCGCCCGGCCTTCGTGGGGGGCGACCGAGCGGTTATGTTGGGATCACCGTGCCTTACGACCCGGCGTTGAGCCGCCCGGAGAGATGGAAAACGTCGGGCGACCGCCGGGCCGAGTCCCTAACCTATTTACAACGCACGGCATACCAACTAAAACTCCGCGGTGGCCATCTTCGGCGCATTAGGGACGGCTGCGGGCTTCCTCTGACTAATGTCTAAGTTGTCGTCCGCAACCGCCCCTGCGCTGTGCCGCCTGGTGCGGCCCGTCTCCTGTTGTGGGGGGGGCTCAGAAGCCCCCGCGCACCGAAGGACGCTCTCAGCGTCAACGGCAGCGTGAGGCCTACCTTCCACGCTGCCGTCCATCACGGGGGTCGCTACAATGTGCTAAAAGAAACACAAAACTAACGACGGACGGCCCCCTGCCGCCCGCCCGCGACCCCCGGTGGCCCCTATTAGTCGCCTTTTACGACAGGCAGGGGATACCGTGGTGGAATTCTCCAAACGCCCCCAATCCACAGGGCGGGAGACGCCGGTCAGTCGTCCACCCGGCGCCTCCTTCGTCTCCTCTGGCGGCGGGACGGATCCTCGCGCTCCCGATCCCTCTCGGCACTCTCCTTCTGCGAGAGGACCACCTCGCAGAAGTGGGCCACCGCACGCCAGGCCTCTCGACTGCCGACCATGGAAGCGACCACGGCCGGCAGCGAGAGGTCTCCTCCGACGACTGCTCTGAGAGCGCTGCGCTCCTCGTCCCAGGCTGGGCAAAACTCTAGTGTGTGCTGGGCCGTATCCAGCGGGCAGTTGTCACAATGGTGACACACGGCCGACACCTCTGACTGATGGTCTAGTCTGTCACAACTCACAATTATTTCGAATATTCCCACGATTTGTTTTATATTTTGAAATGGGTCATAATTGTTGTGTTGTGACTTGTGAACTACAAAAATAATATCCTATACTTTTCTTACAGATTTGCGTAAAACCTAAGTGATATAACCTTAAATTACAATACTAATGAATTATTTTTGTTACCGCTATACTTTTATATTCATAATTTTCTGTAATACCACATCATGGGACGGAACTCTCACGGCGAAATGTGGATGCACTAGTTGCGCCTCTGCCTACCCCTTCGGGGATAAAAGGCGTGTGTGTGTGTATTTTCTTTAATATTTCTTTTTTGATGAGTTAATGTGGTCTCGATACAATTTGTAGTTATTGATGTATTGGGTTTTTAATACATCAATGTTTGTAGTTTTTATTGGAGGCGAAAATCAAAATATGTGCAAGCAAGTCCAAGTTATTTTCTTACGATAGGAATTATTTTTATTAGCAATATTAAATGTTGACTCTAGTGATAAAACAAGGATCATTGATCTGTAATAAATACATTTTTTTTTTCAATAAAGTGTTTCATTACTTATAATAATTGTACTTACGAGAGTACTTACGTTTACACTTTTTTTATAGTGCGTTAATATATGTTTAATGAATGATGTGCGCTTATTATAAATAGGATTTGCCATAATTTCAATACTCTTTCACTTTATTGCATCACACACACACACACGCTCACGCCTTTTATCCTCCAAGGGGTAGGCAGAGGCGCAACTAATGCACCTACATTTTCGCCGTACGTATTCCGTCCCATAATGTGATAAAGAGCGAGCCTATATCGCCATATCGGGCACAACGTCCAGACTCCGGGTTAATACTGAATAGAAAAACCCAATATTACCTTGCCCAACCTAAGAATCGAATCCGGGACCACATCATTGCAATCGTACCGTAATACAACTACGCCACAGAGGCAGTGCACTTTCCTACATGTTATGCTAAAGCATATTTATTACTATTTATCACAGTTTAACGTAGAGTCATATTTTAATCTTTATAGGCAACCTGTTTAGTTAACATAAATAATCGTGTAAACTGACCTTTTACTGAATATTTTGAAAAAATCAACAAAATTTGAAAAAAGAATGTTACGTTCGATTCTTTTGTACTCGTGCCGTGCCAACGCTGGGAAAATAGCTTCTACGCAATGTATTTAAGGTTCATATTAGATTAGTAAGAAATGGTTTTAACGACTTTAATAAATAAAATAAATAAAAATATACTCGTTTCAAGAATTATAGCTTCTACGCATTGTCTTTAAGGTTCATATTAGTAAGATAATAGCAAAAAGTGTCGTGACAACTTTTCATTTGTTTTTTCCGTCCAGCCCCCTTTCACAACGCGCGAAAATAAAACAATACACCTTCCAGAACAAATGTAAACATTGAATATTTCACAGATGGACCAAAGCTCTGTTTATTCGCTTCATTCAAAACGCTCATCTATCTCGTAATGTTGAACTTACTTTATAAGCTAAAGTAAATCATTATAGTACAATACATCATTGACATTTTATCTGAGATCTATTCAAATACCTAAAGGAAAATAAAGTTTAATCTTATTGATTTTTATTAGAAACTACCTTTTGCCCGCGGCTCCGCCCGCGTGAATGAGTTTTCCCGGGATTAAAGTCCCGCTTTATATTTTCCCGGGATAAAAGTAGCCTATGTGTTAGTCCAGGACATAATCTATCCGTGTGCCAAATTTCATCGAAATCCGTTCAGTAGTTTTTGCGTGAAAGAGTAACAAACATCCATATATCCAGACATCCATACTTACAAACTTTCGCGTTTATAATATTATTAGTAGGATTAAGTAGGATGTATTAGTAGTACTTTTTTGCATCTCCGTGTACCAAATGCAGATATTACCGATGTAACTCAGGTAGAAGAAAGTCACAAACATTTCCACTTCGATACATAATCCAATACAACTTTCCGATAAACTTCATTCAAAGTAAATAACATTGAAAGAATCCAATTGTTATACGAGACACTGAAGCAACGGAGCGAGGGATCTATATTTTTGTTTTTAAACATAAATCCCTGGATAACGCTACGGCTAGATTACCACGCAAGTTCAACTTCTATAATAATGCCTAAAAATATAGCATTAGAAATTTATCAATTTTTTTTTATTTGACTAATCTTAGTTTAAGTAAAATTAAATATCTCTAAAAATGAACAAATAATGTGACTCTTAAGTTTCGATTGTAAAAATATTTAAAATTTGGGTCGAACAAGTGATAAAATACGATAGATATGAGATCTTTGTAACTGTTACAGTATTAAAAATCTCAAGAATTCAAAAGAATTCCTCTACATCGCTGAACTCAGCACCCGACGAGTTTTTACTTTCTATGACAATTCCGTATGAGTTGCAAACGGACACTCTGTTAGAAACGTTTCAAGCTAACGCCACTCTGCGCTAAAGTTCGTCAAGGCGCCCCAATATTGCATTAGTCTATTACCGCACCTTGAGCTTTAGCGTCACTTTGTTATTTGACCTTGCACTAAATGAAGTGCAAAACTCTGGACCAATTTGAAGGAATTTTGGTTCACACAATTTATCTGTTGTGGTTCACAAAAACATATACCCGAATATATATATATAATATATATATAATATATATATATATATATATATATATATATATATATAGACGGTCTCCATCGCATCCCGGATCGAAAAATACTTAATGAAATGAAATGAAATCATTTATTCGAATCCATAAAATGTTACACATTACTTAGATTCAGTAAATTTTTACTCTACCACCAGTTCGGAAAGCAGTTTCCACCAGAGAAGAACGGGCATGAAACTCTAGGGTTGCTCTTTTCAAAATTACTTAGCTAATGTATTCAACTGATGTCCAAAAGTAATGATGAGCCTTGTGAGACACGGATCCTCAGTATTTGAATCTTTTTTCGCAAGTGAGTTCCTTATACGTATATTTCCGAATGCCATTTGTGAGAATAGTGCGTTCTATTTCTAAATCACATTAATTAATACGATATAATTAATGTGACTTAGCCACATATACCGTTTCAACTAAAATTCCAATTTATTCCAATCAAGAAGTTTATATGTCAAAATATTGCAATAACAATGAGAGGAGAAACCGAAGGCTCTTATTCCCAGTCCAATAAACCGGATAATTGTGATTCGCAGTGATAGTTTAACGAACACCAGGATTTATCTCTCATCTACTTCAATCGGAAAGTAATTTTCCACAATGAAACTAGGTTTTAACCTTTGATTAATTATATACCTAGATAGACACTGAACGTTTCAAACGCGTCGAAAAAAATAGAGGCCGACAGTTGTCCACTAAATGAGTTCGAGTGAATTATTTTTTGTTGTTTTTCAGGGATATAATTTTCTCCCCATTTTAATAGAAACCATGTAATAATTGGTATCATTATGCGCGCACACAAGGATACGCAGAATGATGCAGCGATAGCGTATGACAAAGCTGTCACGCATACTAGCTTAAGAAAAGTTGGCCTGTTTGTCTTAATTTACTGGTGGTAGGTCTCTCATATGTGAGAGTCCGTCTGGGTGGGTACCACCGCAATGTCTATTTCTACCGCAAAGCAGCAGTGTGCATGCACTGTTGTGTTTCGGTTTGAAGGACATTGTAGCCAGTGCAACTACTGGACATAATGAGACTTAGCATCTTATGTCTCAGGATGACGAGCGCAGTGGAATGCCAAACAGTACTTTGTAACTCAAGGTGCTGGATGGTGTTGCTACTGTTTATGGGTGGTCGTGTCGCTTACCATCAGGCGAACGACATGCTCGTCTCGTCATTCAATGCAATAAATAAAAAAATAAAAAAAAAGGTTTCATTGCAGCGCGTCACTCTATCTAGGTTTATAATTTATCAAAGGTTTTAACCAGTTGTTGACGGTTTATAACTAGATATCCCCGCTCTGTATACATTTGGAAGTTTGTGCAGTAGAGTTCCGTTGATAAACTTGCAACTTCATTCAGATATTGAGAAGTTTGCCGACAAGACTTTCCAATTTACAGAAATTTTAATTTAAACCGTTTAATTAAGATGTAGCGGTATTGCGACGGAGTTTTCTGTTGATACTGTTATTTCCGAGCGGTAGGAACTAAGTATCAGGTGAAATGAATTCACTAGAGGTAGAAAATATCTTTCTTGATTAAATTTGAATTATCAAAGATTTTTATTTCTAAAACAGTAAAACCGTCATGATTTATGATAAAGATGACGAGCGATGCGATTGAAAGGAAATCACAGTGCCGTGTACGAGTAAGTATTTCTTATATGTAGGTAATCCGGCTTAGATGGCCCTGTCGTTTTTCTAACAGAGGTAAACGTTTCCGATATTGCGTACCAAACAATATAATATGTTTTCCTCGTTTTTCTTTTTACTTTAATATACAGCTTAAACCTGAAAATAAAAGGTTTATTAGACGGAATGCAACAGGTCTAAAGTTGGATCGCTCTTTAACCATCAAGTATAATGTTTATTATAGTTTGAGATTAGGTGATGAAAGATTAGAGACTTAACATCTTATGTCTCAGGATGACGAGCGCAGTGGAATGCCACACCGTACCTACTTTGTAAATTGCAAGTCAAGGTGCTGGATGGTGTTGCTACTATTTATGGGTGGTCGTATCGCTTATCATCAGGCGAACGGCATGCTCGTCTCAACATTCAATGCAATAAAAAAATTCAAATAAAAAATTAAAAGATTAATATATTTTCTCAATAGTATAGACTGTGATACTACTGTAGTATTTCTTTATATTCGTTCAACGTTATAGATTTTTACTAACCAAATATTCCCCGTTCACTGACTTCACTTTCTTAATTGTTTAAGTTGTAATATCAACTTAATTTCTCTTCAGCAATCAGCTCCTCTTATTGCCTTCTCCTTGTTAACATTAAACTTAGCTTTCATGCCATTTAAAGTGGTTAAAAATAAGAGGAGTGCAGGTAACTTAATATTACATGACTTTCAACAAGTATTCCTTTCGACCAAACCACCTATGCTTGGTTCTAAAGTTGTCTAAAGTTTTAATGGTATTCACCATAACTAATGTCAATTGTTTTAGTTATACTCTCTGGTTATACTGCTCTTTGTTGCTATCGTTTTTTAGTTCACTCTGGGTCGAAAATTATTCCAAAAAAGATATTATATTATTTTAACATTTACCCACTTGACATTGCCAAATCACCGATGAAACGGTGGAGCCATTTTTAAAAGAAGAAACCAGAGAGTGGTCGTAACGAAAAGCTTTAGGTCTTGCTTATTTGAGGACTTAACACTAACGTTATTCTTCATTCTTATGTTGAATTAATTTGTGAAGATTATTACTTCTTAAGATGGGAAGAAATTAAAACCATTTTAACGAGCTGATTGAGAATTATGATTATCATCCTCCAACTTTGCAAGATTGACTTCGAATCGCTCTTGTCAGCGCCAGGGTCGACAATGTCACTTAAAACATAAAAATTCCATTACAAAACATATGTTTTTATTTGGTTTTACATCAAAACTGAAAACAAGCTTAATACTTTTGCAGGCCTACAGGAACTTAATAACTTTTCAGTAAATCACCCGTGTGCGTACAGAAACTTTTCTCATTTATGTTTAAAAACTCGAACGGTTAAACAAAAGCTATGCAACTAAAACATAACGAAACGTTTTGGGAATGACATAAAATGTAAACGGACAACGCAAATACATGTCACCTTCAAACTTAAATATTGGCTTCCCTAATTAAATTACGAGGAGAGATAAAATTTCCGAACCTTTCGACATAAAGTTAGGAATTCGGACAATCAAACAAAATGGTCCTGTGGCTTTTATTCTTTGGTATCATTCACGGTTTGCCATAAATCGTAGATATCTAAATAAATTATTAACGTTTAGATACAGAAAGTAATTATTCCCCACGTACCTAAAAAAACGTTAGCCGCATACTTAATCGTATGATATAGAATGTATTAGAAACGTATCGGGAATAAATAAAAATGATAGAAACGTCCCGTATTAAAAAGGCAATGTTGATCTCAATTCATAATTTTATTATTTTATTAGAAATTGCTACATTACAGAAGTAATCACAAATGTGCAAAACTAATGCCTTCTTATCAAAATTATCTAACTTTAATTTAACATAAACCACAGACCTCAGCATTCTACCATAGCTTCAAAGGTCGTATATGAATACAATTCGTAGAACTGAGAAAACAAGTTATTGCAAGGCACTAACCAGACATTAGTTCTCAACAAAATAACTTGTGCCTTTTGACCATGAGATCATAAATAATGCAGCCAATGCATACATAGTAATTTAGAACTTAATCCTTTGTAATTTTTTTCAATGTAGTTATTTTTGAAAAACTTATTCGATATATTTAGAGATACTATTGGTCGTCCAATGGCCGAACTTCGACCGTCAAATTCAATATATTTGTTACGCACATTTTACTCTTACCAATATTATCAATGCGAAAGTTTGTGAACATGTTTAGATATTTGGATGTTTGTTAGAAGTAATGTAATGTTTGTATGTGGTAATCCAGGATATCATCTACCCATGTGCCAAATTTCATCGAAATCCATTCAGTAGTTTCGGAGATGTGCAGTAATAAACAAACAGAAAAACAGACAGACAGACAAAAAAGCATTATAAAAATCGCAGATTTTTTTCCATTACTCTTCTTTAGACGCCCCCTTTCTTTTTTATCACTTTTATTTAAATGTACAGACACACCATTCTACTGCTTTATAGATTAGGGCTAGCAGCCAATAGACTTAGGAGAGAAAAGAAAAACCAAGTCGTTGTTGACGTTAAAGTTAAAATAATTTGCAAAGCAAGCAACAATAATTTGATGCCCCTATAAAAATAACTGCAGACGGTTCTAAAGTTACGGTTTACTCTGAAGACTGTCTTATTAAAGGGAATCACGAATAATTACTTCAACAAGCTTTGATTAAGATGATAGATAAATTACGCGAAAGTTTTATACCAGAACCACTGCTACCAAGAGGGTATAAAATGTCCATAATTTGTTTAATGAAATGCAGCAGCTAGAAGATGTTAAAGATTTTTTATTGTAAGTAGGGGTTATTTGCTGATTGTCTCAAATGATTTTAAATTTATAATATGATGTACAAGCCACACAGCACACTGCCTTAATATATACAAGTCAATTTAATCAGATATCATTATAGTGGAAGTGGCAGTGGGCAGGGCAAATAGTTCGAAGAACTGACGGCAGATGGAGCAAAAAAGTTCTCGAGTGGAGACCATGTACCTACTGGCAAGCGCAGCGTCGGTCGTCTACCTGCAAGGTGGACAGACGATTTGATAAAGGTCACAGGAACACGCTGGATGCAGGCCGCTTTTGACAGATCCGTCTGGAAATCTTTAGGGAAGGCCTTTGTTCAGCAGTGGAAGTCATGTGGCTGATGATGATGATCATTATACGAACTCGTAATCATCAACTTTAAATTAAATTAGTCACACGTGGGAATTCACTCTGCGACATACTAATTACCCACAAAGATAATGACGAAATAAGATTTTAAGAGCAGATGCACTCAAATTGTGATTTTCTGCGGTTTATAGCCACACATGTTGTTATACTAGAACTAATAGTATTTGTCGCTTGTTTTGAACAAGATAATTTCACATCGAATCCCATGTCACTCTTTTGATGCATTGTGTTTTGAGGCTTATGTAGAAAGAAATCGCTTTGCAATTTATATACATTTTACTTATACCATTATGCTTTATTGTTTCATCTAGCTAAGACCTTTTATAGACTGTAAGTAGTGAACCATTAAATATTTTATGTACTTAATTAAATATTTCACCGAATTTTTATATCATCGTTCTGTATACATCATTGAAATTAGTAAACAAAATAACAATAACCGAATTACAAGCCAAGTGTCACTTTTATCGCTAAGCGCTGACAGTGGAATAAAATAAAGTGCTGTTCAACTTTACTGCGACATTATTCCTATAATAACCTTTAATACACGTAGGCAGTAATCGTAAGGGATCGCTAAATACACGAACGAGGCAGCATTCTGTTTGTCATAAAAACTATGAGTAAAAAAGTTAAAGCTTCTTATCGTGGGAAGTGCTGATAGCTGTATACAATATAGGTTAGTTGACTACTTTTTTTAATACATTTATCAAAAATGTATATCATCCAAAATCAGTAGAAAAATAATCTTCAAAATTGAGGCAATAATTAATAAGTTATAAAGGAAGGGGTAGTTGTCAAATAACAGTAACATGTTGTTTTTTTAAATCAGAAGTCCCAAAGTTTTCTACGGGATTATGGCACTACCTACAAGATGGCAGAAAGTCATCGAACAAAATGGCACCTATATACTGTAATTCAACGTAAATAAGACTGGTGGTAGGTCTCTCATATAAGAGTCCGCCTGGGTGGGTACCACCGCAATGTCTCCTTCTACCGCCAAGCAGTGTGCATGCACTGTTGTGTTTCGGTTTGAAGGATATTGTAGCCAGTGTAACTATTGGACATAATGAGACTTAACATCTTGTGTCTCAGGAATCAGGATGACGAGCGCAGTGGAATGCCAAACGGTACTTTGTAACTCAAGGTGCTGGATGGTATTGCTACTGTTTATGGGTGGTCGTATCGCTTACCATCAGGCGAACGGCATGCTCGTCTCGTCATTCAATGCAATAATAAAAAAAATATTAAATAGCAAGTATTGAGTTTTCATATAAAATGCGAAGAAACTTTTCCCCAACCTAATATATACCCGCGCAACGTGCCTAGCTTGCTGTAGTCATCGCGACCGATAGCTTAAAGTTTCTCTGATTGTTCTTTTCATTTGGATTTAACTTACAAACAATAGCGATTTGTCGCCGCGAAATAAAACTGAAACTTTTCTAACTACACAACCAGTGTGAACCCTATCTCTTGGGCTAGGTCTCCGATCAAGATCAGAGTAGAACCAGTGGCGGTCTTGACCACGCGAGGTTACTGGCTCAGGGAGAATAAAACACGAATTCTAATGCTTGCTATGTACAAAGGTAAAAAATTACTGTTTTCAAAAAGCTCTCGTACTTATCTCTCTTAACTCTTCAGAATATGGCAAAACACACGACGACAGACCCACACGGGAGTCCCATGCTAGTCTCTCAACCAATCATTACGAAACGACGCTCTCGTGTCGAGTTATAAAGCCACATTCTAGGGGGGCAGGTTGTTTTTAGCATGAATTACATTTTGGCGCCCTGGTCACCTAGCGCCTCGGCCGCTCCAATAGCTCTACCCGCTACGGAGTTGTACATCAAACCTTAGGACAATATTATAAAAGATATCTATTGGGTGTATAGCTACATTAACGTATCTTTCAGACTGAGACTTGAATAATTCGGTAACTACCATAGCAACCCGTAATTACACTATGGTAGAAGACAACTGCATACGAAGTCGATTTGCTAACTAACTTAGTGGTCATATTGGTCTCGACGTCATGTCAATATGTATTTAATCTTCTTATGATACCTCTATATCTATAACAAGGTGGGAATTCAATTTAAGTCTAATACAGATAGTAAACAAAACGTATGCAGCTCCTTTACAATTTTAAATCGAATATGATTAATTATAATATAACCAAGTAATAAACTCGTCAGAGCAGCTTATCGTATATGAATTATTATTTATTCCGCTACAGTGCTTCCATTATGGTACTGAAAGTTAATACAGAGCGAGAGGACTCAGGCTTATGAATATAATATTAGGTAATAAGCAGATGATGTGTCGTCTCGACGGCGGATTGGTGTTTTGTATGTACAGTCAGCAGCATAAGTAGATGAACAAATTCAAAATTTCAAATTGCCTACATACTTTTGTGTTCTTACTAATCTTTTTTATTTCTTCGGAAAAATAAAATAAAATGTATTTACTGTACTTAAAACGAATAAAAAAATATTTCCGTTTAACTTAACGCGTATATAGGCGATTTGAAATTTTGATTTTGAACAGATATTTATGCTGCTGACTGTAAATACAAATGGACTAAGTACGCCATCACTACTTAAGAAGTTAGGGTCCAAAACTTCTTAATGCACCAAGCTCCTATCAGAACTGATAGTTTCAATTTCGCGTCTTCGCTTAGTTCAGTCGTTTATTTCATTTGTATTAATCATTGAATTATAAAGATAAATCAATGGTATTAATACAATATTAAGATTGATATTGTTTTGGAAATAAATTTAATGCACTTATTTACTTATTTTACTTTTACTGATAGAATCTATCGCAACTTTAGGACGAAAACGACACAATTCAAAAAAATCAAAAATTAAGTTATCGTCATAAAATTTCTTAAAAACGAAATTTTCAATACAGCAATAGTTCAAACACCGCCATATTCAAGCGGGAAAATTACAAAACTATTATACCGTTCCCTTTTTTATTATGTTTTCATGAAAAAGGGACCAGTTTTAAGTCATTTTATGACGATAAGCCAATTTTTGATTTTTTTTATTGCGTCGTTTTCGTCCTAAAGGTGCGATATCTTGTATCCACCCGGATAGCGATCACAGTACATAAGGTGTTAAAAACCGCCAAAGGCAAGTATGCAGCGTACTGGAATGAACCTGTATAGAAATTACTAGAAACGTCAGGAACTTTTAAAGATTTCTGAACTGACAAATATTTATAAAAACCTGAACACATACGCTTGAGAAATTCAAATAGCTTGAAAATCTAAATATATAGTATTCATTCAATGTCAGTAACAAATAATCTGGATTAGTACAGATAAAAGGAAAGAAATTGCGATAAGTTAGATAGTGTCTATAAGATTGTGTAAGCTTTTTAAATTTACGTTTTAAAACCTAAACAGGTGTCAACGTGAACGCGGAAAAACAAATACCGTAATACTAACAAAAACAAAGCACAGTGGAACGATTACGCAAATCGGCCTAAAAGCATCGAGTTCAGCGGGCACTGACTGATCAATTGGAGCTGGTCGACTGATCGCACTCGTCTGCATAAACTATGTAGAATTCTATTTGAGTTTGAAAATCTATGATTCACTTGTTAATACTAATAAATAATAGCAAAAAAAAAACAAAAAAACACGCTTTTATAGAAAATCCAACTGAAAAAAGTAAATAACTTTTAATAAATTTGATTTGAGAATAGTGTAAAAAAAATCGTGTGGCACTCGGAGACTGCCGCGGTAAAGCTATTGCATAGCATTTTTTATCACAAATTTTATTGACTAAACACAAATTCGATCTTACGCTTACCACATAAAGTAGATTTTTAAACGCGAGCAACGCACAAACGTGCGTTGACTGACATTGCGTAGAAGCTATTTCCCCAGCGTTGGCACGGCACGAGTACAAAAGAATCGAACGTATTTTCTTATTTACACTTTTCTTAATTTATACTTATTAATTTTTATTACACTGTTCTCAATTCAAATTTATTTCCTATTTTTTAGTTGGATTTTCTATAAAAGCGTGTTTTTTTCTTGTTTAACTATTATTTATTTTTCATTTATTACTTTAAAATATTGAGTGGTCATCGGTCTTTGATAAGTATGCCCAATTTCGATTTAATCCGAGGTTTTGAAGTGGGGCCAAAATCATGTTCAAAGTTTCCATTACATACATACTATCATACGTATGAAGCCAGTAAAAGCATGTTAAAAAGTGACATACTAGTTGGAGTAATGTAAATACTGGCCATTATGAGCCTCATCTTACGTTTCAGGTATTCCTACTATCAATGGCTGGTCGTGTCTTACCATCAACCTTACCCGTGTCATCATTCAGATTTTTTAAATATAAATCAGTCAAAAGGGCCTTGTTATAATAATTATTAATTAGTGCCAACTGCTATTAATTAAACAAATAACTAACCCTACAACGCAGGGTAGAGTACGATAGCATTTTTTTAAATTAACCGACTTCATCCTGATTTGGGAAAGATCACTATTACTATTATTATTACTATGCAGATATTATGTGGGACACTGGTTGATATCAATTATGTATAATTAACGAATTAGGCGTCACGCAGACGCTGACCACTTATTATCGAGGAACAATACTACGTAAATTTTCACAGCATCAAAACACTAAAAATATTATATTGTGCCTATGTTCGCAGTCACCTTGAGTATGCGTCACAAATATGGAACCCCCAATACGAAGTCTATAAACAACGAATCGAACGCATACAAATGAAATTTTTAAAATTTCTTGATATCAAATGTCACCAACACTCAACAGACTATCACCACAGATGCAGAAGGTACCACTTCTTACCACTCGAAACAAGGCGTAGTATTGGCGATATATGCTATCTTATGAACGTCGCGAATGGAAAAGTTGACTGTCCTGAACTACTATCTCTGATTTACCTTAAAACGAACACCTTAAGGCTTAGACAAAGATCTATCTTAAATATTCCTCTATCCAAAACTAAATATAGGGCAAACACGTTTGTACTAAGAGCATCCCATTCATTCAATAAAATATCGCAGGATATTGACCTGTTTTGCACCACCACAGCACGTACTAAAAAGATATTAGCAAATAATTTCTTTTTACAAACATAATAGTATTATGATATAATAAAATAACGTTTTTTTTTTCACATGCGTATCAAACTAACAAATAATTCAAATGTTTATTAAAAAGCAAATTAAGAACAAAAATACACATTCAATGTAATTCAAATGTTCACATTATAAGCCCTCAAATACTACTATTTGGTACTTTATTGGTGAAGATTTGTAATTAGCATAGGACTATATTACTGTATATAACCACTACTGATGATGTTTGTCTGTAAATCTTCCTAAAATAAATAAATAAAAATAAATAAGTAACGTGGTCGGTGCTACTGTGACACCTGCATTCTACACATAAATAATAAGTCACAAGTCACAACACATGCTAATTTGATTCTTTATTAAAATTACGCAAACAGAAATTTAACCGAAGTAAGTGATCATACAACCACGAACACAATATAATTCCTCACCGCTCATAGAGAACACGTTTGAATTGTGTATCTCAAAGGCTTCAGTTAAATCTTTAGGACTATTCGGTATACAATCAGACAAAGCCGATCAAACAGTCGATCGATCGTAGTCATGTTTCCTGTTTGTTAATTGGTTACGGACTGCTTGCGGATAAATGGAGATGAACGATACGGTACTGTACCTTTAGTTCCAACCATTTATAAATTGCGAAAAAGTCAGTATGAGTAAGGAACATTCGATTGAAGTGAAGGAATTTAAATATGCGGAAGATCTTGAGTGCAAAATAAAGCATCATTAGATATTTCTACAAGAAGGAACGGAAGAGTTTCTAATAAATCCTTATAATATATTATAAAACAATTCGATTTTCAATAAAAGCGTGTTTTTAGTTTAAAATATTGAATTGTCATCGG
Source organism: Sphinx pinastri (assembly GCA_947568825.1). Lineage (NCBI taxonomy): Eukaryota > Metazoa > Arthropoda > Insecta > Lepidoptera > Sphingidae > Sphinx > Sphinx pinastri. Next base: position 18,480,834 of record OX387614.1, on the reverse strand, counting down.
TCCTTGATAAGTATGCCAAATTTCGATTTAATCCGACGATTTGAAGGGGGTCAAAATCATGTTCAAAGTTTCCGTTACATACTTACGTCTGAAGCTAATAAAAGCGTGTTAAAAAAACGGATGGATTTCGATGAAATTGGTATAGAGATAGTCTGAGACCTGGGAAAAAACAGGCTACTTTTAATCACGGATAAATATGTAGCGGGACTTATATCCCGGAAAATCCACGCAGTTGTAGCCGCTAACCAATAACTAGTAGTTGTATATTTATAAATTTTAAATGGGTATTCATATTATTAACGCTGGCTAAATATAATTTTTACTAATATAACTCACATTTAGTTGGTGCATTAGTAGAATATCAATACTGCTATATCTAGTGACTATTATATCTATATCAAGAAAAGTTGTGAACAAATGAACTGGAAACTTTAGACCTTCAGTTACAGTTGTTGAACCCAAGAACATTAGTGCCGGAGGTTTCTTGTTTTTTGTTCGGCACAATGTGAAACATTCAGCTCTGTTGTTAACTTACGAAGTTTTATCCGGGTATGCCCGGTAATCAAGATGTACTTTAAAGGCTTGAATTAATCGAATCACAAGATTACGGTAAATAAAAGCGGTGATAGCCTAGTTGGGAGTGGAATGGACTGCCGAGACGAATGTCCGCAGGTTCAAAACCCAAGGGCATACACCTCTGACTTTTCTAAAAAAAAAATGTTATGTTATTCTTTGTGAATTATCGCTCGCTTTAACGGTGAAGGAAAACATCGTGAGGAAACCTGCATATTTGAGAAGTTCTCTGAATTTCGAAGGTATGTGATGTCTGCCAACCCGCACTAGGCCAGCGTGGTGGACTAAAGCCTTAACCCTCTCAGTTGTAGAGGAGGCCCGTGCTCAGCAGTGGTCAGTATATAATACAGGGCTGGTATGGTATGGTAAATAAAGTTTTTCCCTGCGATGTTCAAAGCTCCATAGAATGATGATATATTTAATAATTGATAGTAGGTTACTTCACCCGCACGAAAGGCTTTTTTCTGGATAAAAGTCCCGCTATACATTTTCCCACACCGAATTGTAAATCTTAACCATTCTCGAATCCAGCTGAAGACACGCCAAAATTTCATTAAAATCGGCCCAGCCATTTAGGAGGAGTTCATGACATACACACGCACAGAAAAATTATATATATAAAGATTTGTAAGATTAAAGCCTAGTTTTATGTGGTTTTCGATAATTAATTCATTATTCACCTCAAAAAATATGGAACAATTGTAGTAAATTATTAATCATACAATGATATTATAAAAACATGTTTAATACTGAGACTGCCTTGGTGGCGTAGTTGTATTACGGTACGACTGCAATGCTGAGGTATCGGGTTCGATCCCCGAGTCGGGCAAAGTGATATTGGATTTTTCTAATCAGTATCAGCTTGGAGTCTGGAATTTGTGCCCGATATGGCGATAGGCTCGCCCCCTATCACATCATGGGACGGAATACGCACGGCGAAAAGTGGGTGCACTAGTTACGCCTCTGCCTACCACTCCGGGGATAAAAGGTGTGAGTATGAATATGCGAGAGTGTTTAATACTATTTATAATTTTCAAAACTTCTGAAAGCTAAAAACTTCCAAATATGTGAGAGCTCGTAATCTAATACGTAATATTTTACGTCTGAAAATATGGAGATCGTAATGCATCAAACATCAGAACAATGAAAATGGAAGTACCGCTGTTAATAAAAAAATATTAGCACGGCTTCATTCCTTTATATCACCGTTACATTTTAGAGTGTGATGACTAAGCATCGATATTAACTTACGCAGCCGGCTAGATAAAATAAACTTTACTGTACCATCATCCCGGGAAATTAGCTTTTTATAACTCGAAATGAGCCATGAAAAAAAAACTCTCGGGTTGTTTTATTAAAAAAAAGAAATACAACGGAGACAGGTGTCTTTGTTGGGATCAGTCACCTCTATTGAAGGTCAGACTTGAAACTACTGATGAGTCATTCTTCATTTGACACAATGTTTAGATGCAACGTCAGTTAACATTTCGAATAAGTTTACTTAGACGGCTATAAGTTTTTATTTTAAAAAATTCGGTAGCGACTTTGGCGAGATTTTATGTAGTAGAAATTACAATTTCATTTACGGTATGAATGTTCCAATTTGACTGGTTTGGTTGGTCTCATAGAAACTATCGCAAAATAGTCATTTTAATGACTGCATTCATTATACGATTTTAGATGCTATAAATATTTGAATAAATGAGTTTTAATTGTTTAATTTGAATTATGAACTAAAGTTCCATACATGTATTTTTTAGTAATTACATCCTATTAAATATATTATTTTTATCATTACTCTGTTGTTACAGAAATCGCCACAAATAGGACTTTTATTTAGAATTAAAAGTAAAGCCAGGTGAAATCACGAGCGAAAGTCTAGTAACAGTGTAGGGCGAAAATTACGTCACCCTGATACAAGTGGCTGTGCGTCTGACAACCAAATCGACTATGCAACAGACTTTAATATTGATTTTTATCAGTATAAAAGTGCAACACAATTTACCTTGACACGGTTATGTGCAAATATAGCAAACGATAAATAATTTTGATCTCCGCGTAACCTTTACAGCCAATAACTTTATTATATTTGAGCGTAAGTTCTATTTTTAAATATAGAACAGCCTACATTGCACATTTAAGGGCCTTATTCACGTGCCATGTTGGCGTACAGCATGCTGTACGTCACGGCGCTGGACGTAGCATACACACGATCGTACCCGCATCCAGCGTGCTAAACAGATTTTTAACACATGATACAGATATGAAATAGATGCAGATATTTATACAGGTATTTACAATTCGTGAATAATTTATACAGATATTTTGCAATTTAGATGTATTTTTCGGCTACGGACTAGAAGATTATTTATCGACCACGGCACGATGCTCGGAGTGGCGGAGTCACTCGTTGGATATAGCATACCATACCAGCCCTGTATTATATACTGCCCACTGCTAAGCACGGGCCTCCTCTAAAACTGAGAGGGTTAAGGCCTTAGTCCACCACGCTGGCCTAGTGCAGGTTGGCAGACTTCACATACCTTCGAAATTTAGAGAACTTCTCAGGCATGCAGATTTCCTCACGATGTTTTCCTTCACCGTTAAAGCGAGCGATAATTCACAAAGTCATAACTTTTTAGAAAATTCAGAGGTGTATGCCCTTGGGTCGAAACTGCGGACATTCGTCTCGGCAGTCCGTTCCATTCCCAACTAGGCTATCGCCGCTGGATATATTATTAAATCTAAAATGTATTTTTAAATCAATTGTGTTACTTTATTAGGACATTTCACACAAGCCCAATGTCAAATCTAGCCTAACAAGACTTTTTATTAATATTATTATTTTAGAACTTTCCTTCATTATAAAAAAAATCTTTTTTTTATCAGACAGAACGGGGAATCTAGCAACTTTTATGTTGAATTTGGTACATAGCAGACGTACCAGTTGGCAATACTGGTGATGGGAGCACTCGCTGCATCGTGCAAATCCAGCAAGCAAATAATTGACGTACGTCGAGACTATTCACAGTCGTTTTGCATCGTGTATGACCTTGGTTGGCTGTACGTAAAGATGGAACGTGAACAAGGCCCTTTAGGCGCATTGTAAAAAAAAAAAAACCGACGCGACGAGCTATATGTCACTACATAATACACTTATTATAATCTATGGCAACGGGTGAGTAATTTATAACACAAAACCGAAGATAAATTAGTTTAGTAGTGTCTATCTAGTATGTTTGTGAACCCAGATGCAAAGATGATTAGAACCAACTTCCATAAAAAGTTAGTTTGCAAAGCACCGAAGTCTCAAGTCAAACATTAAATAATTACTATTTAAACCCACATGCTTCAAGTTAAGTCAGAGTTGAATTTCACTTTGAGATGGATTACTGTATGAAACTATGCGATGTATTTTTGGTGGACGTGTAAAGACTGCATTTAACACATGGTTTTAATGCGATTTAAACTCACTCACTTACTCACTTGGACGCAGATAGAGTACCACGACACTGGGGTAGTAAAGAAGTGTCAACAATTTGTTTTCATGTAATTACTACAGAAATGATATTAGCTTTAATTTTTTTATGATATAGGGGGCAAATGAACATACGATTCACCTGATGTTAAGTGATTACCGCTGCCCGTAATTTAAGCTTTAAGAGTCATGGCAAACAATATAACCTCAACTTTAGCGACTAAACTTATAAATGCGAATATTTTCATATTTTATTTTGCTTAGAGCTGCCACATGATCAATGGTAAATAGTCTGACGTTGTCTGGTTTTGACGCAAAGTGTGTCATCTGTAAAGCAATAAAGTTAAAACACAGCGTCTAGAATGTATAAACATCATTTAAATTTTCTTTCATGCACATTGAATACTTAAAAATTGTGCACGCCGTGAATGTTATTAGCTGCATGCGACATACCGTTACAGAGTAGTTATTCACCTTCCTTTCTGTTGGAAGACATTAATTTACAGGAGGAAGTAAGAGAAGCGACAGGCACGAGGCGACATATACCTACAGCGAATAATACTATTACCGCCCTAAGGCTCTAGTTCTGTGCGGAAAATATGTCCGGTCTGTGATTGACGTTAAGTTATTGAGAATTGCTTTTTTTAAACCGAATTCAAAAAGAAGTGGTTCTATGTTCGACTGTGTGTATTTGTTTTATGTATGTTCACCGATCTCTCAGCCAATAGTAGACCGTTTTTCTATTATTTTTTTGAGGTGGTCCCATTCTCACCAAGTCAGAATCTGATTATGGAGTCCCAGGGAAATTCAGGGCTACTCTAAAATTTGATGGGCACTTCAATGTTTTTCATGTACTTTATTTTTTTTCATTATTTAACGGTAAAATGTTATTAGGTCTAAGGTAGAGTAATGGCAGAAAAAAAAGGGGGAAAAAAATGAAAAATGAAATCCTCCTAGCCAGTTTCGGCCACGACGGCCCATCTCAACGGAGACCAGCCAGGTACGCAGGAGATATTATAGTGCACAAGTGTGTGCGCAGTACACAGGTGCACTCGCTATTCCTTCATTTTCGTGGTCCGGTGAGACGGCAATCCGACATGACCGGAGAGAGATCAGGTGCAGGACCAACGGCTTTGCGTGCTTTCCGAGGCACGGGGGTATCACACCGCCAACTTCCTGACTCCAAGCTGCGACTGAGTAATTTGTAAGATGGAAAAACCCAGTCATAATGTTTTTTGGCTCGACCCGGGATTCGAACCCAGGACCTCAGCGCGCAAATCATAGTCTTAACGCGTATGCAATACAACTACGCCACCAAGGCAGTCAAAAATAGTAAAAATACGTCATTAACTATATCCGTTGTAGACTATTATTTGTTTGTTTGAAGGCCCATATCTTTGGAATTATGCGCTCTGACTCTGGGTATTCTTTCACAAACCTGTTTTATATGAAGTCTCCGACATTTTTTGCATACAATGAATCAAACTTATCAACTGTTTTACAATGTACAGTCAAATTAAAAACTTTAAAATGTTTCTACACATTAACTTAAATAAAGTAAACCCTGTGAAGTTTATTTTAGATAAGAAAAGAAACGATTGTTGATACGAATATAAAAGTTAAAGGCGATTTAAAATTTTGAATTTGTTCAGGTATTTTTGTACGTACGTATTAGCTGACTGTACGTAATATAGATATATTAAAGTCGATACTTGTCAGTACAGGCAATAACAGCTATATACTACTGATAATACCGGTGATGTTCAGTTGCTTGTAAATCAAAATCAAGCTTACAGCATGCAATATCAATACGCAATGAAATGACGGAGTCAGTGATACATTGACAAATCCAACTGACGAGACGTACGATTACAAAGCGATATACTTTGTCGTCTACAGCATCAAATAAAATATTTGACATCGGAAATTATGTAGCCAGTATGTAAAGATTATTGTTCTGCGTACTTTGTTTTTGGATTTATATATGAATTATTGCAATTGAATAAAAACTACGTTTAAAAAAATATTTATAATAGGCTATAGACACAGCTCACAAATTGAGATTAAAATCAGAATTTATATCAATCGAAATCATCCTTAAATAAAATCTGTCTGGCGTCAGCTTACTGCTTAGTTTTGCTTATCTCAATGTAGAGTCACTTTACAACATAATATGATAGGGGTTTTTTATACGAACACGGTAAATACTGCATCTGTAAGCGGAGTAGGGGCTAAATAAAGTATTAATTGACAAGAGATGATTACCGAAATTAACACAATTATACCAAAATATTTGCGTTATGGTCTCGAGTTTGAATTCGATCATAACAAACTCGTTGATAATGTAGCTTAGGCGTTGTCGACGTCCATGGGCGACGGTGACCACTTACCATTAGGTGGGCTGTTTGCTCGACAGCCTTCGGAGCCAATAAAATGACGATTTCTAATAATATACAAAATTAAAAATCAGAGTTGTAACGATCAGTGAGTTCAAACAAAAACATAAGACAGCTTTTTAATGTTGAGACGCCCATCGGACTCTTTTAAAAATATATGATTTTTGACTTTTTTAATGTACGTTTTCTAATAACAATATTTTTATTTAATGGTAATTTATTCATGTATATTAAAACAATAGCTTCTGTGGAGTATTTTCATTACGATACGACTGCAATGCTGAGGTCTCGGGTTCGGTCCACGGGTCGGATAAAGTGATACTGCTTTTTTTAAATCAGTATCAGCCCAGAGTCTGGAATTTGCGCCCGATACATCATGGGACGGAATACGCACGTCGAATAGTGGGTGCACTGCCTACGCCTTCGTGAATGTGTGTGTGTGTGTGTGTGTGAGTGTATTACAATATTCAGCATTTTGTACATTAAAATTAATCAATTGAGTTTGTATATCAAGTACATCATTTTGTACTGTAAAATCCTTGAACCTCTAGCTAGCAAATACATTGAAAACTGATTCGCCCTTGACACAACTTAAGCGAACGTCCGCTGTTATATCAGTTCATTTCCTTCACAAAAGCGCCTCTGGCGGCAACTGTCGACTACCGCTAATCAGGCAGACTTCCTTTTACTTCTCGTTAATTCATTTCCATCGACTTTCAGGAACAATAATTTCCTATTGTACAAATACAGGAAATTCCACACTACGACAAGAGACGATGTTTTTGATTTCTAGAGCTTGGTAGAAGATGATAAATAATATTTGAAGTTTTTTGAGTGATGTATAATAATATTTTTATGCATGTTTTTTGCATAAATTGGTTATCCTGTGAGTGGGTCACCCGGTTAGTGATATCCTTTGCTTATAGACGAGTATAATACTAGAAGAACCATGGATGAGCTAACGGCCTTAAAGAAAACTATTGGGGAAAGGGCGGTGGTTGGGTATCCGAAAAACTAAATTGACGGTTGAAAGGGTAATTAATTTAAGCGATATTATATTATTTTTGCGACACTGACTTTTATACATATTTGGAATCAGCACTTTTTTCTGTATTTTATTAACCTAGTAAAATAAATTTAAAAAAACTTAAACTTTATTAAATAAAAAACTAGAAAACACGCTTTATAGAAAATCCAACTAAAAATATATAATAAATTTGAAGTAAGAATAGTACACTATTCTAAGAAAAAAATGAATTTTATTATAAAAAAAAGCGTGGGGTGCATGGTATCAATAGTTGTAAATATTTAATTGACAGATAATATAAGTAGAAGGATTATCATTTTGATAATATCTTAAAAAGCATCCCACACTTTTTTAAACAAAATATTTTTTTTTTCTCATTAACACTATTTTTAATTCTAATTTATTAAAATTTATTTTATATTTTTTAGTTGGATTTTCTATAGAGCCTGTGTTTTGTTTAAAACTATTTTTTTTTAGTTATATTCTACTATAGTCCAAAAGATGTCACTAAAAATAAACGAAAGCGCCATCTTTTGACAAGTAGGATTTTTTTACACACAAGAGTAGCCAGTTTAGTTATAATTCTACTATAGTCCAACAGATGTCACTAAAAATAAATAAACTATTATTTACTAATATTTTAGTTAGATTTTCTATAAAAGCATGTTTTTAGTTTAAAAATTCTCATTGGTCCTTGATAAGTATGCCAAATTTCGATTTAATCCAACGTTTTGAAGGGTGTCAAAATCATGTTCAAAGTTTCCGTTACATACATACGTATGAAGCTAATAAAAGCGTGTTAAAAAATCAAAGTCGTACTGAGATAAAAATATCTCCGACATTTGTATAAAAAAAAGTAAAAATTTGTTGATATGATCTCCCAAATATTAGTTGTTTTATGACTTTAATAGTTATCTTTATCACATTGCAGCATTTTAAAATATCTTCGCCATAAACTAAGTAACTTCATATTCAACATCATTAAATTTTCTTTACAACAAAATCAAAATATTTCGATGTAATTCGTTGCATAACGGTATTTTTATACATTTAGGCTTCGGCCGAGTCAGGCCGAATTTAAAGCAAAAGTATCATACAATTTACATTGAAGTTTTCTCAGATTAAAACAAAAAGAGATTCAAGGAGTTTTCGCTCTGTAACGGAAATTCAAAAGCCACGAATTGAATCAAGCAAAATCAGTGAAACCAATCCGTGATAGGCAGGTGTTTGTGTTGCTATATCTAAATTGAAAGACATCGAAATATCTAAGCATTTTCCACAAATTCGAACAAATCGATGTTTGCCGAAGAATATCAGATAATTATACGTAGGTATGTAGATAAAATAAACTTTTTCAATCAATTTAATAATAGTATACTTAATCGAGGGAACAACTCAACACATAAAACCATTGTAACGGTATACAGTCCTATTATATCTATGTGACTTAGATGACATCAACTTATAGTAGGCAATTTATAAAGTGGATAGTCAATACAAATTGCGTGATAAAGTTTTTAGATAGATGTAAGTAATAAAAAATGTAAACGGAGCGCTTCATTTGGAACATAATATGAAACTAAAAAACTTTCCTCGGACTTTAATGGAGTTTCTAATGTTAACAAAACTGAAAGTCCTGTTTTAAAATGCACTAGGACGGTCGCACTTGAAGCGCGAACTTGATTCGTACCCGTAGGTACACGTACAATACCCGCTGGTACGAACTGAGCGCGCACACTGGATGCGTATTCTGTCGATCATACCTACTATAAACATTCCTTTGTTTGCGGCTTCTTTCCACTAAAATACGTCAATAATATTTGTTTTACGTTCTAGATTATTTTCTTCCGACTTGTAGAATATTTGTTAAAACATAATAATATGACAGAAACTTATTTTAACGCCAATAAAGAATACCGCACAAACGTACCACGTTTGTACGGTATTCTTAATTGGCGTTGTTGGCGTACTTTCTTTATATATTTTGTTTATTTTTCTGTGTGTGTATTCTTTGTAAATTATCGCTCGCTTTAGCGGTGAAGGAAAACATCGCGAGGAAACCTGTATATCTAAGAAGTTCTCTATAGGAATTTCGAAGGTATGTGAAGTCTGCCAACCCGCACTAGGCCAGCGTGGTGGACTAAGGCCTAAAACCCTCTCAATTGTAGAGGAGGCCCGTGCTCAGCAGTGGGCAGTATATAATACAGGGCTGGTATGGTGGTGGTGGTGGTGGTTTATTTTTCTTAATAAAACATCTTGGTAATTTAAAAGTAATGTATGAATAACAGACCGATCTACACGCGCGTATACGCACGACTAACGGCTCATGCACATAAACACGGCACGGCGTCGCGCCGTCCCACGACGCGACGCCGTGCCGTGTTTATGTGTATGAGTCCTAACTCGTTCCCAGTGTGCGAGCGTCCATACTATTGCATATTATTATGTTGGAAACGAGGCAAGTTCGTATGAATACGCATCTAAATAACGACGTCCATCCTTAGAGTTGTTGATTAAGGCAAACTCTTTTCACGGACCGGGCGCCTTCATGCCACGTTGTTAGTTCTACACTGTATATAATAAATAATTAGTCTAGCCATTATTTTATAATGGAACTCATTCATAATTATCAGCGCGGGGAACGTTTCGAAATATAAACTTGCATTTATAATATGTTACAGAATGTTCTTTCATGGGAACCTCTATTAAATTTCATTAAAAATGTACAAAGGCCATTAGGGCTTGTAATGGCCTGCTAAATCAATTCATTTTTGTTCAAATTTTCAAAGTGATTTACCTCGACACACGCGTTTTCCCGTACTGTAGTTTCTAGTAGTGCAGTAGAATACGAAATACGAATAAACAAAAGACTACTTAACGGGCAAGCGCTGCCAGCCGCTGTCGTGCTGCTGACGAGGCGAACGCTTTGTGTCATTTCATGCCGCGCGGTTTTATAGATGTACCATTAATTATACCAGATGCGTTTGATGTTTCAACAGCAACTTTAAAGCGAAATATTGCAAGAAATTATCCCTCGACAGATTGTTTTTTAGTGTGGTCTAGTCCGAAAATTATTACTATTCTCAAACATAATTTGAAAAGACATTAAAAAATTATAAGTATTTTGGGCTCTAGTAAAATTACTCACTTTGCCGGTACAGCTGTTCTAGCCTGTGGGCTTTAATAGACTAGCATATTTAAAGCGTCATTACTCTAACCTCTAAATACACCTTAAGCACTATTCAAAATTTTAGCATGAGTATCAGTTTTAATATTAAATATCTAAAAACTAATCCGTCTACAACGCGCCTAATCTACTCGCAGTTGCATAAAACACAATACCTCAAGCCACTCAAAGCTTATCCGAACTATCCAGTTTACTGACCTTAACCCTCACGGAAACACTCGCTTCCTCAATAGTGTTAACGTACCGATGCGGCCGCCATTACGTAACAGCGTAGCGATAGGGCACGTGGACGTACTCCACAGAGCAAAGATCCGATAGAAGTGACACTTAACTGCCTGACATCGGGCTGAGTGCAACTTTGATCGGAACTGATTGGCTATTCATAGCTTAACGTACATTCGAGATTCAAAAATATAGTTCATTAAGAATGTTGGGGATTTTTAATTAATTATTATCGTAATAGGGTACGAGGTATTATGAAAATGTAGATAAGTGAGTGTTTTAGTTATGTTAGTCTTATTCTATCCATAATATAAACTGCTATTACATCATCTCCCTTTCTTCGACTAACAAAATTATATTTTCGTTCCACTGCTTCCATTCTTTTCCGGACCTCCGTTTGAGTCTCTACATAACTGCCGACTGGCGTTAGTTCTTTATATGTATAAATATAAACTATTTCTTTACGAAATATAGTATCATCAAATTTAATTGTTTTTATTTGCAAATAATTTCACCTACTTTTCTGTCACAAAATAATTACATTTCGCACTGTGTAATTATCGTAATCTATGAGGACTATACAAACAAACGAACGTCACTTCTGTCCACTATAATATTGTTTGGTTAGACCACCTCAACACAATACGCAGCCATTGAACCGGCTCTCGTAACTTTTACGACAGTTTCTTTAATCAAACGTTTTAAATTATAAACAGGTATTAAAGGTCATTGCATGGGTATAATGAACCTAATTGAAGTTTTGCCGTCGTTCATTAATAATATATTTTTTATAGCCTAATATTTTCTGGAACTAAGTAAGACGTAAGTTCTACTTTCAAGAAAATAATATTGATTAGAAATTACCGCCTCGGGGGCATATTTGTATTACGGTACGGCTGCAGTGCTAACGTCTCGGGTTCAATTCCCGGGTCGAGAAAAGTGATATAGGGTTCTTGTACTTAGTATCAGCCCGGACTCTGGAAATGTGCCCGGTAATTGGCAAATAAGTCCGCTCAACATAGCTGGCGAAATGTAGGTGATACAACCCTGCCTACCTCTGAAAAAGGAAAAAGACATGATGCCATGTATGTAGAAATTATACCAACTTGCCATTTTCAAAAAATAATGATAATAAAATAATACGGATTTTCCTGCGTGCATGCTATTTCCATGCCTTCTTACCGTGCCGAGGATTTCAACAATTTATCTTCGTTTATTCAGGATGCTAAGGCCTTCTATAGCCTGTACTATTACGATTTACGATTATAATTATATTTTGGGGCCCACGACCTGAATACGCAGCTAGTTTAGCGATTTATTCATGAGGCAAAGTATTTCTTTGCCTGTGGATCTTTTGCTTGTGGTTATTAAATAGTTTGAAGGGCGAAAGGCCCACTCGCCGAATAACATTTTGTATTACACCAAAACAGTCGCCAAATATTAAATTGCAGACTATAAAAAGACAGCGTGTTTATTTTCGTCTTCCTGTTACTATTACTCAACAATCTAACCCCATATCAAGCTTACGGAAGAACCTCTTTATGTACATTTCGTCACATAGATAAACATCGAGAAAATGAGGCATAGATAACGCAAGTGCAGTGAAACATGTGCATCCATACAAGAATCAGTGTCAAGCTATTCGATATTCTCTACTGAATAGACGACAAATTGTATAGAATGTGAGAGAAATGGCACAAAAGTCGTCTAAGGGCGGTCGCTTTTTAGATACACGTACTCTAACGAACATAGCTCGGCCGTATACGAATGATGCTTCCGAACGTATGAAAAAGTATGAAAGCTCGCACACTGGGCACGAGTTGGCCGTGTACGCGCGTATAGTTCTTTCATTCATAAATAACCAATGAATTTTATCTAAGATACAAAATTCTCGTGTCGCGGTGTTTGTTGCCAAAGTCCTCCGAAATGGCTTCACCGATATTGATGAAATTTTGTGTGCATATCTGGTAGGTCTGAGAATCCGTCAACATCTATTTTTCATCCCCCTAAGTAACAAGGGTAGCCCACCCCAAAAAAATATTTTTTATTTTTCGGACAGTCTTTTTTGTTTTTACTTTTTTATGACACAGCATTCAAAAATACATACAACCCTAAACTTTTACCTTTCTACGATCAACCCCTATTTTTTAATAACTTTTAACCCCGGTCGGTAACTGATGGCAAAACGTTTGCGGGGTCAGATAGTTTAACTTATAAGCATTTATATTTTTTACTGCGTCTACTTTTGATTGGGAATCAACATAGTATATATCCATACTCCACGTGGATATGGCGGTTGCCTAGTTTAACCAAGATTTATATTACACGAATTTATTTAAGATTGTGCCCGACGCCAATGGCTGACAATTTGTCTTCTGTGACCCCGTGATGCGAAGGAGTAACCTCAAAGGCGAGCCTCGGGGATTACCTACTGGTTATTATAATGTGTTATTTAATTTTTTAAATATATGAGCTTGGAAATGTAAGCAAAATGTTTTTACACACATGGTTCTTCTGTTTAGAACTAATCTTAATAAGATGAGTAGCCTTTACAGGTAGCGAAAAATAAAATGGAATCTTTCAATTTAAATTTCGAATTATTGTAGACAAAAAGAGTACCTATATTCATAATCGTGGCCCCTGTTGGCAAAATTACAAAAGAGCGAGTAACTATATTTTTATTCTATTACGTATGACTAGTGATCAACAAATAATAGGTATTCAATTGTTTCAACAAACACGCTTCTTTATTATTATTACGCATGCTCACGCCTTTTATCCCCGAAGGGGTAGGCAGAGGCGCAACTAGTGCACCCACTTTTCGCCAAGTGTATTCCGTCCCATGATGTGATAGGGGGCGAGCCTATCGCCATATCGGGCACAAATTCCAGACTCGGGGCTGATACTGAATAGAAAAATCCAATATCACTTTGCCCGACCCGGGGATCGAACCCGAGACCTCAGCCTTGCAGTCGTACCGTAATACAACTACGCCACAGAGGCAGTATTATTATCCATACATATATTAAAGCAATACAACCGGTGTGTCTGTACATTTAAAGAAATGTCTTAAAAAGAAAGGGAGTGACTTAAGAAGAGTAATGGAACACAAATCAGCTATTTTTGTAACTCTTCTCTGTCTGCCAGTTTTTCTGTTTGTTTGTTACTGCACATCTCCAAAACTACTGAATGGATTTCGATGAAATTTGGCACACGGGTAGATCATATCCTGAATTAACACATAGGTTACTTTTTATCCCGGGAAAATAAAAAGCGGGACTTTTATACCGAAAAAACCCATTCACGCGCGTAAAAGTTAGTAATTAACGCTCAGTTCCATTACAATGTGAGCCCTTACAAGTTACTAATTTCCGTACCAAAGATTTATTAAACTACGGGCTACACACCTTAACCAACGAAACCCATTCTAATTCATAGCCGAAGAACAAAACGAAATCTACATTAAAGACGAAAATATGAAAGTTACATAAAAATTAAAAGTACTAGCGCTAATCTCCAATTCGGGTACAACTTCTCCAATGTTTCCCCAGTAGGACCTACTGTCTTTGTTAGATCTTGTAAGAACAATAAAAAAACTTTTAATGATATCGTTACACTCCGAAATATTGGGTTTACGATTCAACTGTAGGCGAATTTACGATACGTTTTAACATTTCAATTTTTTATTTCAATTAAGAATGGAGTCAGATATGAATAAATCTGATTGTTTTTTTATTTCGTTTCCGTTAATCATTTGGCTCGAGTTCCAGTCCTTTGAGACTTTTAAGTTAACAGATATCAGACACCATTAAAAAACATGATGTTTCGATTACATTTATATTGAAGCTATGTAAAATTAAATAATGTAAATAAATATGTCACGTACCGTACATTCTCATATGATTATCAATTTTCTATGATGATATGGCGCCAGGCTGATAAAAAAAGCCAAAAAGTAAACGTATGTGGGTGTCACGCCCACACTTTTGACATCTCCAAGATAAAGTTAAACAGAAAGCCTCAAGTTTTGTTGACGTCACACTTAACATTATTACATCTACGATAAATATTATAACAAAGACACCACTAACCACCATTCCAAAAATGCTAAAGGGCAGTTTGGGATATTGAATAGAAAAAAGAGTCTCATAAATAGGTACGTAACGTAAAAAAAACGTAATCCTAGGAGGATTACACATACGTACGAACCTACCAGTTTCGGCTTCGGCGGCCAATCTCAACGGAGATTAGCCAGGTACGCAGGAGATGTTCTAGTGCAGAAGTGTGTGCGCAATACACTGGTGCTCTCGCTATTCCTTCACTCTTATAGTTCGGTGAGACGGCAATCCGACATGACCGGAGAGAGATCAGGCGCAGGACCAACGGCTTTACGTGCTTTCCGAGGTTATCACACCGCCAACTTCCTGACTCCGAACTGCGACTGAGTTATTTTTAAGATGGAAAAACCCAGTCACAATTTTTTTTGGCTCGACCCGGGATTCGAACCCTGGACTTCAGCGCGCAAATCCTAGTCGTAAAGCGTACGCAATACAACTACGCCACCGAAGCAGTCACAAAAAGGTATATCGTATCATAACAAAGTATTACGCTTTAATACGTTTTCAGGGGCAGACAGATGTAAAAAACTAAAAATTTTCCAACTATGATAGGTCCCATAATTTATTATAAATTATAATGTAACATAGGAAATTAATATTGGTAACTGCCAAAACTAATAGCATAAAAACAAAGAAAAACACTGCTACTACTGACTGACTGAACTAACTACTGTATGTGGCCGCTTTTTATCACTTTAAAATGAGATGATTATGAAACATGCTAATTAGGAACCATGTCACATCAGGACTTCCTTCAACACCTTGTTATTTTGAAGATTATCTAATCACAAAAGCAGAATACAAACAATGACTTAAATTGCTTTATTATAATGGTCTAATTTATATAACACATTCAATTTAACAGGCAATTAATAGGTTAAACGAAGAGATAATTGGAATCCATTCTCCAACCGCAGTATATTCTATGTATGTAGTTGCCCATAAATTGGATTGAATTTAGAAGGTTCTCGAAATGATATTATAATCCATACTTACCGCCCTAGCACCTAAAATATTAGAATGTTTCAGGAATTATTCCAACCGTATAAATGTTTTATAAAATATTTGGGACTTTTTTGTAAACATTATAGAAAGGTACTTTTTGTTTTCATTTACTTTAAAACTTGCTCTTATCTACAGATTCGTTCACGTGGAAGTATTTTAGAATGAAACTTTACTGAAACTATGCATTTTTCCTATAAAAAGTAACTTTGATTAGACTAAAAATCTTTAACAAGTAAAAACTGGTTAATTTTTAAATTCTTCTCATTTTTTAGCTCAATAACACTAAATTATTAACTACGAACAATATGGATAAAAGAGTTGGTCACATAATGTTGTGCAGGGCTGAAATGTTACAAAAATGGAAATAAAGCGTGTCTATAAATTTTGCTATCGGTTCAAAGATTTAATTTTTTTTTTATTTATTTATTTATACATATATACAAAAACATTACAGATCTACTAAAGCGGTGTTGTACAAAGTTATTTGCTATTGACCTCAATACGCCTGTAGGCCACTTCTGTGATTTCCTGCAGGTTGCAAATAAATATATCAACGTTCTCGGAACATGAACGTACAGGTAGTATCAAAACAATAGCTTTCACTTCATTTCATATTATGTTTTTTTCTTCTGCAGCCTTTGAAAGACCCTTGCTGAACATAGGCCTACCCCAAAGATTTCTAAACTAACCTGTTAGAAGCGCCCGTTATAAATATATATTATGTTTATAAACACCAAATTACCATTTTTAAAAATTTGTCTCTATGTGTTCCGCTTTAATCTTATAAACGCCTGAACCGATCCTGACGGACTTACATCGACAGGAAGTTGAAAATTATTCCGCAAAATAATAATATTCCGTAGGAGCCAGGCACGTGGAAAATCACGTGGATTATCAATTAGCTCCAATTAAGTGACAGCAGCTATTAATAAGCTTCTCATATACATTACAAATTTATTGCCGCTTGTGCCATAATATAGATTTCACTATTCAGCGTAACGTTACATTCTGTTATAGCAATAGATTTGTAGTTGAATTCGATGAATCTATATTATTAATCATATGGCTGATTTATCTACACTAATATAAAGGGGAAAGATTTGTATTCTTGTAACGAATAACCTAAAAATGGACTGGACCGATTTTAATTTTTTTTCACCAATATAAAGCTAAATTATAAGTAACATAGGCTACTTTTATCCTGGAAATTTTCCCAGGATAAATATTTATAAAGGGGAACTTTTATCCTGGAAAAGTCCATTCACGCGGGCGGAGCTGCGGGCAAAAGTCTAATCAATAATAATAATGTCAGCAATTAGGCTAGC
Source organism: Sphinx pinastri (assembly GCA_947568825.1). Lineage (NCBI taxonomy): Eukaryota > Metazoa > Arthropoda > Insecta > Lepidoptera > Sphingidae > Sphinx > Sphinx pinastri. The sequence continues at coordinate 18,463,503 of OX387614.1, read as the reverse complement.
TTCAATGTCCTTCAATCCGGAACACAACGGCAGATGCACACTGGTGCTTCGCGTTGGAAATCTTAAACCATATATAGAAATAGATATTGCGGTGCTACCCAAACGGAGCTGCGCATTATCTTACCTACTTTTGTCCAATTATTGACAAATCAGTATTAATACTGACATGTAATAAATAATTATCTTGAATGCAGAAAGAAATAGCAAAATAGTGCAACGGAATTCGAGTGCTAGTAATAAGTTATCGTACAATTCCACCACTAGCCTGTAATGGCTATTATGCACCAATTGGATTAAATAGATTTCCCAGCGCATGCGAAGCGAACTTATGCGATGTGGCTAACAAGTTTATGCGATTATAGCTCTTAGGTAGTTTCTGTTTCTCAGTATAGTTAATATTGTGAATACGAAAATGTAATCAATGATTATTAATAAGATGAAATAGAAAATAAGCAAATAAAAAATGTCACTTGTACGCATAAAATAGTTTGATTATTGCACTTTTTTATTCGCTCAGGTTATAATTTTGATCATACTAAGATACAAAATAATCTGATGATTTAAATGCTTATAATAATAAATAAAGAAGAAGCAAGCTGTGCTGTAAAACTTATTTCAATTACAACGTTTTTTGTTCTCTATCTGCAAGAAGTCTTTTTATTCCTGCAGATAAACCATATAACGCTCGGTAACGGCGCGGCGTTCTAAAATGAAACAAACTTGAACGAACTTTTAATTACCTACCTATTGACTTCTTAGAAAAAATAATTTCTGTCTAGATTTTTCAATTAAGGCTTTACAGCTGCGGTAGAGATAGCTAATACGTTGTTAATACCTAGCTAAAACATAATACCCACCTGTCACACTGCAAGCTTATCTTGTGTCGTCCATATAAGTTATTACGACTTACGTTGACAACACTTAGGGTGTAATTCTTACCAAGTGGATATATACGTCTAACACATATTTCGGAATAAAACCGTTTTCCCCATGCTAGGCTTACTTATGTCATTTGTCTCTTGTACGACATATAAGATATCATAAATACAATGGTACGCGACATTGACATGTATTAATTGTTCTAATCATGTACTGGTGGTAGGTTTCTCATTATGTAAGAGGCCGTCTGGGTGGGTACCACCGCAATGTCTATTTCTACCGCCAAGCAACAGTGTGCATGCACTGTTGTGTTTCGGTTTGAAGGATATTGTGGCCAGTATAACTACTGGACATAATGAGACTTAACATCTTATGTCTCAGGATGACGAGCGCAGTGGAATGCCACTCAGTATTTTGTCAGTCAAGGTGCTGGATGGTGTTGCTACTGTTTATGGGTGGTCGTAACACTTACCATCAGGCGAACGGCATGCTGATCTTGTCATTCTGTGCAATAATTAAAAAAAAATGAATTTTAGATATCGTTTGTTTCAAAATCATTAAAACGTCACGACGTCCCTCCTGCCCAGCCTTTATTATAATTGTATTCCGATTTCGGCTTCGAATGTTCACCGTATTAATATTTTGTACAAAATTTTAAACGACTTTTCGGGATATTTGTTCCGGCTAATCTCCAAATTTAATATTGGTCGTTCAGAGGTCGAAATTCGACCGCCGTATTTAATAAAATTGTAACACATATTATATATAATTTTTGTTTTTTTTGCACTTTGTCTCTATATATACATTAATTATGCCAAATCTCACATCCACAGTGCGCACAATGCGCTTAAAAATGGGTACAAAGTTTTTTCTTCAGGTTATATAATTACATTTTCCCTAACAAGTGACCGATTCTACTTGATGTCACTCAAATAATTTATTATTTAAGATCCCTTTAATCTATACTAATATTATAAAGATTTGTCTGTTTTCTTTAATGTGGGCTAAGCCGCTAGCAACATCTATAAAATATAAAACCTTTAAAATTCGGAAAAATCACATAGACAAATCCGGGAGTAACATGTAGTCTACAATGAAGAACGTCCTCTGCGCAGCTCATAAGTTAATAGAACTGTCGCCGCTTAAATGAAGGCAACGTTTACAACTTTTAACAAAGAGACTGAGATTAAAATTGAGTAAAATCTTTTTACGCTCTGCAAATGAAACGTTAGTAGATAACAATACAAAATTCGCTTTTTAAACCCCTTTTAAGTAATATGACGTCTAGAGACCGGACTGCATGCATTTGCATATTTTGGCAAGTTTGTTATACAATGTCTTAAATCATAGCATATTTTCGCTATATTAGGCGATATTATATTAATACCTCTTTTCGTTAGGATAGCTAATAATAAATAAAATATTACTCTGTATTATTGCCGACTACAACGTAATGTATTTTGTTATTCTATAGTGCTTATTTGTATATAAATTAAAATTATCTTAAAATTTTCTATATCATTATATTTAATTCGAAAAAAAGCAAAAGCATTGTTATTTTTGTTTAATGTAAATTTGTTCATGTACATTAAAATAATAGCCTCGGTGGCGTATTTGGATTACGATACGACTGCAATGCTGAGGTCTCGGGTTCGATCCCCGGGTCGGGAAAAGTGATATTGGATTTTTCTATTCAGTATCAGCCCCGAGTCAATTTGATTTGTGCCCGATATGGCGATGGGCTCTCCCCCTATCACATCATGGGACGGAATAACGGCGAAAAGTGGGTGCAACTAGTTGCGCCTCTGCCTACCCCATCGGGGATGAAGGGCGTGAGAGTGTGTGTGTGTGTGTGTGTATATTTAGACTGAAAGGTTTATTGGGTTGCAACTTGCAGTTTAATCCAGCGTTATCTATATCATTCACAAGTAGAGAGAGAGGCAGGAAAAGAGGCTAGGAAATCATTTATTTATGGCGATAAGCGCGCCCCCTATCACATCATGGAACGGAATACGCACAGAGAAAATGGGTGCATCAGTTGCGCCTCTGCCTACCCCTTCGGGGATTAAAGGCGTGAGTGTGTATGTATGTATGTATGTACGAAAAATACGACAGTTAAAATCCAATTGCGGAAAAAATAATAACATTTTTCTCAATATAAAGCGTTACTCACTTCTAAAAAGGAATGCGGAAAAAACTTTCCTGAAATGCATGGAAGTTGAACATAGCGAATATTCTACAACCGCATTTGCACTAACGATTGTTTGGCATAACATGCATTAGCCATGTTCAAGAGTAAAGTTTTCCATTCCTTCAATTTCCTGCTGAGAACGTGGCACAAATACAAACAAAATGTCAATTGTGACATTTACGATCCCTTCAATGTCGCGCGGTGTTAGTTTTCAATTGGAATTATTTGTAGTACATCTCGGATGCATAAATGAAACATAAATCTACGGGTCAGTCAACATTATGCATGTAAAAACTAGGAAATGGTTTTGACAACCATTGAGTTATGACTTGTTCAACCTAGTTATATTAAATTGAAGTATCTGTAATACCTATTGATTAACGTCACATGGCATCCATAGCTAGTTTTAATATTACTAAAATTATATCGGTTCCTATGTATTATGATCGAACTACGACTATGGATATGGATACCGATTATAAAATACATATATTTCAGTTGTTAATGGAAATAATTTGTGGACCTATACAGAAGCGTCACATGTTTTAATTAATGAATGAATACATCGCCACTGTTCCTATAAAATGCGTCAAAAGTATAAAAGTTCTACTTAAACAAAAACATCACGAAATGAGAGGGAAAAATGCATTTTATTGGAAAAAAAGCGTGGGGTGCTTTTTAAGATATTATCAAAATGATAATCCTTCTACTCATATTATCTGTAAATAAAATATTTATAACTATTGACACCATGCACCCCACGCTTTTATTACAATAAAATACATTTTTTTCTTATTTACGCTATTGTTAATTTAAATTGATTAAAAACTATTTTCTATTTTTAGTTGGATTTTCTATAAAGCGTGATTTTTTGTTTTTTAAACTATTATTATCTAAATAATTTTTATTTTTTTCTCAAAATATCGGTCATATAATACATTATACATAAACATAAAACACAGCATGTATATACACAAGTATTTTCGGTCAGTGGCTAAAACACAAAACATTTTCGAGAGACGAGATTGCGACAAAACTTTGTCCCTCTATATCTGAGCTGTCCATAAATGACACAACATATACTAACTTTTATGGCTAGCGGGTAGACTAGAGTATGTTACGACTAGACAAATGATATAGATGAATCAGGGTTTATAGTCCAAACGGTCTAAGCTGATAAGTCGTAATGGAGAAAATATTTTTTTTGAAAAACGTATAGCCTATAACCATTGCACAATAAACACGAATCGATAGACTCCTCATTTTTCAAAATCGGCTCAATAGGATCGACGCAAGAATGGAACATAAAATGGATACATACATACATAGGGTGTTAAAATCATTGCCCTTTCTTGCTTCGCCGTAGTCGGGTCATAAATGCCAAAATGCACCACTAAAGTTAGAATATATTTACAGGAATGCGGCGTACCTAATAACGCAAAAATATTCACTAATAGATAGATAACTTCGGCTCCAAGGCAAAACGTAGACCACAATCAATTATTATTGGAACACTATAACAAGGATGCCTCAATTAACCGCATCTCTTCCCATAATAAGCTAAAGGAATACAACCACTGAAGCGATTCTAAATGTGTGCCACCAAAATAAACGCCCACGACTCTTGGTCTGAATTAAAACATGTAACCGCTATACTGACAGATTAGCTATTAGTTCTAGTCTGGCAGTAATTCCTTTCGATTTACAAACCATATCTTTCTATGTATTTCAGTCAAAAATAGAAGCTCATAGTAAGCTCATTATAGATAATAGTAATACCTATGATATATAAATTTGACGAAACTACCCTGCACCTAACAATGCAACCGCAACAACATATTAAAAGACGGGAGTATTTAGCGCGATCATCATTAAATAAAAAGCAATTATGAGTAAACAGTCCAACCAAAAAGCAGACTGTAGGTACCTATTCTGAAGTATGTACGCAGTGCAAAGAACATTCATTTGTCTTCGTACACTACGTCTGTTTTAAATGTAATTATTCTACACATTTGTAGCCTTGTTACCCGGTTTTAGTTTTAAACCTTATTCTAACGGCTTTTACTTGCCAATCCTAATAAACTAATTCCTCCATAATAAACTCTGAGCGTCAAATCCTCAACGCAACTAAATTTCCAAGTTTTGATAACTTTAGTATCGTTCTTCTAAATTCTGATATAAAAGCACTAATAGTATTAACTAGAGCCTCGGTGCTAGCTTTCTCTACTCCAGGGATATTCGGTCCAGTAGTAAATAAATTGCACCTGCCAATACACGTAGACAATGACACGGTGAACGCTCTATATGGGATTTCGTAGCTGGACCATCGCAGTTCCACGCTCACCGTCCGTACAATACATGGAAAATAAAATCTTTTATAACAATTATTTTCATTCTGAAATAAATAAGCAGTATTTTTTTAAACATTTCAAAGAGAAATTGCTTTAATAAAATTGTTTTAACAGATACTAAGACCTTCTTCGAAATTTTTATATTGTAATGAAAGGCAAGCCTTTAATTAACACGAATAAATGAATACGAACAAATGCGCTCATCTTTATTTAAGCCTCTACGAACTCTATGATAGGATGCTTAAGAGCGTAAAGAAAATTGTAAAAAGAAATAAAACAATTTTATATAAAGACTAGCATTTGCTTGCGACTTCACCCGAATTTATTTATCATTATGAAGAGTGCTATAAGCGTTCAAGAACTATGTAGCATACTAAAACAAATATAATATTATAATAATAGTCATCAGTACTTAATGCAGGGATTAAGGACTATTCCACTGCTGGCCTACGACTTTGAGGGTTTAGGCCTTGGTCCACCACAATGGCCTAGTGCGGGTTGGCAGATTTCACATACCTTCGATATTCTTTTAGAGAAATTCTCATAAACAAAATCTGAACCTACATTTCAGAAATTAGCAAAATCATAAAAAACGTAAACTGCAATATAAACTATAATATTGTATGTATTGTATATATAAATCCAATAGGAACTTGTGAATCACATCACGGTCAAAAGCAATGGAATTTAATAAGTCTGAAACTTGCAATATCGCCTTATATCTCCTTTAACCCGTGCACCACGTGCCACTGCCAGGATGTACAAAAATGTAATGAAATACGATATTTTTGATTTCGAACTATATATATTCATATTATACTTCCCTATAATATCACTGCTCTATATTATGCTTCTCACTAATAAAAAACAAATTATGAAATAGAATGACATATATTTGTATTTAGTCTAATTTGCATCTTAAACCATTTACTTTTAGATGGGTATACTGATATACAAACCATAGTCTGAACATTAAAGGCTCCGTTATGAAAGGGTTTTAGCTATTGTAAGATGATATAACCTACTTTAGACCGGGTTTTTTCAACTGTTGTTAGGGTAATCCTCGGTGTTATTAAGCTGGACGTGCTCGTAGCGCCTCACGCCTCACACGTCACGCGTCACGTCTCACGTCACGTCTCACGCGTCACGCCTCACGTCTCGCGCCTCACGCCGCGCCGGCGCACTCGCAGCTCTGCGAGCGCGTCCAGCTTAATAAGACCCGGAGAAAAGGATAACTACAGTTGAAAAAACGGGGCCTTAACTAGCTAAAGACATGTAAATTCAAGTGCTGCACTTTAGCGCAAAAATTCGGATTCCGAATCCATACGAACATGAAAATTAATCCGTATTCATTAGACAAAATAGTCATTTTCCATAAATATAATGTGAGCTGGCTGATAAATAACTACAGCTCAGGTCTATAACTGTAACAAAAGTACATGAAATAAGTAATTATTAGCTACAGTCGGATCCCAGTAAAAGCCTATTGAGAGTAAACTTCATTATAAGAGGTAATAAATGTGTTAAGTTTATATAACTGTAACTGTTACTGTATAATCATAATGCAAACTTATTTATGCATTATGATTACATATCAGTAATTTGTATTTTGTTACATTCGTTTTTTGTCTTATCATGGTACGTTACTAGTATTTTGCGTACAATAAAAGTAATTAGGAGAGAATTCTTGATTATTTAAATCATAATCCGATTTAAGTCGTCATATAGTCTGCAAAGCAATTTTTGGCACATTGGACACAGCTGATGGACCAACGCTGCTAAAAGTTATAATTTTTTTTATTTACCTGATTTACCAACGTTTGTATACATTAATACTTAAATAAAAAAACATGCAAAAACATAGCATCTTAATATAACAAAACAATTATAGGTAAATACATCATGCACATCAATATAATATCACACTAACAAAAAATTATAATAAAGAAATAAAATAAAGTAAAAAACTAAGCATCAAAATAAGGTTACAATTGACAACATTTCATTTTTTCAATATACTCAAAAGTTTATACTATATGACACTTGATATAAAATTATGAGACCCATATTTTTATCTTTTTCTTTTTTATAATGTGAGCAATAAGTGGAGAAAACTTGTTATTTTACAGTTACACGACAGACACGAATCATAGACGAGATCACGAAACTAGTCGGTAGATTTTAGGATTTTCAAGCAAGAACCCGTCAGTGCCACAAGTGCAATCGAGTATATCCAATCTACTGCGAGTGTATTACCGCTGCAATTTGCAATATTACTTTCAGTGTTAGTTGATTTTCTCAAACTTTGCTATAAATAATTATGGAGCTAGTGTGTTTCTTTGTATTGTAAATGTTTTATTATAAGTGCAGTTCTTGCTACGTGGATAAAGACGGTTAATATGGTGATATTAAGCGTCTTTATCCTATGTATTTTAAAAAATTGGTTTACAATTTTTTTTTATTGCTTTGAATGACGAGATGAGCATGCCGTTCGCCTGATGGTAAGCGATACGTCCACCCATAAACAGTAGCAACTCCATCCAGCACCTTGAGTTACAAATTACTGTATGGCATTCCACTGCGCTCATCATCCTGATTCCTGAGACATAAGATGTTAAGTCTCATTATGTCCAATAGTTACACTGGCTACAATGTCCTTCAAACCGAAACACAACAGTGCATGCACACTGCTGCTTGGAGGTAGAAGTAGGCATTGCGGTGGTACCCACCCAGGCGGACTCTCACATATGAGAAACCTACCACCAGTGTAATTTACATTGAATTACAGTATATAGGTGCTATTTTGTTCGATGACTTTCTGCCATCTTGTAGGTAGTGCCATAAAGTTACACTGGCTACAATGTCCTTCAAACCGAAACACAACAGTGCTTGCACACTGCTGCTTGGCGTTAGTTTCATTATATATGCATTTTTAATTATACACTTATTACACATAAATACATACCACACACGTCTTTTATCCCTGAAGGGGTAAGCAACTAATGCACCCACTTTTCGCCGTGCGTATTCCGTCCTATGATGTGTAAGGGGGCGAGCCTATCGCCATATCGGGCACAAATTCCAGACTCCGGGCTGATACTGAATAGAAAAATCCAATATCACTTTACCCGACCCGGGGATCGAACCCGAGACCCCAGCATTGCAGTCGTACCGTAATACAAATACGCCACCAAGCCAGTCATACATATTACTGATATTATATACTAAACAAAATGACTGTACATGAATATTAGAACAAATAATTGTATAAACGCATAGCAGAAACCATCACCGCTCTATCATCTGAATACGATTATGAACTATTACAGCCAAGATTCTACTCATTAATGTAAAAAACTGAGCATAATGAATACCGACCTGTTTTGTATTCAGACTGAATGCCAGTTAAAACTTTGCTCAAACTTTTAGAAAAAAGAAATAGCGATGAAATATCTATCGTACCTCTTATTGAAGTGGCTTTTGGAGCAAACTTTCCCATCGAATATGATAATGATCGCTAAAACTCAGAATTCTCAAATAAATTGGAAATCAATATTTATACATGTTGTTTGCGGACAAAACTAGAAATAAAATGTTTTGTATTATTCGGCATTAGTCATTTCTATTGTCATAATTATATTATTGTGGTTTAAGTATACATTACAATTTAAGAAGGTATAAAATCGGTCTACACCAAAACGTTCCTACAAGAAGTAGAATTCATAAAAATTTGCAATGGAAATTAATTAAATGAAACTATTATTTTTAATTTAAGTAAGCAATATTATTGCCATAAATTCATTATTAGACAGTATACACCTTAGATTTAGAATTAAGAATAGTACATAATACAATACACAATTTTATTTGCAACAAAAGGATCGTATATTTATCTAAAGTCGGCGAAAAGCTTTAAGTTCCGAACTTCAATATTTGAATTGGAAACTGACATTTTGCCAAAGCTCCGTTCTTTAGAAAAAAATCATTTCTTCTTGTTGACTTTTAAATAAAACTGTTGTTGGAGTTCAAATGTCCCGGATATTAATTTTATTATTCGAAGTGATAAGCTACCTAATAAAGTATACTTTTAGGCGTAGAATAAAATATTTTTGTGATAACGAATGCAGGCTAGTTAATACTTGTAACAATATCAGTTTCAATATAGTTGTATGTAACCATAAAAAATCTGTAGAATAGAAGAGTATATCATAATTGGTGCTGGACGGGGAAGTAGATGAACATAGATATCGCAGATTGTAAAAACCTTTCGACTATAGAATTTAAGCTTAGAAGCTTAAATTTATAAACTTAGTATCACATCTTAATCCGGTCTTGGTTTAACATTTACTACGACATGCATTGAATATAAATTTGGATGACCAATTAAACCTGTACAATTAATACAGGAACCAACAATTATACGATCTAAACATACGATGAAAAAAAAACCATGTCTAACATTATTATATAAAAAAAATATAAATTTCTAGAAATGTTTTTTTAACAATAATTGTAATACGGTGGAAATAATTGATTTTCAAAATAACACGGTACCGAAAATCTTGACTTGAATCGTCAGCTAACTTTAAACTTGGGAATATAATTTTGACATATTTTCTATACAGAACCCGTCAAAGTGTCAAAATTAATCTCATTATTAAAGTTATTTAAAAGAAAACAACAAACACTCCACAAGACCGCAGTTCCGTCCTCGCCGTCGAGGACCTCGCCGCGTTCCCCGTCGCCCTCCCGACCCCCATGACAGTTCCGGCCCGGGTGCCGATGTAAACAACTCGAACTGATAGGATTAGGAATAAATCCTTCCCCCCCACTAATCGTTGAATGTCTCATATTCTCCCCTCAGCGACCGTCCTGAGCCGAGGCTCGTAACCCGTTAGTGGGTTGCCCTCAGCATGGTTGCTTAAATTCAGGGTTGCGAGCGCACCAGCGTTCACCCTAAAGACCGGTGTGGCCAGAAAAGCCGACCCTCGTCAGGCTACTGGCAGAATAGTCAGGGACAAAAAAAAAAAAAAAAAAAAAAAACAACAAACAAAAAGTATGATTAAAATAATAATCATTTCACGTTTTATACTCAGGCTGATCATAATTTGGATAATATGATCATTGATATATAAGGGTTTTTTTATATGAATGAATATGATAGATACATTTTTTCTGAATATAAAAAGTCTGCTGTATAATGTAAGTACGTTGTATATTATAAGAAACGTCACCATTACAGGGCCATCGTCCTAACAAATAATAAAAATATCGACAGCATTTCAACTATTACGTATTTAATATCCGTCTGACGTAGAGACCTATCAAAAATGTATCAAATACCGAACGATTCAAGAAATATTCACACAGACTTGAACACGCAAAATATATTTCGTTAAACGACATGTATTCGAAGCGCCAAAACGATATAAATAAAACATGGGTCCGGTGTCTAGTATGAAAGCGAATGAATTATCAATCGCCGGCGGTCTAAAATTATTGACCTCAAAACGAAGAGTCACGATTCATCGAAAGTTGCGGTCCGATTTTCTTTGCAAATTCTAATTCTTCGGAGCTTAATCTTAACCCTTTAGGTTGGGGGTGTGAAATTCTACCGGGGTTATAAAGTAAGGAATTCCTATGGAAAATCGTAAACTTGAGAAATGTAATATGTTGAAATTGTTTGAAAGTATTAGACCGAACGTCGTGGTTTTTATGAGTATGGAATAACTTCTTAAGTTTTAAACAAGCATAAACCTAGCACAAATATGTGTGGCATATTTGTATAAACGAATAAGTTATTAATTATCACTAAATATATCTTACACTAGCTATTGCCCGCGACTCCGCCCGCGTTAAAAAAAAATCCGGGTAAAAGTCCCGCTTTATATTTTCCCGGAATAAAAAGTAGCCTATGTGTGAATCCAGGACACGATCTACTCGTGTGCCAAATTTCGCGTTTATAATATTAGTAGGATTTTGAGAACTGTTTAAATTTCTTATATTTTTCATCTATAATGTAGCAAACGCCGCGCTTCTTTTTAGTCAAAAGATCATTCTAAACAAGAAATCCGCGACTTTTGCAACACAGTAAGTAATCTAGACTCAAATACCAAACGTGTTGCCAAAACATATCAAATATATCGGTAAAGCCCAGCTGATATTAAATCCCGTTATGCAACTAAAGGGTTACATTATGACTGCGTGGGCCCAAGCGCTGACCACGCACCTAGAGTGATTACATTGGGCCATCGCCCTCGATTTGTGACGCGTCGGAGCGAGCGGGCTCCACCCGCTGAGAGCCCGTGACTTGATCGCCTGAACCCAAACCGGTCCCGAACCGGAATCCTGGGAAGAGGCAGCGAACCCAATGAAACTTCTGGTGACTAACCGTGTCCCATTTACCAGCGAATTCCGATGTGATAATGTAGTTTTATATTAATTGAGTCGCTTCGCTTCAATTTTAGTAATAGCAGTCAGTCGTCGTATTACGTGTATAGACGCCAGACAGGAAAATCACAGTCTATATTTGAAATATAATAATAATATCTTATTGCGAACTTTTTTTTTTTGACCTGACTATCCTGCCAGTAGCCTGACGAGGGTCGGCTTTTCTGGCCACACCGGACTTTAGGGTGAACGCTTACGCGCTCGCAACCCTTTTTTTTTTTTTTTTTTTTTTTTTTTCGCGGGGAAAAAACGCGTTATCGCTACCACCACCGGGGGGTCAGTGGAACGGTTATGTTGGTTTCACCGGCCTTACGGTCCAATGTCGTTACTCGGGAGTATAGCATCATCCGAGCGAGCATTGGACCGAGTCCCTAACCCTATGTACACCCTACACCGGCATACCAACCAAAACCCGCGGTGGCCTTCTTCGGCGCATGCGGAACGGCCCCGGGGTATCTTGTTGCACTAAGATAGCTGCTCGGAACCATCCCTGCGCGATGCCGCATTGCGGCCCCTCTATAAACGAGGGGGCTAAGATGCCCCCGAACTCTAAAGAACGCCTTTGGCGTCTACGACAGCGGGAGACCGACCACCCGCATTGTCGTCCACCTCGGAGTCACTTAAATTGGAGTGAGCAGACACGCGCTCGCAACCCTGAATTAAGTGACCATGCTGAGGGCAACCCACTAACGGGTTACGAACCTCGGCTCAGGACGGTCACTGAGGGGAGAATGAGACATTCAACGATTAGTGGGGGGAAGGTATTTTGACCTAACCCTATATCCTAATACATTTTACAATAAAGGAGATAGTCTTTGTCTGCAGAGAGTGTGTCGGTTGTAAAACAGGAGGCTGCGGGTTTGCTCCTCAATCCTCATACTAAGACAACTATTTGTGTGATCCGTATATTAGTGTAAAGTCATATAAAGACGACTTCTTTCGTGTTGCGGTTATTGCCTATTTCGAATTTCCGCGTAGGTCAAAAAAAATTAATGATAATCCTCTTAACATTTTAGATTGCGCCACAAAATAAAAATAACATAAAAGCGCAATAGATAGATGACCAAACATTCCATACTCTTGAAATTTGGGTATATTTTGGTTACTTATACACTCTCAATAGCGCCCTATAGTATAAAACAGTTCAAAATGTATCATTGTCATATTTAATCCTTTTGTTTTATTTCAAAGTTTCGCCCTTTGCATTAATGTCTAAGCAGTACGAATTAACACACAATGAAGCTGTGCATAAGTCTGCTAAATTGTCCCCAACTTGCACCCGAACTAGTCTCGCTCTTAATTAAACCTGTGTACCGAACTCACACTACGTTCTCAGTTCATAAAAAAATTATTACACCTTACATTTTTATGTATGCAAAATGAAATTTTCAAGCAAACCTATAAATGAAGGCCATTTGCTACTATATTACCCGCAGCGCCCGTGGTAACATCACGACGGCCAATTCTATTTTTATTTACACTTTGAGCTGCACTTTATAACGTAACAGGTTTCCCATTAAAATAATCAAAATTAAAATCTTCTATTAAAAAGTTTGACCCATATTGTTAATATCTTGCTTCAATTAATAATAATAATAAGCCTTTATTCAGACAACAATGTTACACTATATAATAAGATATAAATCTATTTATTAATCTGTGTTTCGGGTTCTTTGTCTGTTTGCTTTTCTTTAGCATATAGGCCTCCTCCAATTGTCTCCACAGGGTTCTGTTGCTCGCTGTCCTCATCCATGTACTACCTGCAATTGCTCTGATATCGTCTTGCTTCAATTACCCTTTATTAATTTTAAAACTTATCGACAGAATATTTAATTTACACAGCCTCCGTCGATAAAACTTCGTTCTCTAAAAATAAAAATGAAACTTCAAAAACTGGAGCAAACTTGAATGATTAAAAGTTGCGTCGGTCAGCTTCGGAGGGGCAGATGGATGTTAACAAGGTAAAAACCCATTTGTTGCGACTTAATTGTTTTGTTACTCCTTTGAGCTCAAACACTATTTTACACAATTAGCTTGTAAACGATTTACTTGAACTAATATTACTTTTATAACCCCAAGAGTTTACTCTAATGTCGTAACTTACCTAATTACATACACATAGAACGCATTAGTCTAATTAACTTACTATCCAATCCTCTCTTAGTGTAAGTTAATTCCCGAATGAAAGATGAGGTGACCGCAAGTTTTTCATGAGTCAGGAGTACCAAATAATCGGGATAGCGGTAATCTGAGCGGGAGAAAAGCACCCACCGCAGGAGACACCCATAAATGAAATTAACGTCGTCCCTACTCAGTATCGGAGGAAAAAATTCGGTAATCCTCCCTTAGATATTGAGCTTGTTTAATATAAATTTGCCATTTTTTACGAATGGCTAAACAATGGTTACGTTACCGACGTTTTGTTGATTCGTTTAATAACTGCGATGAGAAAAATATTTTTGTAATACGTTGGGAATTGAGTTTTGTAATTGCGAAGTGCGTAGGCTACGGGTTCGATCGATTATTTATTTGACTTTGATATTAGACCGGAATAATGTGATTTGTGGATTAACGTTTACACAGGGAAATGGATTTAATCCCTTAGCCGAAATATGCTCAAAGAATATAAAATAGCTTACAACTGAACTTTACCCTCATCAACCGATAGTACCTGGGTCACCGAGCCTCGCTCGGGTGACTTTTTAATACTATATATGTTATTTATTACTTTACAGTAGGTTCTAACAATATTTTCCATTTCAAGAAAATATTCACAAGTGAAGTCAAATGAGTCGATACCTACAGTTATCTTACTAATTTAAAAATAATCGGTTCTTCAGCGGTTCAGACTTAATATTCATAATTTTACCATATTGAATTACATCATGAGCAGATACATGGTTCAGTTCTCATCCCTTGTCTCACTTAGTTACGAATTGATAAAAGACAAATGTCCTATATTTATTATTATGGTTTAAGATAATTATATCCGCTTCAAATTTGGTTTTAATAATATGTCTCGCGGTTTAGTTTCTCCCCCCTTTAGCTGCCCTAAGTTAGTGGTTATTAAATATGAATATCCCATATTTATACTCAGGGTACATCTATATTAAATTTCACCACAATCGGTTCAACGGTTTATTTTCTGTCCCCATTTATCTTCTTATTTAGTGATTAATAAAAAAACTAAATGTCATATTTATTTTCAAGTTTCAAGAGATTCCTAAACCAAATTAAATAGAATTGGTTCAGGGGTTTAATTTCTCTCCCCTTTTACAGCTCTCATTTTGGGGTTAGTGAAAAAGTAATATCTCATACTAATATTCAAAGTTTAAGATATCCCCAATCCACATACTGTGCAATACAATCGGAGCAACAGTATTTTTTCTTCTATTTTAACCGCCTTATTTAAGGGTTAAAAAAAAATTTACCCTTGGGGATCTTTAAGGTAAAGATATCCAAATTTTATTACAATCGGATCAGGAGTTTAGTTTCTCCCCCCTTTTATCGCCTTTAGTCAGGAGTAAAAGAAAAGAATTAATATCCCATATTTATTTTCCAGGCTTAAGATATTCCCATACCAAATTCAATCGGTTCAATGGTTTAATTTCTCCCCCTTTAACCCCTTTAAATGGGAGATAATAAAAAAAAATATCCCATGTTTGTTTTAAACGTTCAAGATATGCCCATACCAAATTTTATTACAATTGGTTCAACGGTTTAATTTCTCCCCCTTTCACCCCGTAATTATGGGTTAATAAAATAAGTAATATCTAATGTTTTTTTTCTCGGTTTGAGAAATCCACATACCTAATTTCATTACAATCGGTTCAGCGGTTTAATTTCTCCCCCTTTTACCCTCCCTTAAATAGGAGTTAATAAAAAAAATTACATCCCATATTTGCTTTCAACGTTCAAGATATCCTAATACCGATTTTCATTACAATCGGTTCAACGGTTTAGCATCTCCCAAACCCACCAGTTTAGGGTTGATAAAAAAACTGAATACCCCAATTTCATTTTTAGAGCTCATACTATCCAAATCCAAAATTTCATCCAAATCGTACGAACCGTTTCCGAGAAACCAATTACATATATATACATATATATACGTTTAGCGCGATTAAATAAGAGAGTGATATAATAAGATTTGATGCTATATAATATTTTTAGTCATGATTTAATAAGGACTCCAAATAGAAGTTAACTTTTAACAATACTTGCAAATATAATTAAAATCGAACGCCTTATTTTCACTTGTCAACAGAAATAAATAAAAAATTAATTGCATGCTTTTATAATAGAACCAAAACGATGGCAGACAAACACTTTCAGCGTGACATAAAGCTGTACTTGAGAGCTCTTCATAAAACACCGTTGGCGTGGCTGTTCCACTCATTCACAGGTACATGAATTGCGGTAAATGTGCGGAATTCACGGTAGTCTTTTGTTTTTTTTTAGTGTCTGGAAACGCATTGCTCCGGGGCGTGTCGCCTGGAAAACCTTTCTATTTCTTTCTGACTGAAAATGTCACTCGAATAGATAATTATAAAACAATTGCAGAATTATTTACCAAAAAAAAATTCTGGGACCTCTTGCTATATATTGTTGTTTACTTTACATTACAAGATGTCACTAGTAACTACAATGTATTTGAAATCAAATGTAAAAAAAAATAGAAAACGAAAATATAGAATGCTTTGTGTTATAATTTTATTTCTAGATAATATAATGAACTTAAAATACCTGATGGTTTAAAATAGTTAGGTACTAAAAAACATAATTAAAATTTAAATAACCCCCGACACAAAAAAAAACCTCTAAAAAGTAAAATAATAAAAGTTTATTTGTCGTTTAAGTACCTAGAATTATTTTGACCCAAGCGTCCTTTTAAATTACTATATTTTCCATCATAATCAACTATCTAACACCTACTCGTTGAGACCATCCTTATGAGCCCAAACACGCTATATCTGCTATAAATTGCTAAAGAGTTGGGTATCCTGCAGACTACTTGATACTGCAGCATCAGCTTAAGGCTAACATGTCTTAAAAATATTGCCGAAGTCACAGTACACCAAATTTTAAATCAATCGCAGTTGTGAAAGTTGGAAATGAGCTGATAATATTCAAACAGCATATGCAGGTTTTTAAAATGACAACTGTGTCTAACGCCATTCGCTTGAAAAGCAGTACACATATTCTTTATAAACTATTATTTTCTCCTCCTTATACGAACAATACCAATAAGTTTACTTTAAAAGACAATTACCACACTCTCATAAAAAGTATATTTTGTAATATACTGATAAAAAATCACATGAAATTTAGATCAACTCTGGTTCCTTCTAACACCCATATTAACTTGCATAATATAAATGAATTATTGTTATTGGCGGTGTATTCTACTACTACTTATGGTTATAACATGTATTTATTGTTATATTTTTATCAATGACTAGTCATATTGCTTTTTATTATCAGAACTGTAGAGGAATTCGCACAAAGCTGCATACACTGTATATGAATATTATGTCTTGTTGTTATGACGTTATCGTACTTACCGAAACCTGGCTAGTTCCTGAGATTTATGATAATGAATTTATAGACGACCGTTATTGTGTTTTTAGATGCGATCGTGACCGTTTAGCCACAGGAAAATTAGAGGGTGGGGGTGTTATGGTGGCTGTGCGTCGTGAGCTGCGACCTTCTAGGATGTTGACGTTTTTTCAACATGTCGAAGTTGAACATGTAATAGTCCAGTTACCTACATCCCAGTTAAATAAAAAATATATTATAAGTGCTTGTTATATTCCTCCACGTACTTGCGATGATATCTACGCCCATTATTTTGATATGTTACAAGGTTTCATAAATGGTCCTAGCAGCGATTCATTCTTTGTTCTTGGTGATTTTAACATATCTAATATTGACTGGCATGTCAATGGAAATCACGCTATTGCATTCACTACAAATCCGTTATGCCGGCTTTTATTGAATTTTATTTCTGAGATTAACGGTAAACAATTTAATACATTTAAGAACAACTTAGGTAGAACACTAGATCTTTTTATCTCCAATATAGACTGCCAGATGATGTCTTGCAATGCACTTCTTGAACCCGATGGTCACCACCCACCATTTACAACTTTGACTGAATTAAATTTACAATTCATACCAATGAAACACCACTCGGTTCTTAAACATAATTACAATAAAGCTAATTACGTTGATATTAATAAAAAACTCAGTAATATTAATTGGGAATTACTATTGTCTCCTCTTCCTGCTGATACAGCCGTCAATGTCTTGTATGATAAATTATATGAAGTGATTAGGCTGTATGTCCCATTGATGAGAACTAAAGGCTCTCAATATCCCGTTTGGTTTACCTCTTCCCTAATACATATTTTTAAAAAGAAGGAACACTATTGGTTAAAATGGAAAATATACCGCAATCTCTACGACTACCAAAAGTTTTCTAGTTACCGCAATCTCTTTCACGGTGAGTCGGCTAAGTGTTTTAAGTCCTATATTAAGTTGGTTGAAGATAGCATTCCTATAAACATAAAATTTTTCTGGTCTTACATTACTAACAGAAAGAGTCATTCGAATTTTCCATCCAAGATGTTTTTCAACAATAATACTTCTTCCAACCCTCCCGAAATATGTAATTTATTTTTAACTTATTTTAGTTCTGTATACGAAACCTCTACACTTGATCCTGAGAATTGGCAACCCTGTAATAACTACCTAGACACATCAACTTGTATATCTGATATTTATCTTACCGAAGATGTCATAAAGAGGGAACTAAAGACGCTTAACCCATCGAAAGGAGCTGGACCTGACGGCATTCCTCCAAGCTTTTTCATAAATACTTATGAGAGTATTTATAATGCCTTGCACATTGTTTACAATAAGTGTTTAAGAGAAGGATGTTTTCCTGCTGTTTGGAAGCAAGCGTTTGTTATACCAGTTTATAAAAGTGGTGACAAAAGTAATGTCGAAAATTACCGCCCTATCTCCATTCTCTCTGTTTTGTCGAAACTTTTTGAAAGGCTTGTACACGGTGTTTTATATTCCCATGTTCATCAGCTTATTGTACCCGAACAACATGGCTTCGTTAAACGACGCTCTACCACTACTAATCTCATGATATTTACTAACACTCTTTTTGAACACATGGATAATAGACTTCAAGTGGACGCCGTGTACACTGACTTTCGGAAGGCGTTCGACAAGGTAGATCATACTTTGCTTTTAGAAAAGCTTGCATACAATGGGATACGCGGTAACTTACTTCGCTGGTTTGTTTCATATATTTATAATAGAACCCAAAAAGTAGTAATAAACAGATTTGAATCCGATTTAATATTTGTAAATTCCGGCGTTCTACAAGGTTCCATTCTAGGTCCCCTTCTTTTTATTATATTTATAAACGATATTAAACATTGCTTCGTAAATTCAAATTTTTTAATGTATGCTGATGATATAAAGATCTATAAACCTTGTAAAACATTACAAGATTGCTTGCTTCTACAAGAAGATATCAATAGGTTAAGTGCCTATTGTATGAACAACAAACTTTTTCTAAGTTTACCTAAATGTTATACCATCACATTTACTAAAAATAAAAATAAAATTTGTTTCAATTATTCTATAAATAACGTGCATTTAAACAAAGTAGATTCTGTTCGGGATCTGGGTGTCACCATAGATTCGCGTTTACATTTTGACATACACATTGACAACATAATAAATAAAGCATATGGAATGTATGGTTTCGTCATGAGATCCACCCGCGACTTTGTGCGACCCTCTACACTTCTGCTACTGTATAAATCCTTGATTAGACCCCAGTTAGAATACGCCGTCCCAATTTGGAATCCTTATTATACTAAGTATAACGAAAGATTGGAGTTAGTTCAAAAGAAATTTATACGAACTCTTAATTACAAATGTAAAAATTCTAAATTACATTACGAGGAGTTATTGAAGCGTTATAACATCCTGAGCCTGGAATCTAGGCGATTACTTCTTAGTGTTATGATGCTTCACAGCCTGTGCAATAACAAATATGATTGTAACGATATTACAAATAAGTTATGCTATATAGTACCTAGGACAGTGTACCGACGAGCGGTGCGCGTGCCCCGGTTGTTTCACACTGTTAAGTGCCGTACTAACGCCGGAGAGCGAGCACCTCTTCGTCGTCTTGTACAAACATACAACGCACATTTTCTTGATTTAGACATATTTTCGTTATCAAGCCAAAAATTTAAAAATTCGGCAATTAATTTATTGTTAGCGTAGGTTCAACGGCTGTGCATTGTTTGCCTTCCTTCATTAGTACCTATATTTAATTAATTTTTCTTTTGTTAATCTGTGGACATTGGTGTGGGTTGTATGTTTATATACTTTAATATAAGTTAAAAACTAAAATTTTACTGTAACATACAACTGTTTTTTGTCCCTAATAAATAAATAAATAAATAAATAAATAAATAAACGCCTGAACAGATCTTCATACATTATAGCTAAGAACCATCTCGATCACATCAGCTTTCAATTTAAAAAAACGCATGAAAATCGGTCCATTCGTTTGAGAGCTACGATGCCACACACAGGCATACAGATACACAGTCACACAGATACCCACCCTAAACTTATAACACCCCTCTTTTTTGTCGGGGGTTAAAAATGACACTAAATTCTGCCGTGTATTTTGTTTTTAGAATAAAAGTCAAGCAAAACTTGTACGATAATTTTGTGTATAAATTACGTACTGATTTATTATTATTTTATTGTTTCTATTTTGATTATCTAGTAAAAGTACAATTGAATATCAATTGAAAGTACATTGCAAATTTGGGGGTTTCATACAAAAGACATCAACGGTTTAAACACATTATTGATGAATGTTACATAATTATGACTATTTGTAATGGGACTAAAATAGCCCAGCGATAGACATATCGATAATATGTGGCATTCTTAAAATGATAGGCAAGTGTGGAAATAGCTGGAACAGGCCAGTGTCACAAGACACTTTGAGAACTTAACCGATAAATCCGATATGTAATTTTTATTATGTATTTTGTACGTATAACTATGTTCAGTTTCAGCAATAAAGGCTTAAATAAGTATAATTTGTGATATATTTTTAGGCAAGACCTAACAAGGTTTTTTTATAATAGACTCCAAAACTTTCTGTATCTACGTTGATTATAATTATGAAGTTAATTAAATAAATTAAGTACCTTACTAGGAATATCTGGAAGTAAATTTTAATCAATATAGAAACTTACTTCAGACATTCTTATAAGGATTCTATCGGGCCTTAAATTACTCTTTGTTCCATCCGTATTTCCTTTAATAAATTTTGACCTTTCACTTATTTAAACAACATTATTTATTTATATTTATTATTTCTTACTCAACCGGTTTTAAGTATATAACGTCACGTGATCTCAAACTGTAGTAACCTTTGGGTTGTCGATACATTAAACCATGCCGCGTATTCCTGTTTCTTGTCTAGTAGATTCTCGGGCCTGGGCAGTTTGATGTAAAGTCAGGAGAGTGTTTTTTTTTTATTTCCTTCGAAGGTAAACGAGCTAGCGGCCCACCTGATGGTAAGTGGTTACCATCGCCCATGGACGCCAGCAATGCCAAGGGCACAGCTAAGCCGCTGCCTACCGTAAAAAATCGTTTTTTTAAGCCTTGTTTGAAGAAGGATAAGTCACAGCGCTGAGGAAACACCGTGGGAGGAAGTTCATTCCAGAGTGAACACGTAAAAATGATTTCTGGAAACGCACAGTGCTGGCAGTGGGCGTTACCAGGTGAATCGGATGAACTTTCCTCCGAGAACGGGTAGTCCGGTGGTATGCTCGACCACTTTAAGGTTCTAAATAAGTCGCTTGCGCGTTGTCTGTCAGCAACATGCAACCTACAACTAAAGTAGACAATAATAGTTACTTGTTGTTTCCTTCGTACATCACCGAAACGATCGCACCTGCTTGGTAAAAATGAAAAATTGGCGTTTGATCTTGAATAAGCACCAAATTGGGTGATTGTACCTCGAACTTGCCCGCCTATCTACGTATTGAGATATTAAAACGGGACACCATAGTTTTAAATCAAAAAACATTAGGTACTTTACTGACATTACTATAAAACTCATTTATGAATGTATTTTGTTTTTTTATGGAATTGAATGACGAGACGAGCATGCCGTTCGCCTGATGGTAAGCGATACGACCACCCATAAACAGTAGCAACACCAGCCAGCACCTTGAGTTACAAACTGTTACTGTGTGGCATTCCACTGCGCTTGTCATCCTGAGACATAAGATGTTAAGTCTCACTATGTCCTGTAGTTACACTGGCTACAATGTCCTTCAAACCGAAACACAACAGTGCATGCACACTGCTGCTTGGCGGTAGAAATAGACATTGCGGTGGTACCCACCCAGACGGACTCTTGCATATGACAGACCTACCACCAGTAAGGGCAAGCCTTAAATATTGAAAGGTTTTATGTTATAGGTATTACTTTACTTTTACCATTCAGAGCAAGTTCTTTCTGAAGACAAATTATTTTAAATAACCTAATTTCTTTAAAAAAGCAACCTTCAGTATTGTATTCTACTTATGATTCTTACGGGACTACTATACTACTAGCTGTTGCATGCGGCTCCACCCGCGTTAAAAAGTTTTTTCGGGATAAAAGTCCCGCTTTATAATTTCCCGAGATAAAAAGTAGCCTATGTTAACCCGCTGATAATGTAGCTTTGTATTGTTGAAAGAATTTTTAAAATCAGTCCATTGGTTTTTGAGCTTGTTTATTACAAACAAACAAACAAAAAAGCAAATCTTTCTTCTTTATAATATAAGTATGGATAGATGTGATTGACAAATGATTAGATATTTGTATACTTCTAAAATAAGCCTTGTTACATTACCTAAAAATGTTAATTGAAAAAGCTGTCGTTTATTTAATAGCAATTCCAGCACAGAGCGTCGAATAGCTTTTAATATTTAGTTAAGGCGAGCGAAGTTCTTTGTAATCTATTTATTCGCGACATTAAATTACAATTATTTTTGCAAAGATATTGTTCGGCTCCTTGTGTTATTTTTACAAACAATTTAATTTTCTGAAATTGTTCTCAAAGAATCTAAACAGCTATCTTATGTATTTTGGTTGTTCAAAAATTTAATAATTTTTCAGCGAGTTTGCTCCAGATTTTCTTTTGTATCAGATTTGATTCTAATAGCAACTTTTTTAATTCGAGACATTTAATAAAATATTACACAGAATGCAAAAAGGTCGCAGGTAGATAAGAATATGGAATCTTAATAATGACGAACCTTCTTTTGATCCTTAAAAAATAACGCAGGGCTAGTTTTTTGTAATACCAACGAGTTTTTATTAACTCCATTCGTAAACTTCGGAATGAACAAAATTAAAATGGCTATAAAAAAAATCTCATCCGAAGATAATGCGGGTTGCAGATCGAAAAAAAAGCTATGCTAGTTTAACTTAGACATGTAGTCTAAGGGATATTTTTTTTTATGGTATTGAAAGACGAGACGAGCATGCCGTTCGCCTGATGGTAAGCGATACGGCCGCCCATAAACAGTAGTAACACCATACCGCACCTTGAGTTACAAAGTACTGTGTGGCATTCCACTGCGCTTGTCATCCTGAGACATAAGATGTTAAGTCTCATTATGTCCAGTAGTTACACTGGCTACAATGTCCTTCAAACCGAAACACAACAGTGCATGCACACTGCTGCTTGGCGGTAGAAATAGACATTGCGGTGGTACCCACCCAGACGGACTCTTACATATGAGAGACCTACCACCAGTAAAATATTCATTTGTTTTAATTTATATAATACTAGCTGCTGTTCGTAGCTTCGCCCACGTGAGTCAATTACTATGGGAGCCAATTACCGGGATAAAGAGTAGCCTATGTGTTAATCCAGGACATGATCTATCGATGTGAAAAATTTCATCCAAATCCGTTTAGTAATTTCTGGGTTTACTTATAGCAAACATCACATGCAAACATTTTCCCAAACTTTTGCGTTTATAATATTACTAGCTGGCCCGGCGAACTTCGTATCGCTTCAGAATCAATGAATGTTATGTTAACTTATTGGTTTTTTATTAAAATTAAATCAATTATGAACACTGGTGATAGGTCTCTCATATGTAAGAGTCCGTCTAGGTGGGTACCGCCGCAATTTCTATATCTACCGCCAAGCAGCAGTGTGCATGCACTGTTGTGTTTCGGTTTGAAGAATATTGTAGCCAGTTTAACTACTGGACATAATGAGACTTAACATATTATGTCTCAGGATGACGAGCGCAGTGGAATGCCGCACAGTACTTCGTAACTCAAGGTGCTGGATGGTGCTGCTACTGTTTATAGGTGGTCGTATCGCTTTCACCACTTCCACATTCATAGTTCTTATCATACATTTGGCCGATTATGGGCATCCACTTCATCCGTACCATCCACATTCGATCGATAAATATCTTTCGTAACTCGCCTTTCAACCATCCTCTCTACGTGCCCGAATTATCTCAGCGTACTTCTTTTAATTTTAGTCACCACATTATCCTTCAACTTATAACGTTCTCTTATCATACTATCCCCATGCGATAAGAAATAGGGATTCCGAATAATAGACTCTGTAAGAAGTGCATTTTCACCGCATTTACTCGACATTCGTGCTTCTTCTGCGGAACCATTAGCATTAGCTTCCATACATAAGCGTCGGCCACATCACAGTATTCAATGCCCACACCAAGCGGCCCCCAGTCCCATGCGTTAATGACAACGTTAACCACAGCTTATCGATCATAAGCCTTTTCTAAGTTTACGAAGGCGCAAAAGACGTTTTTGATTTGACCAAATGTTTCTCCGCCATGTTATGGGAAAAGACTTAATCTTCTTCTTCTTCTTCTAAATCGCGGCATTGTAAATATCAGAAATTTTATAAAAAATCGTATGAAAAGAATTAATTAAAACGAATTCAAATACAAACTACTGTCGAAAACGGAATAAAAATTGGTGAAAACTCAATAATATTCGAATTAATCGCGTAACGACGATGCGCATCGGTATGCGACGAAAGGTGGTAATATGACATTATACTATACTCTTTGCGGCCGTCACAGGGACTGCGCATCTGAAGCAAAGCAAGCTGTCAAAGGATACAAATTAAACTTCAGTTTTTAAAATTACAAATAAAATGTAGGGGAAAATGAATTTTCTTCATAATTTCCTTGATCGTGAACTTTGGTCATATTTTTATAGTTATTCTGCTATTCGGAACGGATACAAATCCAAAAAATCAAAGAACATTATAATGGGTTCGGCCGTTCTCGAGTTATAAATGGTGTAGCTAACACAACTTTCTTTTATATATATAGATTATTATTAGTAAGACGTAATATAAGGAATTTTGTTTCGTTTTGTTACTTGTTATGATTTTTATTTTCTTGTTCCTCCAAATGTTTGTATCTATGCATATGATCTGTATCATATAAATTACCTTATTTCTTTCTCATATATTTTCATACTTGCAGACTGCAAACTATATTAATTAAGCTATGAGTAATTTAATAAGGTATACGAGCTAAGCTAAACTTATTTAGCTTAGTATCGGTCTGCAAGTTGCAACCTGCATAAAATATCTTAAAATTGACACACCGATATTGTTGCGAAGTAACGGATCACGGTATTTTTTTC
The DNA here is from genome assembly GCA_947568825.1 of Sphinx pinastri. NCBI lineage: Eukaryota > Metazoa > Arthropoda > Insecta > Lepidoptera > Sphingidae > Sphinx > Sphinx pinastri. The sequence goes on along the minus strand of OX387614.1, from coordinate 18,437,864 downwards.
AATAGCTAAAATAATATTTGTGCGTCTTGAGGCAGCGTGGAGGCAGCGATTGGAAACGTGTTAGATCAGGAAGGTAAAAGTGTAAATTTTGAATGTGCATGACTCTAGGTCATCGATTAACTGTGTCGTGAAAGCGTGTTTGCAATTTTTGCTAAGTATGCCGAGTTTATATTTATTTAGTACTTTTGAATTTCATGAATAAATCTTTCTTTATCGTTAGTTTGATCCTTTAACAAATAATTATTGGCTATCTTGTAAAGACGAGTAGTTAGTTGATCGAAGCGTATATGATCGAAATGATTTCTATGTGATAATTACTTTTAATCTAACATATCTTCTGAATTATATTGGTAATACGAAAAAGTCGCCTTTGTTTCGCCAAGTAGCACCTTTCTCCAGATAAGAGAGTTCACTATGGGCAGCTGTAAAAAGAAATCTGTAAATGCGTTCAAATTGGTTTTGGATTCAAAGGGTTATCAATATTGACCCCACAGTCTCAGTTTGCTTTTAATTTATCTGGAATCCGGTGCAGGTATTTAAATTCCACACTTATTGCAGCACGTTGTGATTCCAAATCATTTGGCAGCACTCGCAGCGTGTCTAAGGTAAGTGAATTTGAATTAACGTGGACAATTCCGAACGAAAAACGGCATTATGAAAATAGTACAGTTATTGATTTTAAATACATGACTTTTTAGATAAATCATATTAGTAGAATTCTAGAGAGAATTGATTAAATTGATTTTGGATATTTGTGGTAACTATATTTTTAAAATCCTAATCTGGTAAAATACCTTTTTAATATAATATATTTTGACCTGTATTTATTAATTTTTATACGAAGGAATTTTATGGATGAGCAGTGAAAGAATCAGAAACATGTAGGACTATAATAAAAACGACGTATTAACTCAAGTCAGTTAAATTTTGCTTTAATATCCATGCAAAGACATCTATTCTTAGTGATATAACATAGTATTCAGCATGCTCTCTCGCAGAAACCGATATGTAAAGGGCAGTGAAGAAGATCGATAGGTAATAGTTATTCGACGCAATCCACTTAAGCTAAATCTGATTTAATTGTTATCCCCACATACAAACGGAATGCAAGGACGAAGTGAATTAATATTATCTGATTTTTAAGATCTATTTCGGGATTAGGTGTTGGTGGATGGACATCTGGCTACATTATATATCTATACACATATACTCTTATTGGACGGGATATAATATGAAGCCTTAATATAGGGTAGTTGATTACTTTTTTTAATACATTTATCAAAAATGAATGTCATCCAAAATCTAACAAAAAATATTTTTCAAAATTGGCAATAATTAATCAGTTATAAAGCTTTGAAATTTGGTGGAAGGGGTAGTCATCATATTATAAGTAATGTTACACTGTGACGTCACCGAGAGTCGCCGGCCCTAACGCTGCGTGCGTGCGAAAGAGATAGCGCAATATCCCCTCCACGTCCCTTTGCTCACAACAATATTTCAAATATGAATCACTGCTTTATTTTTCAACCAATTTTGATGCTGATTTCACAGAAGAATTTCTTTTTCGTATTATTATCTGTTACAAAATAAACATAAAATATTACATATAAATCAAACATAGGAAACTACCCTATTGTTGACATTTGGAAATCGCCACCTTAAAAAAATAGGATTTGTTTAATAACAGCAGTATGTTGAGTGCTTTAAGCATCCTAGAACAATAGAAACACCACCTGCTAAACAGTTCGAACCAAGCTTCCAAGCCTATTGTTCACTATGAATTGAGCCGTATCATATACGCCTGTGTCGTACAACAGAAAGCTGAATGCTGTCAATTCGCCCGTATGTCATTAATAGCATACAAGTGCTTGCTGACATAATTGGGTCCCCTATAAAGGTATTGCGAATTTATAATGAAACCAGAAATATTTTTAAAGCTATTGACTAGAAAGATTTGCTGGCCTTAAAATCTACCTACTTTTGTCACTATTGTCCAGTTCTGACCTTTGTGCAAAAGTCACTGATGGTTTTCTCCTCATTTTGGGCTCAAATAGCGTAATGGCCTAACAGCGCCTTTATCTTAGAAGTACTTGGATCGATGGGGTTAACCTAAGACTTAAGGTATGTTTAAATCTATCATCTCCAACGTCAAGCATCGGGTAGTGTTGCGGGAACCACCTTAAAACTTGCTGTGCTAGAATCGTTTTTGATAGCAACGCTCTTAGTGCCTCGAGTGTTGCTAGTCTATAGATAACAGCTTACCAAGAGGCGGGTAATCTCATCCGTCTGACGGATTTACATGCATAAAATATAGTACCTGCGCTCGTTTCGTTTCTTTAAAGCGATTTATATGAAATTTCATCGAATTTATAAGGTGCTTTTAGTAACCTATACGTCAACGTTTAAATTGATGGGAGAAAAGAAAACATATCAAACTACGAGAAAACCTGTATTTTCAAACGTTTTGGATATAAATAATAGTCCTCTCAATCAGACGCCAGTTAATTGTAAATTTCGCCGGTGAACAAAAGTAACTAAAGCATTTCTCGACAGAATGAATTTGACGCTTCGGTTGAGAGCAAGGGTGACAATTGTCTTAAAATTTCAAATCGCTGAATAGAATCCATTTGTATAGAATTTGTAAAACTTTAATTAAACGCGGTATCTACGGTTATTTTTATTCCTATAAACGTGTTTTATAAAGCTTTATTTTATTTTTAATGAAGCAGAAGAGAAATAATTATATTACTTAGTTAAAAAAAATTCAAGTTGGTATACGTGTTTATTAAAGTTGTTAAACCATAGCGTAGGTTCAAGGTCAACGTGTATTGCTTGAAAAAATTAGTTTAGTCAAACAAGATTCCAAAAACTTTCTCTAAAATGTGGAAGATCAATATAATTATAATAACGATCTGAATTTATTATAATATTAATACTTTGAAACTTAATTAAAAGGTATCGTTTCCCTGTGTAAACATAAAGTTAGTTATCTATTCATCGCAGGACGATTAATTACTCCTCTTCCATTTGAATCCATTGCCAATAAATCTCTCGGTTGCGACCATTTATTAAAAGGGTTTATAATTGTTACCAACAACATTAGCCAATTGTTTACTATCGTGACACGCATAATACCACATTTCATTATGAATTACACAAAAAGCCTGGTTTGTCTATAAAAAGAAATGAGTATCTCCGCGTTTCGTCTTTGTTCCCAAATGAAATTCGGCCTGGTTACTGATACCTAGTTCTCGCTAATTGTAAAATTTATTCATAGGCTTTATTCAATTAATGAAATTTAATTTTGCTATAATGTCACGGCCTCACCATTTATTTATAGAAAGGCTCTCGATTTCGATCTTTTCTTTATTTTTATAATTGTAATTTTTTTAGTAATTTGTTGTGTTCAACGTGTGGGTGACTCCGTTTTAGGTTCGGCTTATCGTCGTGAGATAGATAAACTGCTTATCTTAAAGCTGTAGCAACTATTTATATCAAGCCGACGATCTCTGCTCCTTTGTTTTAAGCGCTTTCTTGTTAATCAAATTGTTTAGCGTCGAGCTAGTAAATAAAAATTCCTGCTCAAAGTTCAAAGGCGATTAAAAACGTCCTGTTGTTTTAATATAGTGAGGTAAAAAAAAATAAACGAGAAAATGAAAAGGAATGTTTCCCTGCAGAATAAGATTCGATTCTATATATAAAACGTTTAATTGAAGAGTTAGACAACAGTAGCTAGCTTGGCTATTGTTTGTTCACAGAATCACTTGCAAAGACAGGACTTACAAGTTGTACAACTTAAAAACTAGTTTCTACTCATTGGATCTGATTACAAAGTCGATTACTCGTGGTAACATATTATGTTTGTATGAAGTATTACTGTGGGATGCTCTCTAAAATACACTCATGATAACAACCTCGATAGCTTTGTTAGACGCATTTCCGATGAGTACGCTACCGAGAAAACACAGAGAACAATCACTGTTTCAAATCATCAAGCAGGTGACTTCGTAGAATACTAAGATATAAACACACTCTTTGTTAGGTAGTTAATGCCTCGAGTTTGTAGAAGCCAATGTACACGCCGAGCAGTCGTAAATACCCTTCCACATTCCAGATATCAAGGCAGTCCAATTGGAACTCAATGTGCGGGACATTCATAAGCGCACCACGCACCATTTTTGTCCGATACATTCGAATTTTCAAACACACGTTTCCAGTGGAGTCCGTTTTACTTACCGGTTTAGTGAGAACTTTGTTCAGCCATGACTTTAAGCTTACACAAGCACACCGCGCCCGGCCGCCGGCTTATAAACAAAGTTTTGGAAGTTTAAAAGTCGCCGCAAATGCGCACTTTAGGGTTCACGTGAGGAAATTCGGGAGTAAGTTAGTCCCGGTGGGACTCGAAACTATTTTTTTGTTAGAGAACTGGTTAGTTGTGAGAGTTTGTAAGTTTGTTCGTAACGGACGCGGAGCGAGCGCGGTGCTCGTACACGGACGCTCGCTTGGAGGTACCACGCGGTATGAGCCGGCAGTTGATTCAACGAGCAGAGCAGCCTGGAGGCGGGCGCGGAGCGGCAACGTCGCGCCCCTACCCCGCGCCTGCCGAATGCCTGCTCCTACCATGATGGCGTCATTGTTTCATCATTTGTTATCTCACCGCTACCGGAGTAGGCATTACAAGCACTGGAACTTCTAAGCAGAAAAGCCGACCCTTAACGGACGACAGCTATAAGTTCTGTTGAACAATGTATAAAGCTTATTTCTTGTTTGTGCCAAATGCAAACTTTTGGTTTTGTATGCCACTTATTATTTCAATTAAAACTTTAAGAAATCAAATATTTTGAGATTTGTTTAATTCTAAGATCAAAGTAAAAGCATAAATCCCTATTATTATTGAAAATAATATTATTGTCTGATTTAAAAGACAATAAATATTTTCGACGACATATTCCAACAAATCTCGCGGCCAAAGCGCACAATAGCTTTGTAACAAAGATCCCCGCTCAGCGTTGTGAGCCACGAGCCTACATGCATACCGGCACATTTCCGGTGAGTCATGCATGCTTAATGCGTATGCATGGTCGTTGGTCAGCCAATAGACCAAGACAGCAGGTGACAATCGGCTATAATAGATTAGTGACTCGCCACGGAACGACGCGACGCGACGAGTGCTTTGAGATACATACATTCAAATCAATTGAGGGAATTAATCTGCGTGTATGCAATTTATAAACTTTATAAATTCCTTTTTTTATTATCTTTGTATGTATTTTTACCATGTAGGTATGAAATTTAATATATACCTATATTAATATTCTAAATAATTATTATAATTTTTATTAGCTTTGTAAAGATGATAAACGAAAATTACATGTTTTTAATAAAGACTTCTACGATAAGCTACGCAGCGAAGAGGCTGTACTTTATTTTTTAAATCGTAGTATGATATAGGCTAAGGAAGTTTTTTTTAAAACCATTAAAAGAGTTACTAAATATTAAATTATTAATGAAAGAAACGTGTATTTTTGGAGTAAATTACATTTCTGCGTATGAATAAAAAACTATTATGTTTTAAATCACATAATTTATTTAACAATGGAGACTAGCACAATGCATCATCTCATCTTGGTGCTTCTACACACGGGATGTATGAGATGAAAAAGTCCTAATATTTTTATTACACAATTTATAGAACATCAGAGCGGAATGCAAATTAATACTGAATTTATACTTTTAATAAATATTACTAACTCTTAATACTTTTATATAAATCACTTTATTAATATTCTGAAACACCCATCGTTTTGACCGAATTAATTATTAATCGCAAAATATATCTGTGGCAAGCATTGTGGCAAGAATTGTAATTAACTAATTAAACGTTTTATCGCACAATAATTATATTTGGAACTAATGCGTAAAATAACTATTACACACACACATACACTCACGCCTTTTATCTCCGAAGGGGTACGCACAGGCGCAAATGGTGCACCCACTTTTCGCCGTGCGTATTCCTTCCGATGAGGTGATAGGGGGGCGAAATATGAACGAACTATTATGAGTCAAAATAAATAATAGCTTTTCACTCGAACCCACGATAATAATATAGTGGCTTCGAGTTATATTAGAATTTAGTTCTTATTCACTTTTTTCACCGCGATAAAAAAAAAAAAAGTTCACGAAGATCATAAAATCAGCTATTGCGTTAACAAATTAAATCAACGGTACTTTTATTGACACGCTGTCAGACACGACAAGAACCATAACACACATAATCTCTACGGAAACATCAAAAACATTTTTTGGGATTCAAAAGTTTGGCACATATCTCATTTACGTAACAAGTTATCACTTCTTATTTGGACATTACGGTAAAGTTGTTTGAACTTTGGATACGTTACTGCGTTTAGTAAGAACTGGTACATTTTTGTATGTCATAAATCTTTATCAAACTGATATCGCTGATAGTTTTACAGCCTTATGACAATGGCATAAGGATGTATGAAATTGAGCTCAACATTCCACATTAGTTCTACACGGATTGAAATAAGTGGTTTAAGTGTCGTCTCTAACGTAAATTAGGACTATGTTGCTTCAAACCAAACTTTACTGTTGGTGAGTGCATTTTAATGACACGGAGTAACTTAATTACGGGAATCTTTTGTAGTTCTAGTACCTTGTCGCTCCGCTTCGGTTGTAAAAAAGGATGTGAATGATTTCTTTCAAATTCTTAAAAGATCATATACAATTTATTCGTTACCATGTTTTATTCTGCACTTCATTCATATCGACCTGTCCAATTAGTATCCAATTTTTGCTATGTGTGTTCCGCCCTATGACGTGATAGATAGACCATCCAATATCGCTTTGCCGTACGGGCATTCGAACCTGAAACCTTAGAAAGGTAGCGTGAACGCAATACAGCTACGCCAACGAAACAATCAAAAGTAACCTATTTTAATTTGGGAGATGCTCTATGTGCATCAAAGTCCATCGAATCCACTATTCAGCTGTTTGTACGTTGACTTACAACAAACATTCAAAGCATACACATCAACAAACTTATTATGTATAAGTAAGATTAATGAAACATTAATTAAGCATGTTGCTTATCCTACTATATAATATTATAAACGCGAAAGTTTGTAAGTATGGTTGTATGGATGTCTGGATGTATGGATGTTTGTTACTCTTTCACGCAAAAACTACTGAAGGGATTTCGATGAAATTTGGAAAAAGGGTACATTATGTCCTGTACGTAAAACCTTGTACGTTGCGCAAACAGCTATTCTAAAGTCTAGAATCTAAACAAATGAATAAGCGTTCCGACCTGAATACATTAAAAATTACCTTTCACTCTTAGTATACGGTCAAAGGACCATGTTAATCTATCATAATAGTATGCATTGTTTGACACAAACGGCTATTTAGGCACCACATAGATGTTAACTTGTTGCGCGCAAATCACGAAACAAATTGCAGTAACTATTAATCAACGGGTGATTAACTTATTAATTCGATTAACGTGAACAGACCTGCAAAGGTCGCAGGTCGTCGCTGGATGCATGTCGTTCTGGAATTCTATATTGAAGGCCAGGTTCAGCTGAGATGGACATACTGTAGGTGATTATGATGATTGCTTTACTTTTATTTTATACTTTAAAATTAAATGTACATACTAAATTTCATCTCAGTCGGGTGAGAATAACTACTTTAAAATTCAGTTGCAAGATTTAACCCACACATACATGCATACATACAAACATTGCAAGTTAAATAAAAGCTTTGTAAAATGAAGTATCTTCGTAATTGTTTCGATGTATAATCAAGTGCAGATTTTCTCACACTGTTTTACTGTACCACATCTATTATTAATGTCTAGATAGATAACAAAGGATATTACTACAGGCCAAAATATGCGCTTCGATACTGTTTAAGGTAGTAAAATATTTTCCCACTGACGAGTGACGATAGCACATAGCACGTCATCGATACAACTGCGCTCTGAATCATTTAACATTTATGCCGGACCCAGTGACTACTACGTGCCATTTAATCTTCTTAGAATGTTAGCTAATTTTCAATGTGAGGTTTACTTCTATTTATGAAAATACATACATACATACATACACACTCACGCTTTTTATCCCCGAACGAGTAGACAGAGGCACAACTAATGCACCCACTTTTTGCCGTGCGTATTCCGTCCCATAATGTGATAGGGGTCGAGCCTATCGCCATATCGGGCACAAAGTCCGGACTCCGGGCTGATACTGAATAGAAAAACCCAATATCACTTTTTCCGACCCGGGGATCGAACCCGAGACCTCAGCATTGCAATTTGCAGTCGTACCGTAGTACAACTACGCCATCGAGGCAGCTATTAAAATATAAGGAATACAAGATGTTTGCTTTTATCAATTGGAGAGTCGCGCTACATTTTAACTAATTTAAAATACTCTTTGTTGTTGGGTTTTGTATATTACAATTCGTCTGTCTAGCGTATTTTTCCTCTAGGGGATCCAATCTCAGACAATTGCTAGAATACAGTGATGCCCGAACTAGAAATCAAACCTAGAAACTGATAGTCCGTAGCCGACGACCGCTAGAGCAACGGAGACATGCTTTTTTTATTCGATTCTACACGATTAGAAGTTAGTACAACATAATTCCGATAAATATATGCAATTACAGAGGTATTAAGTTCATTATGAAAGGATTTGTTTGGATTGCAAACTTAGTTGATATATTATTAAGCGGCTCCGAAAGGGCTTGCTTTGAAAACTTTTCGAAGAAGCATTTATTATAATTGGGTCTAATGATTTTATATGATTGGTCTGTTTTTGATATCTCCTAATTCATTGCGTTGGATATATATCTATTTCATACATAATTATTTGTAGGTAAATATTGTCATTTCGTATGTATTATATTATACACAAACTTCAACAATTTATTAACATCATTTAAAAGAAAATTTATCAATAAAATAAATGTGAAATATTTTTTTTGTCATCATTTGCCATACTATTTTTTTCAAACATTTTATACAATTTGTTCACTACACAGATTAATGTGTATAGCGCCACATAGATACAATACACACTCACGCTTTTATCCTCGAAGGGTTAGGCAGAAGTGCAATTAGGACAGCCACTTTATAACGCCAACATGAATCAAATATATAAAGAAAAACATTACCAAAAATCTGTTGTATCAGGAAAGTTAGAAATATAAAATTAAAGATCTCATCGTTTGAATAAACATTTGCCAAAAATAGCTAGTAGCTCGCACATCAGCTTGTTAAATTTTATTCATTCGGCCGTACACCAGAGCCACCAATTTGCTGGTACTGCTCTCGGTGCAGCTGTGGTAACCACCATTTTATCCGAAACATGTAGATCTCGCTCAGCACTGGATAATCAAGTTATCAACGTACACTAAGCATTCACTCGCTACGATTCTCAATTAATTCAAGCACTTTGTCTCTAGTAGTATAATTGTATATTTTATATAATTCATGTATAAGTTGCATTATGATTTATCATACACGAGTGAGGTTTACTCTATGACTGCATCGAGGATATAAAAGTAAATGTTACATAACACAAAAGCAAAGGTGTTTCTAAAACTATTGACATAGCTAACCAAAATATTACAGAAATTCACATAATTTCTGTTCAGTAAATAATCGCAGTTCAGGTAGATTTTTTATTTAGGGCCCGATTTTATAATCGGAGTTACCCATCAAATATATTATAATGTCAAAAATATATTATTAATTTTATAATTGTCCTACTTAATTTATTCATGCCATATTTCGTTCTTTGAACAACTTCTAATGATCGAGAAATCAGCCCTTAACAAAATATTAATTATCATATCTGCTATTGTTCGCCAATCTCTGTTGTAGATATAAACAAGTGCTGTATTGGAATTTACTTGACTAACTCAACAAGGCCGCAGATACTAGACAATCTAATAATAGTTACGTTTTAGTTCTCTTGCAACTTGCAGCTTTGTATATTGCATGCAATATGTATGTATTATATTTTTATAATTCATTAAAGCAATGTTGAGTTGATATTTTACTGAATACACAATTTCTCTAAACTTTTTATCATCTGTTTTTGTTAAAGTCATCACAATCAGCACTCTGGCTTATGACTTACAAGATACGAATAAATCATCATAAAGATCAGCCAGAGGGAGTCTACTATTGGACATACGTCTCCTCTAAGGATTTTCAGCCCAACCTGTTAGTAGCGGCCTACATCCAGCGAGTTTCAGCGACCTTTATTGGGTCGTCTGTCGAATAAACGAATGTACCGAATTGAGGGAAGCTTGTCACATGCATTATAAATGTAGACGATATTTTAACGATGATCTCAGTAAATGTACCATTGGATTTTTTTACCTACTAACTAAAGGGGATTCATTATTCCTTGTCAAGCCTTTACACATTATCCTATTTCTTATTCAATAACTTTGTCACAATTTCTTGGAAAAACTTATTAATATTATAAAGCATGTCGCAAAATGTTTGATTACATTATGTATAATTTCGATATTTAATTATAATGGTATATTATTCTGATATTTATCATTCAAAAAATATTCCTAAAACACAAATTTTAATAAATATTAATCTGGATAGTTATTCATTCTAACCCTCAGAATATTAAATTATTGTAAGTAGTTTTGAGATTTTTTATAATGTAAATAAATTTAAAAAATGATTTTGAGTATTTTATTGTATGTGTTCACATACCTAATAATATTTTCAAAGCTTTAAAGCGACAGAAATAAATATTGGAAAACATAATTTCGAATGCATACAGACAAAATGCTACATCAGTAGTTATAAAGAGTGTTTACATAATATCTTACAATGGTAAGGTCCTAAATTTTGCTTCAATAAACTCTGTCTTCTTCTTCTTTTAAAAATGGCTCCACCGTTTCATCGGTGATTTTGCCAATGTCAAGTGGGTAGATGTTAAAATAATATCATAACTTTTTTAGAATAACTTTCGACCCGAAGTGAACTAAAAAACGATGGCAACAGAAAGCAGTATAACTAAACCATTTGATATAAGTTATGGAGGATACCATTAAAACTTCTTTAATTTTTGGACATTTCACATTTTCATTTCGACTTCGGAAGCAGAAATCATTGGTTATTGTCCTATGATTACGTGCTGTTGCTTTAATTGGTGCAAAGATTTCCCTTGATTATTTTATTGATCACGACTTTAAACATATTGAAATAAAGAATCAAAAGGAATGAAATTTAGATCTCAATAACTTCCAGATTAAGAAACTAAGACCGGGTTTTTTCGACTGTAGTTATCTTTTTGTCAGGGTCTTATTTAAGCTGGACGCGCTCGCAGAACTAGCCCTCCAGGTGCTGCGACCGCTTCCAGCTTAATAAGACCCTGACAAAAAGATAACTACAGTTGAAAAAAAGGGGCCTTAACTGCAATGTACTTTAAAGAATCCATGCATTTGTAACCAAAATGAATATTATTCAGATGACAATTTCAAATTCAAAGAATACTGAATGAAGTGTATATACGTACCATCATTAAGCATAGTTATCTTGGTGCGCCAAAAAGTACTAGGTGCGTTCTCAGTTTCATCAGAATTATTTTTTTATGCAGGCGCGGCAGTGACAACACTGAACCTGATGTGTATGTGATGGTAAACGAGTAATTCAGATAGAATGTCGATTGATGGGGCTGATCTCAAAACAGGATACACCTTAACGGATTCCACGCTAACCGGGCGGTGACAAAGATCCTACCACCACCAAAATATTTTTAATCTTCAAAGACAGAGTCGCGAGCGAAAGTTGTGGATTTAATAAATTGATCTAAACGGATCGATTAAACAATTTGTGGAGCTGATTTATAATGGAATTTCAAAAGCCATCTGCGGTTACGTGGTAAGGGCTGTGTAGTGCAATTGAGGTCCGAGCTGTCACCAAACTGATATGCTCAATATTGTCATTTCATAATATAGATTAGTGACATGTAATTTACTGTTATTTAAACATTGTTTTCAAGTAACACCCACCAACACACATCCCCGAAAGGGTAGGTCGAGGCTACTAGTAAGTAGGTACACCTACTCTTCGTCGTGCGTATTCCGTCCCATGATATGATCGGGGGCGAGCCTATCGCCATATGGGGCACAAATTGGAGACTCCGGGCTGATACTGAATAGAAAAACCCAATATCACTTTGGCCGAACCGGATATAGAACCCGAGACCTCAGCATTACAGTCGTGCTGTAATACAATTGCGCCACCGAGACTCAAATAACGTGGGTTCATATTCCAATCAATATGTGTGTGGTGTGTACTATAGGAATTTGTGTGCAATAGCCGGTCGATTGTACCAAGCGAGAGCATCTCAACGAGCAGTGGCACTGGCACCATACTCTGCCTTCCGTTGGTAGTTACAGCTTGCAGCTAGCACCTTGGTGAACTATGTGGATGGACTCAGCTCGAGTATCAAGTGCATACTTTCATCTAAATACCCTCATTATTGTATGTATCTATCTATAAATATTTCTAGAAAACGCTTTAGTGTTAATATTTTATAACAAGTCAAAGAAATAGAATGTATCACAAGTCACGACCACTCTCGATGCCAATCCAAATTATATTCATTAATATTTAATACGGCAAACACTGTTTACACGATGACGTAAATTTGCATCAATTTAATCAGCATGCATCCTTTAGGCCTTCATTTTAATGCACTAAATTGCAACGGAATACACAAGCATGGCGTATATTTTGACATCAACGATAATGGATAATAACTGCTATTAGAAACTGCAACGGTTTTGATTTAAATAAAAATATGTACCACTGAACACAAATACTTTTCACAAAAAAATACCACCAGGCGACCGACCGGCACGAAAGTCAATGATCAACTGACTCGGCTTGTCAAACGTTCGTGCTTTTATAGCAAAAATGGTAGATCACGTCACAAATACCCTCACAAAAAATATTTTTGTTCTAACACGGCCTTTCCTGACTATGTGATCGTCCTCGATCACGCTCCTTTTTTTTTTTTTTTTTTTTTTTTTCAATCTCCAGCGGCATATTTGCCAAATAGTTACTAAACTGAGCACAATGCAAACGATTCCCAGTAAACTGAGAAGAGTGCCACTGACAATCTCCAGATAGCTTTCAGTGGTAGCTGCGTTGTACGGCGCAGCACGCATTACACACACCATATAGAACTCAAAGAGCCTCGTGACGGCAGCAGTAAATGAGAGCTGCAGGGCCCACGAGGTCCTTCGGGGGCGGATTGATTCATCACCCGAAACATTTTAACTTTAGTCACCCATTGTAACACAATTAAGCAAATTCGTATCGGTAATGGTTGAGTTATGAAACCCAATCATTTCTGAAACAAGAACATCTGGCAACCACTATCAGGGTTCCAGAGAACAGTACCGCTAACATAAACCAACAGTGCCACTTTCGGGGCACGAGATAGCTACAATGTCGGGACTATAAAAAATCGTACTACCACAAACTACAGAGTGCCACAATGTCGGGGCACAAGATAGCCACAATGTCGGGGCACGAGATAGCCACAATGTCGGGGCTACGAAAAATCGTACTGCCACAAACCACAATGTCGTGACAGAGTGCCACAATGTCGGGGCATGAGATAGCCACAATGTCGGGGCTATGACAAGACCACTCCAACTGGAGTGTCGTTCCACAGCGCCAAAAGCGCACCGTTTCGCAACGCATAAAGCACACCGTTCCGCAGCGCCTAAAGCGCACCGTTCCGCAGCGCCTAAAGCGCACCGTTCCGCAGCGCCTAAAGCGCATAGTTCCGCAGTGCCTAAAGCGCACCGTTCCGCAGCGCCTAAAGCGCATAGTTCCGTAGTGCCTAAAGCACACCGTTCGGCAGCGCCTAAAGCGCATAGTTTCGCAGTGCATACAACGCACCATTTCGCAACGCATAAAGCACACTGTTCCGCAGCGCCTAAAGCGCATCGTTCCGCAGCGCCTAAAGCGCATAGTTCCGCAGTGCCTAAAGCGCACAGTTCCGTGGCGCATAGGGCGCACCGTTCCGTGGCGCATAGGGCGCACCGTTCCGTGGCGCATAGAGCGCACCGTTCCGTGGCGCATAGAGCGCACCGTTCCGTGGCGCATAGGGCGCACCGTTCCGTGGCGCATAAAGCGCACCGTTCCGTGGCGCATAAAGCGCACCGTTCCGTGGCGCATAGAGCGCACCGTTCCGTGGCGTCTGAAGCACGCCTTCGCACATCCTGGAGCGCGCCTCCGCACGCCCTGGACCGCGTGTGTCCGCAGTCTGGACAGCACGTATATACACAGCCTAGTGCACTACTCCGCACCGGGCATACACCAAAAGGATCTCCGGTTCCTGTAAGCACAGAAAAGAAAAAACATTAAACAACAGACCGTTCGGCCTATTCTGACCTTTGATTAAGACTCGTATCAAACTTTCCGAATAGCAATTTCATTGCTACAACAAACAACTCCATTCGCGAAGTGCCCTGGTCATCATCTCCAGTAGCCACCACATGCAAAACAAGATCCCAATATTTGCGGAGATTACGGACAAATAAAGGAAACCATAAACGTCAAACAAGGGTTACGAGTGATATTAACGTCAGATCCACCAAAGGATCTCACAGATGCTCTTCAGTAGTCACAGTTTACGGAGTTTTGTAACGCTGACTACATTGAGTAAGTACTACCTGCAAGGATCTTTAGTTCCTGCAATCAAACATATCACAACAGCATCAAAATGTTCACCCTATCCTGAACTTTATTCAAGTCTCGCATCGATCTTTGACCAGGAATTCAGTAGTAGTCTTAATATGAGGACTACTTTAAAAGTATCGCACGACTCGCTCTTAATCCAAAATTTTAAAGAGTAGTGCTGCGATTCGAGACCTTGTCCAAGGAAGGCCAGCAATCCTTCAGACCGAACACTATACATTTAGATCACTTTTGTCAACCAAGGCCAGGTACAGTCATTGTTTACTACAAAAGGTAGTTTTCTTCAAGTCCTTAAGTTTAGGGACGACTGTACTAACAATAACCACGAATTGCTCATTAATCCGTGTCTGCACATGCCCTGTTAAACAAGATCTCAATATTTGTAAAGGTTACCAAGAAATAAAAAACCAGAACCCTCAAATAAGGGTTATGGATCATACGATACCACACTTCCTCTACAGTCACCGATCCTCTGCAGTGGAGCCGCTAGCATCTAGCACTAGTTGACACCTTAGTGCCCGTAAACACTTCTTCATTCGAAGTCGTGTACACATAACGTCCTCCACAGTAGCATTGGTATATAGCATACCTAGCTATGTGGTGAATACAATCCACATGTATGGGCATCGATTACATATCCCACTTCTGATATTAGAAACTGCAACGGTTTTGATTTAAATAAAAATATGTACCACTGAACACAAATACTTTTCACAAAAAAATACCACCAGGCGACCGACCGGCACGAAAGTCAATGATCAACTGACTCGGCTTGTCAAACGTTCGTGCTTTTATAGCAAAAATGGTAGATCACGTCACAAATACCCTCACAAAAAATATTTTTGTTCTAACACTGCATTAATTTCGCTTAACACTAATTGATTTTAAAAATTTCGTGAGAGCACGTCCGCAAGAGTTACCTTTCATTTTAATTTAGCGTAAAAGTCGGTTAAGGAGCATTATTAGAAATAGAAATTTTAATGATCCTAAACGTGACACTCATGCACGCTTTCCAGAAGCCGCTAAGTTGTATATTTTATATTTTTATAGCATGACATTACAACGATTTCTAAAGAACCAGACTAGATGTACAATTTTTTAGACTTTCAAAATAAGTTGCGCGTGAAGTAGAAAAATGAACAATGATTTAAATTTTTAACTATTTGTTCCCTAAACAAATGTTCCTATTATATATTGTATGAGCTAGATACTCTGAAGTAACAACGTCGGCGGAGCAAGTAAGTGTAAACATTAAGAAACTTTGATCTCCTTCTGTTTATCTTCAGTAGAGAGGTTAGTAACTTTGTTCTGTAGAAGTCTTGTTTATACTCAAAATCAAAAAAATCCTTCATATTCTTAACATACAGTCAAGACGGGTTTGACACCGGCTACATTCTCTACGTTGATTTATTGTTACCTACGTTCGTTCGCGTGATGATATTTCTCTAGGGAACCTCTCATTTCCGAGATGAAATAACCAACCAAAATTCCTAGATATCTCATGGGAAAGTTAATGGCTTGCCTTTATACTTTGAAATTAATTACTTGGGTATATTTTAACAGGCGCTTCAACGCTCAATAATTATCCATTATTATTTTATATCGTGAATGATTTTTTTGCAATTTTTATGGCAACCAGTGTTCTCCGTAATTTCTATCTAATTATAGACCAAAATTTTAATAAATAATAAATATCAATTCTATTGTGTTCATGAGACAACTTTTATTCAAATAACACCTCCCGAGTGACAAAATGAAATTAGTGCACAAATCTTGAGGAGTAGAAAGGGGGTAACATCCGAAAGGAGTTATCAGACTGCATCCTTCATTTATATGCTAATTGCTGAGCTTGTGAGTTACAAGTCCCATTCAACACCGCAATGCTAGAGGAAATCAAGAACCAGAAGAAAATCTACTATCTTATCTTTATAAAAAGTAGTTGAACAATGTTATGTTATTATTAATAAAGAATTTTCGGTCAAGGCTAATAAAAAGTTACAATAAAAATAGGTAAGTAATTGTAATGGTATGTACTAAGTTCCACTCACAAGCCACGTTCACATTGTAAAAGTTTTTCTAATATGATTTCCGCAGTATTGGCTTCCCTGGAGGGAACGACGTCGGGCAAACAGCCAGTTGTAAAAACTAGAAAATCCTTTCCGCAGCATGTACCTAAACATGTTGCGCTGACTCTACAACGGAATGATATAAGGGTAGGAAATATGTTCCGAATAATATTGTATTTACTTTATTTTATTCATGTTTGTGCTTTATTACAATTGAACTGTCTCTTTGTCGTAATTATAATACGTATGAGATACGATTGCCGTTCTGAGGTTCGTTCCTCGGGTTGGATAAAGAGATATTGGGCTTTTCTGCTCGGCATTATTTCCGGTTAAGATGGCCAAACACAGCTGGCGAAATTCGGTAATTTTTCACCTCTGTCTATCCTTGAAATGGGAAAAAGGCGCCACGTATGTGTAATAAAATATTTTTTATCTCATTTAAATTAATACAGTAAAACCCGCTTAATACAATTTCCCGCATAATTTACTGTTTTACATCGGTCCCTGCAACTTAGAAATGTTATCATTACATTTTATTAACTAATACGATTCGTCATCCTGTTTAATACGCCATTGGTACACGTAGTATCTCAAAATTATGAAGCATAAATTGGTTTTAACGCAGATGAATTCGATATTTCTTAAATTGATTCCAGATAAATCTTATATTTAAGGCAGAATCTTGCCATGGCAGCAAAGCAAGTAAACACTGACTAACTGTCCCGACCTCTGCCAATTCTGATGGGTTGGAAAAGTTGCATTTGCTAGTGATTAGGTGAAAAATCTACGTTGCTTCAAAAAATTTATGTCGCTGCCGGTAACATAATATTATGATGCACAATCTCGAGCTTGGATGACTGGCCTTTGTTCCATCGACTGGTTAAAAGCTTTACTTTATCACTTCCATTCAGTAATGTTTTTATTAATAACGAGCTTTTGCCCGCGGCTCCGCCCGCGTGAATGAGTTTTCCCGGGATAAAAGTCCCGCTTTATATTTTTCCGGGATAAAAAGTAGCCTATGTGTTAATCCAGGACATAATCTACCCGTATGCCAAATTTCATCGAAATCCGTTCAGTAGTATTTGCGTGTAAGAGTAAAAAACATCCATACATCCATACTTACAAACTTTCGCGTTTATAATATTAGTAGGATAATACCATGACGTAACTTTGTTTTAAAATACGTACATTATCATTGATATACATAACATTAAGTATAATCTTACTAATATTATTCTGTGCTAATATGACAAATGCGAAAGATTGTGATAGTGTTTGGATGTTTTTATGTTTGTTAGAAGTAAACGCAGGCGCTACTGAACAGATTTCCATGAAATTTGGCCCACGGGTAGAACTTATCCGGGTACTTCTTAATCCGGTAATTTGCTCCCATGGGAATTAATGGACTTTTTTATCAGATTTTTTTTAAATAGATGGTGCTGGCGTGATAGAGACTTTTGTAGTGGGAAAGTCTTTTCACGCGGGAGCGACACCTAGTAACTTATGAATATATACACAAAATTAGTAGGTACAGTCAGCCACATAAGTAACTGAACATATTCAAAACTTCAAATCGCCCCTACACTTTTCTGTTCTTACCAATTTTCATTTTCTCTTCACAAAAATAAAATAAAAGATATTTATTTTACTTCACTCAAAGAAAAAAAATGGGTTTTAATTGAACTGAACGCGTATAGGTGGTTTGAAATTTTGAATTTGTTCAGCTACTTATGTGGCTGACTGTACATAAAATATTTTAGTTTCCGTATCCCGTATAAGACGAGTTTTTCGCTCAATCCCTTTAAAATGGTCTTAAACTGGTTTAACTGTAACATATTAGTTATTACATATAGACATACACACTCATGCCTTTTATCCCCAAAGAGGTATGCAGAGGCGCAACTAGTGCATCCACTTATCGCTGTGCGTATTCCGTCCCATGATGTGATAGGGGGCGACCCTAACCAAATATAAAGCACAAATTTCAGACTCCGGGCTGATACTGCGTACAAAAACTCAATATCGTTTTGCCCAAACGGGGGATCGAACCCGAGACCTCGGCACTCCAGTCAAAACTTAATATCGCCATAATACGCCACCGAGCCAGTTATATTAATCACTAGGCGTTGCTCGCGGCTTCGCACACGTAAATGCCTTTCCCGCTACAAAAGTCCTTAAAGTCCTTTACAGCACGACGCCAGCGCCATCTACGTAAAGAATCAGATTTAAAATATCAATTATTTCCCATGGGAGCAAACTACCGGGATAAAATGCCAATGTGTTAATTCAGGACATAAGCAATCCGTGGGCAAATTTCATACAAATCCGTTTAGTTTTTTCTGCATTTCTAACAAACATACAAAACATCCAAATATTTTCATCATTAATAACAATATTTTCATGATTATAATAAATATCGGTTGTTTTATGTAACAGCTGAGAAATAAAGCGTAAACTGTCCACTCGATCCTGTAGTTGTAGTGCCGTAGCTAAATCGATTATGTGTATATTGGTATGGATGAATATAAGCGACCCGACGCGACGCCCCTTTGTAGTCCATTAGTAACATGAAATGGAAAATATTAAGGCGTGGCGCAGACATTCTCAACTTCCTACCTACAAGTTTCCACACTGTGTACACTACCTAAACACTGCTATGATTTTGTCAATTGAATAATGAAATTATTGCACAATGTTGCTCATCAGTCACTAAGATAAATGTCGAATTCACAATGTGATTCGTTCGATAGATGCATGACAATTGCTATTATTTTATTTGTACTATCACTTCGAGCTAGTATTACGGCAAAGCTTACCGCAGACTGTTCTACTTAATAGCTCTTGCACTCAAAAGTAAACAGATATACACGGAACGAACGTTATTGCCGCCAGAATCTCTAGTTTATGTCTAGTGAGATGCTGAGAGTCGTGATATATAGGATTAAGCTATCGTTTAAAATCAGGTTACGTAAATCTAAGAAAACTATTTTAATTGAAAAAAGGATCGATAAATATAATATCAATACAAATTATAAATGACGTCGGTGATAGTAAAATTATTTTTAGCAAATAATGATAATGCCCGTTCTTCTGAATGAGATTCGTAGGGGATGTTATAAATTCAAATATATTTCAATTCACTTCACCTTTCGGCGAAAACCAGCTGTTTCCACCTACTTCTAGTGACTCTTCCTCAATTAAGGACCGCTGTAAGTTGTTTACCCTTTCATATCCTTGTTTATACTAAAAACTCTGATAAAACAAAACAATACAAACCGTTTTTTATAATTTTCTAGTTTTTAAATACTTTTTATAATATTTCCCGTTACTAAAATTTATCGGATATAGGGAAAGCAACATTTAAATCAAGATTAAAGTTCAATATATTATGTAAGTACTCGCTAAATCTGCACGATCTATGGCACGTATTCAATAGAATGCATATTGACCACGTAAATCAAATTAAAACTGTAATATTATTAATACCAATGTCCATATTTCATTATTGTACCCCTGTTCTGCTTCTGTCTTGAATCTATAGGCTGAATTCTTATCGTGTCATAACCACTAATGACTTTCGCAACTGAACCCCAACTGGCTCAGTTATACAGACCAAGTAAAAGCAAAGTTCTCGTCTAGATTTCTCCGTTAAATTATACTTTCCAGTGCGTAATTTTTGTAAATTTCATTTGAGTTCAACGTTTACAAAAGAATATGTAATGACACAATGAGAGTTGTTAGGTAACGCGACACTGGAAGCTGTGTCTTTCATTTCGGACGATGCATAAATAACGAATGTTTTTCTCATACGACACGACGCGGGAAAATGTGTTCGTTTCGCACAAAGTCACCGTGGCCACGCAGTAAAGCTGTAATCACGTATTTTCTTTTCGCGCGGCTCCCCTAAAAGCCTTCCCTATGTGTACATGGTTTATCTGAAGTGTCTGTGAGAAAGAAACGGATTTAACGGAGCCTTTTGTTTCAGTAAATATGTAGTAAACACGAGAAGGTATCATAAGCAATACAATGCACATCTCTTTTATTCTTTCTATATTAAAATACATTCAACATTAGACTTGTTCAGTCAATATAACACAAACGAATAAAAGTAATTGTATCAGTAGCAAACTGGATTCCAAAAGGAATATAATATTATTGAACTTTTTCATTATACTTAATGGGGTCGGAGGCAGACGCAACTTCATTAAATATGAGCTTTCGCCGTCAATTTGAGATTTCGGCGCGGAACAAAAGGGGATCAAAAGATCCGTTAGGCAACATCTGACTAAACAAATTCGGCCGGCTGTTGGTACTTTATAATGAAGTGCGTTAGTTAGGTGCGATTATAGAACGTTGAGTCGAAGTTCGTGCATAAATTGCGCTCCCGGGACGTTTTTGCTATAGCCGTGCGACTTCGGCAAGACAGGGAGGCGTTCCGAACAAAGGAATGTGCGACATGCCGTCTCCGCGCGCCCTGCCGCACTGCCGCCCTACCGACCTCATACTTGTATTTTCACCAAACCACATTACCATCTTTGAATTTCGTCCCGCCATTCCAGCTTCTGTAAAAAATACTACTTCGTTCCACGTCTTACCTACCCTTTTAATTCCATTAGGTTATTATTTAAAGTGCATCCCATCCCGTCCGAGTATCTCTATTTTCGTGCAATTAGAACGCTCCGAAAACGCTACCGTGCACCTCGGTAAATCTAATAAGTAACATAATTACATGCCAACAAGTACGCTCTGTATGTTACATAAATATTATCTCACTAACTTATTCCCGGGCGCTCTTACAGGCACATCCCTAAATATTCATGGTTAAAACTTCACCGAGTACAAGATGAACTTTTCAAAGCGTATATTTTTGCTCACCAGCAAGAAGGGTCGAGGGAATAAGAGCGAAAGCGTGTACACTTCACTCGATTTCACTTCAGCTGAAATTAAAGCTCGGTAGGGATCAACGGTTTTAAGATTGCGGTCTCCCTTTGTTAGGTGTCACGAAATATAAAATACGCAACCGCGCGAGCCCCAAATAGGCCCACTTTCGGAAAGTCGACTGTCATTGCCCGTGACGTATGGCACGCGTTGTGAATGCTAGACAAATAGCCGATTTGTGGCCAATTCGTTAGAATTTATTTCGAACTGTGACTAGACGATATTTTAAAGTACCGGGTTTAAAGGAATTTCTTCACTGATACCTATACGCCTTTTCGCAACTACTTTTAATAAATTACTTCAATAAAACAAATTAACACAATGTTAGCAACTTATCGTGGCTATAAGCAGTAACGTTAATAGCATATTGCACGTATAACGTCGCAAGGGTAGCAAAATTAATTTCACGTAGTCAATACACTACGAATTTAAACTGTTAGTACAACAAACTTTTGAAAATTGTAATACCGTTTACAGGACTAATGGGCCATTCCTAAAGGACGGCGGATAGGTTGTCCTTTGTAACATCCATGTAATAAAATTACAGCGCTCGGGTTAATGGTTGCAATATCTAAACAATAGTTTATTTGCTGCTCGATAGAGTGTATATGTTGTATGTGTGCTTTGTCTAAGGCCGGGGCGTGCGAACTAATGACGCTCATTTCTTGGGTTCTCTTGGTGATAAAACAAAGTAGTCGACCTAAAGGGCTCTTGAGAGGTAATGACACGCATTTCATGTTGGTGGTTTTTACACGGCGAAACTGTTGACGTTCTTGCACACGATTTTTTTTATTGCATTAAATGACGAGACTAGCATGCCGTTCATCTGATGGTAAGCGATACGACCACCCATAAACAGTAGCAACATCATCCAGCACCTTGACTTACAAAGTACTGTGTGGCATTCCACTGCGCTCGTCATCCTGAGACATAATATGTTAAGTCTCATTATATCCAGTAGTTACACTGGCTACAATGTCCTTCAAACCGAAACACAACAGTGCACGCACACTGCTGCTTGGCGGTAGAAATAGACATTGCGGTGGTACCCACCCAGACGAACTATTATATATGAGAAACCTACCACCAGTAAAATTTACACGTTACTTAAAATCTGATATAGTTTTTGCCATATAATATGGTTTTTATTCCGGGTTTGGTAAAAGTAAGTTCATAATGTAGAATATCTATAGGCCTACTTATTCAGTATATGTTAATACAGATTTACAATATATAGATACCCAGAGTAACCAGATGCACTATGGATATTTTCTTTGATTAATTATATACCTAGATAGAGTGACGCACTGCAAAGAAACTAAAACAAACAGGCCAACTTTTCTTAAGCTAGTATGCGTGACAGCTGTGTCATACGCTATCGCTGCATCATTCTGCGTATCCTTGTGTGCGCGCATAATGATACCATTTATTACATGGTTTCTTTTAAAACGGGGAGAAAATTATATCCATGAAAAACAACAAAAATTAATTCACTCGAACTCATTTAGTGGGGAACAGTTTGCCTCTATTTTTTTCGAAGTGTTTGATACGTTCAGTGTATATCTAGGCATATAATTAATCAAAGGATATTTTGTTGTATTTCTTCAACTTTTTTGTTTTATTGGTATCAGTTAATAAGCCATATTCTTATATTCTATGAACACTTCATCTGAGTCAACGCTTAATAACTCTTATTGTGTATTAATCGTTGAGTTAGATGTTCATTAGGTAGTGTTAATAGCACCAAGGTCCTTAAGTAAGCATGAATAATAGTTTACTGCTCGACATTAGTATTGCTATATATGGCAGAACCACGGTATTGACAATCTAGATTACACCAAGTTACCCAGCTCGACGGAGGTAGTACCACTGCTTTACATTAAAAAAAAACAAGTACCAGTTCATTACCCCGAACCAACTTTCGTATACTTATATCTTCCCTTAAAAACTGATGAACGCCCACAGAGTGGGGGATCGTGGGATCAATTTGGCAATCATCCTATTGCCGTACACCGCTGAAGGTAGGCCTCCCCAAGTGAGCACCAATCATCCCGGACTAGAACAGGCTAGCAACCCACATCCATCCGCTACCTGCCGCCTTTTTCAAGTCGTCGATCCATCGTGCAGCAGAACGTCTACTTAATCGCGGTCTCCACTCCAGCACCTGTGTGCTCCTCCGACCTTCTTTCCGTCTGCAGACATACAGGGCCGCGCCGACCTAAGACAGCGCCTGTGTGCGAAATCTATGAAGCGCCTCTGATTTTTGTCGTCCTGTTTCGACATTAATATTTTTTATTGTTAACCTTACTTGGCTCATTGTGCTCAGTTCTAATTTAGAAAATGACCTTTTGTAGGACTTTGTCATAAGATATGTAGTTGGCTATTGTAGCGACTAAGGCGGTTCTTTTGATTTTAGCACAAAGCCCATAAACATTGGCGTCAAAATTCAAGTAGAGTAAAATTAAACTACAGGCGTGAGTATTGTCTTAGGAGACTTGTACCTACTCAACTATAAAGAATATGTTGTAGTTTAACAAATATAAGTTCAATAATTAACGCTGGCGTTTCATCCTGATTCCGGCGCCCCTATTGCTTTGGCGCCTATGTGCGCCGCACACTTCACACATAGGGACGGCGCGGCTCTGCAGACACAGCCGATCCTCTACCACTTCAGTGTGCTGATCTCGTGGTGTAAGAGGGCGAAAAACACATGACACCTCAAGTCCCAATAACCAACTCTACCTGCACCTGGTGCATCCTGCTGGTCAACGGGTAAGGCTTTGGAAACCGACAAGCGGCGGTATAACCACACCAATATGCTGGAATGCCTCAAATAGCCATACAATTGGCGGGCAGTGGCGCCTACGGTAATAACATTCCAACTACTGCGGTCGCTAATCCGTTTGCCAAGCGTGGATACTATGTCAAAACCTTCAACGATAAAGCAGCCCAACATCAGTTAACCAACATCCTAATTACATAGTCATCAGTTGCTAAAACTAGAACGATTTTTCTGTTACTCGCGTGTCCATCACATGATTAGATACATTTGGAAGGCGATAAAAAACTAAAGATGTTACTAGTAACATCTTCTCAATAGTAACGTGCGAGTAATCACTAGTGATTACTTCAACAAACTGTTCAGAACTTTTCAAAAACAATTCTAAAAATATGATTTCATTAAAACCTAGGCTTTTTAAGCCGATAAAAACGATGTCGACTGCAAACGGGATAATTGAAATGGGACGGAGTTGACAGATGTAACCTTCAGCAATCTGAATAAATAAGGCTGTGATATTATTATGTAAGTTTATTTCCGTACGGCTCTCTTTTTTCCACTACCTCTCTTGAAAATGCACTAACCTAAAGTACTACAGTTTATACACTTTCCAACGAACCGACGCGGTTGACATAAAATTGTAAGAGTTCAGTTTTTTTATATTCTGGAACGTTAATGAGACTACACTGAACGTTGCTAAAATGAGGACTATATAGTTAATATCCAGGAACTAAATACATTGCGTATCTTGTTTGTAATCAAAATCACACCGGCCAGTCATACCCAATGTAGGTATATCGGCTGATCCGGCGATCCTAAAATACCTGTCGTTGGGTTCTCAAAAATAATCCACTATGGAGTAGTATGGAGGGTTATCACCATGTTTACTGTAATGGAAGTTATTTGTCGCAAAATCTATCCACTACACTACCACCACTAAATTAACCATCAAGTGACCTGCTAGTTAGTTTAAAGCACGATTTTGATTGAAAACGGCAACATGTTTGAGTCTACGTACAACAAAATTTCTGAAACAGACGTTGGAACTTGCTGGATAGATTGAAATTAAAGAAAGATATGAAAAATGTGGCCCGTTTATTTTATTAGTGTTGAAATATTCTTTCCGATGATGTATTAAAAATTAATCAGACCAGTTTATTTTTTGAAAAATCACGATGAAACGTGGACTGAAATAGTTGAAATTTTAGATACGGCCTCTTAATTGAACATCTTTAAAATTAGTTCCCTAACAATAAAAAGTTACAATATTCCTTTTTGTACAATTTACACCACCACATTGTGAAGCTAAATGACTATGATGCTAATCACACGTCCATTGATAAAAAAACATTTTTAATTATATTTTTGCTCAATAACCAACATTTTTATCTCTGCTCGGCGTAGATTTAGACAGACTGGCGTAAGGCTAGGAAGCGTGCGGCCTGACCATTAATGAAACGAATGGGGCTTGAGACACAGGACGGGATTTTTGTTGAATACCCTCGTTTGCGATCCATTTGCGGTTCTATCTGCAGCTATTGATTACTAGGCTTTATTCTAGCTTTGCGAATACCGTGAAGTTAGCTAAACTACATCACTAGGATGTAGGGTCATTCGGCCTAAAAGTACGCACTTTTTTTTCTATCGTCTACACAGTCTAAAATATAGTGTCTTGAAAAACGTTTTAACACTCTATGTAAAGGAAATTTATTCTACTTTCATTATTTAATGAGTTTTTGTACATTGCTTCACTGTTTTTTTTGCAATACATGTTTAAGTGCATCGGGAGAAATTCGTACTATTGACCCCTTATGTGGGTAAAACTACGCAGAGTGTTTAATGAAAATATTTTTTTTCTGTATAAGGTCTAAAAATCTTTACAAATAATATTCGACTTAATTGCAGCTTAAAGAAGAAAAAACCGTGCGATCATTGTAATGAAGTTATAACAGGATGCGTACTTTTAACGTCGTACTCTTACCCAAACAGGGAATATTTTAAACAATCATACGATAGTTGAGACGCATTTATTTTCTAGGACAGAATTAATGACTAAAATAAATACTATAATAATCATGTAAACTTAACATAATTAACAGACTTTTATAAACTGATGGACCGTCTAGCCATACACTTTTTTCCCAGCACAAAATGTTGGTAACTAATCAACAAAATCACGTTGATCACCGTTTTTCGCTAAACAAGTGAGGCTTGGTAAAATAGCTCGTGGCTCTGACATCGTCCCTGACGCGCCCCTGATCTAGCCGAAAAAGTGTCTGAGCCCCCTCAATAGGTTCCGAGATATTGACCATGCGAACTTTTACCCACTGCGTGCTGTTGCCCCGAATGACCCTAATTATCAAAGCGGAAATAGCATTTCTAGGCATTCGTTACAGATTACTGCAGTGATTATACTGCAGTACACTGCACTAGTGATTTTTTAATTTAATTGTACATTATTTCCCGCATTTACTATACGTAATATTTAAGGACAGTAATTATTGAAGTATTCCAGTATGATTTTATTCTTACCGGATATAAAAGTAGACACCTTATAGCGTATCAATAGTTAATCGATGTTTTTTCTATTTTAAGTGTCAACATGTAAAGAGATAGCTTTGTAGTTTGTTGTACTTTTTAACCGACTTCCAAAAAAGGATTAGGTTCTGAATTCGTGTGTTTGTTTTTTTTATGTATGTAGGTACACTGATTTCTTCGAAAATTGTGACCCTATTTCGAAAGATTTATTTATTGTACATAAATATAATAACACGAATAGCAGATATAATATTGGTAGTATTTAAATTTCCTTATAACCCACGAGCAAAGTACAAGTTATTTTTTACATTACAGTGGTTTTTGAAGTCGGTGCTATTTATTGAAAAGTTTTTGTAAATACTAAAACTACATATTTACTACATGGTTAGAAAATATTGCTAGTAGTCCGTGACAGGCGCAAAATAAAGAACACCCAGGTATATTTTGGTTATAAATTATAACATACAACAAATAATGTATACTATGTTTGACCTGGACTAAGTTTGTAATTTATTTTTATTTGTTATAAGGTAAGGGAACCATTGATGGCCCACTTAATTTTAAACTCTTCATAAAATCGTTTCATGGGGAAATATGAAGGAAAATTAAATTGGGACATATTACAACATATTAATAAAAGAAGAATATATTTATAATAAAAGAACTAACAAAATTTCGTAGTATGTTTTTGCATTACAACAAAACAAAAAAACGAAGGCATGAATGACAGGCCATGTTAGGAACCGGGCTGTCTTCGGTCACACTATCTTATTATATTATTATAGTTAATCATAGATATCGTTTGTTAATGAATAAAAAAATGTCGTGCTATCTCCAACTTAAGCACACACCGAAACGTATAACACCATTTTTTATAAAGTTGACAATAATTACCTTATAATTTTGTGTGGTAAGGCTTTGTTAAATAAATAAACATTTAATTCAAGTGGATTTATTGTACAGGATTGCTTTTAAGATGGGGCAACAACAGCAGCTATCTTAACTGCTGTAGATACAATAAAACTTTCTTAGGAAACTGTTAGTAATTTTTGAAGACACTAGGATCTGCAGTCAGCAAGAAAATGGGCAATTTATGCAAAATCTTTTTTTGATGCCAATCGATCCTTATTCGTATCGTTGCTTATAATCATCAAAAGACTTCAGAAGAAAACTCAAAAATCCACCCTATATGTTAGATAATCATTATTTTTAAACTTTGGTATTTTGTTTTCCAATCTAAATTGGACTAGGACGTGAAGAGAACACAACAAATTATTCAGGAAGAAAAAATATTTAATAATACTCTACTGCGCCTGCGCATATGCCAGTACATATTTGAACATTGGGAAACCTGTTCAAGTTGCCACCGCATCCGCTGTACGAGAAGCCTCTGCAGACGCGTTGCGTTATGTCAAAATAAAACCTGAAAATCAATAGATGTTAGCCAGCAATAGTCTTATCGGGAGTTGAACGGACTGCTGTGACGAATGTGTGCAGATTCAAAACCTAAGGGCACGCACCTCTGGTTGTTTTCCAAACCTATGGGAACACACCTCCGACTGTTATAAATTTATATGAGTATTTATTTGTGAATTATTGTTTACTAATCATCGTAAGGAAACCTGCATACTATTCTTTTTTTTTTTTTTTACCTGAGATGTCCTATACAAAAACTTCGAAGGTATGTGAAGTCCGCCAACCCACACTAGACCTGCGTCTAGAGTTTGCAGAAGACGTGCCTTATGCCTAGTTTTTGATCTGCGACAGAGGACCGTTTCATTTGAAAATATAAGATATGGCTGCATTATAAGACGAAAATGATTACCGTCTTGGTAGATAGTTCGTTTATATCTACTTCTTCAGGGCTCAGGGATGTATGTATGGTAGTTAATGTACACGGACCAAGCTATTGTCAAAAACTGCTTTACTAAGGCCGGTTTGTTTCATCCATGTTCAGGATCAGTTCAAGATAAGACTCTTTTGACACTGGCGAATTGCAAACCAATTCACAGCGAGGCGAAGGTGCTACGCGTTCGGCCAGTGTAATAAGATCATTAAATTTATTTAAACACGGATGAAACAATTCGGGCTAAATCAAAACTTACATCGGATGATAGTTATTACATTCTCCAAAGTCCGGCTGATAGCGGCAATATATCTTTTCCGAAACATTTGCTCTTGCCTCGTGTAGGCCAACTTCTGGAAAATCAAATATAATAAACAAGCAACTGTGTAGTGCGGATATTGGCAAATAGCTCAAAGGGACTGATTTGTCTAAGTTCCTCGATGGGTTTATTTATTGTTTCAGACTTTAGTTTAAAACTTAAAATACCCATCAACATTGATTACAGCCGGTCGCACATTTTTAGACAAAATATAAATGATTTTGATATTAGAATATTAATAACGCCAAATATTAAGAATCAGCTACAAAAGTTAGATATTTCATCTGTGATAAAACAATCTATAAATTAATAAGAAATTAAAAATGTTTCATATTTAGTAACATGAAAAACGATGTGTAAAAACATATCTTGCTGGATAAATAAGCGAGAGGAGGCCCGTGCTCAGCAGTGGGCAGTATATAATACGGGGCTGGTATGGTGGTATGGTGGATAAATAATACAAAGTTAAAAATCATTCATAAAGTTTACAACAAACACCTTTCTAGCTAAGTAAGTAGGTAAGTACTTTAAACATTACAAATTATGAGGCATATCCATTCTTTTGTAATATTCTTGCCTATGCTCTCAAAGATTTAAAACAGCAATTTTACACCTTTCATAAGCTATGTTACCAGTTAAATGTGTTGCCAAGGTAATTGGGAACAAAATTTCCAACAGAAGACAAACGCAATGTGTTTGCTCCTTCGACACATACTAGGTATTACTGGGTACGGTTTTTGTTAAATCAATAGGCTAATTTCCTATGTTTGATTTTGTACAATTTTCATATGTAACAGAAAATAACCTAAAAATAAATTCTTCTGTAAAATCAGCATCAAAATTGGTTGAAAAATAAAGCAGTTATTCATATTTGAAATATTGTTGTGAGCAAAAGTGGGGGCGTGGTATAATTATCGCGCTATTACTTTCGCACGCACGCAGCGTTATGGCCGGTGTCACTTGGTGACGTCACAGTTTGATGTTAGTGATATTTGGCAGGTTTCTGTTCCGAAATCCCGAATTCCCAACGCCTATAGCACTTAGGAGTAATGTAGCTTCCTATTACTGAAAGAATTTTCAAAATCGGTCCAATAGTTCCTGAGATTAGCGCGTTCAAAAAAACAAACAAACTCTTTAGCTTTACCTATATATTAGTATTGACTTATTATTGCGTGGATTATTAAAATTCGATTTTCGTTACAAAAATGTAACGGAAATGATAAATGTATTAAAAAAAAGTAGTCAACTACTCTATTGAGCCTTCAATAGAGTATTTGAACATTTGCTTAGTTAAAATCATATTAAATACTAGCATTGCGCGCGGCTCCGCCCGCGTGGAAAAGTTTTTCCGGGATAAAAAGTAGCCTATAGCACTCAGGAGTAATGGCTTCCTATTAGTGAAAGAAATTTCAAACTCGCTCCAGTAGTTCCTGAGATTAGCGCGTTCAAACAAAGAAACAAACAAACTCTTCAGCTTTATATATTAGTTTAGATATAGATATCAATAAATGTAAATATTACCTACTTATGTAGAGTACTGGTTTCAGATTATGTTTATTCGTGTCGTAAATTTTTTATTGGTAGGAGTATTTTTGTATAGTTTTTGTGGATCCTAGAGAGCCAAGGATCGATATCATTTTCATAAGCCACCAAATGGAAATATAAAAAAATAGTTACTCATGATTATTGCACTCACCTTGACAACGGTCTTGACATTCCCTTCTCGTTACAAAGTGATTTTTGCTCTTACCGCACAAACCAAATGTAAATGTTTTACAATCCTCCATTTTTAGATCGTAATAAAATCTGAAAATGAATCTCGTATTTTGTAAGAGCTTAATGAACCAAACGGTGGATAATTATAAAGCAAACGTATGTTTATAAAAGAAGGTACCGTCGTTGAGAACATTCAAAACAATAATTTAAAAAAAACTGATACTCGACTGATTTCATTATTACGCACGCATGCTCACGCCTTTTATCCCCGAAGGGGTAGGCAGAGGCGCAACTGGTGCACCCACTTTTCGCCAAGCGTATTCCGTCCCATGATGTGATAGGGGGCGAGCCTATCGCCATATCGGGCACAAATTCCAGACTCCGGGCTGATACTGAATAGAAAAATCCAATATCACTTTGCCCGACCCGGGAATCGAACCCGAGAACCTCAGCCTTGCAGTCGTACCGTAATACAACTACGCCACCGAGGCAGTCATTTCATTTCATTATTACGTCCTCATTTATAGAAAGGATGGTCGCAGGCTGACATTCTCAATTTTACGAGATCAGTGCATGCCATGGCTATTATGAAATTTATGAATCGATAAAAATCTGTCCATAAAACAGTTTCTATAGTCTTATCCCCCTTTCGTGGTCAGGCAAACATGGTTCATGTATTGTTTGTTATGGATAGCAAAAATAAATAAACTCCCGCAATACTTCGGTTGCAAAGGCTTCCCGTCGGTACAATCGAATCCATTAGGCTGAAATTTGCACCACACGCTCCAGTCGTAATCGCTTATGTTATCTGGAAACCAAGGTGCATCTGCATAAGACAAACTCGACAACGGTCATTACTAGCGATATCTATTATATCTATTCAGACTATTGTATTGTACCGTATGTACGATGAGATAATAATATCGCTACTATTGTCACCATTTGAATATGATCATGCATGAATGGAACTGAGATGCTCCCGACATAACATACACAAGGCCTGAAAGACGAGACGAATTGTATGACGTACAATTTATTTTACTCTAGAATGGAATACCTATGTATAGACACACGTCAGCCCAAATAAACTAAACTATAACTCACCACGTATTTGCTGTGCAATAATATCTTTCACGTTGAATAAAAATATTTGGAAATACAAAATAACTTTAAAGCATAAAGCGAACATGATAAGAATAAAGAAAATGATTTTAAAATAATGCGTATTTTATTGCGCCACACTATTTATTTTTCAAATATCAAAATATTATGGTTACATTGCGAACAATCACATTTTAACAATCAGAGAGAAAAACTAGATCCAAGGAACTCTAATGTACTTCGCACTTTTAAGGGTTTATACCCTTTATGCGCTCAGCTGTAGCTAAATCTTGTATTGCTTTTTGCAGCGACTGCTTTCGATACTCGGGAGGTATTGATTTATACACATTTTCCAAAATCCAGTCAACCATAACTGTCTGTTCTGCATGTCTCTCGGCGATGTATTTCTTCGTATAATAATCTATCTTTCCTCTTACTGTATAATACACTTCCATTGCTCGCCCACGATATGCTGCTTCCAACTGAATTTGTATACATTCCTTCTTTGCATCGGTTAATAATTTCTGCCCTTCTGCTCTCCACTGAGCTTCCTTCGAGGATTTCACTATATTTTCGTACATTTCTATTTCATCCTGTCTTGTTTTCTCCCATGTAGCCTGTACTTCGTCGACTTGTGCATCAAGGCTAGCACCGAATGCAGGACCAAGTTTTGTCGTGGCTAAATACAATATCAGAGCAATCGACAGACCGCTGTAATACTCATGTTCTAATATATATTTCTCTTTACTTAATAAATAGTTACTAAGTGCAATGCCAAATAAGTATGGGCCTGTTACACCAGTCTTGGAATAGAAGAATAGGAACCACTCGTTAGGTATAAAGCCTAAACGGCATGGTGCTGATTTTTCCAAGCGTTTGAAATCTGGTTTCTTCACACCAGAAGTTCCGTCGGAGCCGGCGCACACGTTTGCTTGTTTTGCCGCAGGACATGTTTTTGTGTGAGCATATACAATATTTGACAAAAACAAGTTAAATGTTTTCTTGGGTAATTTGCTTACCGGGTGTTTTATCATTGTGAAATAAAATATCCGGATGAAAATAATATTAAAAGTATTAAATGAATATTGTTTGACAATAATACAATAAGATTATGGAAGTTTGACGCTTTCAGTAGTATTATAAATTTTCTTTCTTTGACGCACTCAACTTGACCAAAGCATTTCATAAATATTATGAAAATATGATGTCCAAAGAGAATATGCCAAAGAGGCAATAGCAATATCAAAGAGTATAATATATACTACGGAAAAGCAATATATTATATTGGATACCCTTGTTGGATACGTAATGTTTTTGTTCTACAAAAGACATTAGAACCTACTTAGGAAATATTCATCTATAAAAATCTTTGAGTATTTAAAAAATGCATGACTGTATATTTAGCGACTGCCTCGGTTTTCAGTAATATTATAATTCTCTTTGGGCTCGGTGGTGTATTTGTATTACGATACGACTGCAATGCTGAGGTCTCGGATTCAATCCCGGGGTGCGGCAAAGTGATATCGGGTTTTTCTATTCAGTATCAGCTCGGAGTCTGGAATTTGTGCCCGATATGATTCTTTAATACATCAATGCCGATATGGCAATAGGCTCGCCCCTCGTCATCATGGGACGGAATACGCACGGCAACAAGTGGGTGGCACTAGTTGCGCCTCTGCCTGCCCCCTCGGGGATAAAAGGCGTGAGTGTGCATGTGTGTATTTTTAATTTTCCTACAACTACGCCTTCGTTGAGTCCTGCTAGAGTAGACCTTACGGAATCTGGTTACTTACAAATCGCATCGGAAATATAATGTTGTCAGTCGTGGGAATCAAACCGAGGACCTCACGCTCCACAACCAATATAAACGCCGCTACTTAATAAAGGCAACATTATAAAATTAATACTAAAATAAAACATCTTAATATTTTATCATAAATTGTTTAATTCTACTGCATCAGAAATAATCATTTAAATAACTTTTAAAATCAATTGAAAACTGTATAGGTAGTAACCATACTAATGAGATATTGGGGTGATTATAGAATCTACGTTAATTCTTATAGCTATAAATAATGGTTTAGAGACGGTATTTGGCGGCCCTCAGGATGGGGTACTTATCGCCGGTGCAGAGACCACGGAAATCGTCCATAGAGAGGTCATTGATTGATATACCGCCAAGGTTCTTGGATCTGTAAAAATATAATTTATATTAATGTCCAATATAATGAATCATAAAACATAGTTTCGTTTAGCCGTTTAGAATTGTTTACAAAATTACGAAATGTCTTTTTAAACACATAAATATTATTTACACGTGGTATTTAGTATTTCAAACCAGAAAAAAGTACAGATTATGTGAATTCCAGAGCGTGTGAAAGCGTCATTCCGA
The DNA here is from genome assembly GCA_947568825.1 of Sphinx pinastri. Taxonomy (NCBI): domain Eukaryota; kingdom Metazoa; phylum Arthropoda; class Insecta; order Lepidoptera; family Sphingidae; genus Sphinx; species Sphinx pinastri. The sequence continues at coordinate 18,403,384 of OX387614.1, read as the reverse complement.
CGCAATTTTAGTTTTTAAAACATTCGTGAAAAGCAATCTGTCATCTAATTTACAAATAGTAAACTTTAATAAACTGCTACACAATGTAGACAATTATAGAAGATTCGTAAACTTTTCTCCACAGTTTCGTACTTCGTTTTCATACAATGCAAAAAAATCAACGTTTTTCATCAAGATTTATTGCGTCAACACTTTATGGTTGACTAGCTTTTGCCCGCGGCTCCGCCTACGTGAAAAAGTTTTTCTGGAATAAAAGTCCCGCTTTATATTTCCCGGGATAAAAAGTAGCCTATGTAGTAACATAGGCTGAGTAATATAAGCTATCAGCGAGTACGCTGATAGCTTTATATTAGTGTTTTTTTTTTAAGCGGTCCAGTCCTTTTGGTTTTATCCATTACAAACAAACAAAACATCAAATCTTTCCTGTTTATAATATTAGTATAGATAAAAGCAGATAGACAATTAAAAGTCACCCTGCTAAGTGTAGTTATATAGTATTTACTTACTCAGACCATCATAATATGGTTATGGTATTATTATTTGTTGTGGTACTGTTAATACAGTCCATTCAAATAAATTAAATTCAATTTGGATATGAGTAATATTAGTTATGTATATAATATAACAGGCAGTCAAGTTTTGTTTACTTTATTTTTGAGTGTTTGACTTTGATAGTATCTGGATTATGCATTTATTAGCCAATTCCTATAAACTGAACCGCACCCATCGGATCCTTGGAATCGAATAACAAAAAAAATTGTCATGTTTACAGCTGAGATGATTTGATTGGTTTATTTTTACCATAGACGCATAGTAAATCTAACTTACGTGACGTATGATGCCTTTTGTCCGGCGGTGTCGGGGTCTTCGTATGACACCCACATGCCGCCTTCGCCGCTGTCGTCGGGCAGGCGGAAGGCGTATGTGCCTGCAAAACATTCTCGTTATATTTTATCGGTTTTGTCTACCTACAGCTTACAAGCTATGACACATATTCCGAGATATCTGTGTCAATTCTGAAATAAATTGATGAGGTCCTTATTTTATTTTTCAATTACCCCAATAAATAAGTAGAATTTATGTATAAAATTATATATAATTAAACATATAATAAAAATATTATTATTGTGACCTACAGTTGACATCACTTTAAATGACTGCTAAAGATCATAATGATTGTAAAGGCTGTGGCATTATTTCCTGTTTTACCTGAAATTACCCTTACATACAAGTTCATAAATTAGAATAACACTTACAAACCACTAATATTAACACATTAGAGACAATGTTAACACAAAATATTAAAGTGTTTATAAACAGCTGACGAGTGAATTATTAAAAAAGATAGACATCAAATTGCAGGGAAGGCTCTATTTGCATTTATTACCATACGCGAATGCGATTAAATGGTAAAAGGCTATATTTATGCAATTATTACCACCCGTTGAACGTTAATTAAGATCTAAATTAGGTTGATTTTATCAAATAGAGCATACATTATTGTAATGTTCGTGCATAGTCGTCAATGAAAACAAGTAATAAGCGTAATATACATGTGATAGGTACATTTGGAACAGTCAAAACGTAAAACCATTTGAAAATTGCACTGTCAAGTTTTAAATCTAGCAGGATTTTTCTTATGAATATTGCGAATTTTTAATATATTGTCGCATTGTGATCGTGCTAAATCTTTGCGTAACAATGACTATGCCAGGAGGTACTAGTTAAGACGAGTTAACTATACTTTTATGTTCTTAAAATAACTTTTGTAATATTATTAAACATATTTCTATTTAGAGTTTTGGCGGGAACTTGGAAGTGTCATGAGGTGCTCTTGTTTTTATTCATTATTTTGGTGATATTTAGTGTTATATTGCTTAATTATGGTGGTATATTATCCAATATAGTTCTATTAAAGAGCTCAAATGAAGTGAATTGAAATAACTGTGCTAGTCAAGTGTTTTTTTGTTGCCGCCAAAACTCCTCGATAAAGTCTTGGTAAGGTAGCCACTGCTTTACTTCGACATACTACAGATAATTAAAAAAGACAACTCAAACTTGACATTGGCAAAATGTGAATACAAATGCCATTAAAAAAAATATCATAATAATAAATATTTCTATTTATTTTATTTCTCGCGTTAACATAGCAAGCGGTTCCAAAATAAACAGCCACATTTGAAATACAAGATTATAGAGTCAGCAATAAGTATGTACGATGTTGCATAAAGATTAAAATCATGTATTGCCTATGACCCAATTTATTGCGCTAAAATTGCAAGCGCAAGTGGTTAAGTTTTTATGCATACCGAGCATGGATTTGTTAACGAAATTCACACTACTTTAAGCAGCTGCAATACTGCAAATTTATATGACGTAATCTGTATGCGGTTCACTGGAGTGATTCTACTGAAGGCCAAAGGTGTGGTTTGACGTCCGTGACCTCAACGATTCAGCCATCTAAACCGGTCAATGTATAGATACATAAGTATAAGTGTTGTATATAGTTATAATAAAGCTAGTCGGCCTAAGTAATATGTATAAGTTACTAATTTTTTTCACGACTTCGCTCGCATCAAAATCCTTACCAACTACCAAAGTCCCTAAAACCCACACGACACCAGCGCCATCTAGTTAAAAAATCTGATTAAAGCATTCCATTATTTCTCATGGGAGCAAATTAGCGGGCAAAAAAGTAGCCTATGTGTTAAGACATGGTCTACCCCTGTGCCAAATTTCATATAAATCCGTTCTGTTTCTACGTTTACTTCTAACAAACATCGAAACATTTTTCACAAATTTTCGCATTTATAATATTAGTAAGATATTATGACTATTAACACCTGCTTATTATGTAGCACGATGTAGCTTTAAATACGAATCTATGACACGCATCACGCATGGACAGCGGCTTCAATATCATCATCATCAGCCACATGACGTCCACTGCTGAACATAGGCCTCCCCCAAAGATTTCCAGACGGACCTGTCTAAAGCGACCTGCATCCAGCGTGTTCCTGCGACCTTTATCAAGTCGTCTGTCCACCTTCAATATCACTACTACGCAACCATGTCTGTACATACAACCCAACATAATAGCTTGGCAATGGCCAACTCAAAAACCTTTTATATTCAGTACGATTGCCCGAGACCCGAAAATTACCGCCACCTCCATAGTTCGATGTAATCTAATCAAACTAATGGAACCGTAACCACGTGACATTAACTATGAAGCCGTGACAGACCAATCACCATTCTGTGTTAATAGCAAAAAGCCTACTGTAAATGAGTACCAACCAAAAACAGGCGTAAGATCATCCTCCTTCGTTAAGCCCTTTTCTGAAAAGTTAAATACGCTTACTGTTTCCCAAAATATTTGTATCTACAATGGCAACAAAGCAAAATGTATGTCCGCTACTAATAATATTATATATAAATACAGTTAATTACAGTTTATATTGTTATAGACAAAAATCAGATTGCGTCTATTACCTACAGAGGACTGAGGAGTCTATAACACCAAGATGCACATTCAAGCATTTTAGGATTCCTTTACGATCAGACACCAATTAATTTAAAACTCTATTCTTATAACTGTTGTGAACTGTATTTGAATGGTATGAAATCAGCAAAAAGCCCATAACCACACTAAAACTTACCGAAACGTTTGCTGGGATCGGTGACCTTCCTAAGATGGGGACGCATTCCCTTCTGGTGGTTGGGGTTGATGAGCTTCGCGCAGACTTCAGGGTAGCTCAAGAGACCTTCGATCTTAGTGTAAGGACCTGATGAAGAAATAATGCATCATCTATATTTGTAATCCTAGGCATTTCTACAACTGGGATTTATGGTTTCATATTGGCTAATACAAAATTATTGTTTTCATGTAATAAAACGGTACAATTAAACTAAGAATAGATTGAAGTTTGTTTTTTGTTTGTAGATTCAGTTGGGAACGTTACATTTTTATTACCATCGAAGGAATGAACTACCAGCCATCTCAAGGAGAATAGTCACACTATGCTATGTGCTATGGCCTATACTGAAGGAAAAATATATACAAATTTATTTAAAATATACAGCTTTCCCGCGTATCAATAAATGTATTTCTCAAAACTATGATCAAAAGTATAGGTATTTAAAGTTTCAGATATATTTGTCATGAGAAATACGTATATCTTAATAATGAATACATTTATTTGTACCATAAAATATCGTTCAGAATTTCCAGAAAATCTTTTTACCGAAACAGCAATGTCAACACATGTTTGCATCAACGAATGGGGTTTAGCAAAATTTACCGCGCGCAGTAATCATACAGTTTTGGAAAGTTGCTTTGCTACGTCTATTCCAAAGCGAAATGTGAATAGAATTTACTTTTATATCAATACTCGGTTCAACTCCACCGAGCTGTACGTTCGAAGCAATGAAAGTCCGAACTCGCAACATTTTTCATCGTAGATAGTTTTATTCGTTGAATACTTTGACCGCAAGTCGCGACACCAAATACTTGCAGACATTTATTTATTAGGTACACCAACAACACGAATTGATTGTTTTAAATTTACATTATTTTATGACAGTGATTCGTCGCTGTTTCCTCTAAATATATCGCATGTTGCCCAATCAGTACTGAAAACCTAGTATTCACGAAACAATGGAAACTAATATAACGATATTTTATTGCCCCTAAAATCCTGTACATATGCCTCCAAAAGAGTCAACGATATAACTTTAATTTTAAAGCAAATTTTACCACGAAGAATAATATTCTGACATACTCATAGCGGCTAAGATGTCTCTAATAGAGGGACAAGTATTATGATGCACAAATAAAATGTAATTATATATATATAGTTATATTAAGTATATATTATATACATACCAGCTTCACCGGCGCCATCGGCGTGGAGTGGGGGAACTCCTGAGATCTCACTCTCAGCATCAAGCTTCCATGTGCGAGCAAAAGCTGCTACGCCAAGGACGAGCTTGGTGCTGGGAGCGCTGCTCTGCAACCTAAATGATGGAAATATTATTGTACCCTCTAAGGCCATGTATTTATTTGGAGAACTGACGGCGGATATTAATATAATGTCGAATTACGATTTATAGTAGCACCGCTAATGTTGTTAAGCGATTTCAAAAGAAGAAGCTTACACATTCTAATCGGATCTTAATATTTCTTATTATATTAGAGTTTCATTTTTTTGTCTCCAAATGTTTAGGACACTCTGGTTAGTATAATGAAATCACGGACCTAAGCCAAGTACTATTATTATTTAATTAATCACTAATTATTTTGCTTATATCCCCCACACTAAGCTAGGCTTGTGGTGAGGGTACTCACACGAATTTTAGTAAAAATAAATTGATTGTACGCAAGTGTTTATGTGTGTGTGTGTTTCTGTGAATGTGTGCGTGTGTCTTTGTATGTGTGTGTGTGTGGCTCACATATATCCTGTTAGCGCCAATTTCTTTTTCACAATAACTATAATTGTTTAACGAGGAAAGAACTTTGCTTTTAACTTGTTTTACCGCGAAACTGACAAGGTTAAAGTGATATTTAGATAGTATGTTATTTCCTTGTCACATAATTTTATACCAATGATACATAAAAAAAATTAGCAATGTTTTATACCAAAGAATAGGGTAGTTCCCTATGTTTGATTTTGTACATTATTTTAGATGTAGCTGAAAATAATACGAAAAAGAAATTCTTCTGTAAAATCAGCATCAAAATCGAAAAATAAAGCAGTTATTCAATTTTGAAATATTCTTGTGAGCACAAGTGGGGGCGTATCGGGGATATCGCGCTATCTCTTTCGCACGCAGACAGCGTTATGGCCGACGGCGCTTGGCGACGTCACAGCCTAGTATTGCTGTTATTTGACAGCTACCCCTTCCATCAAATTTGAAAGCTTTATAACTTACTTACTATTGCGCCAATTTTGAAAATACTTTTTCCATTACATTTTGGATGGCATACCTTTTTGTAATTGTATTTAAAAAAAGTATTCAACTACCCTATTACGCAACGAGCAACTCATTCGACAAAAGTAAGCACTAAACACCTAAAGCGTAACAACACCACCCAAAACCATGACGAATAACAAAGCTTGACATTGGATTGTGGTCTCTCCTTATACGCAGAATTTAGGCATACTTGTTATAAAGTGTTTGGTGTTATAGATCCTATACTTTTAAGATAACTAACCAGTAGTTGATAGCGGCATCAGCATTGAGCAGCGGGTTGCGGTTCTGCGGAGTGTAGATGGGAGCCGTGTAGTCTGCCTCCTTGGGGTTACGCTCAGGGGTGTTGTAGTCGAAAGCCTCAATGTTTACTATATCAACCAGGTTGATAATGGCCGGAACGTCGTAGTAGACTAAAATTAAAACATTTTAATTAATTACACCTTTACTACTTTAATAGGGTTGTTTCCTATGTTTGAATTTGTACATTATTTGATATCTAACAGAAAATAATACGAAAAAGAAATTCTTCTGTGAAATCACCATCAAAAATTGTTAAAAAAAAAGCAGTTATTCAAATTTGAAATATTGTTGTGTGCAAAAGTGGAGGCTTGGTGGGGATATCGCGCTATATCTTTCGCACGCAGGCATCGCTACGGCCGGTGACAGCCGGTGACGTCACAGTCTGATATTACTGTAATTTGACAACTACCCCTTCCACCAAATTTCAAAGCTTTAGAACTTTCTTATTATTGTGCCAACTTCGAAAATTCTTTTTCCGTTACATTTAGGATGACATAATTTTTTGATAAATGTATTTTTGAAAAAGTAGTCAACTACCCCATTATACGTACAAGTAACCTAAGTTCGCTTTCTCAAAGCTTTGATAAGTTCAAATGTGTTAGCAAGTCGGAATCTCACTAAGACTAGGTTAAGGACATTTTAATTACTTGTTTACGTCACATGTATTTACTTTTCAAGCGGCCAATGGAGCAAGGAATAGATTCTGCAAGGTAAGTTGCGTAGACCCGCTCTACATTGAGAGAGGTTTGGATTTACATTTACCACACCCGGCCAGTGCGGGTTGGCAGAGTGGAGAGTGCCTTGGTATGTACGAACCAGTTGCCAGACGGCTACAGCTGCCCGTTCTACGACTTATCGAAGTAATATGACTGCTTTATCTCATAATAAAAAAATAAAATTACGTAATATATGAATGGTCATTAAACTCGTTAATATTATATAAAATATTGATAACCTATTAGCAACAAAGAATTGTTTGTTAAAAGGATAGGTTTATCAACATTGACCTAGTGCGTACACTCCCCACGGTCACATAAATAAATATTCTTGTTATTTATCATCACTTGCTCTCCTTTGTAACGATATAAACTGCGTATAAACTCAAACAAAGAAAAGGTAGACATCTTCACAGTTCAGCAAACGTGATCAAATTAGGTCGAATGAGATGATAACAATGCGCCACATAAAGTACCTATGACAATATAATAATAGCTGCACTTAGCCCACCACGACACAAGGTCATATTGATATCCTTTTGAAACATTAGGTATATTCCGACAAATTGTATTATATTTTTTTATAATTAGACGTATTTGACCATGTAACTTATAAATTTTCCTGTTTTTGTATCATGTTTGTATCGAGAATGGGGTCGCATACCTAGTGCCAAAGTTTTTTTGTTTGGCAACGTAAAAAGAATTCATTATGCATACGATACAAAATGTCGTGAACAGTCTATATTTCTTTTTCATCTCAAAACGTCACGTCAAAACAATAACCAAAGCTATAGAAATCAGACTAAAACTGAAGCTGCATCACACCATGACAATTTTATTCCCCGAATACGTAAACCAAAGAGTTCTAAGATTATAACTGTTTAATATCTTTGACGTAAACTAATCAACAGTTAATTAATGTTGACACTTGACAATTACTATCTCAAGAGAAACGTAAGCTGCTTATAGTTAAATGTAGAATATTATGTGTTTAAACCATTAAAATTAAATCCCATAAACTCTTAAAATATTCTGATACAACGCTGAAATAAATTGACATATCAAGACTGATAAAAAAACGTAATTTACATTAAAAATCCTAAGCGAATAACGTTTACGACAAATATTAAATTAAAAGCTGTCTGTTTTGTCAAAGCATTACTTGTCAGAAGTATGATTAAGTAATTAAAATGTGGAAGGTAAAATCCCACAAAAACATCCCAAATTGAAATGCATGAACGAGAACTTACTCGAAGCGTTCACGTTTGGTAGAACAGTAACAGCTAACTGCATGTTGGGCTTAACGTTGAGCGCTTGTTTCATTTCGCGGACGAGTGCGGTAAATCCTTCACGGTGCTCGGGCTCTTTGTCATCGACTGGCGTTGAACCGAAGGTCTTCTTGATGCCGTGCCAGATAGATCCTGAATAAAAAAATGGGAATTTAAACTGCTTTAGTCAACCTCATAAAAACTTGTGATCAAGGTAAATGTGTAAATATGATGCAAACGGAAGGTAAGAGCCTTTCGTATTTAAGGAAACCAAACCCGGTTTGGACTTGTTTAAGATTCAAGTTATTGGTAGAATAAAATATAATATAAACAAATTTATGCATGACAAGTTTTTGCCCGCGGCTCCGCCCGCGTGAATGAGTTTTCCCGGGATAAAAGTTCCGCTTTATATTTTCCCGGGATAAAAAGTAGCCTATGTGTTAATCCAGAACATAATCTACCCGTGAGCCAAATTTCATCGAAATCCGTTCAGTTGTTTTTGCGTGGAAGAGTAAATCTATACATCCAGACATCCATACATCCATACTTACAAACTTTCGCGTTTATAATATTAGTAGGATGAAGATAAAGATGGCTTACTATTTGAATTCTCTGTGCAGTGACTTAATAATTTATTTGATGAATATCTTTTTTCTACGATTGCAGATTCAGTCCTAATGGATTAAGATCTAGATAATACTAGTAAACTTTTTGGCCTGATGCTTACCCCAAGTGGAGCGGACCTTCTTGGGCTTGATTTTTGGGAACTGCCAAGCGAGGTCAATACCGTCAAATCCATGTTGTTCAGCGAGAAGGACGCCAGAGTTCACAAATGCTGTACGAGCTTGCGGCGATTCCAACTAAAAATGGCAAATTAAAATATACATTACAAATTATAAAAATCAATGAAAGACCAAGCGTTATACTCTCAAGATAAGTTAAAGTTCACAAAGGTAAATAATGGAATAAACTGTCAAAATTTAAACCCAATTGACAGTTATTTTCGCGGCGAAAGGAGTTTACGAGTTTACTTATGTCGAGGGCTACTGCCCCAAAGTTTAATGTTGCTAGGCTATTATGCTAAACTGCCAGATTATATTTTAAAATGTAAATTTTTCAGCTATATTTCAAATTAAGCTACACAATTTGTGTTTAAAGGGTTAAGTACTTGTAATAAAAGCCCTAATACAGAGTTTTATTAAGGCCCACAGTGATTAAGGATGTTACATATGAAAAGGTAGGCCTCGGTCCTCATGTTTACAGGTTATCGTGTACGTAAAAATCACAAAATTTCGTTTTTTTAAGAGTTATCAAGGTATCAAAGATTTCACAAGATTTTTGCTTTGGCGTTAAAGCTAGTCATAATCAAAATTTAAAGAGACCACCTGTCTATATAGACATAGAACTTACTTCGAGAATTGAGCAAGCACGTCATCATGACTATCATCATATTATGATTTAATTATTGAATTAAAAAAAGCTATTCATTATTCATTCATACAACTGAAAGCGGATTTCAATAATAATCCTAGCCGCAACCTTGGGATCAATAGCTAACTGGATTAGAATAAAAATAGCTTATAGTAGGGACAAACTAATATGGCCGGTATGACATGACACAGTTTTGAATTTTTTGGGTAGACGTTCTCACAGAGTTATCGCGCCGGGAAAAAAATTTAATTGTCATACCGGCCAGTTTAGTTTGTCGGAACTATAGTTTGACATACTTATAATTGACTTATATTAATTGGTTTATTCTCTACATTGATACGTAGCTATCGGGTTATTTTATTGAAATCGATGGTAAATCTCCAAATTACTTACAAGAAGGTTATATTTCTGCGCATCTTCGATGTCAGCATCACCTCCGACAGACAGAAGGACCTTGAGTCCAGGGTACTTGGTCTTAAAGTTGGTAATGGCACGGTAGTTAGCGTGGGCGCGGTCTACGTCCAGATTCTCGTTGAGGGGCACCATCTTGTAGGTGTCGGGCTGAACGCCAGCATATCCGTACAGGAGATGAGTGCAGAACGACAGCGCGGGGTCCAAGTCCATCGGCAGCATGCGAGCTTGAGCTGGATAAATGCATCCTTCGACTGTATTATCATGTTCCATTGTAATCTTGTGTATTTGTATAATATAATTATAAGTACCTAAATTACTAATACCTAACTCGCGGCTCTATCTAGATTCGTCTCACCAAAGTTTTCTACCTTTAAGTGGAAGTACTTTTAAACTCTGTTCAGCCATTTTGAAAATTTACTTAAATAGACTTTAAACTTTATTCAATTGTATAGATGACTAGCATTTGCCCGCAGTTCCGCCCGGGTGGAAAAGTTATTCCAGGATAAAAAAAATCCCGGGATAAAAACTCTAGCACTCTGAAGTACCTAATGTAGCTTCCTATTAGTAAAAGAATTTTCAAAATCGGTTCAATAGTTCCAAAGATTAGCGGCTACAAACCTACAAACTCACAAACTTTTCCTCTTTATTATAATATTGCAACCCCTATTTTCACACTTAATGGGTAGTACCTAAATATAAAAAAATTATATATTATGTGAGTTTGGAGTCGATAGCTTAAAATATTTCGATAGCTTAATAATTTTCTATACTCGGTGGCGTAGTTGTATTACGGTACGACTGCAAGGCTGAGGTCTCGGGTTCGATTCCCGGGTCGGGCAAAGTGATATTGGATTTTTCTAATCAGTATCAGCCCGAAGTCTGGAATTTGTGCCCGATATGGCGATAAGCTCGCCCCCTATATCACATCATGGGACGGAATACGCTTGGCGAAAAGTGGGTGCACTAGTTGCGCCTCTGCCTACCCCTTCGGGGATAAAAGGCGTGAGCATGCGTTATTTTCTTTAAATAATGAGTATTTTCTAGTAAAACCTACCATTAAAACTATAGAAGTTTCGTACAAACTTTGCCACCCCTTTTTACCCCCCTAGGGGTTGAATTTCGCAAAATCCCATCTTAGTGAGCACCTACGTCCTAAAAGAAACCCCCGTGCAAAATTTGAGACTACTAGCACTTGTAGTTTCTGAGATTCCGTGATGAGTGAGTGAGTGACCTTTCGTTTTTTTTTCGCAGTTTTTAGTGGATAAGGTGTATTATAATTTAATAGCGTTTTTACTGGAGCATTAATAATAATAATATTATTTAATTATCCAAAATGACATTTAATATTTTTCTTTTAAAATGTTAATTTAAATATTGACCTATTAGCATCCTGTGGCCTTTGCCTGTGACTGTAATTTTTTTAATATTTTTTTTTTTTTTAATTTTCTAATTTTCTTATGTAATAATTGTGACATATTATTTAAATTCAATAATTTAATTTTGCATACCATCGTCTGGATAAATATGTCTGCTCTAAATAATTTAAAGTATGAACATCTGTTTTACCCATATTTGCAAAATAAATATATCTTTATCTTTTATATTTATAGATAGACTAGCTTTTGCCCGCGGCTCCGCCAGCGTTAAAAAGTTGGCCGGGATAAAAGTCCCGCTTTATATTTCAGGGGATAAAAAGTAGCCTATGTCCTTTCTCAGGCTCTAGACTATCTGAGTACCAAATTTCATTTAAATCGGTTCAGTAGTTTTGGCGTAAAAGCGCGACAGACAGAGTTACTTTCGCATTTATAATATTAGTAAGGATATATAGATAGATATTCTTAGATATTCTAGTATTGCAGCATGACTTCATTTTATAAAGTTGTATTCCTTAAAAGGATCAATAACATTGATTTCCATAAAGCAACATCCATATTAATCAACATTTAGTTTTATACCATTTAAAATTCTAGTTCAGTTCTAATCATTTTAAACTATATAATAATTAATCCATCCTTGTACATCCGTAAGATCAAACTTATCCAATAGTATCGGTTTTAATTCTAAAAGTGGACAACAATTAGCCAATTAATGAAGTCGAATGTTTCTGGTTTTATCCATGGAATAGTCTAGTCGTGGGTCTTACAATGTTATTTCAGGGTTAAAGATTAAACTTTATGTAATATTATACTGCGATTACATCTGTGTTTTACACGACTGTAATTAGATTCAGTTTTACGTTTACTAGTTTTGGATATACTTACTCATACTTAGTTTGCGCAACGTCATGGTCTAAATGCAAAACCATTTTTCCTGCTTTATTCCAAGCCGAATAAGGCTTCAGTCTTAACGTAGTAATTTTTACTTATAAATGATTCTATTTTCAATAAGAAGACGTGCGAGGTGACTAGTCTCTTGAAACCTTTTTAAAAACGAGTGCTAAATCAATAAGTACCATGATTGCTTGATTTATTTCTAACATTGTCAGCAATCATATTTTACTTGAAGGTAGGGTTGCCAGATGGTCGGAATCGTCTCCTGATAATTCGTGTGATGTCCCGACAAATAACAAAAACTCTACTTCAATAAAAATTTGAAAAATTCCAATATTATTTACTTAGGATGATCTCTGCGATTTTCTCAACGAACATAATATTTCGAAAGATGTTGATAATAATGCCTTTAGTGCATTTCTCCAAACAACAACTCTAACATCCCGACATTTTGAAATGTTATCCAGATATTTAGATTTTTCCATCTGGCTACCCTACCTTCAACGTCCATGAAAACAGTAGAATAGTCAGTAGGTACTTAGTTGAATATGAGGATACCTGGCATCTAATCGAGATGAACGCATTTTAGTGCCTTATAATTGTATGTAATTTGAAGCTCTATGTTACTGTTTATGAACAAGCATACCTAGGTAGATCTTACCATCAGGACTTTCTCTCGTCATTCGGTAGCACAAAAATCCACTAGCACTAGAATATTGGAAAGCAAATCGACCTAGCCTACTGACTTGATATTAATAAACTTTATTATGTTAGGCATAAGTAGATGTGAATTGAAAATATTGGCCGCAGTAATGTCTTTACATTACTGTACCAATCTCCACCCAAGATGAGAAAATTCTATCAAAACTCCGCGATAGAGTTCCGTTTTATACAAAAATTGTACATAACGTATACACGAACACTCGAAAATAACAGCAAAAACCTAGTATTACTTCCGATGCACGCGTGTTTCTATTTTTACCATCTTTCCTCTCGTCACTCAAATTCGGCAAACTTGCTGAATTGATTTACTGACTTGTATTTTCATATGCTTTACTGTTGGACGTTAATGTAAAAGGATTTGGTACCGTAATAATAGATATATTAGAAAGAATAATTGCATCTTACTTCTTAGTAATATTGTAAATGTAAAAGTTTGTGTGGATTAATGTTTTGTGAAATAATCGCAGAAAATTTTCAGTGTTAAATTCCATATTTCTGACTTTTTTATAAGTACACACATTAGATCATATCCTGGATTATAAGGCAAATTTTTATCAGGTGATATTTCACGTGAACGGCAATCAACATCTAGTATCGCATTAATAGATACAGTTAAAAATTACACATTTGGGATGTATATATAATACATTTCCTCTACTGTTCGATTCCCAAAAACAACTACAGATAAAGTAAAATGAAGAGTCAATAACATTATCACTCTCCATTACAGATATCACAGGACCATTATGATATCTGCAAGCAGATATAATTACATTAACCCGAATTAGTATAAACCTAATTAGGCCCGCTTAATATGGAAATTCATTAATGCTCCTTTTGTCCCAAACCACCACCTACAGAATATTTTTAAACGAAATTATAAATAAGTATAAGTTATAATTAATGTAAGTTCTCGTATAAGATTAGTAGCATCACAAATTACACATATTTTTTTATTTTATTACAAACTAGCATGTATTGTTATTACTCGGCCAATGGATATATTCAAGGCACGCACAGTTAGCGTGGGTTTATTATAATTTGACTATACTCTGCCTAGGTATACAGTGACAACACTCCATTGTTCCATTTAACGGCTCGTACCCAAGTGACGTCACGTAGCCACTAGGGTTACTGATGTTTACATTTCAAAGGTAAATATTATAATCTTGAAATTACTATATTTTAATGATGAAAGCTCTATGGATTAACTCGTAAAAGCACTGAAAAGCCTTTGAAATGTGGCAGATGCCAACAACGGATCGGCTTAGACAAGATTTTACGAATAACTCGAAAGGGGTGAATCGTGGTGGAATGGTTATTTGGAAATACATAGTGATTACAGTTAGAAACATGATATTTAGCTAATGACTAGGGATACGTAATTTTCGTATTTCCGAGATGGGTGCAAATGGCTGCGAAATTTTCCGATAAACTAGCGCATTTATTATTAATGTGATTTTTTATGGTTTATTAGTTTTCTGTGAAATTTCGATAATTTCCATTATTTATCAAAAAAATCAACAAATTAGACCAAATTAACAAAAACTTTATTCTGCAAAGCTTCTCTGAAATACAATTTTTCAAAAACATACCACAGGATAAAAATTTTGATGGATACTATAGTCATTTTCATAGAAAACTACCCACTTAAAATGGTTAACTAAGAGACACTTGTTGTATTTTTTTTATAGCTTTGTATGACGAGACTAGCATGCCGTTCGCCTGATGGTATACGACCATCCAGCACCTTGATTTACAAAGTACTGTGTGGCACTCCACTGCGCTCGTCATCCTGAGACATAAGATGTTAAGTCTCAGTATGTCCAGTAGTTACACTGGCTACAATGTCCTTCAAACCGAAACACAACAGTGCATGCACACTGCTGCTTGGCGGTAGAAATAGACATTGCGGTGCTACCTACCCAGACGGACTCTTACATATGAGAGACCTACCACCAGTTACATGTCATACAACATGTCATGTTGTTGATGTCATACAGGTTTAGTATTAACAAAATGCTGCTGCCCTAGCTTTCTAAAGACATCTATTCAAAGCCTCTTTAGTCCAGTAAATAAATAGGTATAGATGCTGAGAGATATTTTGGTATCTACAAAATTGTTTTAAATGACCGAAAGCAGAGGCTGTAGGAAGAAAATGAAGAGACGACTACCATTTTACCCTTAATTAAGTTCTTATGCCATAATAATTATTTTTTGCGAATAAATTAGAAATTTTGGTTTTATGTTAAAATTGATTGTGTATAAATGTGTATGAGGAAGCGCATAGACTTGAAATATCCTATAGGTATAGTAATAAGATATATTCCTATAGTTTAGTGAAGGTTTTGTAAAGACGCAAGATTAACCCAACTTTCATACAAAAATGGGAATTCTCCTTTTAAATTTAAAAGCAAGGGAGAAGTAACAGTTTGTTTAAAATATAGGACACAAAATTATTTCCAAACTCGACTTTAAAGTATGTTATACAGATAAAAATAAACGGATAGGCAAAAAAGATTTCTGCGCCAACTTAGACGCAGGCAACAGTTAATGCTAATATTTGATATAGCTAAGTTTCCTATAATTGAAAATACTGGTTGAACTTAATTCTTGCTGAATGCCGAAGCTACCTAAGAGGAACTACGGATTATGCTGTACATACATTCATAATGCACTAGGAAGATAATCATAAAATGAGGACGCATGTTTATGATTATACTGTGTGTTGAGTCATATATACCTAAATAAATAAAATTAGTTATTTCAAAAGGAGATGTCCGCTTTTTGTATGGGTGCTGGGGCTCAAAATCTAACCAGGCTCAAACTTTATGGATATTAAAGGGCCAAAAATATGGATCTTGGATCCATAAAATAAAATTTTTAGACTCCATTTATAAATAACTTCTTTAAAAGCGTTCATTTTAAGTGTGGTTTTTGAGCTAAATAAAATTATATAAGTCTCAAAATCGGAAGACTATAAAACTATACGATTTATTGCAAAGACCTAGTTTTTGGGAGTACTATCTAAATATATATAAAGTATCTTGGTTAGCATTTTAAGCCCGTTTTGGGACACGTCCTTTCTCATACATTGAAGAAACCGCAAAAGGTGATTTTTACAGCCCTACAACTACCAACTTGAGTCCGTGCTTAGGAGGTATTCTATAATCCGATTCAATCCTCACTCATGAGTTTCCTTAGAGGTTCAAATTTATTACATACAACACATGTTTCTATCATGGGGAAGAAATATCGTTTTTTCTTCATCCTCAAAAAGTAGATACATAATATGATATGAATCGATTTTACTTCGAGATAGCAACCATTTTCATACTATACGTGCTTATCCTTACTCACCCATATTCGTTTTTAGGAAGTTTTGCAAGTAACTACTACAGTTCGTGTGGAGCCAAATGTGCAATAATTTGTAATTAGCTCATAATGGCCTTATTTAACACAACGAGCTAAATTACTACGTAAGAACTGATACAAGTTATAATCATTTATAACACAAAGTAAATTGTAATATTTTCTAACACACGCCAGCAACGTAACTTTAAATGAGAGACAATCGAGAACATTCTTGCAATTAGCAAATCCCTGGTTGACGCGGCTTCTCTCGGAACAATAATTTGTCCAGCCGTTTGCCGCTACACTTTGTATAATTTCTTTTTTTAACTTTCGCCCGGCATAATAACAGCGACAGATGTCGCTCCTTTAAAGTTTGAATGCGCCAATAAAAGGTTATATCTTGCTGAAACCTGTCCCAAATTAGTCTGGAATTTTAAAAACAGGCACGGTGTTGATGTCGCGGTATATATCTTCGTTTTTTGTTCTACAAACAGGTTTAAATAACCTTGCGTTTCTACATTGAACCAGTTTTAAAATAGTTTATAAAGATTACTCCTCGGGCAAGTGGATAATAAGTGGTCACTATTAATACATGGGACTTGACACTTCACTTAACATCAATTGCAGTGAATAGTCACTTGGCCGTGCTAATAAAAGCATTGCCATTAATAAAATATCGGAAGGACCATATTGTCGTCATTAAAGTCCGAAGTAGTGCTTGGGGGCTAGGTTCAGCCTACAGCGAATACTTTTTACTCGACTTCATAGGTAGTTAAAAAAATCGACGTAAATTTTATCATATCTCATTTTTAAGTCTTCCATAAATGGAATGAAATTAAATTGATTGGTACTTATTCGCTATCTCCTTGCTTATAACACGTCCTCTGGGAGCATTGGGCGTCCCGTTCACTAACGCTAAATGGGCTTAAACAAACCCATGCAAAGTCAGAAAGCCTAAAAGCAGCTTAGAAACTAAGTTAGCATAATGCTAAATTCTAATTGCCAAAACCAGTCCTTATATTACAAGTATAATAAAAAACAAATATGAAAGTTTGCGAAGATATTAAGATGTTTTACAGAATTAACCCATAAAGATCTGAAGATTTGGAGAAAACTTAGCCTAAGACGAGGCCATTTTGTGTTAAAGTACCATACAATATACTGGAATACTAAATAAATAAACTAACAACTAATTTAAAAAGCTGTATGGAAAATTCAAATCATCAAGGCATTCAAATCGCGTCGGCCACTTGAGACGGAGAATGCAAACAATATGTAAATCGTTGGGTTCCTAGAATATGGCAATGTCAACACAAATATTGTCTATTCGATAACTTTCCAAAATGTTGACATTTTCCCTCAAAGACTATTAACTATAATATTGTTTTATTGCCCTCTAAGTTTCGCTTGAAGTGTAGAACCAAACAGTGTATGACGAATTGTATTTAATACGACTGTACTTTATTTTTCAAACTGCGGTTAAATTTTAGATCAAATTTTCCTTTTCCTTAACAGCAGCACAAACCATGAATATACTTCTAAGTGAAACCTAATAAGGAAATAACAAATGTTCCCTACACTCAGAATTAGCGCTGTTCTTATTCTTATTTCTCGTGTTACCACGTAATGTTTACCTCCACAATTCCAAGAATTTCTAGAACATTGTTTGTCAAAGTCGTTATCGGCAGCTCAGTGTTGACACCTAGATATAGAGGGTCAAACATTATTATTTCACTCACTAGGTGATTTTTGATAACCATTTATCTTTTGTTTTTACTCGCTAATGAAATTACGTAATTTAATTGATTTTAGAAAATCACAAATCCGGTATATTATATTTAAACAAATTAAAAACTTCAAAACGCTCTGCACGTTCACTCCAGTCGAAATATTCTTTTTTCTTTATCTAATATAAAGTTAACCCTGTGAAGTTTATTTTAGTGAAGACAAAACAATTGTTGATACTGACGCAAAAGTTGAAACGCGATTTGAATTTTTGAATTTGTTCAGTTACTTATGTGGCTGACTGTACATACATTGAACCGATAGTGTTTAAATATAATATTGACAAACGTAACATAGAAACAAAGATAAATTGTGATAATTTTTTACTATTACGTAGTCAGAAAAAATATTGTTCTTGTCAAGTACAAACTTTTACCCCGAAACAGCGGGGTTCTGCAGTCTGTGTTTAGGTACGATTTGGCTTTCTGTAACGACACATGTCATATGCGAGAAATAATTCGCATAAAAAAAATATATTTCTGTACTTAAAATGTTGTAAATTGTATGGAATATTACACAGACTGTTAATTCGATGGGTCCAAAGTAAAAAGAGTTATCTGCAAAAAAGCTAATTTGAAGATAATTCTTTTTACTTTGCACCCGTCGAATTATTAAATTGAAATAATTATTTGTGTGCAGGACCGGATTAAGAATGTTGAGGCCCCTAGGCATTGCTCCATTGGCGCCGGTTTTCCTTTTCCTAACTGCCTAAAATATTTTTTTTCTACCACAACCTAAATAATAGACTGCAAAAAAAATGTTTTTATACCATTACTTATTGAAATGTAATGTTAAACATAATCAAAGCAATAATATTATCCTCGGGTAACGTTTATTAAATACGAATTGTTAATTATAAATACCATTTTTTTTTCTCGAGATGAATGCCCTTAGCCGATGCCATGCCGGGCCCTTAGACATTTTGCATAATTTGCCTTTAGGCTTATGAAGTCATGTTTGTATGCTTTTAATATTCTAACTAGTACTGACTCACTGGCGTAGTTGTATTACGGTACGACTGCAAGGCTGAGGTCTCGGGTTCGATTCCCGGGTCGGGCAAAGTGACATTGGATTTTTCTATTCAGTATCAGTCCGGAGTCTGGAATTTTTGCCCGATATGGCGATAGGCTCGCCCCCTATCACATCATGGGACGGAATACGCTTGGCGAAAAGTGGGTGCACTAGTTGCGCCTCTGCCTACCCCTTCGGGGATAAAAGGCGTGAGCATGCGTAGTACTGACTCAGATGGTTGAAAACATCAGAAGAAACATTATTAAAATCCGAATTAAATTAAAGTTCGCTTTGAATGGAATTTAATCAAAACATTAAAAGGCGACACGTCGGAGTCTCGAGTAATTGTGAATTCTTCGTATTCTATTGTTAAAGCGATATTAAATAACAGAAATGTGAAAGGTAAGCAGCTTCTTCATCATTATGGCTAGTTTTGGGATGCCAAGAAAATATCGTCCCTACTCTAGGGTATTGCAAAAAGCTCATATAATTCGCTCCTTATCTTGTAGGATTCAGCACATAATATTTCAATGTACAGTCAGCAGCATAAGTAGATGAACAAATTCAAAATTTCAAATTGCCTACATACTTTTGTGTTCTTACTAATCTTATTTTTCTCTTGACAAAAATAAAATAAAAGGTATTTACTTTACTTCAAACGAAGAACAAAAAATTACAGTTTAACTTAATGCGTATATAGGTGATTTGAAATTTTGATTTTGTACAGATATTTATGCTGCTGACTGTACATACACCTGTCAGCTATCGTTTGACCCAATTGGGCCTTGACATCTCCTGTCAAAAACGCGAAAATAGTTTTTATTACCTACCAATAGGTTCAAATTGAAAAAAAAATGCAGTGTTGCCAGGAATCGATAGCTGACAGCTGTATGTATTTACTTCGTTAGTATTTAAATGAGTAAGTAATTAAATGGGCTAAATACTAGAACTATTAATGCCTACCTACACAATGTAAAATATTATAAATAATTATTTATATTGATTTGTGTAATTTTGTTACAATTTAAATACTTTTGTCTTCGTGTTTTTATGTAATTTCCCTGTTTTTTTAATTATTTTTAAACAATCAGACTAATTATCAATTGAGGTGTCATAATAATATAAACTAACTATTAAAATACAACTGGTAAAGAATAAAATTTACGAAACTCACTAGATTTTAATTAAAAAGCCTTTCTAATGAATGTGACTGCAATGTATTCATTACGACCTCCCCATTTCTGAACTAATTGATAATATACATGTATCTGTCACTAAGATGCTTAAAATTGTGCCTTACATAGATAAAGTAAGGTTTCTAATTAAGAATTCGTTCTTAAGTGTTCCGTACACAAAGGATGCCAACACCGTCTTTCTATATGTCTCCAAGTGCTCTACTTTTTAACATCATAAACTGGTTGAAATTTCTACGGAATTCTATACCAACAAGTAAAAAAATACGTATAAGTTTCAAACTTGACTGCGTTATTGTTTAACTCTTAAAACAACAAATAGAAAATACACCGCCTAATGTATACTACATTCGAACGCCTAGAGTACTTTAGAGGATTATCTAGCGTCAGTCAAACTCGCTCTTGCAAAGTGGGTGACAACCAACGCATCAACTCCCCATTTAAAGAAAATGCATTTAAACAAGCATGCATTTAAGCAAATAACTTGCGATAAAAATATGTAAGCTTACCTCAATACAATACTGTATTCTTAAATAATGAATCTATTGTAACTGCCTACGTAATTATTCGGTACATTATTTAACTAGCGAGGGTCCATCCCAGATCTTCATACATTGCTAAGCCGCAGCCATTGAGGAAAAGCAAAATGAATCTAAATTTCATCATAAACCTAAGGTGCTATATCACAAATTATGTTGGATCTGTGTATCAGCAATACAGTAACAAGGCTTTGGAGACCAAAAACATTTCAAGTATTTTATTGCCTACTCTATGACTGAGATAGTGATCTATCTGGTATGATTACCATAAACTAGTCGGTAGTCGGTTTTACCACCAAACACCTATAGTCTAATCGCTTAGCCAATAAACACTGTGTTGGTACATTTTGACAGAATTAAACCAACAATCGAAAGATAAAGAACCAATATCGCCCTATGCGGGTAATTTTATTTCACAAAAATGCTATTCGCTCCAAAATAATGGGGCAATAAAATGGAATGTAGGTAATATGGCGTAGCCTTTTATCGAAAATGCCGTGCTTTTGTAGTATTGTTAGTTCATTCGTGGGAAGTGAGGGGTTCTCAAAAAGAACAAATACAAATTAATAATTTTAAATATTACTAGCATTGCGCGCGGCTCCACCCACGTGGAAAGTTTCCGGGATAAAAGTCTATAGCACTCAGGAGTAATGTAGCTTCCTATTAGTGAAAGAATTTTCAAAATCGGTCCAGTAGTTCCTGAGATTAGCGCGTTCAAACAAACAAACAAACAAACAAACCAACAAACTCTTCAGCTTTATAATATTAGTATAGATTACAGGCGTATACCCGTATTGGCTTGGGAATCGGCTTTCTCTTTTATTTTATTTACAGATTCTTAGTTAAGTGACCTCAATAATATTGACATTAAAAATCTATATTTCCAAAAAGTAGAAGTTAGAAGCAGTTGTATAAAACAAGATTAATGACGAGGAGTCATTTCTTTTCTTTATAAATAGTCATGAATGAATAGAAATTTAGTTGTTTAGACAGGCGAAAGAGTTTTCCTGTGCATTTTCGAGATAAAAGTGGCAGATAGTATGCAAATAGGACTTGGTATATCTATAAACCAAATATCATCTAAGTACAAGCGCTTTAGATGTGCTATTCAAATCCAAACATCCAATAAACCAATTTTTTACTCTTTAATATAATCATAATTCCTAAGTCCCAATAAACTAATATACAACCTACCCACATCCACAGATGCTGTCATCAAGCCAATCCCAGTTATCAAATTTATATCCAGACTTCCTCGTCGCCTTTATGATAGGCTTGACGATAAATGTAAATAGCCAGTATTTGTCCAAAGAAAACATTTGCATGGCCTAGGAAAGCTACACAAGGCACAGAGTGAAACCACGGAGCGTATCTTTTAGTTCCTTTGAAGGACGTTTCAAGTTTTATTCGTGGCAGATAGCGTGAAGTGCCTACCCGTCTAACGCAAAGGCTCATAAAGCTGAGTTACATTTTGAGGGGGAAATATTTTGAATACGCAAAATGTAAACAGTATGTACACGATTGTTATGGTAAAGTGAATGGAAGATAAAAAGAAAGGCCTGTTTTAAACAATGTTTACATAAGACTATGTTATAGACGTCGATTTTATTTTAAGTTTCTATTAGGATACTAGAATTTATATAACAATTGAGGTAAACAAAAACATAATCATCTCGTTCTTGAGTTATCTTCGTATTTCATCCATAACTTTCTACGCGATAAATCTGAGTTATTAGTTACAGTTAAAGCTGCCACTCGTGAATGTTATCAAACATAATAATATTAACTCACAACTCAACTGCCTATGAGTAAGATGAAAGTGAACACATTGTTCTGCAACGTTAATGTGTTAAAAGTCTGCTGTTGCCATATAAATATTGCGACAGTGGTGACTCAGTCTGTGAAACCTACGTTATGCAATGACATTTGCTGTGTGCTATATAGCGTATTAAAATTAATATCTACCCACATGCTACATGATTTAAAGAAATATAATACATATAGCTCGGTTTAAAACAACAATGGATACCTATGTAATTGTTAACGCCCACAGTGCGTTGTCAGTCGCGCATGCATGCAAAAAATAGGTATCTTCCTTTGATTGTCTTTACTTGCAACTTAGTCAGATACATAATACAAACAAAATAATTCAAGGTTATTTTAAACCGATGTCAATTTTTAATAAATTAATATTAGATTTCATTATGTAACACAAAACCAGATTCACAAAACAGTATCGACAAAATGTTGTTTACAATATTATTATAACTGCAATCAGTATCACAATGTATGAAATCACATTATAACTATCGTTCTTCAAGGCCAGAAGTCAGCACTCCGGCAAGGTCGATAATCAAAACATGACTAATAAACTTGTCTTTTGATAAATTGGAATAGAAAAGTCAAATGGCAATCGTTCATCTTCTCTCAGCTAATAATATTTTTTTACGAAGCACGCGCTAAAATCTTTAATAATAACTGTTAACTAAACTTCTACAGTTTTTATATAAAAAGCATATAATATTATGTGTAATGATTTCTTAAGATCAGATATTATTTTTATATCATAATTGAAAGATGTTTGGAGAGCTAAACTTTTACGCCTATCAACTCCCAAGATCGTATCGCTCGGACTTTGCAATATTATCTTGTCAATAATTAAGATTAACCGCTGATGCGTTCGACGGTAAGCGTAGAAAAATTTACTAAAGATCATAATTTTTGTCATCATAAAATGAAATACTATTTACTGTACTAATAAAATATTAAGGCCCCGTTTTTTCAACCGTGGCCATCTTTTTCTCCGGATCTTATTAAGCTGGACCCGCTCGCAGAGCTGCGAGTGCGCCGGCGCGGCGTGAGGCGTGGGACGTGAGGCGTGAGGCGCTGCAAGCGCGTCCAGCTTAATAACACCGATGATTACCCTAACCCTACCCACAGTTGAAAAAACCCGGTCTTAATATCCTAATACTGCAATCAAAAAGACGGATATGTAGTTAAAGCCTTAACGGATGCAAAATTGTAAAATTAACACCCCAGTTACACTAACATCAAAATAATTTTCATTAGGTAGGTACGCAAAATTAGAAAGCAAAGATCGCTTCGCACAGCTACATATAAATTATACTTACATTCTCTGACGTAACTCTTGCTGTCATAGTAGCAGAGGACCTTCCTTGGAACCGAGGCTGGAGTAGCCGCGGCCACGGCGAGGACGCCGGCCAACGCAATCAAAATCTTCATTATAATAAAATTAGTTTGACTGATCCCCACGAAGTGTGTGTGGCGAATGAGAGTTGAGCCGCAAGCCGCTTACGAGTTGACATAAGGTCAAAGAATAAAGATGACACCATCGGCGAGTTTCAACGAATCTTATCTGTTGTTGTTGATTTTTAAACTTGTGAGCCCTGACTTGTGTTTTATAAGGTTAAACGTGATAGATTAATACGCCGTGAATGTGGCGCATGGGGATCTAATTGATTTAGACTTCAACGTTAGGTAATCATGGAATGCTTCTAACTGAAATTTTTACGTGGTTATTTTTATACAATTTTAAATGTATCATACATAATAATAAAGGTGGGGCAATTAGCAATAAAGATATGATTAAAATGTATATACATTTCTATTTAACGGGCATACTTTTGAGTTCTTATGCTAACAAGAGATATTGATCCTTTTAAGAAAATTGAGATTTGTGCCTTTGTTATTATTCGTCTTACACGTCTATACATTTTTGTATTCTGTGACATAATGATGATGTCATCGGCATTACACGGTAGTCGACAAAAAAGGTTTTCGATACAAAACAAGTTCATTATACATAAATCTGTAAGGAAATCGGTTTTCACTGGCTTTATTTCTTGTTCTGGAGTATAATTGTCCACAGTTTTGAAGATCAATATTCTATAGAAGACTAATTTGAATGTTCCTTTTTCAAATTATTTTCACTGAATGCCAACATATCTCGGCCATTTTTTATCTTTAAATCCATTCTTCACACTCCATTTACTGCATAAACTCTTCACACTAAATTGTACGAGTTCGGATTCTTCAGAGAGGTTGATCTGGTCCGGTTTCTTACAACCTGCCGTCACGGCAGACACGGCAAGCCAAATCATTTTTGAAACATATTTGACAAAATGTGATGTACCGACCCCACATTATACTGGAATTAGGGAAGGTGGAAGAATGCTAGTTGACTCTTACTTTTGCATATTTAAAGAGATAACTCATTTATTCAATATGTATATATGAGGCTAACAATTCAATAAATCCAGATACTTTAAAAGGGCTTCGTTATAACAAAACACTACTTAATGAAGTAGCTATATTTCATTAAGTAATGGAAGTCAAATTATCTGTAATTAGGTAAAAATAGGCCATTGTCTAATAGCTAATATATTACAGTATAATATTGAATATACACTCAATTGAGTATTACTCAATTTTATATTGTACGAGCTTCCGGGATAAAAAGTAGCCTATAGCACTCAGGAGTAATGTAGCTTCCTATTAGTCAAAGAATTATCAAAATCGGTCCAGAGATTAGCGCGTTCAAACAAACAAACTCTTCAGCTTTATAATATTAGTATAGAAGATAAAAATTGCGTATAATATTCTCAATTCTATAATTACTTAGTACTACTGATTACTGAATGATAAACAATTTAAAAATTTCTTAATCTTAGCACATCGGAATTACTCAATTGGATACCTACATCCGAAAAGAAACAATTTAACAGTCTAATGGACTTAAGCAGGGACGTCGGATTCTTTGGAAACCGCCTTACTTTAGAAACTATTTCTGTACGTACTTTCTAAACGTAACAACTTAATTCAGTTGTTATGGAATAAAGGACAAATGGGCTAATATTGCATACCAAAAGTAAAGTACCTATTACCAAAAGTGGAATATTATACATACTACTTGTTTCCTTAAAGTTAATGCAATTAAATCAGATATAAAGTATGAACTCGATACAACACCAAATAATGGAAGAAGTAATTTAATTTGTTTATTGAATTTATTTACCTTTTTTTTTAAAGAGCAGAGTTGCCAGGTCTAGTTAAAAACAATTCTTTACGCCCTCTGGCGCAACAAGATATTACAGTGTCTCGCTTAGAAACATATAAAAAATAAAAGAATACCTAACTATTTTTCTGTTTCTGACAACAATTGGTCAAATACTGGCTGTATTTTTAGCAATTTCGACACAGGCGTGTATGCCCGTCGCACTGTATGCATAGAGGGAAAACTTGAACATATTTGTGCAAAACATTCCGACCTTGTGTTGGACTTACATTGGAAATTTTCCTAGCTAACTTACGTGTGTTCTTGGCTAAATGGAATTTAAGGCTAATAATGAAGGTACCGTTAAAACGATGGAATAATTTTAGAGTTTGGAGCAGATCTGTCATGAGGTATTTTAAACAAAATCGGCGTATCTCGAGTGGGCAAATTTAAATACTCACTGTTCAGGATTTCGTCCGAAGACACTTTCTTATGTGTCTTCGAACAGAAGTTCCGAAAAGAATTTTAGAATCATCGTCTATAGTGTGTATAATACATTTTTTTTCTCTTGGTAGGTTGAGACTGCAACGACCTAATAAATCATCCTCAATTTGCTTGGTTTTATGAGTTTCAACTCAGACTCTTAGTCACAGGACTTTAAGTTAATGTAGACTACAAATTATATTAAAGTTTCCAAACAATATATTATTAATAATACTTGTGTAATTTAAAAAAATCTAATACTTACAAATAACTAGTTAATTCTCTCCGCTCGTATAAGAAACCATTTATAATTCCCTCGGAAATCAAAAATAAAGTTAGTGCATAAAATCTTTGAACCCCCGAATCATCTTTATTTATTTAATGTCAAGTCCACCATCTTGCAATTCAAAGTAAATGCCATTTTCCTATTCAGCGCCCAGAAACGCCTCAATAACACACCATATCGATTTTTATTTTTTATACAATTTCACGCCGTAAGAAATTGCTTAATCTAAAAATCGCAATAAATTTGTTTGCTGATTTTTGTTACGGCCATATACCTACTTCTAAAAAGTTACAGGATACTTAATATAAACTTTAGAACCACATTTTACCTTACGCATTGAATTTCAAAAATCTTCCAGTGGTACTCCTTGCCTACGCCATAAAGTGAACCTTTGTGTAAACGATTTTCTAGGTTCAAGGGCTTGGAGTGAGCGTTCTCAAGTCTCTGGTTTAATAAGTCAGGATTTTTATTTCCATTTATAGAGGTAGAGGACTCATGTAGATACTGCAAATGCGTAAGGCAGTTATTTAGTTAACCAGTTCCCTGTTGAATACTTACTCACGGATTTTTTTTAAAGTTGGTACCTACGATTTGGCTACGGCTTAGCAAAGTGATAGTTTTCCGGGGTCAGCTAGCTCATAATTAGTTGCGGCGTAATGATAACAAAACAACCTATCGAACTAATTAAAATCAAATATGTATCTTGTTGTTTGGGTAACCAAATTCGATAGAAACACAATTGATAAGCGTCCAAACATGCGTAGGAACTATAATCTACAAACTGGTCAAAAATGTCGAGCGTGATGATAGTACCTAATTAATTTATTAATAATACGTAGTACTTACTATTCAGTATTCTGTAGTAATAATAAAATATTTACATACATTATGGGATACCTAATACCAAAATAGAGAAATGCACCGTAAGACAAGTTAGTATTTTTTTAAATTAAGTACCTATTTTATAGTCCCTGCATTCATTTGATGAAACGTTTTGAGGCTATTTTTTCGAGTCGCAATTAATTTGATTTTTTGAATTATGTAACTCAATTTGTTTGTAAAATTGCAATATCGATTTTTTTATAATTATTTATTTATTATTTATTTATATATTATACAGGTGGTAGGTCTCTCATTATGTAAGAGGCTGTCTGGGTGGGTACCACCGCAATGTCTATTTCTACCGCTAAGCAACAGTGCGTGCACTGTTGTGTTTCGGTTTGAAGGACATTGTAGCCAGTATAACTACTGGACATAATGAGACTTAACATCTTATGTCTCAGGATGACGAGCGCAGTGGAATGCCACACAGTACTTTGTAAGTCAAGGTGCTGGATGGTGTTGCTACTGTTTATGGGTGGTCGTATTGCTTACCATCAGGTGAACGGCATGCAGGTCTCGTCATTCAATGCAATAAAAAAAAAATCGAATGTTGTTACACATTAGTTATATATTGTTATGAACACGTTGTTATTTCTCTAACATAATATATATTCCAGTTACCTACCCATAATAAACAAAAGTATTTGTATTGCATGATGACAAAAGTATTGTTCTCTTGGTTGATTTTCTGAGTAATGCTACAGTATACCTACCTATAGTCTGAAATCTCAGCCACATAGTAATTGTTTTCCTTAACCGGTTGGCCGCATACTATAACGACCATGAATTCGAACAATATTGTCTGTGACATTAATTCAAATTTGTTTCTTTGTACTTATTTTTTTCGATTTTTTTACCCAACGCATTTTTTTCTAGTCCTCTTTTGTAAAATACCTTACCTTGCCTAGAATTAATATTTGCGTTATAAGCTTTAAGAGAAAACCGACTGCAAGATGTTTATATCTAAAGGCTTGTTTTTGAGGTTTGTCCGACTATCTCTACTGCATTGCAATCATACTTGTCAGATAAGCTAAACTAATATTATAAAGAGGAAACTTTGATTAATTATATACCTAGATAGAGTGACGCACTGCAATGAAACTATAACAAACAGGCCAACTTTTCTTAAGCTAGTAAGCGTAACGGCTGTGTCATACGCTATCGCTGCATAATTCTGCGTATCCTTGTGTGCGCGCATAATGATACCAGTTATCATATGGTTTCTATTAAAACGGGGAGAAAAATATATCCATGAACATGGACCTATAAAAAAAGGCGGACGGAATTTCGCTACACAAAAAACTGAAGCACCCAAAGTATGTCAGCTTGCCTGTACGCACGAGTATCGCGCACACATTCACACCAAAGTATGTCGATCGGCCGCCATTACGCAACAAACCTCAATTGAATGAAGTCGTTGTAAGAATAAAAATAAATAATTAAAATATGCCGTCTTATGTGGTTAAATGCTGTCAAAATCACAGTGGTTCCAAGAACAAATGTCACAGGATCACATTTCATAGGTAAATTAGTAATGTATCACTTATTTGATCAACATTCATTGATATTTAAAATTATTTGTTTTTGTAACACAAAACCTCAGCCTACAATTCCAGTGTTGTCAACTATTTGACGGGTAAATGACCCCGAAGTGTAGGAGACGTGATTTTTTTTTGTTTCAAATACGATTTTGTTTTTTAAACTAAATAGGTATAGGTTGTTATTAGGTATATGTTTTTTTAGGTTTCCTACAGGAAATGAAGTATGGAGGAGTGATTTAATTAATATAATAAGAGAGTGTAGATCATAAAATAAATCTTATTAAATATATTGCAGAAAAACATTTAACAATTAGATTTCATCACATATTGAAAGAAGAGGGCATCTCAAAGACCTACACAAGTAAGAGGTAGTTATACATAAAGTTAACGCAAGATAGAGAATAAAAAAAAAAAGAAATGCAAATTAAAGAAAGTTTAATTATTTACGTTGTTTGATTTAGCCTTTTGACTGCCTCGATGGCGTAGTTGTATTACGTTATGACTGCGATGCTGAGGTCTTGGTTTCGATTTTCGGGTCGGCCAAAGTGATATTGGGTTTTAAATTCAGTACCAGCCCGGAGTGTGGAATTCGTGTCCGATATGGCGATAGGCTCGCCCCCTATCATATCACGGGACGGAATACGCCCGGCGAAAACTGGGGGCACTAGTTGCGCCTCTGCCTACCCCTTCGGGAATAAAAGGCGTGAGTGAGTGTGTGCGTATGATTTAGCATTAGTTAGGAAACATAATTTTATTGTTTCGGTAAGACTCATTCATTTCTACACACCTACTAATCACATATGTTTGGCTATTATTTATCACGGTAATTTCAAATAAAGCTAAATAATATATAAATTAATTAATTATAATTACATCTTGCAAACAATAAAATTATTGAAACGACTTTCAATAAAACTAACCTAAAATTGGAAAAATAGTATAGTGTAAACTAGTGTTAAAAATTGGGGAAATTTTGTTTTTTATGGCAATCATTCATTTACGCAAACATAGTTACGCCGCCGCCATTGCTGTGCTTCAGTTTTTGTTTAGCGAGAGTCCGTCCGCCTTTTTTTATACGTCCATGTCCATGAAAAACAATAAAAAATAATTCACTGGGACTCATTTAGCGGGGAACTATTCGCCTCTATTTTTTTCTACGCCTTTGAAACGTTCAGTGTCTGTCTAGGTATATAATTAATCAAAGCGAGGAAAGATTTGTAGTTTAATATGTTTTTGATTTTAAAAATTCTTTCGCCAGTTGGTATAGAGCAACACTATCAGCAAACTAATATAGTTAAATAACTTAGGCCTAAGACTTAGGCTATTTTTTATTCCGGGAAAATACTTATAAAGCGGGACTTTTATCCCAGAATAACTTATTCACGCGGGCGGAACCGCGAGCAAAAGTCTAATTATTAATAATTTAATAATATATCCTGGAACTTGACTTTCATTACCATTTTTCTCCTGTGATTTTCCAGTAGTCAAGTATAAAATAGGAAATAATGTCTTCATCTTATTCTGAAGCTAACTTTCATGACTTCTTGTTCGAGATTATGTTGATTTTAACCCGATAGGTAAGTATTTAAAATCAATGCTTTCAAAATATTAGTCACGACTCACGTGTTAGTAAGTACCTACGTATCATGATTTTAGTGGACATATAACTTTAAAACTTGAGCAGAATAATAGGTGTTATGACGTAATCTTCGAATGTAAATTGAGATAGTGTGAATGAACGACAATTTATTCAATTAATTTATTAAGAATCAGTAGCAATTGTCTTTATTGCCATAATTAGCCTATATTTAATTACTTTACAATTTACAAGTTGCGGTTATTTGTGTCTGTGTAGTCATCGACGAGACTAGAAAAAGGTATTTTGATATTCTTCCCAATTTGTTTCTCTGTGCCCCCTGGAATTGCAGATGTTCATGGGCGGCGGTGATCACTTACCATCAGGTGAACCGTATGCTGGTTTGCCCCCTATATCATAAACAAAATAAAAACAAATAACCCATTCAAGACTAACAAACAATGTTTTATTAAACATGATTGATTTCTGGCCCATCACTCGAGTTTTGCTAATAATTGACCTATATTTTCCAAAAAAACTGTTTTAATAAACAATATTGTTAATTATTCATGTTTTCATAAATTCAAATAGATCTGTATACAACTTAATCGCGTTGATAAGCGTGTTAATGAAAACGATAACGTAATTATTCGAAGTAGTCAATTAGTAGGGATTTGTTCTCATAACTGGCATTATGTCATCAAGAGGCCACGTCAGCGCGGTCCGATGCTCTAAAACGTTTGCATTCACCGGTTGAATTCACATGCAACCTAGTCCATTCAAATTTTAATAAGGACGTAACATGAACTTGAACAAATAAAAAATATATCTAATTGAATAAATAGGTATAAAATCTCATTGTTGAATGTCGCGGATAGGTTATCACCTTCGGGGCATAATTATTTTTTGCAGAAAGTATATCATAAACAAAACAGTTCAAAGATCTGTCCAAGGTTGAGAATTATGTAATAAGTATACAGACTAGAAAAATATGCACCTAACATCTAAGAATATAATAATAATATAATAATAATAATACCAGCCCTGTATTAAATACTGCCCACTGCTGAGCACGGGCCTCCTCTACTACTGAGAGGGTTTAGGCCTTAGTCCACCACGCTGGCCTAGTGCGGATTGGCAGACTTCACATACCCTCGAAATTCTTATCGAGAATTCTCAGGTATGTAGGTTTCCTCACGATGTTTTCCTTCACCGTTAAAGCGAACGATAATTGATAAACAATACACACATAACTTCGAAAAATCAGAGGTGTGAGCCTTGGGTTTTGAACCGCCGGACATTGTCTCGGCAGACCGTTCCATTCCCAACTAGGCTATCGTCCACTTCTAAGAATATCATGACTTATTCATAATATTTAATGTGTAGGTAGTTTAAAATCTACACTCTGTTACTTTGTACGTGTTACTATCAGATTTATCATGTTGGTAGTAAGTAGTAAGGGATTCACCGATACTGGAGCAGGTTCGACGGCCGGTCCGCGGCGCTCCGGCGGCTAATGGTCGACGTTTTCGATTGCTCCAGATTCGGCCCGCGGCACCCGCGAATAAATCCGCGGATTACTTTAATACCTACCGCGAATTAATTTGATACCTACCGCGGATTAATTTGATACCTACCGCGGATTAACTTGATACCTACCGCGGATTAATTTGATATCGACCGCGGATTACTTTGATAACACCCGCGAATAAAAATTATATCGTCCGCGGAATCCGTTTCATATCACCCGCGAGGTAGGTATGAACCACGAATTTGTTCATGGTCTACGGTTCCCTTAAGCTTGTACTTTTTCCCTGTTCGTTGTGCTTTTAACTTTCTACTTTCTATCGGCGATCCTTTTTTTTATTTGAAGGATGCAAAGGTCTTTGTCGCGTATTTCTATTAACTCGTGTTTCTACGCAAAAGCCGTTTAAAATTACTTAATAGTTACCCTTTACGCATTACGAGCATTGTTTATGATAGATAAAGCAACATTTTCCCTGTTTCGTTGTGTTATTGACTTTCTACTTTCTATCGGCGACCCTTTTTTATTTGAAGGATGCAAAGGTCTTTGTCTCGTATTTCTATTAACTCGTGTTTCTACGTAAAAGCCGTTTAAAATTACTTAATAGGCACCCTTTACGCATTACGGGCATTGTTTATTATAGATAAAGCAATCGTTACAATACACCATACCTTTCTCAAATTCTAGGTAAAACCCTTTGGGTCTTCTCATTGTCATAATAATTACGGTTCCCATTATTCACATTACCTGATATTACGTATTCAACGGAACATTTAAGGTGAAAGTCGAAACATGTTGGATCTTGTCTGCAAGGAAACAATACTCCCTCTCCATATAAAAGACCGACGCAAAATCACATGGTATCGTATTCCACTCTGTGCTCTGCTCGAAGTGTGATCTCCAGTTGTTTGTAACAGTGAAGTGATAGTAAAATTGTGAAATAGTTAAATAGTGAAAGTGTTATAAAAATGAATGTAAGTACCTTTATATACTTTGATCTAAAAGTGTTGTAACCAGATGTTTCATTAATTGTTTATGCCATGTGTTGTCCACCAGGTTAATACATTTTAGCTATCTTTGATGTCTTATTAATTTATCATTGTTACTAATGTGTACATGTATACTTCGCATATCTATAAGTATTTATCATACAGTACTTACTTAACCGATAATTAAAACAGTTTCATTTCATTTTGTTACAGTTTTCTGAAAATACTTTCAAAAACTACTATTATGCTGAAGAAATCGACGAACCTAGTGATGAAGAAGGTACACTCGCCTTTAAAGTCAAAAAAGCGATATTAGCAAATAAAAGACCGATCGAATGCAACAGCATTGATGAGTTCTTCGAAAAACCAAAAAAGAAGAAGACAACAACAAGAAAGTCATCCAGTGTTGGTCGATCGACGAGCGGTGGTGTTTCATACATCCGATCAAACAGCGATGACAACAGTTCTGCATCACATCTCATAAAAATTGAGGTGTATGAAGTGAATAAAATAAAAAACATCGCACCGACGGAACATTGGAAACACGCTGATGTGCGAGTTAAATATTACGCGGAAAACGACAGTGATAAGAACTTGCAAAGTGTCAAGGACACTATATACAATATAACCAAACAGTTGGCTAGTAAGGACGATTGTGTGAAATATTTTATAGACACAGACAAATGAACAAAAGTGCCAGTGCGTGTCAATGTTTTAATATCATAACTTTAATCATATGCTTTGTACTACTATTATTGAAATAAGAAACTATTATTGTATTAACTGTACTTAAGAATCTACCTGTTTAAATTTAACTTACATTGTATTGTATTTAAACTTTGTACTCTTTTAAGTTACATACTTAATAGATTAATTTGTTTTTGATTCTAGAACTCTTTGTGAATTGTGTTATTGCTAAGTATTATTGTAAATAGTTATAAGTCTTTTTAGTGTTTTTTCATGCTCATGCTTACGATTGTAAAGTTATTGGGAACATTCATAAATTGTTTGGAAAAAAGTGGATAGCTTAGAATGTAATTACATTGTTTTGGGTAGTATATAAGCGTTGAAATAACTTTTAAAAATACTG
Organism: Sphinx pinastri; assembly: GCA_947568825.1. Classification (NCBI taxonomy): domain Eukaryota; kingdom Metazoa; phylum Arthropoda; class Insecta; order Lepidoptera; family Sphingidae; genus Sphinx; species Sphinx pinastri. The sequence goes on along the minus strand of OX387614.1, from coordinate 18,369,021 downwards.
ACACATTCCTTACCATGGATACAAGCTGTGATTTATACAACATGGAACTCGTCGCACTTCTCGAAAATATCGAATCAATGGATCTGATGTCATCGCAATACGACAAAGAACTGTACGAGCTCTGTGATAAAATGGAACAAAGACAAGTTGAAACGTGAGTAAAACATTTTTTATTATTTTAAGACTAGTTGCAACATGTTTTGGGAATTCATGAAGAGGGGATACACTTAAAGTATTTATAATGGTTCGAACATCTTGCACAATCATTCAACTTGTTTCTTCCGTTTATATTTTTAACATTGAAGTGCAACCAAAATGTACCACTCACTTGATATTTCTAGTTTATCTCAGAGTGAGATTGCAAGTTTCGATAAAAAGATAATTTTACATAAATATCATCGTTTCATACGGTTTTGGTATATATTAAATGTTTTGCCAGAATCAATGTTGGGAGATCCTGATATTTCTCCTTATTATACACCATGTAGACATAAAATCTCAAAACAAACTCATTCCGATGAGGATGATATTGATGGTGTATTATCAATGAAAGCATATTGTTTGCAGTGTAAATAACAAATAATGTTAGTATCTATTTAAATAATAGAAACATAGTAGCATATTTATTTCGTGAGATAACATTTTTTTAACAGTTTTCTTATCCATCAGATCTATGCAGAATGGAGAAGGCAGCAGGAAAAGATTAGCGCCAACTGAATTGTTTGAAGAGGATCCATTAAAGAGAAGAAAAAATATTCATCTTGAAGCTCCTTCGACATCTACATCGTCGCTGGATAACATTTTAAATGTAAGTACAGAACAGCATAATGATAAAATTGAATGTCCTGAGTGTCACATATATGTATCAAAAAAATATATGACCAGTCACTATAAGAGCAATAAACATAAAAATAATTTAATTAGAAGAGATAATAATCTACCTAATGTTCAATTCATTGATAGTGCTTTCGGTAATAGAATTATTACATATCGAGTGAAATCTAGTTTAGTTTCTGATACACAGCTTGAATCACCTGAATTATTTTTACAAAATATTAAAAAAATAATTTATACATTACTAGAACGATCTATCTTAGAATATTCTGTTGTAAAAGTTAATTTTATTCTCAATGCGGATTTCACACAAGAAACAAAAAATCTACACAATGTTTTTGATTTTCAAATTTCAAACTATCTTGTTTGTCAAGGTGATGACAAAGATATTATTTTCTCATCTATAATTACCGAAATAACAAACAAAATGACCAATTTCCAAAAAAAAGGTAGTGGATGGAGTTTAGTTAAAATAAATCACTTGGATATGAATATCAACAAATTTAACCCATTGCGTGGATCTTCATACATAGACCTACCGTTAGATATAAAACATAAGAAAGCTGTAATCAATGTTCAAAATAACGATCACGAATGCTTTCGTTGGGCAGTTTTGTCAGGATTATTTCCAGCTACTCATAGTTCCAATAGGGTATCATCTTATGTAATACACAAAAACAAACTAAAATTTGATAACCTATCGTTTCCTATAAAAATTAATGACATCCATAAGTTTGAAAAATTAAATAGTATAAGTATTAATGTTTTTGGATTACAATATGATTCAATAAGCAAATCAAATAAAGTTGTGGGTCCATTACACTTTACGAAACACCGTAAAAATACTCACTTAAACTTATTGTATATATCTCAAGGTTCTAAAGGTCATTTCTGTTATATTAAAAACCTCTCGAGATTATTATCTAAACAGTTATCGACTTCTGAACATGCAGTTCATATTTGTGATGGGTGTTTATTAAATTTCACGTCATTAGATAATTTAAAACGACACCAAGAAAATGACTGTTTCAATGTGTGCACAAATTTACCATCGGAAAACGATAGAAAAAGAAACTGGTTTAATGAATTAATACCATCAAACCACATTTCATTTAACAACTATGAACGTAAATTAAGAGTTCCATTCGTTGTGTATGCTGACTTTGAAGCATTTTTAAAACCAATAGAGAGTTGTTCTAACAATCCAAATCAATCATCAACTGTTAATATTCAAAAACATGAAACGTATAGTTTTGGGTATTATGTTAAATGTTCTTATGATGATAATCTTTCAGTATATAGGTCTTATACAGGGCAAGATTGTGCGCTAAAATTTATGCAATTCATTTACGCAGATTTAGAAAATATTTGTAAAAAGAATTCTTTTGTCAAATCACCATTACCGTTAACTGAAGAAAATAAAATAAATATCAATCAAAGTGAGTCTTGTTACATTTGTGCTACTAAATTAAACGTGGATAGAACAATATCTTATAATTGGCATACTGGTGCATATGAAGGTGTAGCTCATAGAGTATGCTCTCAGAAATACAAAGCTCCTAATTTTGTGCCAGTGTTTTTACATAATTTAAGTAATTATGACGCTCATTTCATAGTGCATGGTCTTGATTTCGAGAAAGGTGACATTGAACTTATTCCTGAGAACAAGGAAAAATATATTTCTTTTTCTAAAGTTTTACAAATCAATAACAGAGTTATAAAATTACGATTTCTTGATTCTTTTAAATTTATGTCAAGTAGCCTTAACAAATTAGCTCAGAACTTATTACTTGAACAATTTCGTGAACTCAAATTAAAATATCCATGTGAAGAAGATTTTAAACGTTTAATAAGAAAAGGTGTTTATCCATACGAATACATGACGACATTTGATTCTTTAAAAATAACTTCTCTTCCCACTCGCGATCAATTTTATAGTTCTTTAAATGATAGTCACATTACAGAAAGTGAATACCATCATGCTCAAGACGTGTGGAATCATTTTAATTGTAAAAACATGGGTGAATATTCAGACCTGTATTTAAAAACAGATGTATTGTTGTTAGCAGATATATTTGAAAACTTTAGGGATGTCTGTCTTAAAACATACGGTTTAGATCCTGCCCACTATTATACAGCACCTGGTTTAAGTTGGGATGCTATGTTAAATTTTACCAAAATAAATTTGGAACTTTTAACAGATATCGACAAGGTTACGTTTATAGCGAATAATATTCGGGGGGGTATATCACAATGCAGCAATAGACATGCAGTGGCAAATAACATGTTTATGTCGGAATACGATTCAGATAAACCATCTTCATTTTTGATGTACTTAGACGCAAATAACCTTTATGGTTGGGCTATGTCCCAATGTCTCCCAACAGGCAAATTTGAATGGGTCGATATAAATACAGATTTTAATATAGCCGATGATGCCAAACATGGTTTAATTTTGGAAGTAGATTTAGAATATTCAAAAAATTTACATGATTTTCATTCAGATTTTCCATTTTGTCCAGAAAACGTATGTTTAGGAAACAGCAAAGACAGGAAACTGATCCCAAATTTAAAAAATAAAAAAAATTACGTCATTCATTATAGAAACCTTAAGCAATGTTTAAAAAATGGTCTCCGATTGGTTAAAGTACATAGAATTTTAAAATTTGAACAATCCGCGTGGTTGAAAAGTTACATAGACTTGAATACTCATATGCGTTCATTAGCCACTTCAGATTTTGAGAAAGATTTTTTTAAACTTATGAATAATTCTGTTTTTGGTAAAACAATGGAAAATGTAAGAAAACGAGTTAATGTCAAATTAATTAATCATTGGTTAAATCGTGGCAAAACTCAAGGTGCTCAATCTTTGATAGCAAGACCAGAATTCCATAGTTTATCTATATTCTCAGAGAGCTTAGTTGCAATACAATTAAATAAAACTAACGTTTTATATAATAAACCAATTTACCTCGGTTTTTGTATTTTAGATATATCTAAAACATTACTATACGATTTCCATTACGATTATATGAAAATGAAATATCAAGATAATATTAAGTTACTATATACTGATACCGATAGCTTAATATATCAAATATTTACGCAAAATTATTATGCTGATATAAAACTTGATTTAGTCAACTACTTTGATACGTCCGACTATCCACCAAATAATCAATATGGTTTACCATTATTGAATAAAAAACGGTTAGGTTTTTTTAAAGACGAAAATAACGGTAAAATTCTTAAAGAGTTTGTAGGTCTTCGCTCTAAAATGTATGCAATGGATGTGCAGAATAAATGTATATGTAAAGCAAAAGGGATTAACAAAAGTGTAACAAAAAAATTTTGTCTTACCGATTATAAATCATGTTTATATGAAAAGAAAACGCAATACAGTGAAATGATAAGATTTAAATCAATTAAACATGCTATATATACACAAAAAATTAATAAAATATCTTTATCACACAATGACACAAAACGTTATTTAATAGAAAATTCAACAGATACTCTTGCATGGGGTCATTATAAAATAAAGGACATTTGATTTTATCAACGATTTCTGTACAACGAAAATATGTATGTTAATGTGTGTGTGTGTTTTAATTGTGGTTTTTAATAACTTAAAGTTCTGTCTTTATTATGTACTACCTTTTTTTATATTTTTTTACTATGACAACTGTTTTGTATAATATCATGAAAAATTAGATGTAAATTTTAATGTATGTAGTTAGTTATTTGTTATACCTGATTTAACTTTATTTTATAATAATTTTCTTACTGTAATATTTTTCAAAACAGCTATGAACTGTATGTGATCATTTTTCAAAGTATTTGTGTATGTAATCTTTGTATATAAAACAAAATCAAATATAATACATTCAATCGTAACTTCTAGTTTTATTCATTCCGAAACGCTTTTCGAGTTCACACGTGCATTTAAAAATGTTTCATTTTTATCATCCTTTTACTGCCATAGTTGCAGGTCCAAGTGGATGTGGAAAGTCTAATTTTGTAACAAACTTTATTAAACATATTAATGAGGTGTGCAACACAAATTTTCATCAAATTACTTGGTGTTTTGATGAAATGCAGCCCTTATATAATTTACCAAATGTAAACTATTATCAGGGTATACCAGATTTGAATATGTTTGATGGAAAGGAAGCTAACCTTATTATTATCGATGATCTCATGAGGGAATCTGATGGTCGCATTGTTGACATATTTACCAAAGGTAGTCATCATAGGAACTTGAGTGTATTTTACATTACTCAAAATTTATTTCATCAAGGTAAAGGACAAAGAGACATTTCTTTGAATTCAAACTACATAATTTATTTTAAAAACCCACGTGATAAAACTCAAATACGTTACTTAGCACGACAAGTATCACCAGAAAATAGCAAATTCATAGAAGATGCTTACAGAGATGCTACAAAAGAAGCACATGGCTATTTGATGATAGATCTAAAACAAGACACTTTTGACATGTGTCGAATTAAATCAAAGATATTTCCATCTGATGGTCATTCTACAGTGTACATTCCCACAAAAGAGTTTAAATATGTCAAGAACCAACCAATACCCGTCATTTACAAATGATGGATCGACGCTTAAAGACGCATGAACACTTATTAAATGCTCTTTATAAACTTAAACCAAAACATCAACAAGCTCTTTTAAAAGTCTGTAACGAAAACGAAATTAATTTTGTATGTGAATGTATTCATAACGTTTTACAAGGAAATATAAAACTTGAAGAAAAATCAAAGAGTAAACTAAAAAAGTATAAAAATCTACTACGAAAATTGGTACGTAAAAGTACAAATAAAATAAGAAAGAATATTATAGTTCAAAAAGGTGGTGCATTTCTTCCGATTATATTGGGTTCTATTTTGAGTGGATTGATAAGTGGACTAGTTTAAAAATGGAACACGCCAAAAAAATGCTGTTAGTTGATCCAAGCTTAATAGATAAGTTAAATCAAAAAAGAAATGAAAATCCTACCTCTCGTTTAGATAGTGAAATGGAAAAACTACTCGACAGTAATATGGATGATCGAAAAAAGTGTAAATTATACTTACAAATTTTACAAAGATATCTTCACTTTATGGAAGAAGATCGTCGTCCCATTGAACTCCCTATAATAACTTCAAATGACGATAACATTAAACCCACATCTGAAAGCTGGAAATTTTTTAATATAAATAATGATATCAAGAATAAAGATGAAGTTGTCAGTCAGACACTGAGTGATGAAGAGAAGCAACAAGAAAGTTTTACACTCGAAAAAAAAGAACCTTCCTACTCAACAAAACAAATTTTAAATTTAATACCAAAAACATATGTAAAAAAAGGTGAGTTGTTATTGAATTCGGTGTCACTAAATAAAAACAAAATTTATTGGAATGATGCTGGCACAGTGATTGTAGATAATGAAGTGATTCCTAACAGTAACATTATCGATTTAGTAAGCGATACACTGCGACCATTAAAAAACAACGACCCACCTGGTTGGGAAAAATTTGCTAAAGCGTTAAAGGATTTAAAAGTACCTTTAACATATATTGGCAATCCAAAAAGACGTGAGTACATAGCTCGACTTCAAAACGCCATCGAAGAACAACCGCCACAAAACACAGAGGTATATTTGACGCCAACGAGCGAAGATAAACACGCAAATAAAATTAAGAAAAAGATTGATTGGGAAAAATGGACCCCTTATTAGAATTAGATCAAATTTATTTTGATGTATCACACCCAGCTGGATATAGCAATATCGACAAATTATCAAAAGCTATGAAAGGTAAAATGAAAAAGGAAGAAGTTAAAAACTGGTTGCAATCCCAATCTACGTATACACTCCACAAACCAGTACATAGAAAATTCCCTCGGAACAAATACGTTCTCTCTAATCTCAATGAACTTTGGCAAGCTGACTTAAGCGACATGCGGACTTATTCTAAAGATAATAAAGGTTTCAACTACATTCTTTGTGTTATTGATGTTTTTAGTAAATATGCATATGCTAGACCCTTGAAAAAGAAAAATTCAGAAACCGTAAAAAAGTGTTTCGACAGTATATTTAATGAAGCTAATACTACACCCACTCACATTCAATCTGATAAAGGCACTGAATTTGTATCGAAAGATGTTCAAAGATACTTTAAAACAAAAAACATAAATTACTATACGACAAATAATCCAGACATCAAAGCAAGCATTGTAGAAAGATTTCAAAGAACGCTAAAAATGAAGATGTGGCGCTATTTTACACACAAGAATACACATAAATATATTGATATTTTGCAGAATTTGATACACTCTTACAATCATAGTTTCCATTCTAGTATTAAAATGTGTCCTTCAGATGTTAATTCTAATAATATAATGACAGTTTGGAGTAATTTATATGAAAAATCTGAAAAATCATCAAAAACTATACTACCTATGTTTCATGTCGGTGACCATGTCAGAATAACTAAATATAAACATGTATTCCAAAAAGGTTATGAATCTAATTGGAGCGATGAAATATTTGTGATTTCTTCTATAATAGAACGTACTCCGTGGCCCGTTTATACTATAAAAGATTTAGATGGTGAGGAGATAGTAGGAACGTTTTATGAACGAGAATTACAAAAGGTCATTTATGACCCCACCATTGAACACAAGATTGATAAAATAATTCGCTCTCGTTATTCTGGCAGCAGACAACAAGTGTTAGTTAAGTGGAAAGGTTATCCAAACAAATTTAATAGTTGGATTTTAGCTTCCAGTTTAAAAAAAATATGATTAAAGATTTTTATTTAACTTTACTTAGCAATAGTTCAATGGAATATTTTCCTGAGAACAAAACATCAATTTTTTCAACAAAATTACCCAAACCCATAATATTGGAAGGAGAATGGTGTGTAGGAATCGTTGAATTCCAATATCCATGCACCATGTTTACTGTTCAAGATCATGAGAATGTTATTTACATAACAAAAATCATGAAAATGCCCAATGAAGACAAACTATCTACAGTTTATTATAAGACCCACATACCTGCCACAAACTATGATAATATTAACCATATTTTATCAGCATTAAATAATATAAGAGAAAAAATCAAATTCCGCTACGATAATATATCTAAATTCGTTTCTGTTTCTGTGTTAGACGAATCAATAAAATCTGTAACATTATCTCCTAAACTAGGCTTACAGTTGGGATTTGAACCAAACAGAAACCTTGTTGAAAAGAATTTAGCTAAATGTCCAGCTAATTTACATTTAGGGTTACCATCTCAACTATTCGTTTACTGTGATATAGTTGAACCTCAAATTGTAGGTGATGTAATGACACCTCTTCTGAGAGTAATACCATTAGATCCTTCAAAATACATCTATGGTGCCAATAAAATGCATGTATTTTCACCTCCTCATTACTTATCGGTAATGCGAAGAGAATTCGATACCATTGAAATAGATATAAGGTCAAGCACCGGACAAAAGATACCATTTCAATTTGGAACGGTGTGTGTTAAACTACATTTTAAAAAATTATAATGCATTTTGAACGCTCCAACATGATATGTCCTTATCAACGCTATTATTCTCATCAGGCTGGTTCAGGTATAGGGGTGGTATATAAAGGGGCGCCTTATCAAAAAGGACATGGAATTGGTAGTTTTCTTGGGGGATTGTTTAGGTCAGTTTTACCATTATTATGTAGCGGTGTTCGATCTGTTGGTAAAGAGGCATTGAGCGCTGGTGTTGGTCTATTGACAGATATGGTTAGTGCGCGACCAATGGAAGATTCAATAAAAGCACGTCTTAAAGAAGTTGGTTCCAACTTAAAACGCAAGGCTGATGAAAAAATAGATAAAATCAATATGTCTGGATCCGGATATATAACAAAACGAAAACGTCTACCTGGAGTCAGTCCGTCGTTGACCGCGAAAGTGAAAGCTCTAAAAAAATCAAAAATTACTCAAAAACAAATCAAGGACATATTTTCTAACAATTAATCAAAATGTCTTTTTTACATAGTCATTCCTGTGAATGTATAAAGTCCGAATTGGATTTGTTTGCATTGCCGTCAACTCAAACTAGCATTGAAAGTGGAATTTGGATCCATTATAAACCAATTTCATCTCTTGCCGATGATGGTCCTATAGAATTTCAAATTCCTGGAGCAGGAGATGACTACATAGATTTATCTCATACGTTACTTCACTTGAAAGCGAAAATAGTAAATCAAGATAACACCAAACTAACCGCATCTACAGTCGTTGCTCCGGTGAATAATTGGTTGCACTCACTCTTCAGTCAACTTGATGTCTACTTAAATCAAAAACTTGTATCACCACCCAATAACACATATGCTTATCGTGCGTATATAGAAAACTTATTGAACTATGCTCCTGCAGCAAAAAAATCTCACCTCACCTGTGGTTTATGGTATGAAGATACAGCTGGAAAAATGGATTCCACCGATGATACTAATAAAGGATTTACTAAGAGGCAAGAATTATCTAGTGAAAGTAAAGAAATGGAAATGATTGGTCACTTACATGGTGATTTATTCAATCAAGAAAAATTTTTAATCAATGGTGTTGATATATGTGTTAAGTTAATTCGTTCTAGAGAAAATTTCAATCTCATGGCCTCTACAGGTGACCTTAAATTAAAGGTATCTATTACGGATGCATCTTTGATTATTCGTAGAGCACGAATCAATCCCAGCGTGTTACTTGCTCATCAAAAGGTCTTAGCTTCTACCACAGCTAAATACCCCATTACTCGAGCTGAAGTTAAAGTTTTAACAATACCATCAGGTGTTCAAGGAAAAACTCTAGATAACATTTTCTTAGGACAATTACCTAAAAGGTGTATAGTGGGATTTGTAAATAACGCTGCTTTCAATGGAAACCTCACTAAGAACCCATTTAACTTTCAAAATTACGACATCAATACTTTTAGTTTATATATAGACGGTCAACAAATACCATCAAAGGCTTTACAACCCTCATTTGAGAACAAAATTTTTACTTCAGTATATCATACATTGTTTTCTGGAACAGGTATACACTTTCTCAATGAAGGTAATGGGATATCCCGAGAACAATACGCTGAAGGGTATTGTATGTTAGCGTTTGATTTGACACCTGATTTATCAGCAAACTCTGCAAGTCATTGGAATCTTGTAAAGCATGGTAGTGTGAGATTAGAAGTGCGTTTTGAAACAGCTTTATCACAAACTATTAATTGCATTGTTTATGCGGAGTTTGATAATGTTATTGAAATAGATAAAAACCGCAATATTTCAGTAGATTATAGTAGTTAAGAACACAAAATTAACTGTTTAAGATTAGATTAAGCGTGAATAATGTAATTCAGATTTGTTGTTAGATTTAAGTTACCAATAAAACGAATTCATAAAATATTAAGTTCTTTGTTTAACTATAATCCTTGCAACCCCACAACAAGAGTCAACTTGGCTGATAAGTACCATAATAGTGTCTTGTTAACCTTATATGAGACATTACCACTTTATCATTCGACCTGATAAGATTCTGCAGCGATACGGTGAATAAAAATGAATACAATAGAAATACAGAATTACTTAAAGAAAATTGATCCAAGTATTGAATATAATGTATATGCAGCCAATCGTCTACCAATATATGTGGTAACTCCTACATACGTAGTTAGCAACTTAGACTCTGATAACAAACCAGGTTCTCACTGGGTCGCCATACACATAGATAAGAATGGTTTTGGACAGTACTTTGATTCATACGGTCGACCACCTCAAGGATACCACCGAATGTTTTTAGCGAGAAATTCTAGAATGTGGAATTACAATACAAGTCGAATTCAAAATGACTTTACTATAGTTTGTGGAGAGTACTGTTTAATGTATCTGTATTATAAATACTATGGTAAGAGTCTCAAAGATTTTCAAGTATTATTTAGTGATAATACAATATGCAATGATGTGTTTTTAAATGGTTTATTTAAATCATGTTTTGAGGTGAATAAATGAAATATGAAAATGAATGAATGATTTTTCTTTATTGAAGATTAATAACCCCATACAATACTTATAATTCTTCCAAACAATTTATGAATGTTCCCAATAACTTTACAATCGTAAGCATGAGCATGAAAAAACACTAAAAAGACTTATAACTATTTACAATAATACTTAGCAATAACACAATTCACAAAGAGTTCTAGAATCAAAAACAAATTAATCTATTAAGTATGTAACTTAAAAGAGTACAAAGTTTAAATACAATACAATGTAAGTTAAATTTAAACAGGTAGATTCTTAAGTACAGTTAATACAATAATAGTTTCTTATTTCAATAATAGTAGTACAAAGCATATGATTAAAGTTATGATATTAAAACATTGACACGCACTGGCACTTTTGTTCATTTGTCTGTGTCTATAAAATATTTCACACAATCGTCCTTACTAGCCAACTGTTTGGTTATATTGTATATAGTGTCCTTGACACTTTGCAAGTTCTTATCACTGTCGTTTTCCGCGTAATATTTAACTCGCACATCAGCGTGTTTCCAATGTTCCGTCGGTGCGATGTTTTTTATTTTGTTCACTTCATACACCTCAATTTTTATGAGATGTGATGCAGAACTGTTGTCATCGCTGTTTGATCGGATGTATGAAACACCACCGCTCGTCGATCGACCAACACTGGATGACTTTCTTGTTGTTGTCTTCTTCTTTTTTGGTTTTTCGAAGAACTCATCAATGCTGTTGCATTCGATCGGTCTTTTATTTGCTAATATCGCTTTTTTGACTTTAAAGGCGAGTGTACCTTCTTCATCACTAGGTTCGTCGATTTCTTCAGCATAATAGTAGTTTTTGAAAGTATTTTCAGAAAACTGTAACAAAATGAAATGAAACTGTTTTAATTATCGGTTAAGTAAGTACTGTATGATAAATACTTATAGATATGCGAAGTATACATGTACACATTAGTAACAATGATAAATTAATAAGACATCAAAGATAGCTAAAATGTATTAACCTGGTGGACAACACATGGCATAAACAATTAATGAAACATCTGGTTACAACACTTTTAGATCAAAGTATATAAAGGTACTTACATTCATTTTTATAACACTTTCACTATTTAACTATTTCACAATTTTACTATCACTTCACTGTTACAAACAACTGGAGATCACACTTCGAGCAGAGCACAGAGTGGAATACGATACCATGTGATTTTGCGTCGGTCTTTTATATGGAGAGGGAGTATTGTTTCCTTGCAGACAAGATCCAACATGTTTCGACTTTCACCTTAAATGTTCCGTTGAATACGTAATATCAGGTAATGTGAATAATGGGAACCGTAATTATTATGACAATGAGAAGACCCAAAGGGTTTTACCTAGAATTTGAGAAAGGTATGGTGTATTGTAACGATTGCTTTATCTATAATAAACAATGCCCGTAATGCGTAAAGGGTGCCTATTAAGTAATTTTAAACGGCTTTTACGTAGAAACACGAGTTAATAGAAATACGAGACAAAGACCTTTGCATCCTTCAAATAAAAAAGGGTCGCCGATAGAAAGTAGAAAGTCAATAACACAACGAAACAGGGAAAATGTTGCTTTATCTATCATAAACAATGCTCGTAATGCGTAAAGGGTAACTATTAAGTAATTTTAAACGGCTTTTGCGTAGAAACACGAGTTAATAGAAATACGCGACAAAGACCTTTGCATCCTTCAAATAAAAAAAAGGATCGCCGATAGAAAGTAGAAAGTTAAAAGCACAACGAACAGGGAAAAAGTACAAGCTTAAGGGAACCGTAGACCATGAACAAATTCGTGGTTCATACCTACCTCGCGGGTGATATGAAACGGATTCCGCGGACGATATAATTTTTATTCGCGGGTGTTATCAAAGTAATCCGCGGTCGATATCAAATTAATCCGCGGTAGGTATCAAGTTAATCCGCGGTAGGTATCAAATTAATCCGCGGTAGGTATCAAATTAATTCGCGGTAGGTATTAAAGTAATCCGCGGATTTATTCGCGGGTGCCGCGGGCCGAATCTGGAGCAATCGAAAACGTCGACCATTAGCCGCCGGAGCGCCGCGGACCGGCCGTCGAACCTGCTCCAGTATCGGTGAATCCCTTACTACTGTAGTAGGTAGGTACTAGGTAGGTTCGCCCTGTGGATGGGGGCATTTGAAGAATTCCATCACGGTAACCTCTGCCTGTCGTAAGAGGCGACTAAAAGGGGCCATCAGGGGTTGCGGGCGCGCAGTGGGGGACTGCGACTGCGTCCTTTGTACTTTCGTACATCGCGCAACCTCGAGGTGGACGCCAGTGCATAGCACTGCCGTAGACGTTTAGGACGTCTTTCGGTGTGTGGGGGTGCCGGAGCCCCTGCTACTGATCGAGATGGGCCGCAAGACGGCATTGCGCAGAGACGGTTGCGGTCGTTATGAGGGCGCCCTTCGCCTAAGGTGCCCGCAGCCGCCCCTTATGCGCTAGAGAGGGCCACCGCGGGGTTTTAGTTGGTATGCCGGTGTAGGGTGTATATCGACGCTTGAAAGGCAATAATATCTAAGCGACATTTAGCAAATTTTTCAGTAGAGCGTTTTAAAGTTTTGATTTTGACAAAAAAAATCATAGCTAATTAACCATTTGCTGCATAAAAATAATTGTAACTGTTTTAGGAACCTCTTCATTTTTGACGTTTTTTGAGTTAAATTAACAGCCCTGAAGCTTATAAATTAAAAAGTTAACGTCGCTTAGTTAAAAATTACCTAAATTTACAAACAGGTAAAATCATCTAAATGGATCATCTTATGAATACCGTAACAAGTAACTTTAATGAAATACAAATATTTGAAAATGCGCAGTTGGTAAAAATCATATAAGGATATCTAAACATATTAATAAAATCGAGTAAAAATATCTATAGCTAAATTATTGGGTCACACGATCGTGGAGAAACATAAATACGTGCATAATATTGTAAATCTTGTTATTCCTACAAACATTGAACTATTTAATAATCAGTCAATTTTAATAATAATCAACATTTTATTGTTAGATAAACATACTTACATCCAAAATATAGCATAATGATATAGAATTTGTTAATAGCCAACACTTATTTCTTTGGAGGGAGTTTCTCGCCTCAAATATACGATGAGCGGAAGGACATACAAAATTGCCTTATCTGAACATTTACAACGGCTTGCTTAAATATCTCTGTGTAAGCATAACTCGAAAGCAATAATATTATAATTTATTCATTGTGTTGGAAACTCATAATTTTCTCTCTAAATTTATTTTTGCTGAAAGCAAATACATACGTACACACCCACGCCCTTAACCCACAGGGGTAGAAAAAGACTATTGAGCACCACATTCTACGATCTTGACATACGTCTTCCACAAAGGTTTTTCATAGTACTTCGCAAAGACAAGTAAGTGTGTATAGTGTATACCAAAATGAAAAAGAGAGTTCAGAAAATAGTTGAGCAAAAGAAAGAAAAAGGAACTAGACCACAAACCTCGTGAATCCAAAGCGTACCTTTCACTATTCTGGAAACAAATATGGTTGATCAGGGGAGAGTCGGGGACTTCAAAGATAGGAGTCATCAGAAATGAAGATGGAAGGGTGTTTAGAGATAAAAGGGAAGTATTGCTAGGAAGGCCTACTTCAAAAGACTTTTTAAATGAGGCGATGGGGATGTAGCAGGTGGTTAAGAGGCTATAGACCTGGCTTACTCTCAAAACGAGGCTAATAATGAGATTACGGAAAATGGAATAGTGAATGCGATGAAAAGTATGAGGTTAGGCAAGGCTGCTGGGTGTAACCGTTAAAATGCTGAGATACGGCAAAGGCGTAGTAGCAAAATTGTTATGGCTACTTTTTAATATCTGGTGCAAAACCATTATTATATCCATTTTCAAGAAGAAATTTTCACAGCAAGAATATAAAAGCTACCGCAGAATAAGCCTTCCCTGTGCTGCCAGTAAATTGTATGCCAAGGTCCTCATTAAGAGAGTGATTAATGAGACTGAAAAAAAGTGTGGAATGTCCAAGCAGGTTTTAGAAGAGGAATGGGTTACACACATCAAGTCTTTTACATAAGGTGCATAGCGAAAGAACATTTGGCTAAGTCCAAAAAAGTCTTTTACACCTTCGTAAACTTGGAAAATGCTTATGATCGTATGCTGAGGAATGAACTGTTGTTAACATTGTTATTTATTTATTTATTTAAGCACTTCATATACAAATGTATAAAGGCGGACTTAATGCCGTAGGCATTCTCTCCCAGTCAACCTTAGGGTGGTGCAGAGATTGTTAACATTGTCTTTAATATATCGGATTGAGAGTCACCTGGTGAGGACTTTGAAGTCTCTGTACGAGAACATCGACGGGAGAGCTGCAAGGCACGAAAAATTATGTGAATGATGTCTTTAAAGAGAAGGGAATGAAAATTAATGTGAGCAAGATAAAAGTGGTTGTGATAGAAAGAGGTCTGGGCACGTGGAGAGGATGGATTCAAGACAGGTCATGAAAGGTTAAATACCTTTCGTAAGCTTTCGAGCTAATGTGGATGGTACGGCTGGAAGAGGGCACCCAACGAGAGCGTGCATTTATCAAATAAATTATCTCCAAAAAGGGTAGGTCAGGATTAGCCTCAACCGGCAAAAAAGTATACGGAGAGAATAGGGAAAATTGGAATTAAATTATTATTAACATATTGTAATACACAATAATGCAACATAAATATATTTATTACAAAAATAAATGTTATTAAAATTATAAAAGTCTATTTATTTGTAAAAAACTCAACCATATCTACGTAAAATTGAGGCAAAATCATAAAAACGTCGGACGGCTGTCCTCTCTTAGCGACAACCAATACGCGCTGTACAGGATCGCGCGCATATACAAATGACACTTTCAAAACACTAGGTGTTTCGCAAGCGGGTGTATTTACTTTATTATGAACAGGTAAATATCTCTTAGCAATAAGTATAACCACCTGAACATACCCGGTAAAATTATCTATGCGACATAACTGAAGTTAAAGGTTGTCAAGTAAAAATATCTAAGTATAAAAAATAGAACATATATTATTCAGGTAAAATTATCTAACCGACTAATAATTATTTATTTTATTTTAGGTAAAATTGTATAAATGTACTATTAACAAAATATTTTATTAAGCTGAAAATATCTAAGCACATAAATATGGAGAGTATGGATCCAGGTAAAATTATATCATTGCCAAAGTTATAATTTTTTGTGTAGGTAATAAACAACTAATTAAAGAGCGAGCAGTTTTTTATTTCAAGTAAACATATATTTATGCAAAACAGTAATATCATGATTTCATGTAAAACACACTAAGTTCAAAATCAATTTCCTTAAGCGTACCAACTACTATAAATCCAAAAAGTCGTAAAAATTTTGGCGGTAAGTGAGAAAAAAAAAGTGAAATTTACCGGAATCATCTAGTATCTAACCGCCAAAAAAGTTATCCTAGAGCTACGAAACCCGGATCAATCGACGCAGAAAAATCTGGCGATTCCAAATATGTATATAACTCATTTTAGGTATTTTTGTCGCTTAGATATTATTGCCTTTCAAGCGTCGATATAGTGTTAGGGACTCGGTCCAGCGTGATGGTCGATCGGATGTCATATTCCCGGACGATCTAATGCTGGGCCGTAAGACCGGTGAGCCCAACATAACCGTCTGCCTTTCCCCAGGGACTGGACGGTATCGATAATATCGATTTCCCAGCGACAAAAAAAAAAAAAAAAAGGGACTAGGTAGGTAGTTGCCGGCTACCTCGGTGGGTTAGTTGTACTTATTGCGTGCGCGATACGACCACAGCTCTGAGGTCTCGGGATCTAATCATAGGTCGGGCAGTGATGTTGGGTTTTCTTTTCAGTATCAGCCCGGAGTCTGGAATTTGAGCCCGATATGGCGATAGGCTTCCCCTATCACATCATGGAACGGAACTCACATGCCGAAAGGTGGGTGCCACTTTACACCTTTACTTACCACTTTGTGCGATAAAGGTGCGAAGTGTGGCCGCTATTTTGGTTATTAAAGAGATACGTAACTGCTATTACTGCAGAAAACTGCTGCAAGTCAAGGTGCTGGATGGTGTTGCTACTGTTTATGGGTGGTCGTATCGCTTACCATCAGGCGAACGGCATGCTCGTCTCGTCATTCAATGCAATAAAAATAAAAAAACGCTTCTATTGTTTTCAATAGAAGCGTACCAATTATGTGAACCAACATATTATAATATATTAAATTCAAGTCATTACTTTTGGAACCTTTCATAAAGTTAATATGTTGGTCACTATAAATGACTATTGCTGAAATAAAACGTAAAATCTTTTACTGATAGTCAACATTCCTCGGTATACCAATGGGCTGGTTGTTTAGAAACTAGATTAAAATTCTAATGAACCGAAATAACGCAGAAATTCTACCTCAGTTGGCCAAGATGACGATGACATCGCAAGTCGCAACAGCATAGAATGCGGGTAGCGTTGTTTTTCCGTTCAACAATGATATTGAGATGTATTACAGCCTGATATTCCCCTTAGGCCCTGGTTTTTTAAGTACAGGCGTGTTAACAAAAAGATTACTTCAGCAATAATCCGTCTGCGGTTAGGACATGTTTGCTCCCCTGTTTTCCTAAATAAGATCCGCGTTCGTGATCACTCCTTGTGTGAATGTGGGCTGGACGAGGGATCGTTTGATCACTTGTTCTTCAACTGTCCCAGAATCTCCTATCCTATTTATGATGTCCTCCCTTCAGATTTCCCTCGTCCTGTAAGTGTAAATGTTTTATTGAGCTCGGTTTTTTCTTATCGCATCAAATACCTTTCCAATTTTATCAAAAGTAATAACCTCTATCTATAATTATTATAATTTTTTTTTCTTTTCTCTGTCTTATCTTTCCACTCGGGCTATAAAAGTTTCTTCTCTTTAATAGTTTCTTGCATTTTTTATTTATTTATCTGTACTATTTTTTGTATAATTAAATGTTCATAATATATATTTTTTTATTGTCTAAGTATATCTTTATATTATTATATCTAAATTACCTGGTAACTTAGGGCCGAAACTTCTCTAGACTAACTGATCTGTACAAAATATTTATTGTTTTATACCTGCTATAATCTACTTGACATTGGCGAAATCACCGACAAATAATCGGTGGAAGCCATAAATTAAAAGAAGAAGAAGATATTGAGATGAAACCATTGACCAGAATTGAATTCCCTAGTCAAGCCCTCGTCTATACCTACGACTGGTATATCAATTTAGTTATAACTTATAAATGTTTGTTATTCGTATTGTCACTATTCACGTAAGTACATGTTTACCCACATGCGATACGTCCATCTACATCGTAAGTATAAACAACCAAATAGAGTATTGTAACATTACTTGGCCTTATTTATGATTCGCCAAGGTGCGACTCATACTTGGAATACAAAGCAATGCGATATGAGTTAATCAAACGTCCGCCAGCTTCCTTACTCATGCTCATTGTTTAATTTAACTTGCTGACTCCATCATAGGTATAAATAATGTTCCATTATAACATTTCCTGTTTGCGATTTTTATTTTGGAAAATTGGGGCTATTGAATCTTACAATTTTGCATTGAGATAGTTTTTATGTGCTAAGTCCATCTAAACGGAATTTGAGTGTTATAATAATAGTTGGTAAAAATAAAATGCTGTTTTCTAATGTACCTACTCTTTTAAGTATTGTGCCTATATTAAGCATAAATAAAATGCCAGAGGGGAATTGAGAAATTATTTGCCAAAAGTTATGCACTTACCTACACATAACAGAAAATTTTGCCGCCTTCAAAAACAAAAAATAACAACATTATGTAACAGCATATAAAGTTAGTGGAGGGACGATTCGATTCTCATCTCAATATCCAAATATATATACCTAAAATATCTGAATATGAATTTTGGCACCATATTTCGATGTAGATTTTTATGTTCCTCAAAACAAATTAAACAAACCCAATACAAAAAGAATCATTGTCATCCTTTTTGATTTTGAGGAGTTCTCTACAGTATCCTCGAGGTTCAAGATACGATGCCCCTGAAATTTATATGGGACACCATGAAGCAATACCAAACAAAAATAAATTTTATAACAAGTTCATACTTTTTTCTAGCGATATAAGAACCTCCTCCTTTTTAAAGTCGGTTAAATACCACACTAGCTTGTAGATACTCATCACGAGGAAAATTTCGTAGATCAACAAATTATCATAATGGAGATGGGTACAGGGTAATTCCCAGAATCGAGTCAACATTTAAGATGACGGCGGGGGCGGCCATTGGATTTCTTTAATAATGCTTTGTTGTCTGTCACGTACCTACCAGTTCAATTATCTTAACCCTTGACACTCAGAGCACGTTCGTTGAATAATAAAGATATTTTTATAAGAATAATGCTCAGGTCAGTTAGAAACCTCTTATAAGATGCTACCATTACTCTACTGTCGCAGTTTTAGAATAAAAAAATTACCTTGCTAGAACAATAAAAAATTATAATGTCATCTGGACCAGACGTAAAGGAGATGTCCGCTTTTTGTATGGGTGCTGGGCCTCAAAATCTGTCCGTTTTTGGACATGTCCTTTATCAATTCTATTACACAAAAAAGGTTTTAGCATATCCGCGCTGTGACAATTTTGATAAAAAGGTACCTAGGCCGGAATGGTCACTAACTCACAGAAAGGACAATGGCGAAAACGTATTTATAAAAAAACTATGCGTTTAGAAATTCCATACTTGGTAATCTCAATATAATAATTTTGTATGATTTTACAACATACCAACTTTAGTCGTATAAGTTGCGTAAATTAATAAAAAAACTTAATTGACTTTTTTTGTAGTGTGTCACGGCCATTTTTTATGAATGGCATAGGACCTTTTAGGCTACCAAAACATCATTATCATCTGGTCTCTAAAAATTGCAAAAATATATCTGACTAAAAAATGTTCATTAGGAATAACAACAAAGATCTCAGCTTTCTTGCTACATGTTTATTACTATGTATATTCTATTCTATACATTCTTACCAGCTGCCTTTTGGCTGTATAGTTACGGTCATTGCTTATCTCATTTTAGAAAAAAAAGCTATTTCCGTCATTTCGTTTCTAGCATGTATTTTTGTAAAATGTGTGATAATATATTGTGTTGATTGAAAATAATGTACCTGGTCGAGCAACCGTACTGTAGGTTGCTGCGCTCATGCCATGACAGTTGTCTGGTATTTGGGACGGGCCAGTCGCCTGACATCAAGGCAATATATCTGCCCCGGCAGAATTTTCAGATCAGATATTTATCAGAGAGAATGATTATGATGTTATCTTTTTTTTTTTTTTTTTTATTGCATTGGATTACGAGACGAGCATGCCGTTCGCCTGATGGTAAGCGATACGACCACCCATAAACAGTAGCAACACCATCCAGCACCTTGAATTACAAAGTACTGTGTGGCATTCCACTGCGCTCGTCATCCTGAGACATAAGATGTTAAGTCCCATTATGTCCAGTAGTTATACTGGCTACAATGTCCTTCAAACCGAAACACAACAGTGCATGCACACTGTTGTTTGGCGGTAGAAATAGACATTGCGGTGGTACCCACCCAGACGGCCTCTTACGTAATGAGAGACCTACCACCAGTAAGATGAATACACATAAAAAAAACAAGTGTTTTATTTTTCTCCAGAACTCGTTTTTATTTAAAAAGAAATCCCGAAATATAGGACTTAGGGTCTGAACGTATTTTCTCCCAATAGTTCCAATAGTTTCAGAGTTTATTAAAATAAACAAATCTGCTATTTCCTATAGTAGTAAAGATAAAAAATGTTTTGATATATACCTAAGCTTGTATAGCTGAGGTAGGTGCATGCCGCACGCTAGTATGCCGTGTGGCGGATCACCTTCTCCATGTTTAGTGAAATGTTAGGTTCGAATGTGGTAAGGGCCCTCCCTTACCTTAGCTCCCTCACTTGAGAATAAACAGATTACCAAACATTTTGAGTTTCATTATTTATATTATTGTGTAAAAATCAATTCATAAATGTCAACTAAATCATAACCTCAAAATCTTTAAAATGAAAAATCTTTAGTTCTAGACTTTTTTCACTAATAATCTTGATACATAATTGTTTGGGAATTGCTGTTGAATTGTTATATATTTTTTTTACTTCTAAACGCTACACATTTACATCAACTAAAATCATGTATGGAGACCTGCCATTGTCCTTTAAGTGACTTGACAATTTTCCTTTTCATAAGATAAATGGGATTTCCAGATGCTCTTAAATGATTTCTTGCGGATTCTACATCCGACTCAAAGACCCTATTTTATTACTTTTCAAGCGTATTACATAGACATCTATATTTTAGTTAACTTTTTCATTAAAAGCCTATTTCCCAACATTCAAGTAAATGTTCAGTTTTGGCGGGAACTTGGAAGTGTCATGAGGTGCTCTTGTTTTAATTCATTATTTTGGTGATATTTAGACCGGGTTTTTTCAACTGTAGTTAGGGTATCCGTCGGTGTTATTAAGCTGGACGCGCTGGCAGAGCTTCGATTGCTCCAGGTGCTGCGAGCGCGTCCAGCTTAATAAGATCCTGACAAAAAGATGAAAAAACGGGGCCTTAGTGTTATATTGCATAATTATGGTGGTATATTATCGAATATAGTTCTATTAAAGAGCTCAAATGAAGTGAATTGAAATAATTGTGCTAATCATGTTTTTTTTGTTGCCGCCAAAACTCCTTGATAAAGTCTTGGTAAGGTAGCCACTGCTTTACTTCGACATACTACAGATAATAAAATAGACAAACCAAACTTGACATTGGCAAAATGTGAACACAAATGCCATTATAAAAATAAAAAAAAAGTAAATGTTAACCGCTGGATGCACTCTTTTGTTTGCCATGTGTTTTGGGCACCACTTTAATATTTAATCCCCTATATTATATTCGACGGCTAGCGTTTACTCAGTCATCGTGAAATAGGCGCTAAATCCAGTAATCCAATATAGAAAGTCCATAATGAATTTCAAGAGTTATCGCCAGGGCAAATGCAGAACACGTCAGCAGAGTTGGCGATGCGATTGAAGCGATAATTATTTTAACTTTCATGGTCGCTCAGCTGGTGATCTTCTTGTGTACCTCACTCACTTCTGGGGAGAAGCCATGAAGTAAGGGCGAAACGATCGCCGTGAGCGTATTGAAGAATAGGGTCTGGCAAAGTGGCCTCCTTCGAGACAACGATCATATTATGGAATCTCCATGGGACCCTGCAAATGCATCGCCGGCTTTCTAGATGGTCGGAGCATAGAAGTCGTTGCTGACAGCAGTACCTATCTCCGAGACCAGGACCATTAACGCCGGCGTTCCTCAAAGCTCGGAGCTCTCCCCCACGCTTTTCATCTTGCAAATCAATGATATGTTATAGAAAGAAAGAAAGAAAAACGATTTATTATATTATCAATCCAGAACATATATTGCTATGTGGACGATAGCACAGGAGCAGCGCGTTATAGCGGCCACCAGAATATCCCACGGAGTGAATTGCAGCAAAGGCGATTTAGATTTGTGTCTGAAGTAGAGACTTACTTGGGGTGTGTCTCCGAAAGGTTAGTCTGAACCTAATTAAGTTAAACCCCAATAAGACACGGGTGTCCGCGTTCACCGCGGCGAAGGGACCTTGTCATGGCGCGAAAAAGTCCCCCTACAGATCTCGAGTCTTGAGAACCTTGGAGTCAGAATTTTATGCGGTTTCCAGTTTGGGCGCGTCCCGTGGAAAGCAAGCCAAAATTAGACTCAAGGAAGCTGGGTGTTCTGAACAAAGCTAATCGATATTTCACGCCAGTGCAGACTATTGCTTTACAATGCACCAATCCAGCATGTCGTGGAGTACTGCTCCCACCTCTGGGCTGGGGCGCCATGTACCAATTATTTCCACTTGACTCCTTACAGTGTGTCGCTCGAATCGTAAACGATTTCTATTATTCAATTACAATCACGCAGTACCGATTGTCGTAATTTGATTATAGCGAGATCACCTGCTATCCAGAACGCAGTCAACATGCAAAAGCAAATTAGTTCAATTTTCTTTTTTATAAATGAACTTCTGTTAAAGTATGGCCCACGAACCCACGAAGAATAATCTTCTTGTCATTATAAAAAGAGGATACAAAATGTATGGAATTATTATGTACGATATACAACTCTATGCCAAAAATATATTTAAGAATGGGTCATCACTACATAGTATAAAACCAAGTCGCTTCCCGCTGTCTGTCTGTCCCTATGTATGCTTAGATCTTTAAAACTACGCAACGGATTTTGATGCGGTTTTCTTCAATAGAGTGATTCAAGAGGAAGGTTTATATGTATAATACATGCATAATATACTAGAGAAACACTGATAATTTTAGAGGTTTCTAATGTGATGTCGTAAATAAACACATTTTTTTGCGCTTACATTGCAAACGCTGGCTAAACCCTACGAGATAGATCAAAATAATGTAGGTACTACAGTATAAAGGTCTACAAAAAAGTCCGCGGATGGTATATGTCTATCTCTTAGGGATAACCCACAATAACCATTTTTATCCTTGTTACGAGTACTAATGGCTTATTTACGAAGCGATTTTAAGCAATTACAGCTTTATCCTTATCCAACATTGTGCATTTAATATAGATCAATGTCGCCCTTTACAGCATGTAATTAAAATAAATATTTTCGAAGATATTACAGATTTAAAATGCAGGGACATAGCTGTTGCGGCGGTACCGGCCGGGGGGCAGGCGGCGCGTGCCTTTAAATACCGCGTCGAAGGCCGCGCTTCGCCCTACAGCACTTTGTTTTTGTGTGTATTTCAGGTGGATTCGAAAATGGTTTAGATTTAAAATTCGGTCCGGGAAAATGTATAGTTTGTATATAAAGTGACTTTTATACAGGAAAAACTTTAATGCGGGCGAAGCCGCGGGCAAAAGCTTAGATTATAATAGAAGTAATGGCTTCACTCATTCGATATCCAGGCGTAATAAAAACCATTAGTGAGTTCTGAAATTACGTTTATTATGTATCACATACAAGTCTACATAAAATTGATATACTACATAAATTTAAACATGTAGTACGACATTTAGAGGAATAAAAAAAAGCTTCAGACGAATTTGGCACCTGTAAAGAGTTAAGGGCATATATAATTTAAAAGCTAGCTTATACAAGCAGAACGCTTAACTAGTTGGGTGTGCTTGGTTTTGGCCAAGTGCAGGTGGGGGTAGGCCAGCTTGACCCTGCTGAAGGTTTTGTGCTTGTGGCACGTTTTTAATTGGCTCCGGATTCTGCACAGGAGGGACATTAGCTTGATTTACTGTCTGCTGTGGTTGCTGTTGCTGAACCGGAGGTTGCTGTCCTTGATATTGTCCCTGAGGAGGTTGCTGTCCCTGTGCTTGACCTTGTCCTTGGGGCGGCTGTGCTTGGAATTGTCCCTGAGGAGGTTGTTGACCTTGGTATTGCCCCTGAGGAGGTTGCTGACCCTGGTATTGTCCCTGGGGAGGTTGCTGACCTTGGTATTGCCCCTGAGGTGATTGCTGAGCTTGGAATTGTCCCTGAGGCGGTTGCTGAGCATGGTATTGTCCCTGAGGAGGCTGTGGACCTTGGGGAGGTTGTTGTCCTTGGAATTGCCCTTGTTGCGGTTGACCCTGAGGAGGCTGGTACTGTTGATACTGAGGAGGCTGTTGGTAGCCTTGTTGCGGGGGCTGTTGGTACCCCTGCGGCATCTGTCCTTGTGGGTAATATTGTTGTTGACCTGGGTATTGGGATCCTTGTTGGTATTGCTGATGGTGAGCCTGCTGTTGTTGTTGAAGCTGATACGCTTGGAATTGCTGAAGGGCTTGGTGGATTTGGTGTTGTGCTCCAGGAATCGGGTGGCCTTGGGCATCGACCTGAAACGCAATCGCAAAGAGTGATGCTATAACTACTCTCGAACAATTTATATTGGATGTACAGTCACCAGCATAAGTAGCTGAACAAATTCCAAATTTCAAATCGTCTACATACTTTTTTGTTCTTACTAATCTTTTTTTCTCTTCACAAAAATAAAATAAAAGACATTTACTTTACTTCAAACAAAGAAAAAAAAGTTTAGGTTTAACTTAACGCGTATATAGGCGATTTGAAATGTTGATTTTGTACAGATATTTATGCTGCTGACTGTACAAATGCGATAGTTTACGATATGTTTGATTAATATTTAAATTACTTTTTCGCCCAATGATATACTTATGATCATTTACTGGGGCCTGATCATGGCAAAGTTATGTAAAGCCTTAAAGGACTGGTTTGTTATACAGGGTAACCGCACCTGGAGGGAAAGCCTACTCTAAATACTGGAGATAGCAAATTTCACTCAACGGAAACATTACTTTACCTTTAAAAAGAAGCAAAACTGCATTCAGACATTTTTGGAAATATACTTGCCACAGCCGGGAATCGACCCGGTTTAAATACGAAAAAATAACACCCTGTTCTTTTATGCCATCAATCGATTGGGTCAATCGTGAGGATCAATTCTCTCTAACAAGCTAAATTAAATGAAAGGATATAAATAAAAAAAGGAAACCCATTAAAGGAGATGTCCGCTTTTTGTATGAGTGTTGGGCCTCAAAATCTAACAAGGCTCAAACTTTAGGGAATTTAAAAGGGCAAAATATGGAACTTAGATCCATTAAAAAAATATTTTTAGACCCCTCCATTCATAACCAACTTTTTTGAAAACTTTCATATTAAGTGTAGTTTTCAAGCCAAACAAAATTACATAAATCTTAAAATCGGAGGTCTTTAAAATTAAACGATTTATTGCACAAGCTTAGTTTTCAAGAGTTCTATCCAAATATATATAAATTGTCTTGTTTAGAATTTCAGGCCCGTTTTTGGACATGTCCTTTAAACTGCTTCTGTATGTACAGTCAGCAGCATAAGTAGATGAACAAATTCAAAATTTCAAATTGCCTACATACTTTTCTGTGCTGACTAATCTTGTTTTTCTCTTCACAAAAATAAAATAAAAGGTATTTACTTTACTTCAAATAAAGAAAAAAATATTTTACTTTAACTTAATGCGTATATAGGCGATTTGAAATTTTGATTTTGTACAGATATTTATGCTGCTGACTGTACTTCTAGCAAACATTTTCACAAACTTTCGCATTTATAATATTAGTAAGATGACTGCTTATTATCTTTGCAAGGAGCTAAATCGTTATTGAATATTTTTTGTACACATTATGCCCACATAATTTATTGCTACTTTCCTACGCAAAACCGAATGCATACACTCTGTAGACGAAATGTGTAACTCATTCTTTGGATCGTTATATACATAGTTGGGAAGATGGAATTACAAAAGCACCTATTATGTCTGACGCTTCGCACTTTTAATAGTAGAGGGGGCAAGCAAGTTTCTTCATTATAAGTAATTAAAGACCATCCACAATAACAAAGGAATTGAACTTCAAGGAACTAAACTTATGTTCAAGTTAATAAATAAAATTCAAATGCATACAAAACGTCGCCGATATTTTTTACTTACCAAACCACGTTGCTGCAAGTATCTCAGCTCCTCCATTCTTCTCCTCTCGAACTCTTGGTATTCCGCCTGAGTGTAAATCTGATTCTCTTCAATAGGCTTCCAACCTACACATCAAATATTCTAATTCAATACGTATAAAGTGCAAATCACATTTTTTTAAGGCAAAATGCATACCGAACTATAATAACTACTAGTGGACTACATATACTTAACATCTTATGTCTCGGGAGTCAGGATGACGAGCGCAGTGGAATGCCACACAGTACTTTGTAACTCAAGGTGCTGGATGGTGTTGCTACTGTTTATGGGTGGTCGTATCGCTTACCATCAGACGAACGGCATGCTCTTCTCGTCATTCAATACCATAAAAAGAATATATGCCTAATATGACAAATGATTTTTTATCGAATACGTTTTTGAAAAGCTGGTGAATTTTATATCACACCGTCGCTCCGGCTACCTGATCCCAAGAATGGCGCCACAGATCCTATGGAGTGCCACAGACTAGAGCTCGATATATTTTAACTTGAATGTCAATCAGACATCATAAATATAAAAAAGCTTTTGCGAGAAATAATAGTACTTTGCCGTAATGAAACTACCCGAGATAAGGCGATCAATACGACCACATAATCGTGTGGTGGAGAATTCATTTTGTATTTAAGTGTAGCCACACTAACGAGGTAATGTGCAAGTTATTTGCCGGCTTTATCCTATTCCCGCTAAGGGCGAGCCTGTTATCAACAATCAAAAATATTCTAGATGGTCAGATCTTGCTGATACACAAATAAATGCTGCGCAGTACCTTCGTCTTGGTTGAAGTCAGCGCGCTGAGTCTCCATCATGAACTCGTTGAAATCGATCAGGCCGTCGTGGTTCTTATCGTTCTCTTTGAAGACATGCTCTCGCATCCTCTCCATCTCCTCAGCTCTCTCGTGGAGGTCCTTGTTCGGACCGCCAGGAGTGTACAGCTTGTCCAACTCCTTGATGAATAGCGCTTTCACTTCGTCCGCGTCCCATACACCATTGCCGTCCACGTCTGAACGAATTGCATCATTGAGTTATACATTTTGGTGATACATTTCAATTTTAATTAAAATACACAAATTGCACGTGCAAAATAAATTAAGATACTATTAAACAGGCTATTTAACGAAGGTATCAAATAAAAAAAAAATAAGTATGTTGAGAAAAATAATTAGCTACTTGATAAATATTAATCTTACTAAGTGATATGCTAGGTTGTCCAAGTATTAAAAAAAAACATATTCTAAGAGAAATTTTGATACTAAGCTAAACAGACTACGCCTCAGCAATTTCACCATTTGCAAAAATGTCCCACTGCTGGGCCTATTAACCCATGTCCCAAGGACTCTTAAACAATTTAATAGCAATTAATTACACTGTGTCAATCAATAACACAAAATTAAATTAAATTTTACATTGTATCTCCGCAAAGTAATAAGATTGCTGAGACACATTCCAAAAAATAATTACACACATTCCTATAAAATACAAAACAAATGAAACTAAAATAAGGAACACAATGCAAAGTTAACTTCATAACAAGTCATTATAAAACTGGATGCATGCGTGGCTAACAAAACGAAAAAACAAAAACAAGCAAATAAACGTACATCTACAACAACTCATCAACATCTTCATAACAAACAGGGTGCAACACAACTTCGAACTAAACAATGCATCGTTGCAAGCAACACGCACGCTTTGAATCTTACCATGCAACATGAAAAACACCTTTGGGTCGAAATCTTTTGTATCCATATTGTCACCTTTTTTCCATATTTCTAACAACTGTTCTCTGGTCACGGGGTGGTGAAGCTGTTACAAATAACAACGATTAATACTATATACACAACTCACCATGCATCATGAAGAAAACTTTTGGGTCAAATTGTTGGTCCATATGGTCCTGTTTCTCCCAGACCTCTTCCAGCTGTTGTTTAGAACCGGGGTGATGCAGCTGTATCGTTTTAAATGCATTATACACATATGATGACGAGTTATTGTTATCGATACACACATTCTTTAAATATAAGGAAGTCGTATGGGTTTTATGATAATTATTGAAACAAATGTAATGACACTTGGCCTTGAAAGTTCATACCAATCCGCAAGTTGAAAGTAAATGGATACTTATCTACATGTTATTCTTAATAAAACATAATAACTACAAGTCTAGGATAATGCATCCGACAATAACATACAAATCGTTAAATGAGACTATAGCTCTATAATAGAAGACAAATAAGTTAAGACATACATGACAACTTACAATATATAAGAAAAAAAATCAATAAAATAAACCCAGTAGCGGTACATGTTAGAAATTGCACAGCATTTCAATCAAGTCATGAGGCATTGCATCAGCTTTTTAGCTTTATCGCACAATTTATAAGCGAAATACTACTTTACGATCATAATTTCAAAACAATGTGATTATGTTGATGGAAAGCTGTAAAATAGGTACATTTCTGCTCATGAGTCATACGTAACTAAGATAAGAGGTCAAATGCTTTTGCACATTAGGTTTTTCTTGTAATATTGTATTGTGGGCAGAATAAAATATATACCGATTAATACTATAATAATTAACGTATAATTAATAAACTAAACGGAATATTTATCTAACGAAATTAAACATTCAAATTAAATTCTTTAGAAATAAGGAGAAATATCGCAAACTTCTGACAGCTACAGAAAACATCAAGGATAAATAAAAATGAATGTATATAAAAACTGAATACACAATAGTATGCATTGTACATATACTATACCATAATGACAACAAATGTGGACACTTAAAAATGACTTACGGGCTGATGATGTTTTTTAGCCTCTTCCTCCTGCTTTATTTTGTCCATGTATTCTTTCTTCTCCGTTTCGTTCATCACTTCCATTTTCTGATGCTTCTCAAATTCTTTTTGCATCTCGTATTCCTACACCCAATAACAAAACATATAATTAGCAAGTAAGCTGGGTGAGTACAAATGCAAAGGAGATGACCGTTTGTTGTATGGGTGCTGGGCTTCAAAATCTAACGGGGCTCAAACTTAAGGGATATTAAAGGGCAAAATATGGATCTTGGATCCATTATAAAAATATTTTTAGACACCTCCATTTATAAGTAACTTTTTTATAAACGTTCATTTGAAGTGTAGTTTGTAACCAAAATAAAATTACATAAATCTCAAAATCGGAGGTCTTTAAAATTAAACGATTTATTCTAAAAGGCTAGTTTTTAGGAGTTCTATCCAAATATATATAAACTGTCTTGGTTAGAATTTTAGGCCCGTTTTTGGACAAGTCCGTTATGCAAGCACTGTTGTGTTCCAGTTTGAGGGACATTGCAGCTAATTACTGGGCATTATGAGACTTAACATCTAATGTTTTTTTTTTTATTGCATTGAATGACGAGACGAGCATGCCGTTCGCCTAATGGTAAGCGATACGACCACCCATAAACAGTAGCAACACCATCCAGCACTTTGAGTTACAAAGTTCTGTGTGGCATTCCACTGCGCTCGTCATCCTGAGACATAAGATGTTAAGTCTCACTATGTCCTGTAGTTCGCTGGCTACAATGTCCTTCAAACCGAAACACAACAGTGCATGCACACTGCTGCTTGACGGTAGAAATAGACATTGCGGTGGTACCTACCCAGACGGAGAGACCTACCACCAGTATCTAACATCTAATGTCTCTAAGTGACGAGCGCAGTGAACTGGCACACAGTACTTTGTAATCCAAATTTCTGTATGGTGTTTATAATAGACGGTCGTATCACTTACCACCAGGCGAGCGGCAGGCTCGTCTCGTCATTTAATATGAAGGTATAACAAAACTATTATACACTAGAATATTTTTACCAGTTACTTTAGAACTTATTCCCATAAATTTCCGGTGACAGTAAAAATTAGGAACAATTTGCACTAGCCAACCTCATACCTTAAATTCTTCCTTACGCTTCTTGTCAGCGGCCTCTAGGTCAGCAGTTGTCTTTTTGATGAGTTTCTTCAGATCTTCAATTTCAAAAGTGTGCGGGTTGGCATGATCCAAATGCTCATTTGATGGTACTTTACCCATATTAGTATCCAAGTCATTGGTCAGTTCAAATTGCTGAAATAATAAAAAAAAAATTACATGTAATATAGTCCACGAACTTATTTTAAGATGAAATAGCGCCATGAAAGTTTGTATGGGAATTTGTAAACTACTGGAAGTAAATAGTGCTTTTTCCAGAACTATTATAAAAATGTAGTACCACACAATTATTATATAAGTGAAGTACCAAAGTACCTAAAATATCATACACTAGATGTCGGTGGGAGCTTTAACGTGAAAGACCTTAGGGGGGCTAAAAATCCCAATAAGTGCTTTTCTCGCTTAAAAAAATATTCTCTATGTCAAACAAGGGCATGGCTTATCTGGAATCTGTATTGATAATTTCTTACAAATCCATTCAGCAGTTTTTACGTTTACTTCTAACAAACATCGAAATATCGCAATATCTTAATAAAATTTCGCTTTCTTAAATTGGTAAGATTCCATTCACGGCCTAATTATATCATTTAAAAACCTTTTTAATACCGATAATAAAATTCATAGCATTCGTAATAGAATATTGTTAATACAAATCTAGATTTGTTAACAGACCTTATTAATAGACCTAGGTCTATCAAATAAGCAAGAATACATAGTAAGGATGCATTATATATGCAATGCATGAACTAGAACTCATTTACAATTCCATATTAAGATCTTATTTATACGTAGCGCACTGATCAATGCCGATTTAAGTAGGCTTTCTCAAAACTGGATACCTATAAATACAATCTTGAATATAAATGGCAATGCATTGAAAGCCTGTTTTATTATGTTCAAGGGGTTTTTTAATACATCAATGGTTCAAGTAAATGTTATCCACCAGTTAATGTATAAGATATATATGCATATAGTACTCATTTGTTTACCGTTTATTTGGCAACTTGACTTTTGTAATAGTCGCTTGGTCGCCCTATATCATACAGACCTTGACAGGTGTTTAAAGTATTATATTTGGAAAGTAAATGATCGCTTAATTTTAAAGTAGATACACGTCAGACATATTTTTGAACAGCCTGAATAGACGATATGACTGCGATACTATCACTTTTTAACAGAAAACCAATGTGAAGTGACACCTTTCTGTTAAGGTTTTGTATGACCATTGCTTAGGGTCATACAAAACCGTAACTGTTTTAGAGGCCCAAAAACTGCCGCTTCTCTTACTAATCCCAATTATTTCCTTTCCTAAGAACGACATGGCTTCCATAATTTATCAGTCGTCTGAGTTTTTGTATGTTCATAACAATCACTTTACATCGGGTGGCATTGCTCATTTGACGAAAGGGCACAGATAGTTTTCATTATCCTTCGAGTAATACATCTTTATCGATACTCGATATACAGATACAGATTTTCGCATGCCTCAATCTCGAATTGCGAATTACCCCGCCAATCTAGGTCACCGCTAGTGGACCTAAGTATATAAGTAATAAGTATAGTAATACTACACCTTACCTTAGTTGCCAGATGGCGGAGTCTGTCCAATTCTCGGCGTTTAATCTCGTCCAATTTAGTGCGAATATTGTGGTTAACGAAGTCAAGTTGTTCGGCAATTTTGCCCGTCTGAAAATAAAATTATACCTAATTTTATACTCGACTTTATTTCATAGATTTTATTTTATTTATATGTCCTCTTTACTGGTGGCAACTTACTAAGACTGCGAAACTAGTAATACTTTATGCCCAGGGCGGAGTTTTGGATTGAAAAAATCTTTCGTAACCACATTTCCGTTAAGTATATTAGATTCCAAGTTATTTTTATAACTTTATATTTTTCCTGTATGTGTTACGAAGCTATGATACTATGTCATTATACATGCATGTATAAACATGAAAAATGACAACATAGTGCCACTAAATAATTGATCAATCACTGGATATAATTTGATTAGATTGCAGAGTAATAATTATACTTTGTTATCTATATTGTCAACAACATATAATCAAACACTACATAGATGTATTGACTATGTTGTAATTAATAATGAATTGTTAATATGCATTCTTTTTAAATATTATTAGGTATAGAAATAATATTAAAATGAAGGAAGTTGTAATAAGGTTT
The DNA here is from genome assembly GCA_947568825.1 of Sphinx pinastri. Classification (NCBI taxonomy): domain Eukaryota; kingdom Metazoa; phylum Arthropoda; class Insecta; order Lepidoptera; family Sphingidae; genus Sphinx; species Sphinx pinastri. Next base: position 18,336,287 of record OX387614.1, on the reverse strand, counting down.
AATAATATAATAAAAGTCAACTTTATAGAAATATCTGTACCGCAAGCTTATAATATTGTTGCCTCTCTTTGTGATACTGTACATCCACTTTCACTTAGTTCCAATAACTTATCAGTGGTTAACGATGTTTGGTTCCACAACTATTTATGTCTATTACTTTAAACATGTATTGCTAATTTCTCTGTGTAACTGTTTGTTGACCCAAATAAAAAAAAAAAAAAAAAAAACATGGTCTTAAGTTATTATAATAAAAATAGAGTAAAACTTAATTCATGACGACATTTTCGCTAAATAGAAGAGGCAGTAATTGATGTGGACATATTGTTTTAAAATATGATAAACACAAAAGAAGCCTCATTTATGATAAATCTTTTAAGATCTGTCCAGAAAATTTATTAATAATGATTTTAGACAAAATACTATAATATTTTAATCTTTATTAATATAATTTTTACACATAACATCACCCCTTGATTGCATTACTATAACGTATTTTAAAGTCGTAGAGGCTACTTACCCTTACATCTTCTTCATCAGCCTTTTCAAGCCTCTCCCTGAAGTCAGGATCACTTTCCAGCGCTTGGACTACTTCTTTCAAATATCTATGATACTCCATATAGTCTTCCTGTAACAAACATATACAAATTTCATATTGGAAATCATACAACTAAGCACATATAAAGAGTCAACTAATTTACATTTAATTATATAATGTAATTAAAAATGACATTTGTAAAAGGTGCCAAATAATAAGTATTCTATAAGTTAATGAAGTTCGACATTAGCCATACTCTACAACTACTAATTGAATCATTGCAAGCAATTAGCACAACATAATTGTTTCTAAAATTATCAAAACCTTGACATGCATTTTACGATTTCATAATATTGTTAAGTACATACAAAACTGTAGGACTTATTAATTTCTATGCACGTCACGTATTATATTACGTCATTAGAATAGATGTCTAGGCAAGGTTCACTCTTATGTACAGTGAATCGCATCCATAGCAAATATCTAAACATACTACACGGACCACATGCCAATGCACAGCTTAGCAATTGCAATGGAAGCATGTTATTTTGAACTCTAGTTATTTATATAATAAATTCTATGAATAAACTATGTTTAAAAATTCATCCAGCAGAAGTTTTAAATAACATAATTGTCAATCTGATCAAACAAATTAATAGTAGACGGTGGGCCTAAAAATTTTCAAGGCAAAAACTAATGTGTGGAGGACAAATGCATATAAAACTTCATACAGATGCTGGTGCAAATACTATTCAATAATAAAATCAGATGGTAGGAATCAAGTAAAGTTACTCCTAGAAAATACCTATTATAACTTTGTGATAGAAATGTGTGTAACAGAATCACGATATAAATAACATAATTTACTGGTGGTAGGTCTCTCATATGTAAGAGTATGTCTCTATTTCTACCGCCAAGCAGCAGTGTACATGCACTGTTGTGTTTCGGTTTGAAGGACATTGTAGCCAGTGTAACTACTGGACATAATGAGACTTAACACCTTATGTCTCAGGATGATGAGCGCAGTGGAATGCCACACAGTACTTTGTAACTCAAGGTGCTTGATGGTGTTGCTACTCTTTATGGGTGGTCGTATCGCTTACCATCAGGCCAACGGCACGTTCGTCTCGTCATTCAATGCCATAAAAAAAATGTACAAGAATCAAGAATACCTTCGCTGATGCCGACTTTACGTAAATTCGACTTTGGCATAAGGAAATATTGCACAGCATTATACAGATGTGTCATCATACACAATACACAGAGTATAACAGTTCCAGTCTGACTATAATAATTAAGAAACATTAATTTATTAATTACTTGGAACCCTACTTTCAATGAATAATAATAATAAATTAATGATATAATATAACCAAGCCTTATTTAGAGACTTTCGCAATGCACAAGGCTAAAATATAAGAAATACATAGTTTTGACCCTATATTATGGAATCCGTACTATTTGTTTTATTATAGTAATTATAATCAGCCTTAATCACAAACAAGTAAAAGCCAGACTTTTACAATGCTGCTTTACAAACCAGGCAAGATATATTGCATTCCTCAACACCCACCAGAATTTTACCACTTGTCTTACATTTCAATCACATTTTTATAAATAAGATTAATCTAAAGCTTTGGCATCAAGGATATTGTATGAAAATAAAATATGTCAATAAAGTTTTCATAAACCATAATATAGAGGATCTCAAGTACAGGATATTTATTTAAAGATTTGTGTTGTTATTATCTTAGCAGAACAAACATAGGTATTGTACCTCAATGTCACATTAAGTGAATGCAATCATTTTTAATACCAGATATAAATGAAACAAGTAAGGGCAGAGTATCCTTAAATTAACTTTCCGAGTGGGTTTATTCAACAATAATAATGATATCTTAAGCTCATTTAATTGGGTTATTTAAATTAACTAGTCTCTAAAGTTCTACCTTGCACAACCATTCAAAATAGGTAAATTTCTGCAAAATACCTGATAGTCGATGTGGCACTCAGAAAAGTAATATTACTAATATTTTAAATGTGAAACCTTTTGAAGATGTCAGGATTTTTGTTAGAATTAAATACTGAAACTGCTAAACAGATTTCGATGTAATTTGGCACATAGTAGGCCTTTTTATGAGATTCACATAACATGGACAATTTTGAAACCAGGAATATTTCACAATGGTACTTATTCAGGTAAAGGTCTCTCACATGAGTAACACCCAGTGTAAAATAGAAAGCAAAGAGAACAGATCAATTAATTAACTTCTAGTTGTAGCATCGCCTTTGTAGAATTTTGGTCTGTGATAAATATTTCAAAAAGTAACCTATGCCATTTCTTGTGTTGTGGCTTACTCCATGTCAAAGGAGATTTCCACTTATTGTATGTGTGCTGGTCCTCAAAATCTTACCAGGCTCCAACTTTATGTATATTAAAGGGCCAAAAATATGGATTTGGGAGGCATTAAAAAAAATTTAAGCTAGAGGGTTTGTAACTAACTTTTTTAATAACATTTATTTAAAGTGTTGCTTTAAGCAAAATAAAATTACATAATGTCTGTGTAACATTTGCATATAATATAATATAATATCAGTATAGATGATACTCACCAAGTCATCCTTGACTTCACTGTCATGTTCGTTCCCTTTGTCTGGCGATACTGGTGGCGCGTACGAGCAGTGAAGAATTACCGCCATACAAAATAAAGTTAAAACCAGCCTCATTGTGGCCTAGTAATAAAAACACATCATATTAAAGTCCTATCTAGTAATCAATAACTAATACATCTTACCCTGTCATATTTATCTATTACCAACTAATTATAATTAAATAATCAATTACCAATTCCGGTTGAAAATTGCGTCTATATGTGGCAAAAATTTCCTTAATGCAATAACTTATAATTGAAAAGGGAGACGCAAATCGCGATACAACTTGTTCAATCGATTGGTTTACACTTTACTGCAATTCATTGAATGGATGTCTTAAAACATTGGGGGAAAACCGTACGATACAGCGCAAACATGTTTTCTTTTTTTAAATAGTACATGAGACTCGAACAATGATGGTAAAATTAAATTACAAAAAGTACTCACCATAGTCACAATTTTTAAATTATGATGATTTAAGTTACATAGAAACGCACATAATTATAACTAAGTACTAATAATTGAAACAACAATTTTAAAATGATTTATTGACGTGTCCCAATCACCTTCATAATCCAAATCACTGTTTGGCGTTTGCTAGTGATGGGGTACTAATACTTTGTGTTTATGATTAATCAAATCATTCGATTATGAAGTCAGACTCCGAATACTTAAACTAAGTAATTGCTAATCCTAATTAACTAATAAAAATCAACACTGTCATGTCTGCCTAACCGCTCCTACTCACTAGCGGTTAACTGCAGGGGTGGCTGGCCGCTTTTCCAGTTTAATATGCAACCGCTTGTAAGCCCGCTTCGCGGCTGGCAACCATTTTGTGTAGCTAGCCACCTAGAGTGGCAGATTTTAGGAGCGGCTTTGAGGCAAATTTATTTTTAGTCTATTAAAAGTTATTTTGAAAGATTCAAATCATTTTACAATGTATCATACTAATTACGAGAAAAAGGTGGTGGTATTGGAACGAGAGTTAACAAATCATAAAGTTTAATTGACAAAAACTTATATGTATGTGAATATTTTTTTTATTGCATTGAATGACAAGACGAGCGTGCCGTTCGCATCCAGCACCATGAGTTACAAAGTACTGTGTGATATTCCACTGCGCTCGTCATCCTGAGACTTCATCTTGTAGTGCCTCTTCAACTAGTGAAGGTTGGCAGTCAATTCTGAGACATAATATGTTTAGTCTCATTATGTCTAGTAGTTACACTGGCTACTATGTCCTTCATAATAATATGGGCATCAAATAGTAAACATACAGAGCGGCAATTTTTTGTTGTTGAGTTTGGCAATGAACATTGCAGAGGATGCACGGGCGGATTTGCAAAGGGCAGTGCTTTGGCTGCGGCGTAAAAACGAGCGGCGGTATTCCTGAGATAGCCTGAATATTAGCCGTCGAACACCTGGGCTCGAGGCTCCTCAGCCTGTTCTTCGCCTGTTTGGAGCAGGGCGTCATCCCAGTGCGTCGGAAGACTGAAAAGCTCGTCCTGCTAAAGAATCAGCGAAGACCCCGCTGAGTCGACGAGAGACGAGGTCTCAAAACTCTTATGCCTCATTTAGACTATTGACTGATAATTCGCCCAATAATTTAGAAATTAATTCGTGCACAAACATGACATTAATTATGAGTAATGAATAAAATAGATCCGAATAAGCTTTTACACGCTCGTATTTGTAACTATTCGTTTATACCCAGCAAGTGTCTAAATCAGGGGTTATAATCGTGCATTATCCATGCTCAACTCGTTGAGCACCTCGAAGGGGTCGGTCCACACTTTGTCAACATTTAGGAGGGAACGTTCGTCTACGCGATTCTGCGGGTGAAGTTGCAAGCGGAGCATGCAGTGGCCACTAGATAGAGGCAACATAGTTGTTGCCATCTCATTGGATGTTTCCAACGCTTTTAATACGCTGTCCTGGCCCTGTATCCATGAAGCAGTAAGCACTACAGTGCCACGTGGTGGCGCCCTATTTTCGGCTTCTTTTTCTGGTGCACGTGTACCTTTCCAAGAGAAATGTGGTGTATCCAGGCGGGTGGCACCGATGAGCGATGTCGTACGATGTTTCATAGGGCTCGGTCCGGGGTCCTCTCCTATGAAACATCGGATACGACTGGATGCTCCGTTACGCCATTGGGGCCGATGCCCTAGAGATTGAACGTCTAGGGTATTGACGTGATATTTTATGCTGACAACAAGTTATTAACAGCATCGAGCAAAACTTACCAGACTGCCGCAGTCTTGGCGGCGGCGGGCATCGGCGACTTAGTAAGACCAATACGAATAGACGGTGGCCGGGCACTGCCTATGGCCTGCCGGCCGGTGCCTATATCATTGTGAATTGGGTGCGGCCTCCCATCAATATAATAGTATGAAATTTTTTGGTTTAGTTTTAAATAACCCATGGTTTCACAACCACTTTGAGAAGTTGCGGACGAAATTTTCCCGGGCAGTGGGAGTTCTATCTAGCCTGCTCCCCTACCCAGAATGTCCCGATATCCCTTGTCGAAGGTTATACCTCGGAGTCGTGTGATTCATGGCCCTCTACGGCAGTCACGTTTTGGCCAATTCTAGAACAACCGCTGTATCGCTCTCCTGCTCAACCCTCAGCGAATAGTGGTGCAGCCGGCGATTAAGTTGTGGGGCACGGTCTCGTTCGAGGTGGCTTGCGTGTTGGCTAAAGACCTGCCTTAGAATCTGGACGCCAAATCCCTTTCAGATGCTTTCCAATGGCGGGACGCCGCGTCCGGCCCCGATAGAGGTGGAGGCCAAGCGGGCTAACTATCCTTTAACAGTCACGTGACTCAGGATGGCGGGATGGCGGCAAACTTAATAAAAAAAATAATTTTGCATAATTTTGCCGAGCAGTTAGCATAATCTACAATTTAAATCTGGTCACACTGATGCTGCGTCCTTTATGTCATCAGTCATTATCTAAAGGGCCCCACGGTCCGTCGTTAAGGTGGATCTGGAGAAAATTGTGACGATTTATCGCGTCAAATTGCCGCTTAACACACGAAAAGATTGGTCGATGCGATCGGCGATCATTCATATTGGAACCCACGTAGGCAGACTGAGACTGAGGCAAAAATCGAATCGTCGATCGCAAAGAGCCATACACCTTCGATCTATCGTTACGATATTTATGATTGTACTGGTTCTGTTGCGATCACGATATCGTCTTCGTTCAATTAAATCGTTTGAGATTTGGACATACACTATCAATGTATCAATTCATCGTTGCGATCGGTCTGAAACGACGGATCGTTACGAGAGATCGTACCGTATATGGGTCCCTTAAGGATTTGTAGCATTAGTTGGAAATCGATAATATTTAATTTAACAATTTTTTTTTTTTTTTTTTTTTTTTTTTTTTATATTTATAATCGGCAATCAGTCGCAAGACTATAAGCTGATGAGTTCAGTGACGTTGGGTTTCAAGGTGAAGAAGCCAGCGCCTCATCTACCTTATCACAATATGGCCTTCCTTTTCAGTCTATTCACTGATGGCGAAGGTTTTAAAAGTTGGGTTGCCAGGGGATTGGGATGGGCAGATAGGCGATCTGCGTATTTCTTTTTGTACCTCTCTATTTCAGATTGGACTGTTGGTACATTCAGATGTTCGTGAATTTCATCATTTCTGGAAAACCACGGGGCTTTTGAGATGGTACGCAGAATATTGTTCTGGACTCGTTGTAGGCACATTATGTTACTCTTGCTGGAAGAGCCCCATAGTGGTATGCCATAGGTCCAAATGGGTTTTAAGACGGAATTATAAATCAGGAGTTTGTTATCTACAGACAAGACTGCATTTCTGCCCATAAGCCAGTATAGGTTTCTAAACTTTAGATTAATTTCATCTCTTTTTTTCCTTATGTGGTGAGTCCAAGTGAGTCGCCTGTCAAGGTGAAAGCCTAGATACTTCACAGACTCCTTATCTGGCAAGGTATCAGTGCCAAGTTTGACAGGAGGGCAGTTTCCTCTTCTTAAGGTGAATGTGATGTGATTGGATTTTTGGGCACTTGCTCGGATTCGCCATTTTCTAAGCCATGAATGAGTATGGTCTAGTAAGTGTTGAAGCCTATTACTGGCCTCGCTTGGGTCTTCATCACAAGCAAGGTAGGCTACATCGTCGGCATATGTTGCAACCATTACGTCTTCTGATGCTGGTAGATCTGAGGTAAAAATGTTATATAGCACAGGGCCGAGGACAGATCCCTGTGGGACACCAGCTATGATTCGGCGTAACGTCGCTCTTTCATCCCTCTGTTTAACTCGGAAAAGTCTACCCTCCAGGTATGATTTAATAATAGAGTAGAGAGAGTGTGGCAGTTTATCTTTCACTTTACATAGTAATCCTTTGTGCCAGACTCTATCAAAGGCTTGCTGCACATCTAAGAAGGCCGCCGAACAGTATAATTTTCTTTCAAAGCAGCGACTTATTTCATGGTGGACACGGTGCATTTGCTCAACTGTGGAGTGTTGCTTACGGAACCCAAATTGGTGTTTAGGAATAATGTCGAAGCGATACATGTGATCTGTTAGACGGGCTACAAAGATCTTCTCCCATAGTTTAGATAATACGGGTGTGAGGCTGATTGGGCGATACGACGCAGCTTCGTGGGGAGATTTTCCAGGTTTGTGAATCATTAAGATTTCAGAAATTTTCCAAAGCTTAGGGAAGTAAGATATTCTTAGAGTTGCGTTAAAAATGGATGCCAGTAGAGTTATGCATTTCCTGGGCAGATTTTTTAGGACAATGGGGGTAATTAAATCAAAGCCTGGGGCTTTATTGGAGTCGAGTCTCCTAATTTCGCGTGATATTTCTTTGGGCGATGTGGGTTTTATTGGTAAGCACAGCTGGAAGTCCTGTCTGAGTATGGCATCAATATCGGCTTCATCGTCTCCACCATCGTTTGGTTTGAATACGTCCTCCAGATGATCTGCAAACACTTCTGCTTTTTCAGCGTTCGTTCTAACCCATGAGGAGGGAGATTTAAGAGGGTAGACATGTTGTTGTGGTTTTCCAGTAGCATTTTTTGTTGCCTTCCAAAGTGAAATTTCGCCTTTTCCTTGTGGCGACATGAGTTCCAGGGTTTGTCGAAGTCTTAAGTTAGCCGATTCTTTAAGTAAAACTTTTAGTTGTTTTGCGGCCTGATTGAAAGCAGTTTTGTCCGATCGGTGCTGAGACTGATGCCAGATTCCTCTCAAGCGTCGTTTTTCTGCAAGTTTCGCTTTAATATCACCGGATTGTGGCGACGTCGCAGGCGTGCGGCCCAAGTATGGAGAGTTTCTCCAGGCAGATACTTGGATCAAGTTGGTTATGTATTCACAGGCATTGTCGACATCTTCTTGTGTTTTCAGAGGTATGGATAACCGAACGTTATCGTCCAGATAACTTCGAAACCCGTTCCAGTCAGTTTTACGATTTGATAAGGACTCCGGTGGCTCATCGTTTATGGCTGTTAAGCTCAAAGTGAGGATAACCGGAGTATGATCAGAGGATCCGTCAAGATTCGATTCTACTGAGGAATAGAGGTGGCCAATGCCTTTGGTTATAAAGAAATCTAGCAAGTCCGGTAGTTTTTTATGGTCAGTCGGCCAGTTAGTTGGTTCGCCAGTGGAAATAGGAGTTAGGTGGTAAGCGTCTAGACAACTTTTTAATGAGCGACCTCTAGGCAGAGTAATACGAGAACCCCAGAACGAGTGCTTTGAATTCCAGTCTCCTCCAGCTATAAATTTTTTCCCGAGTTGGGCAAAGTACTTTTCAAACATCTGTTGAGTAATTTTATGTTTGGGTGGGCAGTAAACAGCGGACAGATTTATAGTGTGAAGGTGTGTGTGGTAGGTGGTGAAGAGTGAAGAAATGAAGGATAGACGATAGTAGTAGAAGATAAAGTTTAATACACGCACACAGAAGAAACAGTTCACACACAGAAAAATACACCATACAATAGAAATAGAAGGAGTAGTCAAGAGATAGTCAAGATAAGAGTTTACACAGAGCAACAGGTGTAGCGTAAGCGTGAGCGCAAGCGTTACGATAGCGGGTGACACGGGCTTCGCGGGCGAGATTAGGTGTACCGACTGGAGCGGCCACCGGCCGGCCGCACGCGCAGCGGACAAGCAGCCCCCGCGCCACGACTACGTCATCAGCAGCAGCAGGTGCCGGTTGGAGCTTTGCTGCGAATTGTCGCAGACGTGTGGTAAAGTCCGACAAGTCCGTGGAGTGGGGATCCGAGCTTTGGAAAAATTCTCCAGGGAGACGAAGTGGTTCGCCATAAACCAGCTCTGCGGACGATGCTTGGAGCTCGTCTTTATAAGCGCTTCTAACGCCCAACAGCACCAAAGGCAATGTGTCAACCCAGTTGGGGTCTGCATGGCACATTATCGCTGCTTTCAACTGGCGGTGAAATCGTTCTACTAGCCCGTTGCATGCTGGGTGATACGCGGTGGTCCTGCGGTGTTTGAATCCGATAATTTTTCCAAGATATTGGAAAAGTGACGATTCGAACTGCGGGCCGCGATCGGTGACGATATCTGTTGGACATCCAAATCTGGATATCCACGATATTAGCGTCTTCCCGACAGTTTCAGCCGTAATATCCCGCATGGGAGTAGCTTCGGGCCAGCGAGTGAAACGATCCACCGCCGTTAAGCAGTAGCGATAGCCCTGTGATATGGGCAAGGGCCCAATAATGTCCACGTGGATGAACGCGAATCGCGCGTGAGGAAGATCGAATGTGCCCAAAGGAGTTGACACATGGCGATGGACCTTGGCGCGTTGGCATGCCAAGCATTGGCGAGACCACTCTGGACAGTCTTTGCGCACTCCAGGCCAAACAAAACGCTCGGCCACAAGTTTGGCCATCGCATTAGCGCCTGGGTGGCTAAGGCTATGGAGACTGTCGAAGAGTTGCTTACGCAATGGTTTAGTGATAAACGGTCTAGGTGTTGGGGTGCTGACGTCACAATAAAGCTCCAGGCGAGAATTGGGAATCCTCAACTTTTCAAGACGTCAGCTCCTGTATGCGGTCGGCTAGGTCGGCAAGCTGTTCCAGCGAGTGGGTCGGTTGTGAAGCGAGCACCGTCTGGATGTCGTGCGGTAGGCGGTTGCTCCATATGGATTTGAGGAAGTCGTCAGGCACAGATGGTCCAGCCAAGTCTTGGAGGTGCCGCAAAAATTGGGACGGCTTCCTGTCACCAAGCTCTTCGTGGGTGAGCAACTGCTTGACCTTTCGCTCGTGAGAGGCAGATAACCTCTTGATTAATTCGACTTTTATCTTGTCGTACCTGTTATTTGCTGGGGGGTTGACGATTATATCCTTTACAGCCTTTGCGTGTTCTATGGTCAAATTTTTTGTGACGCTGCTAAATTTAAATGCGTCGTCAACAATGTTCTGGAATTCAAACTGACCTTCCAACAAAGCGAACCACAACTCAGGGTCTTCAGGTGAGAATGGCGGAACCTTAATTTTGATTTTGTGATCCGTATGCAGTTCGCGTACCGTGGAAACACGCACTCGTCGAGCCCGCCGTGTGGTGACGTTGGCATCGGTTCGGGAGCCAACGGTTTTTACGGAGTCACTGCTGTCACTCATAATTGCTCCACGAGGATCAAGAGATCCTCGTGTCCAATCGGGGTCACCAGTTATAGTGTGAAGGTGTGTGTGGTAGGTGGTGAAGAGTGAAGAAATGAAGGATAGACGATAGTAGTAGAAGATAAAGTTTAATACACGCACACAGAAGAAACAGTTCACACACAGAAAAATACACCATACAATAGAAATAGAAGGAGTAGTCAAGAGATAGTCAAGATAAGAGTTTACACAGAGCAACAGGTGTAGCGTAAGCGTGAGCGCAAGCGTTACGATAGCGGGTGACACGGGCTTCGCGGGCGAGATTAGGTGTACCGACTGGAGCGGCCACCGGCCGGCCGCACGCGCAGCGGTCAAGCAGCCCCCGCGCCACGACTACGTCATCGCCTTAAAACCGGTCGGCTGGTGGTACGCCCAGGCGCGCGCGCCGTGCGTCTCCAATGCACTCGACGCAAATTAAATATTATAATATACAAACGCCTTTTATCACCGAAGGGGTAGGCAGAGGTGCAAACATTATAAATACGGAATATTATATTGGATGTATATTTTGTATAATAATTACAACTGTTTATGATATAGTGTATACGGTATATATTTATAGTAAACATAAATGTAATGTAAGTATATATATGTTTATGAAAATGTATAATATAAAGATGTAGAATATGAGTAATTATGAATATATAGGAGTAAGTATATAATAGATATGTGTAATGATATAAATATTATGTATATGAAAATTGAATTATAAGAGTGGCGTGGATATTAGATAAATAATATAAATATTAATATAGTGTACGCCACAGATTAATCGGACCTGTGCGATTGTTTAATGTAATAGTTGTTGCCTGGATGTGTTCTGTAGCATAATTCGCCATGACAGTGTGTTTAAGGTTAGATCTGATCACTATTGCAGTGCCCGCGTGAGCTTTTCCAGCACCAGGATGGGGGGTGTAGTAGATGGAATGGAATTTAACAATTGATAACCCAAAAGTAAATATTATCTTATCTATCTTTATGTAGTCACGCACTAGTGTTGATTCAACAACAATGAATAAAGAAAGTATTCAACAACTATAGTTCGGTTATTTTTGCTATTTATTCTGAGGTTTTTTTTTTTTTTTTTTTTAATGGCATTTGTATTCACATTTTGCTAATGTCAAGTTTGGGTTGTCTTTTTTATTATCTGTAGTATGTCAAAGTAAAGCAGTGACTCAGGCTTACCAACTTAGGGCTTTTAGCCCTAAATTTAGGGCTGAAATATGTGCAGTGGGCTTTTTTCAGGGCCCAAAAAAATTTAGGGCTGTTTTTAGGGCCATAAAAATGATTTTATGTGTTACTGTTTGACTGACCAAAAAAAATAAAAAGAGGCGAAACGTTCAAGTTCTTACACGAGTTTTGGCGGGAACTTGGAAGTGTCATGAGGTGCTCTTGTTTTAATTCATTATTTTGGTGATACTTAGTGTTATATTGCTTAATTATGGTGGTATATTATCCAATATAGTTCTATTAAAGAGCTCAAATGAAGTGAATTGAAATAATCGTGCTAATCAAGTGATTTTTTGTTGCCGCCAAAACTCCTCGATAAAGTCTTGGTAAGGTAGCCACTGCTTTACTTCGACATACTACAGATAATAAAAAAGACAACTCAAACTTGACATTGGCAAAATGTGAATACAAATGCCATTAAAAAAAAAAAAAGTTCTTACACAAAGTATAATGCTATAATGCCAAATGCACATTGCTGCCGAGCCTGCACGAGTCATCTCAAATCCGAGAATGTGAATCTGGCATAATAATCTGTGCAGTGGGCACGCCATCAAAGATACGCCATCCTACGGCGGCAAACACAACATGATTTGTTTACAATCATTGACAATGTAGATCTTTAATACACGTTTTAAAATTAAACTAAGTTGGTTTTTTATTTACCTTAATAAAACAGGGTACTTATTTAAATAATATTCTTCAATAGTTATACACATTGGGTATACACTACACCGTAAAAATTATCATTGACAGTACAGGGCTTTTTTTGGGGTTTTTGATTTTTCATTTAGGGTTATTTGGGGATATTTCATCTTGACTTTAGGGCTATTTTTTTTGAGGAGTTGGTAACCCTGCAGTGACTACCTTACCAAGACTTTATCGAGGAGTTTTGGCGAAAACAAAAAAAAACACTTGATTAGCACGATTATTTCAATTCACTTCATTTGAGCTCTTTAATAGAACTATATTGGATAATATACCACCATAATTAAGCAATATAACACTAAGTATCACCAAAATAATGAATTAAATTTTACATGTCTTAAATATTAAGTATTGTTTATATGTATCTTAAAAATAAATTTAAAGACTACTTTGGTATCCTATGTTTATATGCTTATATAGATTATTATAAAATTGTATTAATATAGCGCCCTCAAATTTGCAATGTCTGGAAAGGGCTACTAAGTTATAAGCACAAAAAAATGTAACAACAACTATTGTACACTTAGTATGCAAATAAATAAATAAAACAAGAGCACCTCATGACACTTCCAAGTTCCCGCCAAAACTCCTATTCTGAGGTTATTTTACGAAGAGCTCTGACAGCTGCAAAACAATCCATTCTTCGCAAAAACTGTTTTATTCATCAATATGCAATAAATTATATTCTATGAGGCAACCAACTTAAAAAAACAATAGTAAACGTCTTTGTTAATTACAATAGAATTAAAAAGTCTGTTTTGGTTTAGAGTAATGAAATAATATTCTTAAGTATCAAATTAGATTATACTCAAAGACATTGAACTGTATAGTCTTAGAACTCTTTGATTATACAGTAATTTAAAATTGTAAAGTTTCAATATCCAAATCCACAGTCCTATCAGTAGTATTATAATTCTTTCAGTAGTATTATAATTCTCTTTGGTCCTAGTATTCTTTCTAAAGACATGATACAATAAATAGTAACGTTACTTGTAGATTTTTATGAATTAATTCTCTACAAAAAATATATCATTTGAAGATAATAATGGGTATTGTCATAATCATTTTAAAGATATTAATATTGCCAGCTGAATACATATTCCAAAACTATGTACGTCTGCAAAATTCTACATAGCTTTATAAAATATTGTGACATAATACAAGGAACAAAAGCAAACAAACTTGCAGTTCCAAAGTTTAGACTCAGCCAGAAAAGTAAATCATTTATGGGCAACTGCGTAAAATTCTATAATAAGCTTCCTTCTGAAGTAATAAATCTGTCTGAAATCTTTAAGCCTTACATTTAACTTGTATTTACTTCTAGATACTACTACAAGGTGGCAGACTATTTAAATGATAAGGATATTTGAAATCAGTCCTGCACACAGCACCAAGGCACTGAGCTTTCACATAGAACGCCTATGAAAAAAGATAATAATACGACATTTATATGGCTATGTCTATATTATATTTTAACTTTTTTTTTTGTCATTTAAGTACAATTATTTGATATAATATTTTTTTTTTTTTTTCCTTTTAGTCATTTTGATATTCCTCAATTGTAGTGACAACCGATCTATTACTATCTAATCTATACTAATATTATAAAGCTGAAGAGTTTGTTTGTTTGTTTGAACACGCTAATCTCAGGAACTACTGGACCGATTTTGAAAATTCTTTCACTAATAAGAAGCTACATTACTCCTGAGTGCTATAGGCTACTCTTTATCCCGGAGAAACTTTTCCACACGGACGGAGCCGCGCGCATAAGCTATATATTTTGGTTACTTTCTTAAAAGTATTTTATTAATATCTTAGGGCTACATCCATGCATGCATGAACTGGTGTAATAATCAAATTATAAATTGGAGTTTTGGCGGGAACTTGGAAGTGTCATGAGGTGCTCTTGTTTTAATTCATTATTTTGGTGATATTTAGTGTTATATTGCATAATTATGGTGGTATATTATCCAATATAGTTCTATTAAAGAGCTCAAATGAAGTGAATTGAAATAATTGTGCTAATCAAGTGTTTTTTCTGTTGCCGCCAAAACTCCTCGATAAAGTCTTGGTAAGGTAGCCACTGCTTTACTTCGACATACCACAGATAATAAAATATACAAACCAAACTTGACATTGGCAAAATGTGAACACAAATGCCATTACAAAAAAAAAAAAAAAAAAAATTATAAATATATTTTTAAAATAATGGAAGAAAATCATGGCAATTAATAAAAAAATGAAGCCTGGAGTCTCTTTTTGCCTTTCTCCTTTGAGTCGTCATCGTTTAGGTAGCTAGTTAAAGGGTGGTCCTTTATTATCCTCGCCGGCGAGGACCGTGGCGTTTCCTGCCTTCGTATTGTTGATACTCCTTCCCTTTTTTTTATATCAGCTTCACTTCTCCTTCCCTAGCCCTATTCCCGTCCCCAATGTGTGTGTCCTTTGTACCTATCAGCCCATGCTGGTTGTTTATTGTTTAATGTAGGTACTCTAAATTATTTCATTGGTATATTATGTACTACCTTTGTAAATTTGTTATTCTCTACCTTGTCATGACTTTATAAATAAATGATTTTATTTTATCTTTATGAAAATAACTTCCATTGAAAGCCTTTTATTTGTAAAAACTACTGTAAATTATATCACATAAGCTATATAATAATATAATAGTATACATATAATATAAATACAATATCTTGAATCAGAATGATCAAATCTTTAATAATAATAATAGGCACCATAAAAAGAAGGTGAAAAGGAAAGTAAGTTTTTGCAGAATAGTATAATTATTAATATAAGGTTCTTACTTTAGACAAATTACTTATCATAGTACAATATTTTATCAGTATGCGAATGTTCCAATTGAATTTTCCATTAATACTTAAATATCACACTACAGTGAATATAACTATTAAATTGAGTAAAATGTTTAAAGTAATTATAAACATTACTTACTAAAGATTAAGTTCAGCATAATACAATATGAGAAACTCTATTGAGAGATTATTAAACACACGAATACATAGGTATATCATCTGCTAAATTGAATCATAATGTTCATAATAACAGTAGACATGAATACTTTTGTCTTACAATATTGTTGATTAATATGAGGATAATGTGGATCTTTCCACTGATACATACCAAATGTAACTGTAAAATGTAATAGGCATGTTCTTAATAATTATAATCATTACTAGCTTCTGTCCGCGGCTTCGCTCGCATTAAAGACTTTTTCCTGTGTAAAAGTCACTTTATATACAAACTATACATTTTTTAACAGTAGCCATTATAATTGCAAGTACCAGGCGACAATAGACTGATACAGATCGAGAGATCTTACTATATGGTCGGTCAGCTACACTTTGGTACAAAACGCCTTTCCATCCCTGATTTTTGTCAGAAAGGCACTTGTAGTTACAATAAAACATATAAATTATTTCTCTACTATATTATGCATGAATTATACATATAAACCTTCCTCTTGAATCACTATCTATTAAAAAAAAACCGCATCAAAATCCATTGCGTAGTTTTAAAGATCTAAGCATAGATAGGGACATAGGGACAGACAGCGGGAAACGACTTTGTTTTATACTATGTAGTGATTATATTTCATTGTTAATGTTAGAATGAAGTGAATCTCTTGTAATATAATAAGTAATTCACTAAGATGTATAATATCACCAACATAATTTAATAACAATGTTTATAATTATAACCCCTCTTATGCTACTGCTTATAGTCTAGAAAATTGTCCAAAAACATTCACTGAACGATAATATCTTCTGGGTATAGAAAGGTGAGTCTCTTGATTTTGCATTTCTGTTATAAATAATGTCTTATTCCAGTGTATGCAAAATTCTTGGAAATGTTGACAAATTGATGTTATCACCATTCTGGCAAGTTCATGCTCTTTGTCGGCTCTATTACAATTCCAATTGACTCAAAACCTTTTCTATAGGATAAAGTTAAATATCTTCAGAGTTTTGAAGCGTGAGCATGCCCTGGTATTCCATTTCCTTGAACATAATGTCTTGGTTCAATGTATGCAATATGTCCTGGAATCGTTGACGAAGTGCCAAATTTTCCATTCCTGCAATTTCATGCTGGGTTCTTTGCCTTCTTTGCTTCAATTCTTCTACTTCAGCTTTGAGTTGTTCAATGCGGAATGTCATATTTTCTTTGGACATATCACGAGATTGGTATTCATCTTCTTCAGATGAAATACCACCACATTTAATGTTACTTGCTGTGGCAGCTGTCACTGATCCACTATGCCCAGGATAACTTTTGCCATGTGCTCCTTGTGGAGAATGGAACATGTGAGAGTCAAATTCTATTGGCAGAGAGTCTCGTTTGATTGAATGTTCTCCTAGTCCAAGCATGGAGCTGTTATCGGACATACGGCTGTCATATGCTGACAAGTGGCTGTCTTCTAATTCCACATTGATATTTTCATCTTCTAAATCACTGTCACTCACTGCACCTCCAAATATGTCAACAACATTAGAAGATTCTGGATTTGTTGCATCTGATGTTGATTCACGCTTCATATTGCGTTCAGCTTTTGGTTTCTTTTCTGGTTTGACGTTTGCAACAGCACCAGATTCTTGTTTGGGATTTTGCTCATCATCTTTTATAACTTCCCATGTCATGCTTACTGCTTCATTGTCTGCTCGCAGCAGCCGTTTCACTTCCTTTTCGATTTCTGGAGCTTCTACATATTTCTTTTTTAGTGTTTTTCTGAAGCGACGCTTACGTATATTCTTTGTTGGTGGAGCAATTCCGTGAGGCCATAAAAATTTCTTGTCGACTTTGTAAGGATCTTTCTTTTTGTTCTTCGCTGGAGACTCTTCCTCTGTGGACGGTTGATCAGGCTCATCTTTGCATATCATCATTTGGCAAATGTCTGCTGTTTTATAGAAACTCTTATTGTCAATAGTCTTCAGTGACTCTACTATAGTTGGTAAATCTACAATCTTGGAATGCATTAGCCAATGATCTAAACGTACCTCCCCGCGCCTCATATCATTGTCTATCTGTATGGAGAGTCGATTTTTTAAACTATCTCCTGACTTCAATAGTTCTTTGAGCTTCTTTGCTGGTTCTTCAGGGAGCCGCAATATAAATTGCGACTCCAACTCGGTTGGATATTCTGGTTCACGCTTATCTCTGTTCATCATCTTGGTGTTTTTAACAAACAAGCAACATTTATTAATCAAGAGTTAATGATATTTTCCGGAACCGTCGTAAATAGTTCCAGAATCCAGATAGTAAAAATACTAATTCAGTATGAAAGTCGACAACTTCCAATCGATAATTAATCTTAATAGTGATGGACGAATTTGATCAACATGTATCTAACCATTCGATTGTAATGTGACTATCGAGTTATTCCAAATAATAATCAGTAGACCATAGCGTTATTTGAAGAATTCATCTCGGAAACTAAACAGAAAGAACAATTCAGCGTCTTACGACTTCTACACCTGAATATGCTGCATCTGGGGCTACCACTGTTACTCGTAGTTTTCCGTAGTATTATGTAGTATTATGCATAATATGTTATGCTCTTTGCTCGTAGTGGTTGTAATATATTACTATCTGACCCCGCAAACGTTGTTTTGCCATTAGTTACCGACCGAGGTTAAAAGTTATTAAAAAAATAGGGATTGATCGTAGAAAGGTTTGAATGGTGTACTATAAAAAAACAAAAACAAAAAAAATTGGCTAAAAAATAAAAAAAATAAGGGGTGGACGACCCTTAACATTTAGGGGTATGAAAAATAGATGTTGACCGATTCTCAGACCTACCCGATATGCACACAAAATTTCATTTTCCTCAGTTTCGGAGGAGTTTGGCAACAAACACCGCGACACGAGAATTTTATATCTATACTAATATAGCTGACCCGGCGAACTCTGTTCCGCCTTAGAAGCAATAAATAAGCAGATTTTGGATTTTATTGTCATTTTTTTTAATACAAATAAAAAAAAAGTATTTTAATGTTTTTTTTTAAATGTATTAAGTACCAGGAGATCATAAAACACAACAACTCACAGAAAACGATTTTTAGGGATAAAAGTCCCGGTTTATATTTTCCCGGGATAAAAAGTATCCTATGTCCATCTCCCGGTTCTGAGGTACCTCCCCACCAATTTTCAGCCAAATCGGTTCAACCGTTCTTGAGTTATAAATAATGTAACTAACACGACTTTCTTATATATATATATAGATAGATAGATAGAATCGAAGATTTTAAATATATTAAGTACCAGGACATCATAAAACACAACAACTCACAAAAAACTATTTTTCGAGATAAAAGTTCCGGTTTATATTTTCCCGGGATAAAAAGTATCCTATGTCCGTCTCCCGTTTCTAAGGGACCTCCCCACCAATTTTCAGCCAAATCGGTTCAGCCGTTCTTGAGTTATAAATAGTGTAACTAACACGACTTTCTTTTATATATATAGATTGTTAAAAACGGTAGCATCACAGATTTCTAGATTTTTTATTGCATAGAATGAAGAGACCAGCATGCCGTTCGCCTGATGGTAAGCGATACGTCCACCCATAAACAGTAGCAGCAATACTATCCAGCACCTTGAGTTACAAGGTACTGTGTGGCATTCCACTGCGCTCGTCATCCTAAAACATAAGATGTTAAGTCCATTATGCCCGTAGTTACACTGGCTACAATGTCTTTCAAATCGAAACACAACAGTGCATGCACACTGCTGCTTGGCAGTAGAAATAGATATTGCGGTGGTACCCACCCAGACGGTCTCTTACATATGATAGACCTACCACCAGATTGGTCTTTGTCACCTTTTTTGTGTCTTCCCTTTCGGCGTGCGTGATTATTGTTTAAGTAACACTTTTGAAGTGTGACAAACATATTATTATTTGTGTATTTGTGGATTATAAGTGGTAAATAATCGCGATAAGCTGGTTAAAATAAATTAAGTATTTCATATCAGAATTCCTTTTGGAAATTTTTACCCGTCCTCTGCGTTTCATTCCTGCGGAATAAACTGCGGATACAACATTTCACCCTCAGTAGGTAGGCATCAAAGATAATTATAATACACATGGAAAGGCATTATACGGCCGGTCTCAATAACTTACTAACATTTAACTGGAATTTGATAACACCTTGATTAACACAGATAACCACCAAAAGTAAGCATTTAAACTGTTTGTTATATGTTAGTAAGTTATTGAGACCGGTTAGTAATTTCAGCAAGTAGACTACCTAGTAGAAAGGTACAAGCAGCAGATCTGCCAGCGACATCATGAGTTATGACAGTGTGTAGGCTATGAATAGCCGGACTTTGCAATTAATACGTACATGCGATACCTACTGTGGCCCATATAGAACATAGGGTGAATTTTAAACCGATTGTCTTAGAACGTAATTACCCGAATACAGAGGTACTGAAATCGGTACAATTACATCACTGATTAGCGCATGCTCAAAGCATAAAATCCTTATCACAGGGTGACCAGATTTAAATTGAAGATTATGCTAAAAGCTAAGGCATAATTCTGCTAGAGTGTGCTAAAGTATTTTATAATAATACCAAAATTCTGCTATATCCAGTGCTGCCGATAAAAATGTCCCAATTCCCCACGTCTGCGTCAGTTGTTGTTAATGTGGAATAAGTGTATAAATAAATTCATAAATTAAAATGTCCATTTCTTTAATTATGTAGAAATGACTTTTTTTCATATTTAAATAAACTTTTTTAACATGATAATGCGTTATAATAAAACTTTCAATGTATTAAATAGCCTGTTTCTAGTGTTAGTGTCGTTTTTTTTACAAACGTAGAATAAGGCGGAAGATAAAAATTTTAATAAGATTTTTATTTTGTTACGCCAATGTAGTGAGTCATATAATATCAAAGGTGGCAAAGTCCACCTATAGACAAAATTGTTTTTTTAATGTGGTTTTATTATCTGTGAAAGTCGAATCAATTGGTATAATAATTTCGGTGCAAAAACAGCATTATCCTAGGTAAATTGTTGTTAAAAGTAGTTTTTCCAATGCAAACCCGGCCAAGTCCGTCAATGTTTACATCAAATGTAGCTATATCCGTGACAACCAATGAGAAGACAGTATTTAGTATGGCGTGAAATGGCGTAGGGAGTGCGGAACGACTGATGTTTTTTATTGTTTTTGTTGAGTTTTTGTTAATTTTAAGTTAAAATTTATCTTAAATCTTTAAGATGGAGTGTTTAGCGTCCCCTAGTACATTAAACAAAACCAGAAAACGTAAAGCTCTGCCAGAAAATTGGAAGAGAAATTTAGCTAAAAAGAAGCGGTAAGAATACGTTGCTCATACAGATTTGATACTTGAAACATAATTTTAACTGATTGTTTTGTAGTATACAAAGTATTATAAAAATATGAAATAACATTTGTTGGTAATTATTTTTCAATAAAGAAACTAATACTAAATGGCTGCCAGTTACTGGTATTTTCTTCGATTTTTTATAAAACCGTGTGAGCGAATGTTATATTAGTACCTGCCTTCATTCATCATTAAGGTCCTATGTCCCCTGGATGGGGCAGAGGGCTTCCACAGTGACTCTCCATTTCGATCGGTCTTGAGCTTCGCGTTTGATTTCACTCCAAGTCTTCCCAATACTTTTCGCTTCGTCGATCACAGTACGTCGCCAGGTTTGTTTGGGACGACCACGCTTTCGCTTTCCTTGGGGATTCCAATCCATTGCCTGTTTAGGTATATGATCGGGACCTCTTCGGAGGGTGTGGCCAATCCATTTCCACTTGCGGCGTCTGATCTGCTGGTTGATTGGTGTTTCATGGCAGAGTTCTCGTAGGTGGTCGTTCGAGATTTTCTCAGGCCAGTGAATACCGATGATTTGGCGAAGGCATCGGTTTACAAATACCTGGAGCTGATGCGAGATGGCTTTCGTTACCTTCCACGTTTCGCACCCGTATAGTAGCACTGACTTTATGTTGGTCCCGAAAATCCTGAGCTTAACTCTTCGGGTCAACTTACGTGATTTCCATACGGGGCGCAGTTGCGCAAACGTTGCTCGTGCCTTGGCAATCCGTGAGGTGATGTCTTCCTCTGCTCCTCCTGTTTCCGACACGACGCTACCGAGGTATGTGAACTTGTGGACTTGTTCCACTACCTCTGTGCCAATCAGCAACGGTGTTATGTCTGTCAATCCAGATCGCATCTCTACGGTCTTCCGGGTATTAATTTTTAACCCCAAGTTTGCCGCCTCCACTCTTAAATCATTGAGCTTAGCTTGCATATCGGCGTGTGTGTGGCTCAGCAGACAGAGGTCGTCGGCATAGTCCAAGTCTTCTAAGACATTGGAACTACCCCACTCTATTCCACGGCGCTTGTTGTCAAATATACGAAGCATAATCCCGTCCAGAGCGATCAAAAAGAGGAGAGGCGACAAAAGACAGCCTTGTCGGACCCCAGCGTGCACGGCGATGTCGTCAGAAACAAGGCCATTGTGGGTGACGCAGCAAGAGTAGTTCTTATAAATAGCTTTGAGTAGTTCCACAATTTTCGGCGGGACACCAATGGAGAGTAGACGAGACCATAAGCTGGACCATCGCAACGTATCAAAAGCTTTTTCGAAATCGACGAAAGTTAGATATATCTCCCTCTGCCATTCTGATGCTTGTTCAAGTATGATACGAAGAGTGTTAATTTGGTCGGTGCATGAGCGATTGGGGCGAAACCCAGCCTGTTCATTGCGCAAGAGAGGTTCTACGGCCTTCGACAGCCTGTCCAAGATGATCTTACAGAACACCTTGGATGGGATGGAAAGTAAAGTGATCCCCCTCCAGTTACCGCAGTGGCTTAAGTCACCTTTTTTAGGCACAGTTATTAGGAGCCCTTTATTCCAGTCCTCGGGTAGCTTTTCTGAATCCCAGATCTTAGTGATTAAAGGCGTCAGAGTCTCGACAGCGGAGGGTAAGTCAGCTTTAAGCATTTCCGCGGTTATAAGGTCGAGTCCTGGGGCTTTGCCGGTCTTCAAGGAGAGGATAGCCTTCGCCACTTCTTCATGTTTAGGTGGAGCGGTGTCGATGTTAAGGAGCTGTGGAGGTGTTGCTCCGGCCTGTACCTCAGCCGATGTCGACATTGCTGAGGTTCGGAAGACATTCTCAAAGTGTTCTTGCCAGCGTTGAAGCTGCCCTTCTGATGTCGCGATAAGCTGACCTTCCTTAGACTTCAGGACCCTCCCTTTGGAACTTCTTTTTCCCGCCAAGGTTTTAGTAGCCTTATACAGCTCCCTCAAATTGCCGGTGTTTGCAGCAAGTTGTGCACTATCAGCAATAGCATCAGCCCACATCCTTCTATCCTTACGCACGCTGCGATAGATTTTCCTGCGCATCTGACGGTATTGCTGTTTGAGGTTGGCTCTTTCTGTTTCATCTCGTGTTTCAAGAAGCCTCAAATGAAGTACTCTTCTGTCTTTAATGAGGTCCCACGTATCCTGCGATATCCAGTCGTCGCGTGTACGAGATTTGTGTCCTAGTACGGTAGAGCTGGTCTCTGTAGCTGTAGTACCTGCCTTACACATAGATAAGTTAGGTCCAAAACTAAAAAGTGTTACAATGAGTATTTGAAATAATTAATATATATTATATATATAATATATATTAATTATTCACTATATATATTCACTATATTCCCGGGAGAGGGACATGTGAGGCTATCTTCTCAGTACGTCAACTTGTAGAGAAAAGCAGAGAACAAAATCGGCCAATGTACCTGTGTTTTGTAGATCTTGAAAAGGCTTTCGATAGCGTTCCTCGGGAAGCATTGTGGATCGTTATGGCCAAGTTGGGTTGTCCGGATAAATTTGTGAGATTGTTGCGGCTACTGCACGATGATATGGCTTGCTGTGTGACAGCTAATGGCGAACAGTCGGAGTTTTTCTCAGTCACCTGTGGTGTAAAGTAGGGCTGCGTTCTGGCGCCTACTCTGTTCTCACTATACTTTGCCGTTGTGGTTCATGAAGCCCTTCAGCAGCTATCCGAAGGAATCCGCATCCGCTTTCGCATGAATGGTGGCCTTTTTAACTTGTCCAGACTTAAGTCTAACACCAAAGTCTCCGTCGCCACTATAGCGGAGATTATGTATGCTGATGACTTATGCTTTGTTGCAGATACGCCTGTGGACCTTCAAAGACTTATGGATAGACAGGATAGTGTATGCACCAGGTTCGGTCTTAAAATAAGTGTTAAGAAGACCGAAGTCATGGTTGTTAATGCTATAGGCAGCCCGCAGCCTGGTGTATGCATTGGTGGAAATGTTTTGAATCGTGTGGAAAAATTCAAATACCTTGGTAGCACTATATCATCCAAATATGACCTAGATGCCGAAATAAACTGTAGAATAGGAGCAGCTGCTGCGGCCTACGGTAAATTGCGGGCAAAAGTTTTCCGCTCTCACGATTTGAAACTTTCTACAAAAATTAATGTCTATAGGCTAATAGTGTTGCCTAACCTCCTGTACTCCTCAGAGACATGGGTCCTCTATCGCAAACATATTCGCACACTTGACAGATTTCACCTTAAATGTCTCCGAGGTATTATGAACATTCGGTGGACTGACCGCGTCAGGAACACAAGTATCCTAAGACGTGCGAACATCGGGGGCATTGAGGTATATCTGATGAGGTGACAGCTGCGGTGGTGTGGACATGTGTCGCGCATGTCTGAGGGAAGAGTGGCGAAGCGCATCTTCTTTTCAGAACTCCAATACGGCAAGCGTAAAAGTGGTGGCCAGTATTTAAGATGTAAGGATGTTCTGAAGAGACATATGAAGAGATGCAATATAGAACCCTCTGAATGGGAGGCTAAGGCAGGGCATCGCCCAGAATGGAGACGTCTCATACAAAATCAGGTGGACGCCTTTGAGTTTGGGCGTCGCGTCGAAATTGATAACAAAAGAGAGCAACTAAAGGCCCGTCCACCTGTGGCCATAAACTACAATTACGTCAGTGGTGTATTGTCGTGCCCAAGATGCGCTCGCACTTTCATAAATAAAATTGGCTATATAAGTCACGTAAGAGCACATCAAAGGGCAGACGATCGACTATTGGATACCCAGCCTTAGTCCGAGTGAAAAAAAAATGCCTGTCCAGTGTATTAACAGTCGCCGTGGCCGAAATCGGCTAGGAAGACATCATCATCATCATCATCATCATCATTTGAAAAAATGATCTGGATGAATTTACTTTAAAAAAAATGAGAAACTGACTCGTGCTTTATTGGATTTTTTAGTTGTATTATTAAGGGTGGGTTGCAGAAAATAACTTTAACAATAACATAGGTCTAACCAACTGTCAAATCTTCGGTTAAGCAATTTTTGGGTTGCATAAAATTAACAATTGTCAAAATGACGTCGCGAATAACAGTAACATTAACCGCTCAGTTTCGGACGGTTAATGTTAAAGTTATGGTTAGTTTTCGTAATCTGTGTGTATACTCTGTATAATTAATTGTCATTTGTCAAACGATTTGCAATAATAACGTCCTATGCGCTATTTTAATACAAATACTCTGTTAAATACCTGCGTAAAATGTTTAGTACGCGAAATATTGTGGGAGCAAGCTCTAGCAATGATAGCGATTCTGATAGTGGGTCTATCCAAATAGTTTGGTGGAGCAAAAAATTCCGCTGAAATTCTATGATAGAAACAAAGAGGATGTACATACTAGATACCTACGTAATAATAGAAATTTGAATCATGAATCGATATTTCATCAAGATTTGATAGTTATATTAAATCATTGCCAATGCCAAAATATTACCCGTGCAAGTTTTTGGGGTAATATAGCATTATTTCACTGGTCACTCGTTTACCTTTAACTTTAACAATTACAGCAATGGTGCAACAGAGGAAATGTCAATTTCAGTAGTCATTGTTATTGTCACTGCTAAAGTTAACTTTAACGGTTACACTAACGTCAGATTTTGTGCAACCCACCCTAAGTCTGTGATTTTCTTCTATTTTAGATATTCATCTGCTGGTCTTCCCATAAAACCGACATGCCAACATCGGAAAGGAATATTTTTATGTAAAGATTTAACTATGGTCTATGAGAGATATTAACCAGTTTCACAGAGCATTTTATAAACACCATGATAAAGAAACTCAAGATGCATTTCTTAATAAATATTGTCACGCCTTCATTCCAAAGAGGAAGAGACCGAAAAACGCAAAGCATAATCCTAAAAAATTTCACACAATTTTTTCTATTTACAGTATTGTACAAAAACGAACTATTGTTGTTTGCCAGAAAGCATTCCTTGATATACTGAACATTACGAAACACAGAGTGCAATATGTAACTAAAACTTTTTTAGAAACTGGAGGCGAGCCTATTAAAGAGAAAAGAGGAGGTGACCACAAGTCACATCTCTTTGTTGATCAAAAAAATGCAGTGATGACCTATATAAACTTGTTTCACGTAGATGAACCGCATTATTGTCGAGGCCATTCTGAAAGGCGCTATTTGCCTGCAGAACTTTCTATTAACAAATTGTGGAAAATGTATAATAGTCAAGAAAATCTAGAACCACGATTAAAAGTAAAAAAGGGCTTTTTTCGAAAAAAATTCAACACTAACTATAATCTGGGTTTTGGTAGCCCACGAACTGATGTATGTTCAGTCTGTATCCAATTGTTGGAAAAAATTAAAAGAGAACAACATGAACCACGAAAGCAAGAACTTCGAGTGGAACATAGAGTTCATAAGTTGAAAGCCAAAGCGTTTTTTAATTTAGTTAAAGAAGAACGACCGGGCTTAAAAACATTGTCGTTTGATTGTGAAAAAAACCTGCCTTTACCAAAAACTCCGGATCAGATCACTTACTACTCTCGTCAGATCTACTTATATAATTGCACAGTTGTCGAAGGTTCCTCGAAGTCTCCTCTCACCAAAGAAAATGTTTTCGCCTATTGTTGGATTGAAAATGAATATGCCAAGGGTTCTAATGAAATTGCGTCTATAATATATCATCGATTAAAAAACACAGATCTTACTGGTATAAATATGGTGCGTTTAGTTGCTGACGGTTGTCCAGGTCAAAACAAAAACTCTATAATGATAGCAATGTGCTCAAAATGGTTAAGTGATGTTGCTCCTGAACATGTGAGAGTCGTTGAAATTGTTTTTCCTGTAGTAGGACACTCGTTCATTCCGCCAGATAGAGTGTTTGCTCATGTAGAAAAAGAAACGAGGAAATTAGAATGTATAATACTGCCGGAAGATTACCTGGCTATTATAGGTGCACATAGCACAATTGTTCGTTTGGGAACTGAATGTGAAGTTTTGGACTTTAAGAAAAGTATGGGCAACGTAATGAAGGATGTAGGTTCGTGGCACTTTCAGTTCAAACAGTGCAAGAGATTTTATATACAGCGCAAGCCGACTCAAGCAGGGAATGTTTCCATTCGAGGCGAGGTAAACTATAATAATATCCAAGGTACTATGAAAGCAGTTACTCGCAAAAATAAAAAAGTCAAAGATATAAGCCCCGAAGTCATTGCAATAAACAAGCTAAAATTAAAACCGGCCAAACTTCAAGATGTTCAGAAACTACTAACTTGCCATTTTGGGGATGCTTGGGAAGGTGAAAATGCCCTAGAATTTTATAAAAACATTATCCTCGAAACTTCAACCGAAAGAAGTTCAGATAACGAGGAGAACGATAATATTGATTGTGAACGACGCGAAGAAAACTTTATAGTTTAAGAATACCTATGAACGATTTATTGAGTTTGTAAACTTGTCTTAAGAATAGATAATATCTTTGTCATTGTATAGTCTACCTGGTAGGTAATTTTGAGACTGAAATTAGATTATTTTTAAAAATGTTCCTGTTAGCAAGTATGAACCTGTTTTGCTATGCAAAATTCTAATTAAACATTTCTTTTATATAGCTCTTTTTTATTTTTAAATGTACTCCCAAACTAGCCCTACCAAATTCATCAATAATACTGGTACAAAAATATTATAAAGTATCAAGATACTATGTCTTCTACATAATGGCGGATGGATGTAACAAACATGGCTTTCTCCATGTCAGTTTAAAACAAATACGGCAAAATCCAAATGTCTGTATCAAATCCGGCAATCTCCATCAGTTTTACACAAATATCTGGCTTAATTTACTTTATTTCTATATTTTTATTCTTAAAATAAGACCGGATCATTACTTGGCTTTTACGTACGAAGTAATATAATAAAATAATGAAAGAAAGCCAATGAAAATAAACTTATTAATCTCCTCCAATTTTAGGTACTTTGGATATTGCCACATACTTGATATTATATGACTCAAGTATAACTTCTAATGCGTGTACATAAGTACACACACACTTTTTTTTTAGTAAAGGGATCAACGAACTCCCTATGAGATGGCAAAAGTGCATAGATATCAATGGTGCATACTTTGATTAATTAATTATATTTTACAAAAAAAAAAAGACTTTGTATTCCCCCATACAAAACGCCAATTTCATATGTAAGGACTTAATATTTTGTGTTGACTTGTCAAATTTGAAAAGTGGGTACATAATTTTTGCTTATATATTTTAAAATTGACTTTAAAACATTAGTGTTTTGTTGCGAAACAAAACATGTTCCCATTACTAACATTTTAAAATTTGCTTTATTTCAAGGTAACACATTTTGTGTGATGTAGCAACACTGATATACACTGCTACCAACTTTACACCATTGAAACTATTTGTTGAAACGTACTCTAAAATAAATGACGAGAATGTCAACTTGAATAATTTATTTTTAGTTAGAATGTCAGCCTGCAGATAATTTATCATGTTAGAATGTCACCCACTATTTTACCTCTATGGTAATTAGTCAGTACCATACATTTGTCTATGGTAGCCAGTGTTGCTAACTTATTGTATTTACCACTAAAACTGATGGTTTAGCTCATGTCATGCATGCGTAGTATCTACGACTATAGTAGTCTGTACAAGACTGTGCATAGTACCTAATAACGGGCAACGGCAGTTTTCAATAAACAATCTGAATCTTCGATTTGATACTGAGAATGAACCAAACAAAATACAATACACTTGGAATGTTAATTTTTATATAGTCGAACACAGGAGTCGTTTCTAGACTATATAAAACAGAGAGTAAGTACTTATTACTACGTAAGAATATGAAACGATGATCTACAGAAAAATGTCTAGTTATATTTTACGCTATTTGTACGTAACACTCAATTTAATTATAATATTCCCCTAAATAGTAGCTTTTAAGGCCTTAGAGGGAATTTCTGGGATTTTTCTTCTAAAATCTAGGGTAAAATCAAAATCATATATAAAAACACTGGTGCGGACTGCTGCGGCGGAGCGGAGTGCGAAGTGCGGATTGCGGACTATTGTTTCCAGTTTCAGGCTTTAGCTTTATTCAATTTAGTGTGGTGACTGGTGCATTGCCATCGGAAAGAGTAATTGGAGATACATAAAATCTCTTACAATATCCTCTTCAAGAAACGTACACAGAAAAGTACCTAGGTATTCATTTTAATCATCGAGTTGACTGCGAGCGCTTCTCGGACCTCGGTAGTCTTCAATCTTCATAGAAGAAAGCAGGTAGCCGATTGATCACTGTGACCGCAGAGCTGCGTAATTACCAAGACGCGCCATCTATTTTTACAAATATGGAATTTAAAATGCATGAATATACTCATGTTTTAGTCGGAAAAATAAGTGCTGATTTTAAACATGATGTTGAGGTCAATGTAGATTTTGATGACGCCCGACGCCAACACGATTGCTATCTTCGGCTGCTGAGAGAATTGAACGTAGATGTAATCGAATTAGACCTTCAAGGGTCTATGCGTGAAAACCTGTTTCTTGAAGACATGGCGGTGATATGCCATGGCATCGCGTTATTGCCGAAGCCAAAGTCCGACATTGATGCCCAGAACGTAAGTCTGTACCAATTTATATATTTTTTGCATATAACTATTTTCTTATGGCCTGGTGTGGTGGATCCCAGTAGGTATGCTAAATAAGATTTTGCTATTAGCTGATGTGGCTCAAAGTGCATCGATCGCCATAATGGGCATTGGGCAGGTTATCATCATAAAGATTTAGTATTCTATGCTATTACAATTTTAAAGCTTTTGCTATTACTGATAACCTTCAGCATGGCCATGGTTCAAATAGTTAGCCACTGGGCTATTTTATAATATTGTAATTTAATAATTAATAAATAATCATAATATTCTTCACTCTTTAGTAAATGAAATTGTGTTTAAACATTGAATTGAATAATAATACTTTAAACTACATTCAGTTATTATTAAACCACATGACTAAAGTGAACAACTGTGTTAACAACTCCAAAAAAGAGCTAAAGATTTCATAGCCCATTAATTTTTTTTTTTTTTTTTTTTATGAATGGCTATTTGTGCCGATGCCGCCAATTCTGCCAATGCCAAAAGTTCAATGAGAACTTGTGTGTTGGTTGGTAATCATTTATATTAGTGGGAATTTATGTAGAGACATACAGGTAGGGAGGCATAGG
The DNA here is from genome assembly GCA_947568825.1 of Sphinx pinastri. Classification (NCBI taxonomy): domain Eukaryota; kingdom Metazoa; phylum Arthropoda; class Insecta; order Lepidoptera; family Sphingidae; genus Sphinx; species Sphinx pinastri. The sequence goes on along the minus strand of OX387614.1, from coordinate 18,305,923 downwards.
CAGGCATAGGCAGTGGAGCCACGGGTGCACTCACTTTTCATTGTGCATATTCTGCCCCATGGTGTGATAGGGGGCGAGCCTATCGTCATATCGGGCACAAAACCCAGACTCCAGGCTGATACTGATTAGAAAAACCCAATAGCACTTTGCCTGGCCTGGGGATCGAACCCGAGACCTCAACATTGCAGTTGTACCGTAATACAACTATACCACTGACGCAGTCACTTTAAATAATGTTTATAATAATTACTGATATTGAATGCTTTACAGTTTAACATCCCATAGTTAATGAAAAGACAAATATATTAGTGATATGATTCTACAGCAACATAGAAGCACATTTTTTTTTCGAATGATAGAAGAGCATACATAGATACACATTATGTAATATGTACATATTGTATCTCAATTTTTTTTATTTCACTTAATTGTGCTATCAGCCGAGGACTTCTAATCCCGCAGGCAGCCTTCAATCTCAGTATTTGCGGGACTGAACGTTTTCAATTCTTTGGGATCCGGTTATATGAGGGATACTGCCAAAAAAAATTTTAATATTTATATAAGTAAAACAATGGAATAGAATTTACTTTTATTTCAGTTTTACCCATAGCTAGGGATCAATTTAAAATCTTCCATTGTGGCCCACATATTAAGTGTATAGTGGACTGGAATCAGATTGTGTATTATATAAGGTTCCGAACAGGATGTTATAAGAATTGTGTTGGCTGGTGAGTGATAATCATCTTTAACAGTGGATACACTATCTGGTTGCCACTCTACTTGTCACTTTGTTGTGTTTGTTAAAAAGTAAATTGTATAATAGAGGTTTTAATGTTCGTACTGGCCTTAATGTTACTTTATATTTAGAAAAAGGAAATAGTGTTCTTGACTCGTGTCAGTAGTCTGATTTGGTTCTCTCGGTGATTTACAATGTAACGTAACAGATTCCTTTTGCTCCACTGATAAAATAAAGAATTCTTACTCAAGCATAGTTTATTTGAAACCCGTAGCCCAACAGGTTATGGGCCCAGAACGTTTTACTGCGTAAATTGAGTAAAGAGCAGAAGAAAAATTGCCTACGAAAATAAGTTGGAAAATAATTGAAAATCACAGATCGTGATTCTAGAAAATTCATAATGGAAGTCACGAGTTCTATGAAGATCGACAAATTTAATGTGTAACATATTTATTATGTTACCACAGATAATACAGAAATTTAGTCTGATTTAACGATTTTGAACGTCACATCTCTAGTGCGCGCGAGTGTCATTTCGGCGGGACGTCTCTAAAAACGTCACTTTCCTTCCATTTGCTCGAGAGTCAAGATCGCTATGTGAAAATCTAAAGTGATCTTATCGTTTAGATAGATTTAAAAGCCTACAATGGCTTAGTTTGATATTAGAACATACAAACCAAAGTGGTGCGGTGTTATTTTTATGGTGAGTCCATTTATTCCAAAATTTTGAATATAACGTTGGTGACGTTAACACGAGTTGATGAATTTACGTTGTCGTGCTCTTTGCAGTTGGTTGCTGAACTCAAGCACCATTGTTTCGGCTGAATTCGAGAATTTTTAATAAACGGCCGGTTCGTAAAACTTTGCTTTTAATAAAATATTGATTAAATTGTGAATCACGCAGCTGTAGCCATTACTAAAGTAATGATATTGTTTCAGCTCTGCGGTCGTTTTCGTTACGTTTGGTTTTGTTTTGGATTACGTTTACGTTTTAGTTACGGTTTACGTTACGTTTTGGATTTATCTACGTTTTACTACGTATTTGCTTGGAAATTTATCGCATGTTCTGCAATCTGCTTGGTCGGATTATCTGCGCTTTGGCTGCAGATCCGCCATCTTGTGAAGAGGCCTGCATGGATTGTTAACTGGCTTGCTGTCTGGCTACTTCATTGCAAGAGGATAATTCTTCTGAATCTCGCTATGAGTATGTTAGAGGTAACCTTTTTGTTGCCATGAGGTATGTACCTTTTAATTGTTAGAACGCCTTCAGCGAACGTGGACTGGATTATCCAGTGATATTTGCGTAATCACAAAGAGTGCACTAATGACAGATCTTGGTTTAGAACTAATTGTAAATTTGGGATAAATAATAACCTCAAAATTTCTATAAATAATCATAATTTTAATATATATAAATGTAACAGTGTCTACGGAAATATAGCCTAATTAATTAAACTAATTTGGTTTTAATTTTCCACTCCCCTAAGATCAAAAGCTAATGCGCCGACTGGCTATTATCTGGCTTATTTTGTTTAGTAAATCGGCAATAGTAGTCTTGTGTGATTGCTCTGCCTGGCGCCCGAAACCCGGTGTTTGTTAACCTAAAACACCCAAAAAAAATATTTTTTTATTTTTTTTATATTACAATTGGCGCTGTACGCTCAGGGACCTGAGTAGATACTGTCATATTTTAGGTCATTATTGCACTCTAATAATTGTGAGTACATAATAGCTGTAGCTTTATTGACGTTATGAGCATGTTGTATAATATAAGCAACTAGCTTAATTGTTGACTGACACTTATGCAGGGATTTATTAAGAACTCCATTTGCTGTTCATGTTCATGCTTATTTCTAGCTTTTGAGACTTTTATATAAAGTCATTGATTAATATTTAATAATTTGACCATAAATAATATTGCTTGTGATTGCAAAATGCATAATTTGCATATTATAACGTTCGGGATGTGACGGGGTTACTGTGTACTTTTCCTTTGCATTGTATAGAATCATAGCTCTAAATAAAAACAACTACTTCGAGAAAGGCGTTATCAGCACAACAGTTCATGTATGTATAATAGTTTCTGACTTTGTAGATCTTATAATGTTACTTAACATTTGTGTTTAAAATTAACCTGTAGATTCAGTTAAACATTATTCTAACCTCATAATATACTTTCTGTGTATAATGATTAAGACAGTGTCAAGTCAACTAATGTTGTTATTACTTAAATATAACACTTATATTTCTGTGTTAAAACTATAGATCACGGTTAACATAAGTTAATTCTGTTAAGCCGGGAAACTTGTTCCCATTTATTATTGATAATATTAAAACATTGTAATTAATTTAATATTACAATTTTGTAAGTCAATACTGCACTCTTTAAACTTAAACAATATAATTTCTTAAAGTTTAATATAACAATTTTACAACACTTTTAAACATTTTCAAAAATTATTGATATCTTACTCGTGGTTACTTAATTGCATTCTTGAGAAGTTTTAATTCAGATTATTGTGAGTTTACTTTGAGATTTCAAATATGGATGCCGAGACTCAGACGGATGGTCTTTTCGAGACTAGGGAGAATTTAGTACCTTCTGTTGCTCCTGAAATTTCAAATATTTTACCTGATACTAGGGATTTGATAACTTTATCTCATATTAAAGATTCTTTGCCCCCATCAAAAGAAAAACTAATTCGTTTCCATCGATCACGGATTTCTAAGAAATCGCCTAGTGTATCAATGGTTATTAAAAATTATAAACATAAATTCCCATTTAAACTTAAAAAATAAATTTTCCAATTTTGTTGCTAAATTTTCATACGCACCTGATGACAATACTTGAAGAAAAGAATTTTCTGATTGGTTAGATTATTTAAAAGTTTTCTTTAAAATTCATAGTTCTGCTCCTATTCTCTTTTCAACTCCTAAAGATACTAGACCTTATTTGAAATTCTTTATTGATAATAATTGGTATTTTACCTAAAACTTATTCCGGTTATCGTTACATTCTTTCAATTGTAGATGTTTTCACTAAATACTGTTGGATTTTCTCCATGAAAAATGCTACTACTAGAATTATTTGTAAAATTCTTGAGAAAGAAATATTTCTTAAATTTGGAACTCCTCAGTCATTCATTCTTGATAATGCTTCTCAATTTACTAATAAAGCGTTTGTGAATTTCTTAAAAAGCTATAATATAACGAAAATATTTTACAACACTCTATACACTCCTCAAAACAATCCCGTAGAGCGTTATAACAAAGTTATAGAATTTTGTATATCCTGCTATGTTAAGGATGACCATAGGTCTTGGTCAAACTTTCTCCCACATGTACAACTTGCTCTCAATAATAACGTTAATTTAGCAACTGATTTTACGCCCAATTATCTCATGTTTGGTCGTGAACTTATTTTTGACTCATCTCTTCATCGATTCAGTGGATCGATTGATGATTTAGCGCAGCTTGAGTTAGGTAGTCGTAATTGTTATGCTTATTCATTAAATTCGTTGAGTGAAGTTTACGCTAAGGTGCAAACGAATTTATTAAAAGCCTATAAGCGTAACGCTTCTTATTATAATAAAGGAAGGAAAGTCATTTCTCTTTCGGTTGGTGATATTTGTTGGAAACGTAGTTTTGTACACTCTAATGCCCCGGCATATTTTTCGGCGAAACTTGCTCCTAAATTTATAAAATGTGAAGTTTTAGAAAAAGTTTCTGATAACGTTTATGTTTTGAAAGACTTGGCAAAAGGCTATACTGGTCGTTACCATGTCAAAGACATAATTAAATATTAAATTAAAACTTTTGGTATTTCTTTGAATTAAAGTTTTTGAATTGTGTATTTTGACTGAAGCAGGCCACTGTTTGTGGATGGATTAGAAGATAGCATGTCTGTGGTTGGCCCTTTGAAAGAGATGTATGATAGGACACTTTTTGTCATAATATAGAATTCTGTACTTATTTTCTACTAAAGATTTTTAGGACATTTTGGAATAAATAAAACAGCTATGTTCTTACAAGGAGTTATTCATTAGCTCAATTCCCAACTGAAATAGATCTTATATCTATTTTATATTTTGTTGTACAAAGATGTTGTCGTTTTGTACATAATTATTGTTTAAGGAAAATACATACATATTTTCTTTTTGTCTTCTCTGTTTTTACAAATATATATTTTGTAACATATTAGAAGTAGTTAGATATATCTACTTATGTAAGCTCTGTATGCACCAGCATCAGACCTTTTGGTTTTGCTCTGTGTACTTTTGTCTCAGACCAAAGTTTGTGCTGTGCTCACTTGAGGCAGACAAACAATTTTTGAACTTCAGCTTATGCTTAAGTTACCTTTGTTCCCACATTATTAGGTACGAAAAGTCGGAGTGTGTCGGCCCTAATAATTGTGTTTCTTTTGTGAGATGTTTTGCTCTCAGATATTTGGACTGGTCACAATTTTATCTATTGCGTTCGGAAGTTCGGAGTAGAGTTGTGCCGATCGTAATATGATATTTTTGCAATGCTTTCGCGTTCAGAAAGTCGGAGTAGAGTTGTGCTGACCGCGGAATGTCATTTTCTATTATAGGAAACATTTTTCCTTGATGCTTCACTTTTGAGAAGTACGCTTCGCTTCACAATGTTTTTGAGTTTTAGATCAGTGGAATTTTCCCTAACTGATATAGATGTGTGTTGAGTTGTATAGGTGAGACGGTGGCTAAATAGCCTAACTGTTTTCTTAGAAGAAAGTTGGAAGGGTAGATGTGTGTTGAGTTGAGTAGGTGAGACGGTGGCTAAATGGCCTAACTGTTTTCTTAGAAGAGAGTTGGAAGAGTAGGTATTATGAGTTAGTGACAGTTTTGTCTAACTAATCTCCTAGGTTTGAATAAGTTGGTTTTCGTAAAGGTTAGAGTTAGCGACAATTTTGTTTAGCTAATCTCAAATGGTGGTTATGTTAGATGTGTAATTTAGTTAAGGACTTTTAGTCAGGAAGAAGATGTCTTGATTAACTGTAGGTTAATAATTTTCCTTGATGACTTGGAAGTTGACTTGCATGATCTTCTTTTATAAGTTTATCAATTTCTTTTATAAAGATAGTATAAGATTGGCTATTTTCCTAGAATTTCAAAAAACTTAATTTAGCATTTTCTCGTTTTTAATTATTCGGATTTTATCTTAAATTTCAAGTTCATAAAAGAACTTTGTTCTTTTATTTTTTGGGAAAGTATGTGATGTAACATATTTATTATGTTACCACAGATAATACAGAAATTTAGTCTGATTTAACGATTTTGAACGTCACATCTCTAGTGCGCGCGAGTGTCATTTCGGCGGGACGTCTCTAAAAACGTCACTTTCCTTCCATTTGCTCGAGAGTCAAGATCGCTATGTGAAAATCTAAAGTGATCTTATCGTTTAGATAGATTTAAAAGCCTACAATGGCTTAGTTTGATATTAGAACATACAAACCAAAGTGGTGCGGTGTTATTTTTATGGTGAGTCCATTTATTCCAAAATTTTGAATATAACGTTGGTGACGTTAACACGAGTTGATGAATTTACGTTGTCGTGCTCTTTGCAGTTGGTTGCTGAACTCAAGCACCATTGTTTCGGCTGAATTCGAGAATTTTTAATAAACGGCCGGTTCGTAAAACTTTGCTTTTAATAAAATATTGATTAAATTGTGAATCACGCAGCTGTAGCCATTACTAAAGTAATGATATTGTTTCAGCTCTGCGGTCGTTTTCGTTACGTTTGGTTTTGTTTTGGATTACGTTTACGTTTTAGTTACGGTTTACGTTACGTTTTGGATTTATCTACGTTTTACTACGTATTTGCTTGGAAATTTATCGCATGTTCTGCAATCTGCTTGGTCGGATTATCTGCGCTTTGGCTGCAGATCCGCCATCTTGTGAAGAGGCCTGCATGGATTGTTAACTGGCTTGCTGTCTGGCTACTTCATTGCAAGAGGATAATTCTTCTGAATCTCGCTATGAGTATGTTAGAGGTAACCTTTTTGTTGCCATGAGGTATGTACCTTTTAATTGTTAGAACGCCTTCAGCGAACGTGGACTGGATTATCCAGTGATATTTGCGTAATCACAAAGAGTGCACTAATGACAGATCTTGGTTTAGAACTAATTGTAAATTTGGGATAAATAATAACCTCAAAATTTCTATAAATAATCATAATTTTAATATATATAAATGTAACAGTGTCTACGGAAATATAGCCTAATTAATTAAACTAATTTGGTTTTAATTTTCCACTCCCCTAAGATCAAAAGCTAATGCGCCGACTGGCTATTATCTGGCTTATTTTGTTTAGTAAATCGGCAATAGTAGTCTTGTGTGATTGCTCTGCCTGGCGCCCGAAACCCGGTGTTTGTTAACCTAAAACACCCAAATAATATATTTTTTAATTTTTTTATATTACAAATGGCAATGATTTTAGACAGTGGAGATTTCAAATAAATTGTGTTTTGAAAGCAAACCAATATAGAAGAAATGGCGGGTGCTTCAGAAGCAATTAAAAATTCTACGACATAGAACAAGTTTCAAGAATCAAAGCAATGCATAAGAGTTCAACATGTAGTTTACCGAATAGAAGAAAGTAAAGGTAAGGGTGCCGAGTTTCAAAGAAGTCTGGGTGGTAAACCGCCGAACCCCAAAGAAGTCTGGGTGGAAAACCCAAGAGCAGCAGAAGTCGGCAGACATATTTCGGGAGAGGCCCGAGCCCCAAAGAAATCTGGATGAAAATCCAAGAGCAACAGAAGTCGGCAGGTATTTTTAGAGGGGGTGCCGAGCCCCAATAGAAGTCTGGGTGGAATACCGCAAGAGCAGCAGTAGTCGGCATTTAGTGCCGAGCGCGAGCAATGTTTTATTATACAAACTGAAATTGATGCAGATGTATGGATTCTAGACAGTAATGTACACACGTCACAATATAACCAAAATGATAGTGACAGAACTGTGAGATTGAGTAAATATTTAAAGATGTTTTTGATGGTGATATAAGTATACACAAAGTTTTATAGAAAGGGAATATTAATAAGTTTTTTTTATGTATATGTATACTTTGAGTATTGCTCTATTATAAAATTTAAGTGGGAGTGTTAAAAAGTAAATTGTATAATAGAGGTTTTAATGTTCGTACTGGCCTTAATGTTACTTTATATTTAGAAAAAGGAAATAGTGTTCTTGACTCGTGTCAGTAGTCTGATTTGGTTCTCTCGGTGATTTACAATGTAACGTAACAGATTCCTTTTGCTCCACTGATAAAATAAAGAATTATTACTCAAGCATAGTTTATTTGAAACCCGTAGCCCAACAATGTTAAAAAAATATAAAGATCACATAACAGAGCAGGCCGGGTTTTGGGGATGATTTGGCACTATAGACCACATACACACTGTGAGGTAGATCATACAGAAGACCCAGGAGTATAATCAGCTGCTGTGTCCCATTTTTGTGGACTTTGAGAAGGCCTTTGACTCCGCCGAGACGTGGTCTGTTCTGGACTCTCTGCAGTGGCATCAAGTTGATTTTCGATATATGAACAAATCTCATAATCAAAGGCTCTGTTTATGGCTGGTGTGTTTATGATGTACATTTTTTGTCTTTGATTAAAGGTACACATAAACATAACATTTAAGAATTATTAATCTTATGCTGTGCGAACTAATTTATGGTGTCATGGTTTGGTTGCTTTGATGCCTTTCTACCACTTATAGCTTTCTAGTTTATATATTTTAATATTCAAAATAACATTGTTTATATTTATATTCTAAATCTATGATGCCCAGTCCTCAATGAAATGAATATTATCAATACAAATTAGGGAAAGATGCAGCATATTCAGGCTTCTGTATACATATACAGAAGTTGTGACATCACAACTCATACAAAATGCAACAACCAGCAGTCACTTCAGGAGAGTATTCAGTGATATATTGGTACTACCCAAGTCAAGTCTGTATGCTATCAACATTTTTATTATATCTTTAGACTTACCACACACACATTTACACTTATGAAGTAACATATACACATATGTATTATGTACCATTGGGGACTTGATGCCTAATTAAAATATTATTACCATACAATCTTAATATATATAAATCTCGTGTCACAATGTTTGTCCTCAATGGACTCCTAAACCACTTAACCGATTATAATAAAATTCGCACACCATGTGCAGTTCGATCCAACTTGAGAGATAGGATAGTTTAAATCTCAAATTATAGTCGCAATTTTAATTTATTGCTAATTATTTGTCTGTTATTATTTGACAGTCACAATTATCTTAACTCCAAATGATTCTAACAGATGTCGATACCTTTCGACTGGGTTGAGTAAGTAATCAATAGATGGCGCTGCTATGGTAAATCTACGAACGTGTCATATAAGCTACATTTTAAGCGGGACTTTTATACCGGGAAAACTCATTCACGCGGGCGGAGCCGCGGGCAAAAGCTAGTTCATTATATAAACAATTACTATTATGATAATGACTTGCTAACTAGCCATACCCATATTATTGAATTTTATGCTATGACGAATGTCGAATTCATTACCTAAGTACTAGCTGTGCCAGTGACATCATCTGTGTGGAATGTAATGATAATGATATGCTTTTTGTATTACTAACCCTATTTTATTGGAGAAAGCCCTATTAAAATAATTACTGGTATCTGCATAATTTTTTTATCAACTCTTTTAAACTCGACTTTTCAACTCTTTTAATAATACATTAACTTTGCACAAATACATTTTTGTAATATCAGATGTATTATTTATACAGTGTAAATATTATAGAATTGTATTTGAAGGATTGTATGCATGTTAGTTGTAATTTGTATATATATATTTATTTATTGCTTTCTTTCGTAAGTACAATAATTAGGTATTATATGCATAAAAAACCACCGAGGTGTATAGTTATGCTATAAAATGGCAAATAGGTAGAACTAGTTGGTGAATTAACATTGTATAAAGCGCGATTTTATCCAGAAATGTGTTGTGAATTTTTTATTCCATAAAGGAGAAGCATGTACAATCAGCCAGATAAATTGCTGAACAAATTCAAACTAAAAATCGCCTATACACTTTTGTGTTCTTCAAATGTTTTTCGTGCACAATAATAAAATAAAAGGCATTTACTTTGCTTCAAATGAAGAAAAAAAGATTCTATTAAACTTAACGCGTATAGGCGATATGCAATTGTGAATTTGTTCAGCTACTTGTGTGACTGACTGTATGTGAGAGGGAAGAAAAGCTAGTACTGCATAAAAAATATCACGGGTAACTAAAGTATAAATAAAAATAAAAATAAAATAAAATAAGCCTTTATTCTACCATAAATATTTAAGGTTATTAATTACATTTAAATTTGTGATTTTCAATTTGTTTTTAAAGTACTATAATTATTATTATGTATTCTCCTTATTATTTTTTATGTGTAACTTAAGTTTAATTAGAGTTACATCTACCATTTTTGTCTTATTCCTTATTTCTTCATTTCGAATTCTGTGTGACAATTTTATGCCCATCATACTCCTCTCCATCTTCCTCTGTTGTATACTCAGTGTCTTTTCGTCTTCTTTCCTTAGCGCCCATGTTTGACACCCATATGTCAGACAAGGGAGGATTACTACTTCGAAAAGCTTAACTTTCAGATTTATATTAATCTCTTTGTTTTTCATTATTTCCTTGTAACTCCAATATTTTTTTCAAGCTATAGCTATTCTTCTGCCAATTTCTTTTTCTGTCAGGTTCTCAAATGAAATTAATTAACTAAAGTATATTTAAGTTAAAATGCAACATGACAACATAAATATATGAATGAATATACAATTCCTTTATATATTGGTTAATAATATTGTCAATTACAATTCCCAAAGGAAAATGGAATTTATCAAAAATTCGTTGAAAACAGTTTTACTTTAGTGGACGATAACCTAGTTGGGAATGGAACGGTCTGCCGAGACAATGTCCGGAGGTTCAAAACCCAAGGCACACACCTCTAACTTTTCGAAATTACGTGTCTATTGTTTATCAATTATATTATCGTTCGCTTTAACGGTGAAGGAAAACATCGTGAGGAAACCTATATACCTGAGAATTCTTCATAAGAATTTCGAGGGTATGTGAAGTCTGCCAACCCGCACTAGGCCAGCGTGGTAGACTGAGGCCTAAGACCTCTCAGTAGTAGAGGAGGCCCGTGCCCCGGAGTGCGAAATATATAATACAGGGCTGATGGCATTGCATTGTATTGCAGTTTCACTTAATTTTAAAATAAGTGTTACTTTTGTTTGCATCAATTACGTTAATTTCATTATTTAGGCTATAATTATTATTATTCCCTCTAGGCTATTTGTGAATCTTTAACCCTGTAAATAACAAGTTTTTACAAGTGAAATAATATTTTGATTAACGATCAATGAAACAATCGTTTTTAAAGTTATTCGTTAATATATTATCGTACAGTACATACCATTCATATTATATTCTTTTGGAAACATTACAGTGTAGTATGATAATGACGGCGAGGTCCACAAGTGGCTATGAATTAGATTGTCCTTGTTTCCTATCAAATTGACACTCGGTTTGACCTCTCAACCGAATGGGCATGATAGTTCTTTTTAGGTCTACACATGTTAAATAGTTTTGAAAGCGAATAAAATGTAAATGGTTGCCTTTTTGCTTAGATGTATTATTTTTTTTATTAACTTCTGATTAATTGTTGCGGTGTAGAATTATATTTTATTTATTTTCAGAATTGAGAACGAGTAATATAAACGAATAAAGAATATTATGACATAAGATAGGCATCCCATTAAAGAAAAATCAATGACCCCATACTGTGTTTTCTATTTTGGGTGCCTAATATTTGCAATGCGAATTGGGTTTGCGAAATTATATTTCTTTGCATATTATTCTAGATGAAACTGCTTAAAAAGGTGCTGAAGGAAGATCTTGGACAGACTATTATTGATCAACTCGGTCCTGACGCTAACATTTGCTGTTCGGATGTCCTATTTACAGGTTGGTATCAATTAGTCATAATTATATCGGTAGTCGGTTTGAACATTATTCCCCAATCACGTCATACATGTTTTATAAATAATTATTTCATGACACGGCCATGGGGAAAAATATGTCAATGTCTATTAATGTTTTTAGGGCGCGAGTTTTTTGTGGGCATCTCCGATTCAACTAACGAAGCAGGAGCTAGCGCTGTCGCCGAAGCGTATCCAGAGTTTCCCTGCACTCCTATCAAGGTATATTAGAATTAAAATTAGCGTAAAATAAGATTTGTGTCTTTTGAAGTACCTACATACTGCATAGTGCATACCAAGGCATCTAATAAGGAAAACTAAAATTTTCCTGTTCAAGTGTCCTGTGTATGCAACTCAAACGACTACTTCATAACCTACCTATTTAGTTTGCCCCCTATATCATAAAAAAGTCAAACCAATGATAAAAGAATAAATTGGTATACAACATAAAGGGTGTAACACGATAGTGTCCAACTGAAGCAGGTCGATAGAGAACTACAAAGTGCATCGATTTAACCCCCATGTATGTTGCCCGAAATTAAATAGTTTAAAAGTGATTTAGATTGTTGTATTTTTTTTATAAAATTCCACTTTGCCACTTAATTTCTTAATTTAAGCTAAACTATCAAGTCTACAGTAATGATATTTTTATTCAAATATGAGTAATAGTTGGCCTTTCGAATAACCATAATAGCACAGATTATTTTATATAATACTGATATATATATTTTATATATTAATGTATTTTAATACATTATGTCTACTTGAGATGTAACTCAAACTTGAGATTGATTTATTAATACCGCCCAAGTAAAGAAGGTGCACCCCTTGTTGTTTCCATGAATTTCGGCAGTTCTTGAAATAGGCAGTGGAAAAAAAACTGTGAAATTTTTATTCCAGAGCTCTTTCAAGTTAGGGGAAAATTATGAAATTAGAGTAAAAATATCATGACTTTGAACTTAATAGTTTAGCTTTAATTACGAAGTTAAGAGGAGAAGTCAACTTTCATAAAAAATTACAAAAATCTAAATCACTTAAGTAAACTACAATTTCGGGCAACATACATGCCCCCATTAAATCGATACACATTGAGGTCCTCTATTTACCTGCTTCAGTTGGACACTATATCACGTTACACCATGTATATACCCTATATAAACACTGAACAAATACTTTGCATTGCAATTAATTTGTAAAATATTGACGACTTAATTTCTCATCCTTATTATCAACGATTTAAATTCCAGGTGTCCAAGGGAGCTGGAAATTTAAAGAAATATATTACGGTCGCGGGGCCTGACATCCTTTGTGTGGGAGCCAGTAAAGAAGCCAAGGAACTCCTGAAGAGAATGGAGAGGGAGGCGAATTTCACTTACCAAACGCTTACCGTTCCTGAGGATGAAGCTTCCGACTGCCTCTATGTTAACGGCACGCTCATACACCGCGCTATTGAGGAAATACCCGAAGCGTTCAAGGTAATAATATATAAGTCTATTGTATAAACATATATATATACACTGACGCCTATTATCCCCGAAGGGGTAGGCACAGGCGCAACCAATGCGTCCACTTTTCGCCGTGCGTATTCCGTCCCATGATGTGATAGGAGGCGAGCCTGTCGCCATATCGGGCACAAATTCCAGACTCCGGGCTGAATACTGAATAGACAAATCCAATATCACTTTGCCCGACCCGGGGATCGAACCCGTGACCTCAGCATTGCAGTCGTACCGTAATACAACTACGCCACCGAGGCAGTGTATATCATCGTCTATATCAGTATTATATAAAATACGGTTATAAAAAATTGTAGATCAATCTCCAAACACAGCCACAGTGCTCCTGCACATGCCTGAATTTAAGGCAGCAGACATCTTAAAAACATGCTGCTCGCTATCACATTTTGAGCCGACCAAATGAGTAGTCCACAGATTCTCTCCTCACACCTCTATCACCTCTATCGTAACAACTCTCACTGAACTTCATGGCTTCGAAGCATTACATCATTATATTTACTAAGCCCGTTAGAAAAGGCGCAATCCTCTTAAGTGTTGGTATAAAATACCACAGATCGTATTTCAGGGTTTAATATAATATCTTCTTCTCAAATTTCAACCTAATCTATTGAGCGGGATAGATTTTAACCCCTTCATATCTTTATATTAGTATTTAAATCTTAACTTTCAGGTGTTCTGCGAGAAAATCGACTTTGCAAGAAGATCGATTTGTTTCTCAGAGCTGGCCAAACTGCAGGTAGGGCTCAGCACCTGCTGCTTGCTGGTGAGGAAACCCTAAAGAGTTCTCATGACAAGCAGTAAAGCATTTTCAAAGTCTAGCCTCAAACGTACAAAGCCACCGCTTCATTACTACTGCGAAAGCTTCACAATTTTCCAATAGATCTGATTACGATCTCATTAATTGTCACGCGCTTTTGGTGTACCGTGTCTGGTAAAGTACAGAGAGCGAAAATTCGAATTTATATTTGACAGTTATAATTATCCTTAAAAACTGTTGTACGGATGAAAATGTTACGCGGCATTCACGGTGCCATTTTAAAATCACTTATAATAAAGGCATACGTTTACATATGAGTCAGGTGGCCCTATGCCGTCTACGGGGGCATATCGCATCTTTTTGCAATCATGGGCGTTCTAATCGAATGACAGTAAAAAATTCCCCTATTTAACTATACGGCTATGAAATCTTTTTCTTGATTAGAACACCCGTAATTCGAAATAGTGGATTCGCCCCTTTAGACGGTATAGGGGCTCTGACTTCTATTCTTACCTCATATAAATTCCATTTCCCAAATATCAAGACTGATTCCGTAATAGTTATATAATATTACAATATTTAATACAAATTTTCAAATAGCATTCCCATGTTTAGACATTAATATTCCAATATGTTCGTAGTTTTTAAATAAATAGGTATAATATGATGTTTGTTATGTTTGACAGTTATTGATATACATAAAATATAATATGTGTATGATGTAGCAAAATGCATTTAATTGTGTGCACCATATGACCATAATTCGCATCTTTAGAACGAAAACGACACAATTCAAAATAATCGAAATATGAGTTATCGTCATAAAAATGACTTAAAACGAAGTTCTCAATACAACAATAGTTTAAACTTAGCCATATTCGAGCGGGAACTGGACAAAACTGTTATATCGGTCCCTTATTTATTATATTTTATTAAAAATGTACCAGTTTTAAGTCATTTTATGACGATAACTCAATTTTCGATTTTTTTTAATTGTGTCGTTTTCGTTCTAAAGTTGCGATATTTTTTCTGTGTTTTTAATATAATATTTAACCGAAAACTGAGGTTGAATTATGATTACAATTTTGAATTTACGTAAACGTATTATAATATTAAAAATGTTCGAAACGAATAACAAAATTTCTGTTTGTAATAAAAACTATATAATAAATTATTTTATTTCATATTAATATATTGTTGTTAGATATGAATAAGCTTCAATTGTTTTCCTTATGTGTAATAGTGTAGGCCTTATTTAATTCATATTTTTTTTATGGATAATCTATAATAATATAGAACTAAGTTCTTTATATGCCGCACTATCTATGTTTTAGCCATTCTATTTAGTTTAGTCTAGTGATATCTTTCAATATGTATTTTAAATAATTTTGAATATTTTTTTAGAATTGTTATATTCCGGATACGAAAACATTGTAGTTCAAACGAATCAGGCCTTATTTCACAATATTCGAGTAAATTCTTTTACAAGTCGATGAAAAAGAGAAGAAAAATTATGACCAAAACGAATTCTTAAAGCACGTTATCCATTAATTTATTACACAGACTAATATATAAAATTTTACATAGTATAAACATCTTTCCATTCTCAGGTCTGTATTAACAAACGTTCCTTAGCTAAGAACAGCGCAATGCTATGATAATAATTTGTTTCTCAGTGCTTTCGGCATGACAGGATTCGCGGGCGTAGGCATGGGGGCGCTGTGATTGGCTAATATTGAGATACAACTGTGCTGCACTTTTTTATTTATTTATTTATTGATTTGCCTGTCAGATAAACAAAGCTGAATAAGAGCAAAAAACTATGATATTGCCGATACTATGCGCTTGGGCGCACTGTGCGTCTTCATAGTATTGTATGTGAATACGGATGCTATTTAATTAGGTGCGTAAAACCAATGACAGGGTATACATGAATTTTTCAAGTGGGCGTGGATGGCGAAACCCGAAACTATGAGGAATAGCGGCTCAAAGGAATATCGGGGCCGACTTTGATGAACATAAGAAAATTCAAATAGAAGCTGTTAAAAATGAGCCCCTTTCTCTAGTTTGTTATATGTCATTACTTCCCAGGATTTGATTCTTATTAGCGACACTAGCGAACGGTGTAATCATACAGTGTGTTCTTTTTTGTCAAGATCAACGAGTTCGACGCCTGGCTGCGAATATCAATTTTATAAAAATCTAATTATGCAGTTTTAGTTTTCACCAAAATTGGCCTCTAGACTCCTTTGAGCATTTTTCGCTATTCCTCATAGTTTCCGTTTTCGCCATCCACGCCCACTTAAAAAATTCACCCTGTGTATCCCAGTGGGCTTGGAATGTGGCAAAAAGACGCAACTCGTAAGACGAAGTCGTTTAATTTTGATGTTTGTGATTGATCGAGAGACCAATACGTCAGTCACGTGTTAGTCTCCCAACCAATCCCAATAAAACGAAACGGAGTCGTGTCGTGTTTTTTTGCCACATTCTAAGCCCACAGGACTGTTATTTTCCATACAATATATTAATATTACAGTGTTAATTTAATATTGTTGGGATTACAAAATTTACTCGGACATAGTGGAACAAGGCCAAAGATTTATTCTAGTATCTGTACTTTCTTTTGAGACCAGAATATACTAGATTTTTGGATCACTCAATATTATTCACCCGTGTACAATCATAATATTGATATTGCATGCCTTCATAAGCCTTTGATGTTGAAATAGATTTTTGAAGTCTTCGTCTTTAAAGTAACAATGTATCTCATTTTGATATTTAAATATATTATTTAATATAATAAGTATTTTCCAGAATCTTTGAATCTATGTGATTGTTTTGCAGAAACGTGAAGTATTTCTATGATATTATGTAATATTATTGATAGTTTATAGCATGCTTAAAGCAGTTGTATTAGCACGTATTATTCTATGCACCTTTGCATTCCCTGACCCTAGTATTAATATCGGTATATTATTTAGATATTTTATATGTTGTAGACACTCTATTGCGTTGTGTCATTGTGATTATAAACTAGACCTGCTTGTGAGAATTTATATTACTGACACCTATTTATGAGAATCTCTATTCTAGCTGACTTATCAGCGTTTGTTGATTGGCTAAATATAAATATCACATTATAATCGCCTTTTGGCATATAGGATCGTGTTTCGATCACAAACTGAAGTTAATGAAACTAATCGAAAGATTTTTGTACTAAAGTATCAAAGGAGATTTACCAAGTAAGTATAGGTATAAGTAAGGGTATATAATTCATTCAATAACGTTAACACAATATCACCCATGTCATTCGAAATATGTAGTGAAAGTGAGTCAATAGAAGTAAATAGTTAATGATGAAATATTAGTTTATTTTCCTATTATTAATGACAATGAAAAACAGTAAGGTAAAAATATGACTTTAAATTGAGCGTAGATATTAGTAGCACCGTTAAGGCTCACGCACATTAGCGCAGGCAACACAGCACCGCATCGCAAACATAGATCCTCTTAAATCACTTGCGTACATTTTAAATGAACTATCGCACACTATAGGCGGGCTAAAATGCAACGCACTGGCGGATCGCTTGCTAGGCGGCGATGTTATGCTCTTTTAAGAATAACGGTATACCAATATTGACTCGACTTTCTTTGATATCAAGCATTTTGTGTGAAACCACGTATGATCAGCACCAAATGAATGCATATATGTTGATTGGAAGACATTCCATATTAATCTTTGAATAATGTTATTTTGGCCTTTTTCTGTATAGTAGGTATACATTCATTTGAGGGTGACGGTACTAAGAGTTTAATGAAACACATAAATATTCGAACGTTACTGAATAGGCTGCAATAAGTTTATTTTTATCATTAACACACTAATATTCAATTCATACATTCATCACTTTGGGCTGCCAATTGTTGATTGATTCAATAGGGAAGATGCAAAAATAATATTTATCAATATTTTGTGGCTAAAATGTTAAGAAAGCATAAAAGAAGGGCTACTGCAGTGTTTTTATTTTAATTAATATCGATTTTTAACAATAATTCCGAATTGAAAGTAACGTGTTATAATACATCAATCTACCTCTAGTGACATCACACCTGCAACTTGTTTAAGGTTAAAGTTGTAAAGGTAAACATTCTTTAATTGCGAAAATTAATAGGTTTTCGAATCAAAATGGAAGTTGGGTTCATAAAAGAAGAATCCAGAAATCTACCAAAAGTTAATGTTCACATGGTTGTAGTTTTTTGTTGTTGAAAGTACAGAGTTTTCAAGTGTAGAAATAAAAAGGAACTAAACTACTACGAACTAATCATAGTGGGACTTTTATTTCTATTTCATTCAGCAGCAAAACAACACATAGCAGTAATTTCAGGTCTTATGGCGACAATGCAATCGGTTACATCTAAATCTAAACTAACGCACGACGAAAAGTGGGTGCACTTAGTTGCGCCTCTGCCTACCCCTTCGGGGATAAAAAGGCGTGTGTGTGTGTGTTCATAGTAACATTGATGTACTTATTTATTCAAAAAACATATCGAAAATCCAAACTAATGCATTTATGAATGCCACCGGCGAACAAATATAACTAGAGTGACGTCACTGGGCGTGTAGCTCCGTTTGCGCGCGAAAATGTAAACTGTCATTTTCAAACCGCAATTTTTAGCAATAAATTAAAGTATTTTAATTTTTTAATATACTCGTGATCTATTCTACATGAAATTCATTCAAATGAAAGCAAAAATAAAAATTTGCATCTTCCCTATTGTTGCGTTGCGGCGCGTCCCGACTCGTCTCCTATGTGCTTTGGCGTAATTTTGCAATGCGGCGCGCTGCGGCCTGTCGCGGCTGTAATATGCGCGAGCCTTTAATTGACTAAAACTAACTTGTGTGCCTATTGCCTAATGTTTGTCAAATATAATGTAAACAAAATATACAATTATTAAAATTCATTATAAAACCTTATTGTATTCGGCAATTATGAAAATATTATGGTTCAGTAAATCATATTTGATGTTATTTAATTGTAATTAGCCGAGAAATAATATCTACGTGAAAATACATCGGCGTTATGTTATTGGACATTGTATACTTATTGCAGATAAATAAGGTCGTGTTAACGATTTTTACAAATGCTACTTTTCTTAGTGTATCGCCGCATAATGCATTCTTATTGTATTTATCCTTCAAACAGTATTTCGTTTGGTACGAAAATAAATGGATCTATCTACAACTGTGTTGTTTTTTTTAATGAAGTTTACCCGCAGTACTGCCTCAAACTGAGAACCGCCTCCCTTTTTGGTGAAGGTTGGTTAAAAATATGAAAGTCCCCATCGACCATCCTTGTGCAAAAACATATTTAAGGTCAAAGTTTGTATGTACGTGTTTCTTGCATTTTTCACCAAAACTGTTAGTTTCATCATGATAAAGAGCTAGACAAAATTGTATTTAGAACATACAATTATTTATATTATAAATTGTTTTAATAATCTTTTCCCTAAGGGTCACCATTTCTGAAATATAGCGAATAAAAAGTTGAAAAGTCGTATTCTCTATAATATGAATCAAAAAGGTAATCGCTATGGAAATATATATATACCACCAAAAATACTTTATGTGAAATGTTGCCAAGACGAGATCATATGTCTCGCACTGACAAAAGTTATCAGATCTCATGTAGAACTAGCTTAAGCTGAGCTCTACACGCCCTAAGTCCTAACTCTACAAGCCAAAGAGCATCATAATTTATAATACTACGGAAATACAAGCCCTAACTTAACAAACTCCACACCTTAGTCAAAATATGTGGCTCGGTCGTTACGCTACCGTCACATGGGCGAAGGTGAAAACATTTATTCACTGTTCATTACGTTTCTGTTATACAATAGTTCTTGAAGTAAAACACTTCTTTTTACTTGGGCATTTGTTTCCGCCATGTACCGTATGGAAAGCCATGGTATGTGCATTGTGCAACTCATTCCTTTTCTAAAAGACATGTCCAAAATGGGTTTAAAATTCTAACTAAGATACTTTATATATATTTTGCATAGTACTCCCAAAAACTAGGTCTTTGCAATAAATCGTATAATTTTAAAGTCTTCCGATTTTCAAATTTATGTAATTTTATTTTGCTTAAAAACCACACTTAATATGAAAATTTTGGAAAAAAGTGAGATAAATGGAGGGGTCTAAAAATATTTTTTAATGGATCACAAATCCATATTTTTGTCCCTTTATTATCCATGAAGTTTGAGCCTGGTTAGATTTTGAGGCCCAGCGTCCATACAAAAAGCGCACATCTCATTTGCTTGCACATCCCACCCATGCCATCTAGACCGCCATGTTCATTTTTGTTCGTGTTTTGTTTCTGTCATTTATCATAGATGGCGTCAGCAAAATGAATTTTCTTCGTATTTATTTTTTCCTGAACGTTTCCGATCTTTTTATACTTTAATAATAATAGCGTTGAGTCTAAGGGTGGATAAGAAAGTTCAGAGTTCAATTCCCAAGCCCGATACTTAATGCCTAGATTTATCTAACACATTTTGCGTGAAACCGGCTATAGGTACTCTCGAAAGAAGGTAACCGTTAAGAATGCGCACAATCGTAAAAACCGAACCAAATCCTTTCTGAAAATGTTTTGATAACTTATAACATAGTATTATAAGACTTATGACTTCCCATTCTTTCGTTTGACTTTATTCCATTTCAATAAAGAGTGACCGCGACACACTTTTTCCGAAAGGTGTTACAACTAATACTAATTATAATATAATCCCATAACTACTTTACTTTATAATCGCTTTACAAACTGTTTTGCTGTTTTTTGTTGATTTGAATTGAAATCTACCATTGATATAGAATTGTAAAAATCTCGCCATGTATGCTGGAACAAACCTGGCAGCCAATTTATGTCAGTGATGTTCCAGGATTTGTTTTAACGAAGCGAGCGCAGTAGAACGCTATAAACTTTTTTTCTATTGCTCACGGTGGCCGCACAATCACAATAGTCCGCCGTGTACAAAATCTCGTAATGAATTTAATCATTATTATGTGTGCGTGGCTTTAGGAAGTGGCTTGCGGTATCCCATCTAGCATTACGTAAATTTTATTGTGGCATGTAAAAATGCGACCTAAAAGGGTTTGCTTGCGGGACGTTGGTTTATTTAGGCTTTTACTATGAAGGTTGTGACGCGTGATTGAACAAACTTCGATATCGACCGTGGTAAATGTGCCTACTTTAGATTTGTTTATGGATGCTACTTCCACGATAAAAACCGACCATAATGTGCTATTCAATTCGTTGCGATTGTTTTACAATATGTATCTTCAAATTCATTTATAAAGTTGACAATGAATTTGTTTAGATTTTACCGAACAAAAAGCCTTTCAGTAAGTAGGTAGGTACTCATAGGTATATTACCATACCCGTTGTAGGTCAGTTCAAGCTCGACAATTGAAGCAGTAGACGAAAATTTCATAGTTGTATTATAATTTTATAAAATATCACATTAAGACTTAAGTATTAAAGTAGCAAGGTAATATTCACCTTGCTGGTGTTGAAATTTTCACTTTACCACATCTAGCGTTGCTCAAACTTCTACCATATCGGTCAAGCCGGCTCATACTGTCTAATTTTATTAGGTTTTTAATAGACAGCACAGTATCTAAAGTTTATTGTTTAAGTATATGATCGCTTTAAGTGAAAAATTGAAAGTTTTTTTCTAAGTGCTAAGTTTTAGCTAGGACAAATAGCGGGGCCATAGTCGCGACTCGCGTCAAACGCAAAGCATGAATGGAATTTGACATGTTAAGCAATGAAATTATTCAAGCCTGCGCACGATAGACCTCTATTATCGGCAATATTTTTTGTTTCTCTATTTTGAAATAAGGATAGGTACAGAGCTTTAGTCCATATAAGGATTGAGCTCTGATGAGTGTGAGTGTCACAGGAGAACGACCTTTTGTGCAGGTCAATAAATAAAACATGATTTTAAATAGGTTCATGATAAATCATAATTACGAATATTATTAATTGTGAATAATATTTGCGAGATTTATCTTTATTATTCTAGCCACGAGGAACGAATTCGTGTTGCTAGGCTCGCTGGCAAGCGTGCAATGGTAAGTACGGGGTTTAAAATGTTTTTATTTTAAATATTTACTCACGCCTTTTACCCCTGAAGGGGTAGGCAGAGGCGCAACTAGTGCACACACTTTTCGCCGTACGTATTCCGGCCCATGATGTGATAGGGGGCGAGCCTATCGCCATATCGGGCACAAATTCCAGACTCCGGGCTGATACTGAATAGAAAAATCCAATATCACTTTGCCCGACCCGGGGATCGAACCCAAGCATTGCAGTCGTACCGTAATACAACTACGCCACCGAGGCAGTATTTTAAATATTTCTATTACTTTTATGGCTGTTTCATATTTTAGTGATGAGGTCATATACATATTAGAAGACTTGATTTATTAAATTATTTCCTCAAAGTGCCCTAAGCAAACATGAACACTAACAAGCTTTTTTTCAATATCAACTCACATCATCGTGTCATGTCAAATACCAAAGCTTTCAAGTATTAACAAGGTGTGGGGTCGAAGTAGGTTGTCTGGTCGTGACGCGCCTCGTCTTCACCACTCGAGATAGCTAATGAGCCTCTTACCTCGTTACACGCTCACGAAAAAAACTGAATTTCATCGCGTGGACAGTTTATTGACAAGTGTGAGCGTTTAGATAAGAGTTGGCAGCAAACATTAACGTTTAAAGTATTTATTATTCACAGCAAATATTTACGTTTTCATAAATTTTTATTACACCTTCATAAAAAAGTAGGTGGGGATTTTTAACCATCCAATATCAGGCGACATATTCAAGTGTTAAATCGAGAAAAATATTTTCATAATTCGGATGGCTTTCGCTGGTCTACGATTCGTTTTGTATCTACTTAAAATACATCTATGTGTTTCTTTTTTCGTTTTGTAAACGAAACGGGCGGAGCCGCGAGCAATGCTAGTAATTTATAAATTTAGAATGTAGATATTTCAATAGGAATGAATAAGTGTAGAGATAGAAACGTGCAATGCAATGCAAATGCAATGATGTTGATAACAATAGAAATTCGAATTACGTTAATATCCATGTTTTATTAAATTACTAGGATTCTGCAAACGCATTGTACCTACAACATGGCTGCAAATTAGATTCCGATGCATTATGGGTAATAAATACTCGCTGCAATATTTTAGGCTCAATATAAATTCCTGTGCTGGACTCAAAATAGATTTTTTGGCGCATTATCTATATTTATAGTGTGACTGTATACCTTTTAAAAATAGCTAATAATATTTATTTATTACTCTTCTATTCTTTCATATATATAAATTTATTTATTCATAATTTTCGGGTTAATATATTAAATTATATGCATTTTTACTATTGTATTATCCATGTCTGCTGTTTCAGCTGTTTGAAAAGGATACCCAAGAATAACCAAAATTAACGAGAAAAGAACAAAGGAATATTTAATGGTACAATTTTGTAAAATAGCGTATATTAGATCAATAAAAAAGAAATGCTTTTGCGTTAAAGCTTCGCAGGGAGGGTTCGTTATTGGCCACAATATCCGTAATATTGTTACCATTCTTGTTGACTCAGTGAAGGCTAATCGACGTGACGCCTTATTACATTTTATCGGCAAGTGAATAAAGAAGACACTTTCGTAAAACAATGTATAAACAATATCTAATGTAACAAGATTAATCATATACCTATAATAAAACTGTGAGCAGCGGTCTAGCTGTCCCTGACATTTTGGTGACCACTTACCGTCAGATGAGTCATTGGTACGTCTGCCTTCCGAGTTAATAAAAAGATTTAAAACCTTGAAAAACTAGTCTTGTGATTTAGAATTTTTTTATTACTAGACTTCTGCTCGCGGCTCCGCCCGCGTGAATGAGTTTTTCCGCGATAAAAGTCGCGCTTTATTTCCCCAGGATAAAAAGTAGCCTTTGCTACTTGCTGATAATGTAGCTTTATATTGGTGAAAGAATTTTTCAAATCGGTCCAGTAGTTTCGGAGCCTATTCAATGCAAACAAACAAACAATCAAATCTTTCCTCTTTATAATATTAGTATAGATTGTAATGAACTAATGACAGTATCAATAAATCGCCTGCGCTAACATTATAAAAAATATGTACTGTGATTGCCCATACATATAAGTAACACCAGCCAGAAAATCGATTTAGGTACACGGTACCGCGCTCGACACTAAATTAGAATAACCGAAATGCCATTGCACATTGATATGTGACGATAAAATAAAAAATAAATATATCGATAAAAATATACATAAGTAATAAATATTGAGTATCTATGTAAAAACCGGAATAGCTTAATGATATTTTCGGATAATAATGAGTTTCGGAACTTAAACATATAGAGACACACAGTAGGTACATATAGATATGAATGAACGTGGCGAAGATAGGCTGCGAGATGTTATAATATTATATTGTTAGTATTTACATACCAATTACGCCATAGTATAGGTAAGTAGGTATCTCTAAAGTACAATTGCACAGTCGTATATTAAATGAGTTGCTTATAATAATTAAATATACGTTTATTATACATCTCATCGCAAGTTGAGAACCCAGTAGAAACAACAGGTTAGTATTTATAGTGATAAAGACGTTACTCGACCAAGTTTTTTCCGACTTTGTTCAATTTAACTAACAACGGGGTGAAAATTTAAATCAATCGATGATAGCCTATTGAAAAATCCTCTAGTCAAAACGTATTTAGGTACCCGTACGATAACATGAATCGAAATGTGTTCCGATTTTGTTTCCATTTGCATGCGGGCTTTGAGTAAATGCTGAATTAAAATATAAAAAACGTTTTAATTGTAAACAAGTTTAGGAACGGAAAAACAGGATCGGTAGAGTAAAGCTGTGAAGCGTTAGTGTGTAATGACTGCAATTTCTTTTCAGTAGATATTTCATGGCCTTACCTATATGAATCAAGCTTTGCTATTCCTTTATATGTTACATTTCTTGAGAATATTACAATTTACCTATCTAACTTATCTAGACACAAAATTTTATGTTTACGTCCAATTATATTTTTATTAATACACTTCTTAAATATCATTGTTTATAACGAAGCTTCTGCCCACGTAGACTTGTTTAGACTACAGAAGCGTAGGTCAAGAATCTACAAATTGTATTGCTATGTGATTACATGTGCTTACTTAGTAATTTACAAGGTACTAATAATACTAGGTACATTCGATGAAATTAAAATATTATGGTAGTAATAGAAATATATAATATAAAGGGAACTATGCAAAGAATGTCTGCTACGCAGCATCAGAGTCACGGAAGTTGCAACCTAAGAAAAACTGTTAGGGATTTAACATATATAATTTTATTCCAAGCGTAAAGTAAAATAGAACTAGATTTAAAAAAATTGTGAAACAGGTAAATAATAATCAAATTATTCAAATAGTCTGTAACATAAATACTATTACCTACCTACCTACTTATCGAATCTGACTTCATTGGATTTTTCCGAATGATTACTATACTTATTTGTTTAGTTTCCTAGTCTTCTTTAGTTGTAATTTTTTTTACTCTGAAAATTCTTATATGTGTAAAAGGTAATTTTTATACTGTCGTTCGCTTTTACTAAGCGTTTATTGAATTTTCGAAGGGCTAACCGCTCTTAATTGCTTAATTGAGGGTAAGGTCCATCTTCGAACCTTCTGCCAAATTTGTCTTACTTAGCGTATAATATGGGATGGTTATATAGTATAGTACTTTTATTAACATTTATTACAAGTGAAGATTAACCACCCTCGGTAACACCTGTGGAGAAATTTTATTTAGAATGAAATTCAGGTCGCAGGAAGTCGCTGGATGCAGGTCGCTTGTAAGTCATATGTCTGTCTGGAAATCTTTAGCGCAGACCTATGTTTATCAATGAACATAATTATATGACTGTTGGTGGTTAGTTAGTTAGTTTTTAATTAATTCTAGTGGCAGTTAGTGCAACTCGTTGCAACGAGATCTATGGCCGATTTTTATAACTGTGTTCAGTGGCGGTTCTCCATTATCTAGTTTGGCAGGGGCGTAAAAAATCCGTTCGACTATACTATCCCGCGAGCGATTTAGATAATTTTCTATATAACTTTTCTATTTCTCACATATAATATTAAAATAATCATGAATTTGTACACTAGGCTACTAAGTTTTATGTGGCTACTTAGTAGGAGGAAGTCGCCAAAAGTCAAAACTAATCAAAACAAATGAAGCTTTGGAACTTCGAATCGGTTTAAGATTTGATACCTATAATGTTTTTATTTTATACGAAACCAACTTTTGCTTGCCATTTCACCCGCATAATTATGCGGGATCGTGTAGCATTTTATTAATGAAAGCTATTTTTATTCCGCGAAAAATTAACCCCGCGGGTGGTATCGCGCGCAACATTTCAACATCAACATCATGTTTAGAGAACGCCTCAGGCATTAAGTCTACCTGTATAGATTTACTGTATATAAAGTTTTAAAAACATGTGTGTGTGTATTAATGTACACACGTATGAAGAGAAACTTTTTCAATCAATCCATTTGTTTCACTGTTCTTATAATAATTATTGTATTCCACTAATACGGTCAAATTAATATTATTTATTTAAATATATTTAAATATTATTGTCTGCTAAATTGACAGTCATATTTTTAAATGATGGTTAATTTAAATAAATTATTATAAATTTACTAATACTTACAATCAAAAGTGAGGTTAACATAAAAATATTACCAAAATCACAATGGCGTGATAATTTTTCAAACCAATAAAAATATAATCTCTTTCTTTCACTATTTATGTAAATGAATTTCAATAAGCGTAGTAAACCATAATATTTAAACTGTTTACGCTTGTCGACAATAGATGGCTCTGTACAGTTTCACCTAATTACTACATCGCGATGTCAAGATTCTCTTCGAAATAATAACCCAAGAAGACGGCGCCGTGACGGCCCAAAGTGACAGAAAATGTGACGATTTTCGTGTGACGTTCAACTTAGATATCTCCTGTACATCTATAAAGAAGTTTCACTTCAATGAATAAAAAATAAACAAACATCTAGTGAATCTTTTTAAATACCTATCATCTAACTTACCGTAAAAAGTAATCAAATCAAAATAAAATTTTAGGGCACGTTTAATACATACTACTCAGGGAGGGCACTTAGGGCTCGTATTCATAAATCAATCTCACCTGTGAGTAAAAACTATAGTAGACATTTAGGGTGGGTTGCAGAAAATAACTTTAACAATAACAAAGGTCAAATCTTCGATTAAGCAATTTTCGGATTAGATAAACTTAACAATTGTCAAAATGACGTCACGAATAACAGTAACATTAACCGCTCAGTTTCGGGCGGTTACAGTTAAAGTTACGGTTAGGTTTCGTAATCTGTGTGTATTCTCTGTATAGTTAATTGTCATTTGTCAAACGATTTGCAATAATAACATCATACATTTTAATACAAATACTCTGATAAATATTATGGGAAGCAAGCTCTACTCGTTTACCTTTAACTTTAACAATTACGACAATGGTGCAACACAAGAATTGTCAATTTCAGTTGTCATTGTTATTGTCACTGCTAAAGTTAAGTTTAACGGTAATACTAACGTTTTATTTTGTGCAACCCACCCTTAATGTATTGAACTATTTAAAACCAAGCTTAAGCTGTCATTTAAGAGCTTATTCTCAGCTGAGTCGGCGCTGTTACATAAACAAAACTTAGCTGTCAAAATCCGTCACTTATTGCCTCATAAGATGCCACTCGAGCAGCTGTTTATGTGGGTTTATTAAATAGCGGCTATCTTAAGATGCCGACCTTAATTTGAGAGCGTCTCAACTGATATCGCACTTCAGAGCGAAACTGAGCTGCATCTAATAATACGGCCCTTAATTTGCTATTAGCACAGGCATTAATGAAAGGATTCTTCGAATCGTTTCAGAAGTTTCGCACAAACACACCAACCCACAATGTTACATATTTATACCTAATGTTAACTAAATTCGGTATCATATTAATAAATCAATTTATTTGTAAAATTCAGGTGTTGATTTTGACACGCGGATATGAAAAATAAGACAATAGGTAATTGTCACGAACGTTAGCAAAAATCGAGTATCGTTTTGTGTAATCAGTTTAGTTGTGAGTGGATGCGCTGGCACAATTGCTATTTTTCAATATTTGACAACGTTTTAAGCTATAACTGAGTACACGAGTAGCAAGGCTAAGTAACGAAAAATGCTTGAGCCCATTCCGGGCTGATTACTCTCAACTCCCTTGTCGATAAAGATATACTCAGCGAACACACGATCGCGTAACTAAATAAAGTCAATTTCATTTGGTATGACCCTTCAAGAACGTTCTGCCATAATAGCCGTGAAGCACAGGACCCCTGTTAGTCGATACCTCGGTGCGCAGGTGCGCGCTCTCGCAAATTACCTATTCGCTCAAAAACAAGTCACTCAATGAAAATTACTTGTACGTATTCATACGACGCGTGCTGGCTAATCCCAGGGATAAAAACTATTTAATACGATATGATTTTTAGTTATAGTTTGGTGGTCCTAGCGATTTGAATCGAGATTTGAAAGCGCGCCATGTCCTCTAAGATTAGGGTGAGTATGATATTGAATTCGATTTAGTTAGTTACCTATTCTTGATGTATGGCTTTTAAAACAGTAGTGAGTATATTTTTATCCACTTAAACATATTTAACCTTTTAAGGATTTACGCGAGTTTGTATGTTATTTTGGTACAAAGTAACAAGGAACGTGTACGGTTCTGACGGTTTGTTGCGTGTGGTAATTACTTCAGAAACCGACATCTCTTTGTAAAAGTATTTTAACGAGGTGGTCATGAGACCTTTGTCCGTAAGAAGCTGTTTTAAGAAATTTATTCTGATGTCTGACTAGTGAGACTACAATTTATTTTAATTTCAACATGAAAATCCGTTAAAGTTTACGATGTTGAAATCCTGCGGGGTATCTTCCAGGAACTTTGAAACAAAATGCTTAACTTCTGGGAACTTGGATAAATGCGAGTCGCGACTGACGGAAGTGCATCCGTACAATGAAATTATATAGGAAAACACCATATACAGGATTGTGACAGCATGGTTTTTATCAATATTGACATATGTATTTTATTTATTTCTTTAGTAATGAATTTTGAAAACAAGCCAAACAACAAGTTTTTTTTTATTTTCTTAACAAAAGATAGGTGCCACAAACAAATACATAATACAATATTAACTCGTGATGTACCTACTAGATTATAAAATGGTTACCTCTATAAGCTATTAGCTGACTGCAAAGTAATAAAATTGGCAGATGGCAAATAAGCACTCAAATGCCTTACAAAGATTAAAAACATTTCACTCACGTAATTTGTGGTTTGTAAAAATTAATACGTGAGTTTTTTTTATATGTGTATCAAAATGTGTTCTTTTTTTATTTATTATTTTTTTGTTGCAGTTGAATGACGAGACGAACATGTCGTTCGCAATGCAATGCAATGCCGCACATAAGTTTTGAATTAAACGTACTGCGTCGCAGTCCACTGCACTGGTCAACCTGAGACATAAGATGTTATGTCTCAAAATGCCTAGTAATTACGCTAGCTACAATGTCCTTCAAACCGGAACACAATAGTGCATGCACACAGCTGCATGGCGGTAGACATAGACATTGCGGTGATACCTACCCAGGCGGCCCTCGCTTACGAGAAACCTACCACCAGTACCATCTAAACAGTGAAGAAATAATTACCTTTAACCTGAACAAATACATGATACATAATTAAATCTATTTACTTTCGAATTCCGATATGAATAAACATGCACAAGCTTGACAAACACTTAAAACTTTCCAGTAAAGTTGTTTATTGAATCGGTTGGGAATTTGATATCATTTGGGAACTTGTGACCAGTGAACACTATGCCAATAAAACAAAGGTACGCACCGGCAAATCCAATAATACGATTTGTGAATGCGGTTCACTATAGCAGGATTTTCACAACGCGTAATGGTATATATTTGGTAGATCGCTAGATATAACTACAAACTATTAATGCTTTTAGATCCTAGTTAATAACTTCTTAATATACATGCATACACTATCGCCATTTCAGGCACAGATTCCAGACTACGAGCTGTTACTGAGTAGAAAACCCAATATCACTTTGCCCCACCCGGGGATCGAACTCGAGACCTCAGCACTGCAGTCGTACCGTAATACAACTACGCCACCGAGTCAAAAACCAGTCCAAAACTACTCCTTTCATTATGTACTATTACGCCCTCACTAATATCCGGAATATCATATTTTTATTTAATTCAATGAAAATACTCCAATGATACTTTAAGATTTTAACGATATAATCCCGGATAATATCAAGAAATTGACGCAAACACCAACATAAATACGCGGCGATTACACGCAAATTGTCGTCAGTATAAAATATCAAAGTTGTGAGTGTGCAATTAAGATGAGTGCCTCTCGCAGATGACGCGGACCCCCGCGGCCCAACGGCGAGGTTCAGCCCTTTGAACAAAACCGCATCTGGATCCGGATGTGTATTGAATTTGTTTAAGGACATTACCACTTAATGGATTCTCACGATATTTTTAGATGATTTAAATAGTTAAATAATAAGCCAAAGGGTTTAGACGTGAAAAATGTTAACTAAAATTAAGTCAAGAGTTTGAATCACCTTGTAAGTAAAATAAAGGGAAAGTTTAAAGAAAAATATCGTCATATCGGCCCGTTTTGAGGAATTTATATATTAGGTTGGGGAAAAAGTTTCTTCGTATTTTATATGAAAAGAACAGACTTGTTTTTTCAATGTTTATTTACATTTAATTACAGTATATATGTGCCATTTTGTTCAATGACTTTCTGCCATCATCCCAGGTAATGTCATGATCCCGTTGGTCTAGAACTTTTGGGACTTCTGATAAAAAACACGTGACAAGTAGTTTTGGCAGTCCTTTCTTGATGTTAACCTGACACTGCCAAAGAATTCTGAAGAGAACAAAACAGGTGGAAATCTGAAGGTGCAAGGTCAGGAACACGCTGGATGCAGACTGCTCTTGACAGGTCCGTCTGGAAATATTTGGGGGAGGCCTATGTTCAGCAGTGGACGTCATGTGGCTGATGATGATGAAGGTCAGGACTATATGGTGGATGCATTAACATCTCCCAGCCAAACTCTCTTAATTTTTGCTGAGTGGCTAAAGATGTGTGTGGTCGAGCGTTATCGTGAAGAAAGAAAACACCCTTTCTATTGATCAATTCCAGCCGCTTACCCTCAACTTCTTGCTTTAATCTCATTAGTTGTTGGCAGTAGAGATCCGAATCGATGGTTCTGCTCGACGGTAAAAGCTTATAATGTAATATGCCCTTCCAGTCCCATCATACATACAGCATCGACTTATTGCGAGTTAACCCAGGTTTGCTGTGCATTTTTTCCTTTTTTTAATTACTTATTACTTCATTAGATTCACCCGAGATTAGATTTTGACCGAAAGAAAAATAGCTGAAAACAACATTATACAAATATTTTTTTTTAAATGTATCCTTTTTAATGTTTTCATAACCAGCCAGATACAAATTGTACAGCCAAAGAGATTTTATTACAAGTTTATACATACTATATGCAAAGACTTTTTCTTCAACCTATTTACATGGTCATAGTGATTTGTCATTCATATCGAGGCGAACTTTATATAAATACTAGCTTTTGCCCGTGGCTCCGCCCGCGTGAATGAGTTTTCCCGGGATAAAAGTCCCGCTTTATATTTTCCCGGGATAAAAAGTAGTCTATGTCAGGACATAATCTACCCGTGTGCCAAATTTCATCGAAATCCGTTCCGTAGTTTTTGCGTGAAAAGTTATTAAATTACTAATATCGTTATTAAAAAATAGGGGTTAATCGTAGAGTTTAAAAATTTAGGGTTGTATGTATTTTTTAATGTTGTATCATAAAAAAAAAACAAAAAAAATTATCTAAAAAATAAAATTTAGTGGTGAACAACCCTTATTACTTAGGGGTATGAAAAATAAATAGTCGCCGATTCTCAGACCTACTGAATATGAATATAAAATTTCATTAAAATCGGTTCAACCGTTACGGAGGAGTAAGGTAACTAACATTGTGACACGAGAATTTTATATATAAGACTAGCTGACCCGGCAAACGTTGTTTAGCCATATAAATTCTTTATAGAGATTATTTTAGTAGAAAAAAAATAATAAATTATTGTAAGTACACGAAGATGTAGTGTATGAGTGGAAGAAGCACAGGTGACCGGCACTTCGGTCTCATCCCTAGTCCAAACTGTTTACTGAATGAGAAGTGACACCGGCAGACGCCTAGCTATAACTGATCAGTTACCGACCGGGGTTAAAAGTTATTAAATTACTAATATCGCTATTAAAAAATAGGGAATGATGGAAGAAGGTAGAAAATTTAGGGTTGTATGTATTTTTTAATGCCACATCATAGAAAATCTGTCCGAAAAATAAAAATAAAAATTTTCGGGTGGGCCACCCTTATCACTTAGGGGGATGAAAAAATAGATAACAACCTATTCTCAGTTCTACCAAGTGTGAATATAAAATTTCATCAAAATCGGTTCAGCCGTTTCGGAGGAGTATGGTAACAAATACTCTGACACGAAATTTTTATATATAATAGCGGACCCGACAGATGTTGTCCTGCCCTAAAAAAGAAATAAAATCCTAGAACCCGAGTACAGCGCCACCTACCGGATCCAATTATTAATCTAAACCATTCTCTAGTCCACGTAAAGACACACAAAAAAATTTGTTCTGCCCTAAAAAGGAAATAAAATCTTAGAATCCGAGTACAGCGCCACCTACCGGATCCAATTGTTAATCTAAACCATTCTCGAATCCACCTGAACACACACAAAAAATCATTAAAATCGGTCCAGCCGTTTAGGAGTTCAGTGACATACACACGCAAAGAAGAATTATATATTATACAACCTCTTTGACGATATTTGCAGCACGCATTATGCCAATGTTATGTCAAACGCCATAAGGTTGAATTAAAAAAGTTTATATTGTCAAAAGCGCTAAAGTTAGATTTATAATATGGTGGTTATTGTTATGTATGGTTGGCCAGTTAACGGAGTTAATGACGAATTAGAGAAGTTTTATTTTAACAGAAAAGAGTGTTTACATATACAAAGAGGGTGTTTAATTTGGGGATACAGAGTTGTGGTCCCAAAAGTTTTACGTGAGACGATTTTAAAAGATATTCACGACGGTCATCCGGGTATTGTAAAAATGAAACAAATTGCTCGAAATTATGTATGGTGGGAAAATATAGATGCAGATATAGAACGTATAGTCAGCGAGTGTGTAGCTTGTCGGTCGCAGCGCGCCGTGCCTGCTCCCGTGCCGCTATACTCGTGGCCGTGGCCAGCTGAGCCGTGGTCGCGACTGCATCTGGATTTTCTCGGTCCGTTTAATAATAATTACTATTTCATAGTAATTGATGCACATTCTAAGTGGATTGAAGTTGAAAACGTGAAATCAACGTCAGCAATAATAGTAATTAATTGTTTAAGGCGGTTGTTTGCTCGTTTTGGTTTACCAAAGCGATTAGTTAGCGATAATGGTCCTCCGTTTTCATCATCAGAATTTTCTATCTACTTACAAAAGAATGGTATCAAACATACGTTAATTGCCCCTTACCATCCCGCGAGTAATGGCGCTGCAGAGAATGCTGTGTGTTCTATTAAACGAGTATTGAAAAAGGCACAATTAGAAAATAAAAACAGCGATATTGCGCTGAGTAAGTTTTTATTTTCATATCGTAATACTGAGCAGAGTACCACAGGAATTGAACCGGCTGTAGCTTTATTAGGGCGGCGCTTGCGCGGACGATTAGATTTGGTGCGGCCCGATGTTGCTGAGACGGTGCGTGACACTCAGCTCAAGCGCGTGAACTGCAGTGATGCGCGAATGCGTGCTGTGGGGGTCGGTGACGAGGTGTTAATGCGCGATTATTCAAGGTTCGGAAATAAGTGGGCTGAGGCTGAAATACTCGAGCGATCGAGTCCAGTGACGTACAAAGTAAAGACCAGCGATGGTCACGTTCATAAACGTCACATCGATCAAATATTGGGGAGCCGGAAATCGCGGCATTCATTGAGTCAAGTTCATGAAGATTTGTTAGATAGGGCTGGTACTAGTTTGCAGGAACATTCTCAGGAGGAGGGTGAGACAGAGGAAAGATTCGATAGTGCAGAGGAGAATGAGTTACTGCCGAGTCGGATTGAGTTAAATTCGCCAATTCCTACGCAGTCGCAGGAGCTTGCTTCAGATAACTCACGCCCAAAACGGAAAGCCGCATTACGCTGCCTAGAGAAATTAAAAAATAATGCAGATTGATTTTGATCTTAATATTTTGTATTCATGTGTTATGTTTAAGAAGATATATCTTTGGTTAAGTTATTTGTTAAGTTTGGTAATGCTCAATGTTTACTTTTCTTAAGAAGTAGTGGTTATTGTTTTGTTAGAATTAAGGAGGGAGGAGTGCTATGTATAGGCATAGACTATTATTATGAAACATATTAAAACAGTTGGCATTCGACCTCGGTGTCTAATTGACAGCAAATACAACAGTTATGTATTCTTAAATTTTCTAATTTTCCGCGCAATTTTCTTATTTTTTTTCTTTCATAAGAACCTTCTCCTGACAATAACAAACACATAAAAAAAACGAAATCCGTCCAGCCGTTCACGCGTGATGCCGTGACCTAGGGATAGCTGACCCCGCAAATGTTGTTTAGCCATGAGTTACAGACCGGGGTTAAAATTTATTTAAAAATATATGGGTTGATCGTAGAGGGTTGAAAATTTAGGGTTGTATGTATTTTTTAATGTTGTATGATAAAAAAATAAAAAAACAAAAAAATATATCTAAAAATTAAAAAAAGAATTTAGGTGTGGACTACCCTTAACATTTAGGGGGATGAAAAATAGATGTTCGATTCTCAGACCTACCCGATATGTACACAAGATTTCATGAGAATCGGTCGAGCCGTTTCGGAGGAGTTTAACTACAAACACCGTGACACGAGTATTTTATATATTAGATTAAGAATTAACTCACAATTCTCGAAAGCTTTAGGAAGTTTTAGAAACGACCGATCATCAGAAGTAGGTTACTCTATACCTTTCGAAATAGGTAACTATGTTGCCTGATTTTACGTAGTTCTAAAGTTATTTTGGATTTGTGTGAAATTTTGATGTATTCAAGACAAACTTCGCGAATGCAGCTAAACTGTTAAGACTAGACTTGTGAGTTCTATAGTTTTATAGGAATACTAGTTATTGCTTGGTGCATCGCCTGAGTTAGCGCCTATTCCCGGGTTAAACAGCAGCCTATAACACAAAAAGGGGTAATGTACTTTCCTATCAATGAAAGACTTTCATCCCATATTTTAATCCCATAGGGGATGAATTTCCAAAAATCCTTTCTTAGCACGCACTCATGTCATTTGTGCAAAATAATAACTTTTACACCCGGCGGTTTCGGCTGTACGTCGCGTCGCGTTGGTTAATCAGTAAGCCAGTATGTTTCTTCTTTTACGTATGCAGCGGTGGACAACTAATTAGGAGTATAATATTTTATTTAAAACCGTGCTACTTTTATTACTGCAAGATTTTTAAGCTTATATTTTTTAAATACAAGTAAACCAATGTCCTGTTTATGTCATCTCTACTAATACTATAATATTGAGTATATGTATAAAGAGGAAAAGTTTGTGAGTTTGTTTGTTTGTTGGGGCTAATCGGAGGCGCGGGTAAATTTTAAATAAAGGAAATTTGCATGATGGTGCTTCTGTTTAGTTACTTGAACATAATTATACGAACGTTTTATTTTCGATTTACTACCAGAAGACATCAGTAAAAAATAAGAGTATTAAAATAAAAACAAATAAAGAAAGAATCAAGGAAATACACTCCCAATTTTCAGAGAAATCAGTGTACATACATAAAAAAAATACAAACACACGAATTGAGAACCTCCTCCTTTTGGAAGTGGGTTAAAAAGCCGAAAGTCGTACGCCTATGCTCCTTGTTAAAACGTCAGCATATTATAATTCCGGCCCAAATAGTTCTTGTTTTGAAATATAACTATTTTTCGGATGTCATCGCGGTTTTTCAAACTACGAATATCGAACACTCGAAATTCCACCACTGTATACTGATTAGTAGAAATTTAATACACCTAAGCTGCTATATAGTTTAGGCTGTATTAATTGGAGGCTGGAAAGATTTTTTTTTCTACAAACCATAAATATACCATAAACTAGAAAAAGAATCTCTCTAAAATTGTAGGTAGGTACAATAAATTATGAGAAATCAGACAAAAATGTAAATGGAAAGCACGAGTGTACAAGGGCACAGACAAGCTGCAACGAACTTTTATCAAATATCTTCCGTTCCACGTGTTCTAGGACCAATAGACTGTACTTGTTACTAAAATGTTTGTTTGAACTAATCACCCGTCTGTGCGACTGCATACGTACCCAATAGACATACATACATACATACTAAAATGTTTTGCGGAAGTTTGAAGACCATTGTATAATATTTTTTTTGCATAGGTCCATCAGTCTTTTTATTTTTAATCACGTATTTGAATTTCGCTCCTTTATCACAGAGAAGCATAGCATAGCATAGGTATTTTTAATAGCTTTGAAATCTGGGGCACGTAAATGAAGTTTTTTGTCCATGTTTCTTTAAAAACAAATTATTTCAACACTTTCTAAACATACATAAAACCACAGAAGTAAAGTGACACGAAATAATAAGGTTAAAACAAAACGTCGTCAACTGTCATAGAATGAAGGACACACAAGAAAGCCTATTTACAGTGTACTGTAGTGTAAAAGAGATAGACATAAAAGTTTCGTTATTTGTTTTCCCATTCATCTTTGGTCAGATTACAATAGAAACGAATAGACATATTATCAACGTTCCCAGCCTAAAAAAATATGTCAAATTAGTTAACCCGGTGTTATTTTTAGTGGTTTAAGGCACGATGAGAGTTAAAATTTAACTATATAACCTCGAGTTTATAAACTCTGCATTTGTTTATTTAACCCAACTATCACATGCAAGTGGGCCTAACGATTTGGATATTCTTTAAGTGTAATAAAAGTTGATTTCCATTAATCTTAATTATTTCCATTAATTTATCTAAATTTAGATAAATACTACTTCTAGCTTGCAAGGCAAATATTATCACGTTGTTCATCAAGTATTTTGGGTCTGTAGAATATAGTAGACGGTCGTCAACGCCATTAAGGATGTCACTTTACAGCTCCCATAAACTCTACAGCTTCGCGTAGTTATATTTTTTTCACGAGTGTCGTGTTGATCTAAGCGCAACTTTATTTACGGAATATTTTTGGTAGAAGTCCGACAATGTTGCGGTTTTAGGAGGTGTAAACTACTTCGTGAGGAAACCTGCATACCTGAGAAGTTCTCTGAATTTCGAAGGTATGTGAAGTCTGCCAACCCGCACTAGGCCAGCGTGGTGGACTAAGGCCTTAACCCTCTCAGTTGTAGAGGAGGCCCGTGCTCAGCAGTGGGCAGTATATAATACAGGGCTGGTATGCATGCATGGTATGCAAACTACTTTATTATTATTACGTGTGTGAACTTGTTATTGATATATTTATTTTAAGTGTTGCTTACACACTGCCTGATTACTGATTGAGAGATGTATTCATAATAATTACATTTTGTGATAATCACAATACAAAGTAATTATTAATAAACCATTTTTATTAATGATGTTTTATATAAGTCCAACGGCATGATTAACATGTTATGTATATTCTTGAGATAAAAAACATATGCTGATAATGTCCCTGATAGGCTATTCGGAACTTACCGCCATATATACTTCAACTTTTGGTACATAGGTCTCGAATAGAAATATCTGTCAGAAAAGTCACTACTTTGTGTCAGATTTATTTGTTAGATAGCTTTATAAATTATATATCAGATAGTGATATGGAACTTTATCTGAAACCGGTCAAACTAGCCCTTAGTATAACTTGCTTATTGGCGAGACCATATGAATATTCTTCACTTTGTGAGAATAAGAACCTGCTGTAATAAAAAAGAACTATCCTATATAGAATTTCTTAGTTTTATACAGCGTCCCTTTTGGCCATTGAGCTTTTCCGATGAACCAGTAGATTATTTAAATCTAGAGTTCCTAATATACAAAGCTGAAAATATTGTTTATTTTTATTACTAATCCTTGAAACCATTGGTTCCATTGTAAAAATAGAAATCTTCTTATTGGTATAGTTTTTTTTTTTTTTTTTTTATTGCATTGAGTGGCGGGACGAGCATGCCGTTCGCCTGATGGTACGCTTACCATCAGGCGAACGGCATGCTCGTCTTAATGTCTCGTCTCGGTATAGCGTCATATCGCTATACGACCACCCATAAACAGTAGCAACACCATCCAGCACCTTGACTTACAAAGTACTAAGTGGCATTCCACTGCTCTCGTCATCCTGAGACATAAGATGTTAAGTCTCATTATGTCCAGTAGTTATACTCGCTACAATGTCCTTCAAACCGTAACACAACAGTGCATGCACACTGTTACTTGGCGGTAGAAATAGACATTGTGGCGGTACCCACCCAGACTGCCTCTTACATAATGAGAGACCTACCACCAGTAAGTAAGTATACTTATTATTTCAGGAATTTAAAGTGGGGGCAGCTGCTGTCATTACTAATTGTAAAAAATGCATGTAATAAGATCTAAATACTAAATTAACTATTCGAATTTAAATCAGAACTAGACGATTATATACAGAGTGCAAAAACAAAACGAAGGTACTATTTTTCGGTTTTAACTTTTAAGTGACAAGTTTGAACGTAGTTACGCAACGGATGGAGCGTGAAACAAGTAAAACCATTCGCAAAGCCGAAGACACTAGACACTACATCACCAAATGACTAATGACCACATTACGTAGTCCCAGTAATTAAACTTTTCTAAAGTCTAAATGAAACTGATTCGTTCTTTTCAGAAATCAGTTGGTCGTAAAACTCAATAATTATCGTTCTCCTTTGTTCGACCCTTTTTGCTGAATGATTTTTTGTCGAAATTCTCTCTTTTGATGTCGTAGAACTTTCTCAGCTTTCTATAACACAGCTGAGTGTAAATTAAAAACCTTAATTCAAAAGTTTGTAGATTTCGATTTTAATTTTATTCATAACTATGTATCGTCTTTGAGAAGTCATTGAACAGTAGATGAACAAAGGAATAATGTTAACGACGTCAGTGTGTTTTAATTGCAACAAGAGAATAAAAATAAAAGTTTCATACAGCTGTTTAAAGTAAATTCTTTATGAATATCAAGTAAACAAAAATCTAAGAAGCTATAGCTGTTAGGGCGCGGCTTGTAACTCCCATTTTCCCCAAGGCGATATGCAAATAAATACTCCACGAAAGAGACAGTTATAACTTCAGCCACGTCCATTAAATTTACCTTTTAACAGCCTCTTGATATTTTTACTACGTGTCGCATCTAAAAATTTCAGCACAATAAGATAAAATAAGATATAAAATTCGTGAAGTTTATTCAGTTTGTTGATGCAGGTCACGGCGTGAATTTATCACCGTCTACCTTCGGTGCTTAGAGAGTAATTGGGTAGAACAAGGTATCTGGTTCAAATTGCACAGCTCTGCTGTTTGTCTCATTCGCTGGATAGCTGTCCAACGCATATCTATTTTATTATACCTATATCTTGTTAGTTGATTCATGTCTTCCCGTAGTTGTTGCATCATAACAAAATAGTAACATACGTCACATCAAAATTCAAAGGTAGATTACAAAGTTAAGGACAGATTAACAATCTTGCATAGTGAGGTGGCAACTATTCGTCTGGTGTTTTAATCCTATCTAGAACATTCCAATACCTGATTAACAGTACTACTGCATGTTAAAGTGGAAAATCAAATGCGATATTATATTAAATTTGTATGTAAGTTACTTGAAATAATATAATTCATAATAAAGGTAGTACTATTCAGTATTCTGTGATATAGGTACCGAAACAACAAAACATCATATTTAGGCCTTTGATTAATAATATTTATTAAGGCGTTATGATATTTCAATGTTTCAAAGGCCCGCTAGCCAAACCACTAATTTGATAATTATAAGGAAGATGT
This sequence comes from Sphinx pinastri, assembly GCA_947568825.1. Taxonomy (NCBI): domain Eukaryota; kingdom Metazoa; phylum Arthropoda; class Insecta; order Lepidoptera; family Sphingidae; genus Sphinx; species Sphinx pinastri. Next base: position 18,265,478 of record OX387614.1, on the reverse strand, counting down.
AAATATAATATTTATCAATATTTTGTGACTAAAATGTTAAAAAGGCATAAAAGAATCAAACAATTCAAATGTCATTATAATAAACTGCCCGTTAATGTCAATGTCATACTTGTGTCTAAACTCATGTTTGATCAACTAAACGTAAGTCAAGTAGCAAGCAATTACAAATGATGAGTTCTATGAACTAGCGATGAATTGCGAGCATTCAATCGTATTCTATTTGCGGGGTAGGTATATATCATATCAGTTGTCTAGACATACGGTATCACGAATCACTAAGCCGATAGTCAATTTGCAAAGTTAGTAGATTATTTTGAATACAATTTTGGAGATTATTTGATTTTGAGTTATTGTAAATAAATATGATATGGTATTACGTAATATTATAATGTTTTAAACGAAACCTTTATTTTCCTTTTTTAAATTATCCTTCTTTTGGCGCGTTAGGGAAAAATGATGAGAGTACATTTTTACGATGCGCGCGCACACCGTCACGAAAAGCCGACACCCTGAAGTTAGCTATAGTCAACATTTTAGTTTTGAATTTTGAACGTAGAATGAGGCGAAAGATAAAATTGTTAAAACGATTTTTAACTTGTTACGCCAAAGAAGTATAACTTCTAACGCGTGTACAGTCAGTAGCATAAGTTCTTACTAATCTTATTTTTCTGTTCACAAAAATAAAATAAAAGGTATTTACTTTACTTCAAACGAAGAAAAAAATATTTCAGTTTTACTTAATGCGTATATAGGCGATTTGAAATTTTGATGTTGTACAGATATTATGCTGCTGACTTTACATAACTACACACACACTTTTTTTAAACCATTTGTTGTTTAACTTATTGGGGCAAAAAGAAATGTCACAATAGAGAAAAAATGTAACGTTGATTGGAAGTTTTTAATTTGTTCAGCAACTTTTGTGGTTAACTGTAATTAGACGGTTACTCCATATTACAAATTCAACTTCATTTATTGTGTTTTATCCAAGTCTTACAATACATTTTGGTAATAATATTATGATGTATTATATCCGAATATAAACAATGTTTCTAAATAAGTTTTTATAATGTTTTATTTAGATCAGCCGTACTTAGCCTGTTTTCGCTGGGCTGCAAAGATGACCTAGATATGGTGCCAAAACGTCAATTCATTGACCTACAAAGTGTCTAAAAAAGTAATCAAGATTTAAGGTTTTATTTATTTTAATAAAAAGTATTCAAAATATATAGTGGACGATAGCCTAACTGGGAATGGAATGGTCAGCAGAAAAATTCCCGCAGGTTCAAAACCCAAGGCACACACTTCTCTGACTTTTTTGAAGTTATGTGTGTATTGTTTATCAATTCGCTTTAACGGTGGAGGAAAACAGGAAACCTACATACCTGAGAGTTCTCCATAAGAATTTCGAGGGTATGTGATGTCTGCTAACCCGCAGTAGGAGTAGAGGAGGCCCGTGCTCAGTAGTGGGCAGTATATAATTCGTAAAAAGTAACTGGATGATTTTTTATCACAGCTGTATAATTATACAGCTCAAGTGATCTTGGGAAATAGTTACTTTAGTTTTAGTGACATTTTTGAAGACAGTTAGGCCACTTGCAATAACTGAGGTTTTTTAAAGCTGGTCGAGTTTATTTAATTTGGGAGTACTTTATATGACTATCTACAATTTTTATGGCTAACAGATCGGCTAGTGTTCATGGTCTTGTCAGAATTAATCATGGAATTTATATCAAGGCTGAACGATCACTGTCCTTTTTAACAAGCACTAGGACTCAGCTAGACTAAGAGAATTCACATTCAATTTAAGACTAAGAAGGAAATAAAACTTTACTCACTCAACGTGACGGTACTTGGGTTTCAATGCCATAAAAAAAAGCCGGCGTAATTTTAGCCCAGCAGATAACCAATAAACTTCAATACAGCACTCGACGGCGCTCTCTATAGCTGATCAAACACGGGACAAGGAGCATCGGAATATTAAAACATAATGCATCCATAATAATTATCATAAGATCATTTGCTTCATAGGTAGTAGGTATATATGCAAAAGTCCGCATGATTAGTTTCTAAGGTGTCGGCTAGTTTCCCGCCAAGCAGTATTTGCAAGTTGTGTTTTGTTCCGAGTTTGTATATTGTGTGCAGTAACTGTTGAGCGCTAATCCCTGAGCAGTGCTTTGTAAATTGTAGTCAAAAGAACATCGACGCTAGGCTTCCGTTTTAAAAAAAAAATTAGACTATAAACTTACTTTTCTAAGATTTTTTTCCAGACTATATAATCTTACCTTTTGCTATGACTAACTTTTTGATAATGTATTCTTCAATTCAATCCAAAGGGATCATATAAGACGAGTAAACACTATAGTCGTAAGACATTGCTCTAAGAATCTCTTTACCACAACTATTAAATACGCGTTAATATTAGTCACCCTCTCAGTAATAGAGGAGGCGCGTGCTCAGCAGTGGGCAGTATTTTATACAGGGCTGACTGCATTGCATTGCATTAGTCACCCGACTACGTTAATTAAAGCCTTAGAAACAATACGAATTACAGCTTAACCTATCGATGATCCATTGATATCAGCACATAGCGCCGGTAATTAATTTCAGTCGTCCTCGGACAGTCAATATCGGCTTTAACTAAACACACGCTGGACTTGCACCGATGATGTGCGCGACTCCAATGAATAACTTATCCAGTATTAGTTATTCATTGGAGGACGTGACCTGGTTTCTATTAACAAAACGCTAAATTCATTGGCATTTTGGTATCACCTACCATCAGTCAGACGCGTGGTCAGGCAAGTCGCCGCCGCGGTCACTGTCAGATAGATTTTTTTATTATAATATATTTTTATAATTCTAGATTATTCTCAGATTAATAACTGGCTTTAGTTATTATTCTGAGAAATCACATATATTTTGATTCCGTTTCACCGTGTGCTCGGTCACACGATAAAGTTTGAACGAGTTTGTATGATGATATTACCATAGATGAGGTGAACTTCATTTCCAACTGTAGCTAGCAACATTAAAGTTATTTTAGTAACGCAGTAGTTTTTAAATAAAGCTTTTTCACAATCCATCAACATAGTTTTGTGGGTGTAGCGACAAATCACAAAGCTAACTAATTAAAGAATAAAAAGCAACTATTTTGAATTGCAACTACATTCGTACCGACGACACTTTTAATTTTAATGGAAGTTAATTATTATAATAGTAAATAAACAGCTGAATTTCATGATCATAAGTCGCATATAATTACGTGTCGACTGTTGAATCTCCTTTTTCGTAATTTAATGAATACTACGTTTACTTATTCGATATTTGACCGTAGAATTTAAAATTTCATAAATTTTAATATAATATAAACAAATAATTATTTTAAATTTAATATTTAATAGGTAAAGTAAAGTGTAAACTGAGCCTCACTCAATAGCTCTGTTTATAGATTATTCATCTGAGAGTGCTTATTGAGTTCAAATCATTACATTGCCTGTGACTTAGTAATACGAAGTGTTCAAGACTGAATTTCGGAATTAATTTGTAATTGAGGGTCGAGATGCGAAATCTAACACGATTATGTGTTCGGTAGCAACTACTCGAAGAATTTTCAAGAATAGAGGGCACTGGCAACGTCGACACTTCCATCTTAATTTCATTACTGCGGATCCCTATTTTAACATTTAGTTTAAATTTATAGTGAGTAGCAGATCGACAAGCGAAAATCTGTGATAAAAATTAAAAACGGTTTTGATGCTACCGATTTTGATAAAAAAGACGATTTTTAGTGGCAATTTTATGCGTTAAAATTTTTCATGCCATTTGGGAAATCTAAATTATTATGGTCCGATTTCACAACATATTGATAAACAGTTTTTGGCACACAAATGTATAAGCTGACCGAATGCAAAAGTCTTTATTCTATGGTCGTAGATTAGAGAGTGACTTTTGTGTTTGGTCAAATAGGCCCTGAAACTAAAAAGTTGTATAACCGTTTTACACCAATGCCTACCATATTTTATGAAGAGCATAGTAATTTGTTTGATGTAATAGGTTCCTTTGTTTCACGCACACATGGACTGCTCGCAAAGTTTAGTTCTCGCTTATGATTAATGATCACATTACGACGAGATTCATGATTAAATGTCTGCAAAAAGTATAATTAAGACGATTTATTTTGTAAAGTGACATTTTCCTTTGGGATACGTACGTTATCCAGCCGCAATATTCTTAATTGTAGCAGCGAAATACGTAAGTCCGTTAGCTGATCTTGCTAAACCAAAATACAGTTAGTAGAAAGGTTATGATAAGGTAATCGTGTACCCGACAAGATAAAAGTAAAGTTCTCTCTACTCATGAGGTGAACACTGTCATGCAAAATAAGAATTATTACCTACATGACTAAATATACTATTTGATAAAGCGTTGATACGATCCGAGTCTGCTCGGTCTGAGCGGCGACGCCAATAGTTTTATGGCAACTGGCAACCCATAATCAGAATGCACTCGGACGACGGCGTCCGACCAGAGTATACTCGAATCGCGTTCTACTTTTCCGAGCTAGCTCGAATACGAATAGAGAAACAAAATGGCGGATTATACCAATGCATATGCGTATCGTGTGAAAAAAGTGGTCTGAGGGTTTTTTTTAATATATAAATGTCTGAGCGTGATACAACTAGATTCGTAGAACTGTACGAAGCTGAAGAGGTTCTCTGGAACGTAAGGTTGAAGCCGTGGTGCGCTTGATACGAAGTGTTTTTCCTCATTGCTCGAAGAAAATTTTTAGATGTTCTCCGCGACGTAGAATCCATGAGCGAGACCATTTTTTTCCCTTTTGCGAGATTCCTTCTCTTTTTCTTATTTTAGTTCTTCTATCAACAAGTCTGCGATAACTCCGATACCGCCTCGACTGCCTCGGTGGCATATTTGTATCACGGTATGAGTGCAATGCTGAGTTCTTGGGTTCGATTCCCGGGTGGGGCAAAGTGATATTGGGTTTTAAATTCAGTATCAGCACGGAGTCTGGAATTTGTGCCCGATATGGCGATAGGCCTGCCTCCTATCACATCATGGGACGGAATACGCACGGCGAAAAGTGGGTGCACTAGTTGCGCCTCTGCCTACCCCTTCGGGGATAAAAGGCGTAAGTGTGTGTGTGTGATCTCAATATTATGTGATCCAATTCACACATTATAATCCGCACGCGATCAGAAAGGGATGCGACCTTTCGAAACTAAGACCGCTCGGAAACGTAGGCTACCTCACGTTGATGTTCGAAAGATAGGTACAAGTCTATACTAATATATAAAGCTGAAGAGTTTGTTTGTTTGTTTGTTTGAACGCGCTAATCTCAGGAACTACTGGACCGATTTTGAAAATTCTTTCACTAGGAAGCTACATTACTCCTAAGTGCTATAGGCTACTTTTTATCCCGGAAAACTTTTCCATGCGAGCGGAGCCGCGCGCAATGCTAGTTAAATATAAATGCAAAGATTTTGTTAATTTTTATATAACTATAGTTACGTAATTATAAATATGGTTTTACCAACCAGTAGGTGCCTAATAATTAAAACGAAAAAGAAAATTTAATCGATATATATAAAAGCGAAAGGTCACTCACTCACTCACTCATCACGAAATCTCAGAAACTACAAGTGCTAGGAGACTCAAATTTTGCATGCTCACTAAAACGGGATTTTGTGAAATTCATCCCCTAGAAAATTTTGCTCAAAAACCACCGAACGGATTTCGATGAAATTTGGTATGGAGATAGTTCGGGACTCTCTCGAGTCCGGAGGTCTAGGGTCTCCCCTGGGAAGGTTTTAGGCTACTTTTTATTGCGGAAAATGTATAGCGGGACTTTTATCCACGAAAACACTTACGTGCGAGCGAAGCCGCGGGAAAAAGCTAGTTTACGAATATTTACGAATGCTACTTCGCTCGGGAATTGTCATTTTTGAAGTTATACTTCTTTTGGCGCGTTAGGGAAAAATTATGAGAGTAAATTTTTACGATGCGCGCGCACACCGTCACGAAAAACCCGACACCCTTAAGTTAGCTATAGTCAACATTTTAGTTTTGAATTTTGAACGTAGAATAAGGCGAGAGATAAAATTTTTAAAAAGATTTTTATCTTGTTACGCCAAAGAAGTATAACTTCTAACGCGTTTACATAACACACGTTTACGTACACACACACACACTTTTTTTTTATTTACTATGACAAGATTCCATCCCAATCTCATCGCGCGCGGATTATACAGATAATGCATTAATCATAGTTACCAAGGGCTGACTCAACTATTCTTGTAAATAATCGACTAACAATTTTTTTTTCCCGGGGAAAAAACGCGTTTTCGCTACCACCACTGGGGGGTGAGTGGAACGGTTATGTTGGTTTCACACAGTCTTACAGCCCAATGTCGACACTCGGGAGTATGGCATCATCCGAGCGAGCATTGGACCGAGTCCCTAATACTATGTACACCCTACACCGGCATACCAACCAAAACCCGCGGTTGCCTTCTTCGGCGCATAAGAGACGGTCCCGGGGTATCTTGTTGCACTCTAAAGGACGCCTTTGGCATCTGCGACAACGGGAGACCGACCACCCGCATTGTCGTCCACCTCGGAGTCGCTTAAATCGCGGGGCTGCTCAGTCCAACTATGAAGTAGGAACACAACTTAAATGTAATATAAAAACTGCTAAATGAATGATATCAACATTTAATTATATTTTCAAAGGCGAAGAGACCGAGCGAGTATACTGTCGGACCCGTTTCCGATGGGAAAGCAACAAGTAGGATGTAATGTTTCCAAATTTACATAACACGCTTGCGAAGTTTACCGCCGCGTCAAAATTACCGAATACAATATACATACATACATACATACATACACACACTCACGCCTTTTATCACCGAAGGGGTAGACAAAGACGCAACTAGTGCACCAACTTTCGCCGTACGTATTCCGTCCCATGATGTGATAGGGGGCAAGCCTATCGCCATTTCGGGTACAAGCCCAGACTCCGGGCTGATGCTGAATAGAAAAATCCAATACCATTGTGGCCGACCCAGGGATCGAACCCGAGACTAGAGGTGATCATTAAACATTATAAACATTAATTTCGCTCATTAAAAAAAATAGCAGTTAATATCATAAACTACTATTGCAATATCCATTAAACGTTTTAACTAATGAACGGAGTACGGACTGCGGAGGCAGTTAACGCCATCTATTAATTTATCATTTTTTTGAATGATGACAAAAATAATATTTTATCTTTGGCTAGGAGTTAAATTATGACTCGTCGTGATTTGTACGAATATGATCCTAACATGTCTGTTTACTGTATTAAAACGTAGCTAATATTGCTTGGCCAAAAGTATTAATATCAATTAATGTATGTAAATAGCAAAACCGTAAACAAATCGTTAACTGATCGATTGGCGCGAATTTTGAATCGAGGAATTGTGCTGTTATTTTTATTTCTAGTGACAAAAGTGTCGGTAACGAATAATTATGTCGAGAGTTGCAATGCAGTGATTTGGAACTATTATCAATAATTTGATATGATCAATAAAACCCTGGAATGCCGGGCTCATTTTGCGTAAATAACGCTTGCGTACCGCCCAAACATTTGAAAAAGTCGGATTTTGGGTGTAAAGGTTGTTCCAATTTTTACAGCATAAAATTACTTTAGTATGAATTTTGAAAATATTTATTTATTTATTTATTATGGATCAATGGTCACTAAAGTATTCAGAAACATTGTTAGATTTGACATAGACGGCCGCCATTTTGAATTTATTTGTTTTAAAGCCAATTGACCTCAAAATCGATATCTGGGCATATCTTTGGTTATAAAAGACGGATACACCGTTAGAATTGAAAAAAGTGCCCGTCATTTAGAACTTCTCTGTTTTAGGCCAATTAACGTCAAAATCGATATTTGGGCATGCCATTGATAGTAAGACAGATCTAATGTTAGACTTAAGAAAAGTAGTCGTCATTTTGAACTTCTTTGTTTTTAGGCCGATTGCCTTTAAGATAAATATTGGGGCATGTCTTTAGCCAGATAGAATAGATCGAGGTTGGAATTTTATAAACTGCTTACCATGTTGAATTTTCTTATTTTAAGGGTTATTGCTTTTAAAATCAAAATTCGCTGGTCATGACTGGCCACAAACTATAGTAGGTAGAAGGTACTAATTATAGAACTTTAAATTAATAATATGGCCATCATCGAAGCTTATTCAATTCTCGTCAATGGCGACATCGGGGCTTTGTTATGTCCGAAAATATAGAATTTGTCTTGGAATTTAAGAAGTGGCCTGTGGTAGCAAACTACAAATAAAGTAAATTCTTCTGTGAAAGCATCAAAATCGAGAGCCAAGCGAGAAAGAAAATAAGATATTTTTAAGTATGACAGAGAGATGACTGAGATTGATCTTTTTTTTTTCAAAGTTTATTTCAACGTTTTCTTGGAGATAAAAGAAGTAAGGCTAAGCCTGTGTTGTTGCATTCGTGGTCAAGTAAAGTTAACGGTCTTATAACACTGGACAAGCGCGCAGTGCCTACATCTCGCTGTGAATTTCGATCAGTCTTTTGTAACCAAAGATATGCCCAGATATCCATTTTGAGGTCAATTGGTCTTAAAACAAAGAAATTCAAAATGGCGGCCACTTTTCTCAATTCTAACATATGATCAAGATTTGCATCCAATGGAAAGTCATAAATAAGCTAAAAATAAACAACCTGTATATGTTCAGTTTTCATACATTTTGCAGAAATCGGCCCGAGCGTAGATGTACGCTCTCGGCAGAGTTTGGACACTTTTTTTGAGCGTACATATACGCTCCCGGCACGCGAGGGCTTAAAATAACAACATTGTTACACAAGACACACGTTAAATGCTTTTATAATTACCCTTTTCAAATTATAATTCCATAGTTCTTACTCCGGAGCAGTTATAATTTTAGCTATTAATTAAACACGTTATTTTTTTTAGCAATTAATTAATAACCATTAATAATTTTTAACCGTTTATCACATCGCTACCCGAGACCTCAGCATAGCATACCGTAATACAACTACGCCACCGAGGCACAATATAATGGATAAATATTTTCTGTATGGCATTTGATATGATAGTATTTTCATTTGACATAGTTAATTAAGTAGAGTTCAAGAACTGACTTCCCTAGAAATAATACAATAATAAAATACGTCGATAAAATATTACCGTAGAAAGTGCGTAGATAAAATTAAACAAAGTAAATTATATATAAAAATAATTGGTGTTTGTCCGCATTGGCATTTCTCAATTTCGAAATTTGCTGGAAAAAGCACACATTCGGCGTGTTTGTTCCGTTCTTGGAACTTTCGTTTTTATTCCCCATTCCACCCACGCTAAAACGACATACGCCTTTATTTACAGTCATAGATTTTTTCCCAGAATACAGAAAAAGAGGATTTTTATTTTCTGACTTCTACAAACATCATTTTCATCGAATCATTTATAGGTAAACAGGTTGAACAGGAATTAAATTGTTCCTATGGTTGTGTTCCCACTCGAAGATGGCGCAAGATAAGTGTTAAAAAAAAAACTAAATACATTTAGCGGAATCTACAGAAATTGTAGTACCTACATAAATTGTAAATTTTCTGTTTTAATTTAATTTCAATTGCCTATTTTATTTTTTTCGTGTTGTGTATACATATCCTGTTTTTTAATTGTATAAATAAAGTTAGGTAAAATCTAAAGTCTACATTAATAATATTGTTTACTGCAAAATGTAAATAACCTGACCAAAATTAATTTGAAAACCAATGACCAGGTGAATGAGATAGTGTGCAGGTTGTTGATGATTTCAGTTTTAAATTGTAAAATACAACTTTATTTTTTTAGTATGAACCTTGCAGAGATTTGAATAAGTACGAGTAGACTTCACACCCAATGAAACATCCAAAATAAACTGATTACCCAATTTATATCAAAGAATGTATTATTAGTTTGTGCCTACTAATAATACAATTATGATATCTATTTTCATAATATCAGCTAAATTGTTACTCTCGTAATTTTTCTTTATCCTTACATATTATACATATTATGATAAAACAAAGTCCCCCGCCGAGTCCGTCTGTCTGAAATCTAAACGCGATAAACTCAAAAACTACCGAACGAATTTCGATGAAATTTAATAGTAGAGATAGTTTGAGACCGTGGGAAAACCGCGAGCAAATACTAGTCTGTTAATAAAATTAATGATCGAGCAATGAGGTAACAAAAAAAAGAACGGGTTGCACTCCGGGCGTGCCGGCAGAAGTGAAAACTTGAACATTAACGTTGTGCATTTCTGAATATTTTGGAATGGTTAGGGAATAATTTCGCACGAATTGCTTTATTTATCAGTGTAAAAGTACTAGCATTTATGTGGTTAAATACAATAATATTTATTCATTGCCCTATCGTACACAACAAGGACAATTCCACTATTTCTTCGTGACTTTAAAAAAAAAAAAACCATTTCCTTTGCCCATTTGAAAAAACAAAACTAAATGAGTGGCTGTTACATTACCCGATACACAATTCATTGCATATATACCCTTTCTAGCCGATTTCGGCCACGGCGGCCAATCTCAACAGAGATCAGCCAGATACGCAGGATATATTATAGTGCACAAGTATGTGCGCAATACACAGGGTGCACTCCCTATTCCTTTACTCTCATAGTCCGGTGAGACGGCAATCCGACATGACCGGAGAGAGATCAGGTGCAGGACCAACGGCTTTACGTGCTTTCCGAGGCACGGGGGTATCACACCGCCAACTTCCTGACTCCGAGCTGCGACTGAGTAATTTTAAAGATGGAAAAACCCAGTCACAATGTTTTTGGCCTGACCCAGGATTCGAACCCAGGACCGCAGCGCGCAAATTGTACTCGTAACGCGTACGCAATACAACTACGCCACCGAGGCAGTCAATTGCATATAAATCAACGCAGCTAAAGAAGTTTTCACTTCAAAAAACGACAAAGAATTTACACTTTGCATTGATAATCTTCTGCTTTTCTGAAGTCGGTTAATAAGCAGAACTGTATAGAGATAGTCTTATTTCGGAAATATTTATTACGCGAGCGGTACCGAGAACAAAATATGAATTGAAAAAAAATTACAATATGTAGCGCGCTCGAGGATATTCGGCACGGAGACGAGCCGGATATACTTGCAGTGCGCCGTCGCGCACTCGCGAACGGTCCCGACTCCCCGCGAACCCTCGCTCGGCGGCCTCCCGTAACCCGCGCCGCTTACGTCGCGCGCGCAACCGCGCCGGCGTCGCGACTCGGCGCCCGGCCAGTCGGCCCGCAGCTACGCAACGCGTGAGCCGCATTTCGCACTCATTCTGTACACACCACTACGTATTAATATATACCACCGAAGTATATTATATTGCGCCCAACTAGTGGCAACAACCGCGAAACCAAGTGCTAGTGAACGCGGCACGTATAACACAATTGCGAAGTACCTACCCACTTACGTCGCGCATCGTTCGCTCTGCCCAGCAAGTAAGGAGCAAACATGCCGCCGAAGACGCGTCTGAACACAAAAAAAACAGACAGATCCAGTGAAGAATCTTCCGACGACGAGCGACCCCCGGAGGGTGGCGAAGCGACGCCCTCGGGCTCCGCTGCAGGACCGAAATCCAAGCACCGCGACAAGCTAATTGGAATATCAGAGGAACAACTAGCGAGACTGATTTCAGGCGTGATGTCGAGAATGACCTCGCCGCCGCGTACCGGCAAGCGCGAAGACCCTACCCCGACACCGTCAACCATTAGCTGCGCCAGCACACCGAGTCCATCCGGCAACTTCTCCCGGTGCACGGCCCGTTTTGACGGCGCCGCCCGGAGCGCCGACGAACTCGAGGCATTTGTAGACAGCGTGACAGTGTATAAAGACTGTGCGGCGGTAAGCGACGAACACGCGCTGCGCGGGATCGCCATGCTGCTCACGGGCGAAGCCGCCGTGTGGTGGCGGGGCGTGAAGAGCTCGATTACAACGTGGAACGACGCGATACTTCGTCTGCGTGCTATGTACGGCACGCCACGCCCGGCCCACAAGATACTCCGAGAAATATTTTCGCGCGAACAGGGTGACGAACGCGTCGATACATTTATATCGCGAGTGCGCGCCAACCTCGCCCGGTTACCGTATACCGTTCCCGAGATAATGCAAATAGATATCGTGTATGGACTGTTAGACCGTAGAATAAGAAAACGTGTAACGCGCGAGTGTGTGTCCGCGGGACTCGACTGCCTACTCGAACGTGCCAGGTACGTAGAGGAGTCGCTGAGCGAGGTGAGTCTTCCCAGTTTACCTAAACCCAGTGTTAAAGACATTAAACCCCCGAGTGGTACTGTCAACCCTATACCGAGTGGTGCGATTTCGTGTACTAACGATCCCCCCGATAGTGCTAACATGCCCAAACGTACACGACCGCGATGTTCCGCCTGCAGACGTTTCGGACACGTTGCAGAAGAGTGTAGAACTACGCGTCACTGCGCGAAAACGACTGAACCGACGTCGCCCCCCGACAACCGTAGTCCCTTGGCTTGTTACGGCTGTGGCCGCCCAGGTACCATACGGTCGAGGTGCGAGTCGTGCAATAGTAATACAAAAGGCAAAGGCCGTGATAAAGTTGAGTTCCATAATGCCGTCATTGATTGTGTAGACCGATCGTGCCCAACCGTACGCGTCATGATCGCCGATCGCGCGGGCGTCGCCGTGCTGGATACCGGCGCGACCCGTAGCATTGCAAGTCCCGGCCTCTACACTATACTTGTCGATAGTGGAGTTGAGTTTGAGGCGACCCACCGTCATGTAACACTCGCCGACGGAACCCAGAGTATACGAGAAGTACTCATCGGTGAAACATCGGTCAGTTTAGGCGGACGGGCCATCCCCACATCTTTTATAGTGTTACCAGGGGCGAATAACAGAACCTTACTAGGAAGAGATTTTATACTACAGGCTGATGTTACGCTTGACTTACCCTTGATTCCCCCGAGCATAAGCATCATTTCGTGGACTATCGGGAAGATGAGTTACCGTTAGGTAACCCCGCCGAGTTGATGCACGTCGATGATGTATGCCTCACACTCCGCGATGACGAAGGCCGCGCGCTGACACCGGCCCAGAAAGCGGAGCTCAATCGACTCGTCGCGTCGTATCGAAGGTGGACCGTTTTGCCCTTGAAGGACCATCGACGAGTTACGCCACTCACAGAATTCGAGTCAACGACGATCAAGAGCCTATCGCCTCGCCTCCCTACAGCCTTTCACAAGGGAAAAAGGAAATTCTGTACAAGGAGCTGCAGAAGCTGCTAAAGGCTGATGTGATAGAAGAATGCGAATCGCCCTGGGCTGCGAATGTGGTTCTCGTCACGAAGAAGGTCGGAGGCACACGGCTTTGCGTGGACTACCGCAAGCTGAACGCGGTGACAGAAGCCGATCGGTATCCGCTGCCCAGGATAGAAGACGTTCTCCACGCCGCCAAAACAACCAGTTTCATGACCACGCTTGACCTGCAATCGGGTTACTTTCAGGTGAGCGTCGCCGAAGCTGATAGGGACAAAACCGCTTTCGTGACGCCGTCTGGCACATTTCGCTTCAAGAGAATGCCTATGGGTCTCAGGAATTCAGGTGCCACATTCCAAAGATTGATCGATAGATTGAAGGCGAACCTGTCCGTTAATGAGAAGACACCGGGAAGAGCTGGAGCCACCGGGACGTCTAACGGACTCCATTCAGGCAGAGCCGTCACCATACTGGCTTATCTCGACGACTTGATCATCTTGTCGTCGACATTTGAACAACACCTGGAAGACCTGGAAGCAGTATTCGACAGGCTAGCCATGTTTGACCTGAGAATTAATCGCAAGAAGAGCTGGTTTGCTTGCGACACCTTTAAGTTCTTGGGGCACGTCATCGTTCCTGGTGGACTTCAAGTGGACCCGGAGAAGACTTCGGCGATAATGAAGATGTTGCCGCCGAAAAATATCAAGCAACTCAAAAGCTTTGTGGCCATGACGAGTTGGTTTCGGCGCTTCGTGCCCAGTTTCGCCTCCGTAGCGAAACACCTTACCGATCTCTTGAAGAAAAATGCCGAGTGGGCGTGGCACGAAGATCAACAAACTGCTTTCGAACGCATCAAACAGTTACTCGTGACAGCCCCCATATTAAGACAAGCAGACGAATCAGCACCCTTTACCCTGCGAACCGATAGCAGCAGCTACTGCCTCGGAGCAGTATTGATGCAGGGGGAGGGACCGGACGAAAGGCCCGTGGAGTACGCTAGTCGTCTGTTGGAACCAGCTGAACGAAATTACACTACTACCGAATGCGAAGCTTTAGCCGTGGTTTGGGCCGTCACCAAGTTCCGGGGCTACATCGAGGGATCGCAAGTTATCGTCAAAAGCGACCATCAACCGCTGCGCTGGCTCATGAGCTTAAAGTCACCCAGCGGCCGACTAGCGAGATGGGCTTTGACACTGCAGACGTACAATTTGCAGATACAATATACACCGGGCAGGTCGAACGTAGTCGCCGACGCGCTGAGCCGTCCTGTCTGCTGCAACGAAGAATCGAGGAGTTGTGAAGTATGTCAGGTGATAGTCGACATGCCGCAGAGGAGTCCTGCTGATGTCCGAGCGCACCAGATTAAGGACCCTGAGCTCCAGAAGATCATCGAAGATATGGAGTCGGACGACGTTGGCTCCAGGGGGAGAGCCTGGTCGAACCGAGGTTACGTCTTGTCCGATGGTGTGCTATATCGATACGGCCCTGAGGCCGACGGAGACGATAGCGCCTGTTTGGTCGTCCCACAACATGAGCGAGAGAAGGTATTACTGGACTTTCACAACGCGCCGACAGCTGGTCACCTGGGCGTTGACCGAACGTTCCAGCGTTTGAGCACCAGGTACTTTTGGCCAGGAATGAAAGCCCAGATAGTCGCCCACGTAAAATGTTGTGTCGATTGTCAAAGGTATAAAGCCGACAACCGAAAGCCCGCTGGTCTTCTGCAGACTCCTGCCTCCAGTCGTCGATTCGAGGTAGTGTCCGTTGACCTGTTCGGACCACTTCCCCAGACAACCAGCGGTAACCGCTGGATTTTGATAATCGAGGACGTGTGCTCCCGCTGGGTAGAGCTGTTCGCGCTGAAGGCTGCCACGAGCGCTGATACTGCGAGAACGCTTACCCGAGAAGTTTTCCTGCGCTACGGCGTTCCGCGCCGCATGATAAGCGACAATGGGGTTCAGTTCGTGAGCGAAGTGATGCAGCAGGCGTGCCACGCACTGGGCATCAAGCAAGATTTGACGCCGCTGTACCACCCCGAAGCTAACCCCATCGAACGCAAGAATAGGGACCTGAAGCCCCAGCTCGCCATACTCGTCGGTCAGGACCACGCATCTTGGGACGAACATATCGCAGCCGTTCGATTCGCGATGAATTCCGCCGTCACGGCGAGCACCGGTCATTCGCCCGCGTATTTGACGTTCGGGCGTGAGCTCCGAGCTCCGGCCGACGTTGTTGACGACATGAGGGCAATAATGAGTAGCGAAACAGCCCACACCGCTATTACACCATATTTGAAGAGGCTGTCCTGCACCCTCGTAGGCGCGCGTGACGTCCACGAGAAGGCACAAAAAGCTCAAAAGACGTATGCGGACCAAGGTCGCCGCCCTGCGCCGGATTACAATGCAGGCGACCTCGTGCTACTGAAGACGCAATGCCTAAACGATACGGATCGTGGCCACTCTTCCAAATTCGTGCCCCGCAGAGATGGGCCGTATAGAGTAAAGAGCGTGGCGAGCCCTACCACCTACCGTCTGGAGAGTCTCGCCGGCGAAGACATTGGCAAATACCACGCCTCGCACCTCTCACCGTATGTCGGTCCCGCGATTCCACCCGTTAGGGAAAAGCGACGTCGCGGCAGGCCGCGCAAGGTCTAGTGGCTAGTCCAAACGCGAGGGCGCTGTGTTTGCACTAGAGGGGGAGATTGTAGCGCGCTCGAGGATATTCGGCACGGAGACGAGCCGGATATACTTGCAGTGCGCCGTCGCGCGCTCGCGAACGGTCCCGACACTCCCGACTCCCCGCGAACCCTCGCTCGGCGGCCTCCCGTAACCCGCGCCGCTTACGTCGCGCGCGCAACCGCGCCGGCGTCGCGACTCGGCGCCCGGCCAGTCGGCCCGCCAGGCTTCCCAACTTAGGGCTTTTAGCCCTAAATTTAGGGCTGAAATATGTGCATTGGGCTTTTATCAGGGCCCAAAAAATTTTAGGGCTATTTTTAGGGCCATAAAAATGTTTTCTTGTATTACTGTTTGACTGACCTAAAAAAAATAAAAAAAGGCAAAACGTTCAAGTTCTTACACAAAGTATAATGCTATAATGCCAAATGCACACTGCTGCCGAACCTGCACGAGTCATCGCAAATCCGAGAATGTTAATCTGGCATAAATCATAACACTATGGGCAGTGGGCACGCCATCAAAGATACGCCGTCCTACGGCGGCAAACACAACACGATTTGTTTACAATCATTGACAATGTAATTCTTTAATATTTTTAAAATTAAACTAAGTTGTGTTTTATTTACCTTAATAAAACAGGGAACTTATTTAAATTATATTCTTCGATAGTTATACACATTGGGTATACACTACACCGTACAAATTATCATTGACAAGACAGGGCTTTTTTTGGGGTTTTTTATTTTTGTATTTAGGGTTATTTGGGGATATTTCATCTTAACTTTAGGGCTATTTTTTTTAGGAGTTGGTAACCCTGCGGCCCGCAGCTACGCAACGCGTGAGCCGCATTTCGCACTCATTCTGTACACACCACTACGAATTAATATATACCACCGAAGTATATTATAAATATAGATAACGTTCAATATAATAATTGCAAATAAAAAAAAATATTTAAGAAAAACAAAAAACCCGGCTGCGTCTATAAACGCTAAAACAAAATCTCGGAGTGAGCAGATGCCTCCGACTGCGTCAGAGGCATCTGCCAGATCTACCTATATCACCAACTAAATTATGAGAAGTGAGCGTGTTATGCCTCCGACAGCGTTTGTGAACACTTGTCAATTCTGGGACCATTTCTATTTCTTGTATATATAAATGACTTACCTTACTACGTAAGGGATAATCACGAGATTGTATTGTTCGCCGATGATACATCATTAATATTTAAAATCAAAAGAAAGTTACTAAATTATGACGACGTGAACGATGCTCTCCGTAAAGTTGTGCATTGGTTTAATTTAAACAACTTATTATTAAATGCTAAAAAAACTAAATGCATTAAATTTACTATGCCCAATGTAAAAATAGTAAAAACCAATGTACAAATAAATGGTGAAGAGTTGGATCCTGTTGCGTCTACTACCTTTTTGGGCATCACACTAGACGCGAAACTCCAGTGGGGACCGCATATAGCAAAGTTAGCAGGTAGACTAAGTTCAGCGGCTTATGCAGTCAGAAAAATAAGGCGTCTGACTGATGTAGAAACGGCAAGAATTGTTTATTTCAGTTATTTTCATAGCATTTTGTCGTATGGGATTCTTCTTTGGGGAAATGCAGCAGATATTAATTCAGTATTTGTGTTACAAAAGAGAGCTATTAGAGCTATTTATTGTCTTGGACCCCGTGTTTCTCTTAGAGAAAAGTTTAAAGAGATAAACATTCTTACCGTAATATCGCAATACATTTATGAAAATCTATTGTATATGAGGAAAAATATCGCACATTTTGATCAAATATGCGATATTCATAATATAAATACTAGGAATAAACATAAATATGTGATACATGCTACTCGTCTCCATAAAATTAGTAATACTTTTGTTGGTCAATGTGTACGCTTCTTCAATAAACTTCCTAAGCATATTGTAAAACTACCAATAAAAAAATTTTAAATCACTATAAAAGACCGCCTCTGTAAAAAAGCTTACTATCGTATTTGCGATTATCTGGAGGATACAAATGCTTGGGATTAAGTTGCTCGGATTCACTCATGTTTTATAATTTGATTGTTTATATGTTATATATTGTTTTGTTTTTTTTTTTTTTGACATAAGTAATAATTGAATTTATATTGTTACTTGCAATTTGTAAAATATATATATAAAAAATATAACAATAAAAGACCTACGCTGAGTTTCTTGGTGCTTCTTCTCAGGTCAGTGGGCTTTTCCGAAGCACTGGTAGAATCCTTTAGATGATAAAATATTGTAAAAAAATGACGTGTAAAAGTGCCCTTAGGGGCCTAATTACTGAATAAACGATTTGAATTTGAATTTGTCAACTTAGCTTATTCAAAACCAAAACAAAATATTCAAATTAAAATCTTGTTTTTATCTTTTCAGTTCTTCAATGAATTTAACAAAGATGGCAGATACAGACGTAGTCGGGTTTTTTGTTTTTCTTAAATAATTTTTTTTCCATAAACTGATCAACTGTTTTTTTCTGCATTAATTATTTGAGAAATCTATTTCTGAAGCATACTTTCCTCTAGCCAAATCTTTAATCATGCGTTGGTTCTGCATACATTCGTATAGGTCGTTTTGAGTATATCCAGTATTCGTATTTTTTGTTTTTATACTTTTTCTGCGAATGATCCTTACCATACCATACCATACTAGCCCTGTATTATATACTGCCCACTGCTGAGCACGGACCTCCTCTACAACTGAGAGGGTTAAGGCATTAGGGCGGTTAATAAATCAATCTCAAGTTTGAGTTACATCTCAAGAAGACATAATGTATTAATAGTTCCGTACATTATGTCTACTTGAGATGTAACTCAAACTTGAGATTGATTTCTTAATACCGCCCTTAGTGCACGACGGTGGCCTAGTGCGGGTTGGCAGACTTCACATACCTTCGAAATTCAGAGAACTTCTTAGGTATGCAGGTTTCCTCATGATATTTTTCTTCACCGTTAAAGCGAGCGATAATTCACAAAGAATACACACATACATTTTTAGAAAAGTCAGAGGTGTGTGCCCTTGGGTTTTGAACATGCGGACATTCGTCTCGGCACTCCGTTCCACTCTCAACTAGGCTATCGCCGCTTATGATCCTTATGAATGGTCCTTATATTATATCAATCATGAGGTTTTTTGTGGTTATTTCAACGGAACCGTTTTTGTCCCTATTAACCATGTCTAAAGAAAGTGTACATCTTACTGTATTATTTATATAATTTCTTAGCGTAGTCAACCGATCTAGTTCCAGGTTTGAACCTTGATAGCTGTTTACAATGAATAGAAATGCAGTGTCAGTCCTTCAGATATAAGTAGAATGATAAGTTAGTCTCTTTATATAAGGTTATGCGCAAACGTACGTACACGTAGGTAGGTATTATATGATTATGCAGAGTTGCATGTCATCATCATTCATAATTATGACTGTTTTTAAAGTACAACAATAAATTATAACCAACATTTTTGTTCCTATTGCGATTGAAGTCTAACAGTAGTACATTTTCATGTTAATATTAGGTGAACGTTTAGTACTGCAATATCCAATTTCTGCAGTAGAATCCCAGATGAACGCGTCGCTAACAACAGTGTAATACCAAAAAATAAACAAATTTATTTGCGTTGTCCGACTATCCTATAAATGAAGGACCGAAGTAAACAGATTTCAATAGCTTTTGCCAGGAATCTTCCATTTATCTGTGTGGGTGAAGCAATTATTCTGCATACCCTTATATTCGCCTTGATTTCACTAGATGAGTAATTTTGTGAAACTATTATAATCAAAGCGTTAATATTTGTATGTGCTCAAAGGTTTTTAGTGGAGCCTGCAGTAATATTTAGGGTGATTAGATTACCGAGGGTATATTTTAAAGATTTAATTACTGTAGATAGGTAAGTGATTTTGCAGATGTGCACTATTGGCTATAAGCAGTAAGTAGCAACTAGCAACACCATCCAAGACTTCGAATTACAAAGCACTGCGTACCACGAAAGGCAAGAAGCCTGACAAGTACCTGTACGATACTAAGGGCCTACTTGACAAGTTTCAAATCAATTTTCTTTGATAGTTATCGTATTAAACAGCAACCTTTTGTATTTGGTCGGCTTTTACATTTATGTGACGAGTAGTATTTACTCAGAGTCGTGACACAGACCCTAATGTCATATGTATTTATTGACATAACTTTTAGATTTAAATAAAAGAAATAGCGAATTATTCATTATAAATAGTGATTTCGTCATAAAAGATCAAAAAGGATAAAAGCATTTATTAGTTATGTAGGCATATAAAAGCACTTATGACAAGAAATGACAAGGTAGAAACGTACAATTAAATAATTTAAAGTACCTACAATAAAAGAACGAGCAAGGTCTGATATGTACAGAGGACATGAACATACGGGACGGGAATAGGGCTAGGGAAGCTAGGGGAGGAGAACTAGAGTTAATATGAGAAAGGGAAGGAATAAGTGAAGCTATAAAATAAATTTACGAAGAGGTCAGTACAAAATTTTTTTTTTCGGCAACGGATTTGAACATTTGGATTTGAACATTCACTTGCGTAGATAATATAATAATTATGTAACTTAATCTTGACAAATGTAAATCTCGCGACAAGCTTTCATCTCGACAGAGTATGTAACAAAGTTTGATTATTTTTTTTATTTTTTGGGCATTTCAATATATGCTTTTTAAAAAAAATGTTTTAAATGATTTCAAAAATTCTTTCACCAATATAAAGCTGCATTATTAGTGAGTAACATAGACTTTTTAACCCGGGAAAATATAAAGCGGGACTTTTTTATCTCGGAAAAAGTATATCACGCGCGCGGCGCCGCGAGCAAAGCTAGTAGTCAATCAAACTTAATTTATTCGGGTTTCATAGCTTTCAGCTTCGGCCAAAGGTGTGGGCGATTAATCGGCTGCTTCGACTTCGGTCCGAAACTGACACTATAAATTGCTTAGTATTGAATATGGTTACATTTATAAGAAATTTCAAATTTGTACTTAATCATGAAACTTTATTGAACATTGTGGTTTATTTCAACTTCTTATGATTAGAAAGATGTTAGTTTTCGTCGCACCCCCGCTAGAGATCAATGGTGGTGAGACAATAACATGAATGATGATGATGGTGATGAATAAACATGTAAACATTACGGAGCAAATAAAAACAAGTTTACCTTTACAATTTCATTAAATTTATTCGTAAGTCCGCTAATGCCAGAAGCGGCATTAAGAAAAACTGCACTGAAAAGTGAATTTTACAAGCTCTTTCGCGTCGTAGAATATCTTTTGATGTAATTTAATTTTGTAACTCATATCCCGCACTTTTGAGGACGCGTAGTAGAATCACATAAAATAAAATACTTAATTAGTCTCGTAAGCGAATATAGTAGCACGAAATACACGAGAATATTATTATTGCAATAAAAAGTTACTTGCGTAGTATGCGTATGTGTATGTGTATACATACACTCATGCCTTTTATCTCCGAAGGGGTAGGCAGAGGCGCAACTAATGCAGCCACTTTTCGCCGTACATATTCCGTCCCATGATGTGATAGGCGGGAACTTATCGCCATATTGGGCATAAATTTCAGACTCCGGGCTGATACTGAATAGAAAAATCCAATATCACTTTGCCCGACCCGAGGATCCATACGCAATCGAGGTAGTCTCTCCAACAATTTTTAATCTGAATAATATTCTGAAACCTTAATTTCTTGATACGTGTATTCAATGGCTATTCAAATACGGTAAATTTAATTTCCTCATACATTGTCATACCTGATAATAGACTGTTGTTAGGTACTACGTGCCAGTATGGCTTCACATTGTAGACTGAATGAGCTGTAGGTCGGTCGGCAAAGGTCAGCCTTCAATCAGTAATATCGTTACGGAACAATACATCGGTTCTATCTCGGATCTTAAGTGAGACTATATTCTATAGGTGTAATCTGTTTATAGCTGAATAAGGATATAAAAAATACTTGATACTGGACACGGGGAATGGGTTAGGGGTAACATTATTGAAATATTTTTACAAATTTGTATTCATTTGAATAATATGTGGTAAATAATATTTATTATTTTCTTCAATATCATGCAGTATATCTTTTGAAATTGCCTTCTTGGGTGATGCGTTTATCATAAAAACGGCTCAAGATGACTAGCGCAGTTTCATGTTGAGTTTTATAATATGACGTTCTATAGTGTAGCTATTATGGGCAGTCGTGGCGCTAATTATAATGCGAACAAAATGTCTTGAGAGTTCTGTAAAAATGACAAACTTTCCCCAATAAAATAAAGAAATCCAAAAAGTTATTCATTAATTCATTCCGCTTATAAGTATTACTTATTCGGTTACATATTGATCGTCTTAAGGCTTCGGTTGTTACTAAAAGGTTTTAAGCGGACCGTAATAGCGTAGTTCAAATCAAAACAAAAAAAAAATCAGAAGGCACCTTGCTATGACATCTGCTTCAGTCAAATGTAGCAGATATAAATATATTAAACCGAAAACATTTTCTTCAGTACTTCTATTTTGTGTACAGTCCTCGTTTACTAATACTGATAATATTTTATTAAATGCGTATTATAAAAAATCTAAAATGAAAATCTAGTAAGTATTTCATTAGATCGAGCTTCCATGCCTATAAATTATAATCTTCCAAACATAATATCTGCTTTGATACCCATGTCACTCAAATTACTAATACAATATAATCAAAATACACAATAGTACAATACAATGTGTCGGTCAAGTACAGCGTTTCGC
This sequence comes from Sphinx pinastri, assembly GCA_947568825.1. Lineage (NCBI taxonomy): Eukaryota > Metazoa > Arthropoda > Insecta > Lepidoptera > Sphingidae > Sphinx > Sphinx pinastri. The sequence continues at coordinate 18,242,630 of OX387614.1, read as the reverse complement.
GTCTCGCTGTAATCTATTATAAGATGCATTATGCCATCTATACTTGTATGTACTATGGCATGCCGTGCCGGGATCCAGTCCCTATTAAGTTAATTGGATTGCTTTCGCATCCAGTACCTTCATACCACAAAACGGACCAATATTGGCGCCAAAACGCTTATGGATTCACATTTAAGGATGAATCGATGACGTTTTGTGTGAAAATTTCATCACAATTAATTCAATTTAAGCACCGCAAACATTATCAAAACGGTTATAATGAATTGCATTAATATTTTCATTCGCATGTAGTTAGGTATAATTTTAAATAAATTAATATATGTTACGGTTTTTCCTTTGATTCACAACATTTCACTTTTTATTTATAATAATAATTGTTGTGTTTTTAATGTCATTGTAAGTAGTGAGACACGCGTCATTATGAAATTGAACATAATATTGTAACGTAAACTGAGAATGCTATTGTAATGTGACGGAATGACGGGGACGACGAAATGCAACGTAGTGATTTGTAAATCAAAGTTCTGGATAGTGTTCTAGTTATGGGCCGTGTGCGTTGTCGTGATGGACGGCAGCGTGGCTGGTAGGCCTCATGCTCCCGTTGACGCAAAAGGCGTCCATTGGTGCGCAGGAGCTTCTGAACCCAGCTCACAACAGGAGAAGGGCTGCACTAGGCATAACCATGCAGGAGACGATTGCAGACGACAGCTACACACTTTCCGCCAGAGGAACCCCGCAACCGTCCCTAATGCGCCGAAGATGGCCACCGAGGAGTTTTAGTTGGTATTGCCGTGCATAGGGTGTATATAGTGATAGGATTCGGCTATGCGATCATTTGACGTTTTTCGTCTCTCCGGACGGTTCAACATCGGGTCGTAACTCGTAAGGACGGCGAATCCAACATCACCGTCCAGTCGCCCTCCACGAAGTCTGGGCGGTAATGATAAATCTCTTTTTAATCGCTAAAACAAATAAAAAAAAGACGTGGTGTCTCTCATCCCCGAGAACAGACTACACGGGTGGTAGTCTTCACTGTTGTGCTTTTGATGCGTTGTGGGCCTCACCAGTCACTTTCCAGGGCGGCCCGTTCCTTGCATTCATTTCTCAATTCTGGGGGTCGTGAGTCATCAGGGAATTAACTTGTCACGTACGCTGTTGTGCCATTTACTCCGGCTTTCGGCGACATGAAAAGCTTCACCGACATTTATGTTGAGTGTATTGCGGAGTCTAATCGGTCCAGCGCACTGGGTTCCTGCCTCTCTGGCTATGGCCCTCCATTTTACCGGTGATTTTTAGTTTCTGGAGATTATTACCGGGTTTGCGGTCGATGAAATCAAAGAATAAAAGGATTCCAAATTCTATGTACGGGTGTATTCAATTGCGAATGCTTCTATTTCGTCACTGATGACATAAAAACCCTGGGGAAGATATTTAAAGGACATTTGGCGTTTTTAATCAAAAAAATAAATGTTAGTCAATAATTATATGTAAATGTCAGTTAAATTATCTTCATCACCCGTAAACACTCAAACTACCTTTTATTTATTGCTACTGAATGACGAGACGAGCATGCCACTCGCCTGATGGTAAACGATACGACCGCCTAATCCCATAAACAGTGGCAACACCATACCGAACTTTTAATTACAAAGTACTGCGTGGCATTCCACTGCTCTCGTCACCCTGAGACATAAGTTGTTAAGTCCCATAATGCCCAATAATTACACTGGCTACAATGTCCATCAAACCGAAACAAAATAGTGCATGCAAACTGCTGCATGGCGGTAGAAATAGACGTTACGGTGGTACCTACCCAGATGACCCCTTTTTTTTTTTTTTTTTTTTTTTTCACGGGGAAAAACGCGTTATCGCTACCACCACCGGGGGGTCAGTGGAACGGTTATGTTGGTTTCACCGGCCTTACGGTCCAATGTCGTTACTCGGGAGTATAGCATCATCCGAGCGAGCATTGGACCGAGTCCCTAACCCTATGTACACCCTACACCGGCATACCAACCAAAACCCGCGGTGGCCTTCTTCGGCGCATGCGGAACGGCCCCGGGGTATCTTGTTGCACTAAGATAGCTGCTCGGAACCGTCCCTTCGCGATGCCGCATTGCGACCCCTCTATAAACGAGGGCGCTAAGATGCCCCCGAACTCTAAAGAACGCCTTTGGCGTCTACGACAGCGGGAGACCGACCACCCGCATTGTCGTCCACCTCGGAGTCACTTAAATTGGAGTGAGCAGACCTCCACTGCTCGCCCCGCGACTTTTTCTAAGCCCCATTTAGTCGCCTCTTACGACAGGCAGGGGATGCCGTGGCGGAATTCTCTAGATGCCCCCGGACCACAGGGCATGAGGCACCGGTCAGTCGTCCACCCGGCGCCTCCGTCGTCTCCTCTGGCTGCGGGCGGGATCGTTCTGCTCACGATCCCGCTCGGCGCTCTCCTTCCGCGAGATGACGCTCTCGCAGAAGGAGGCTGTCGCTCGCCATGACCTCCAGCCGCTGACCATGGCGGACACCACGGCCGGCAGCGAGAGGTCTCCTCCGACTACTGCTCTAAGAGCGCTGCGTTGGAGATCCCAGGCTGGGCACTCCTCGAGAGTGTGTTGGACTGTGTCCTCGCGGCCGTTGCCACAATGGTGGCACACGGCAGACTCCTCTTTTCCGATCCGACACAGAAACGAGCCAAAACACCCGTGGCCCGTCAGCACCTGTGTCAGACGGAATGTCGGCGCACCGTGGCGCCTGTCAAGCCAGCTTGAGAAGACAGGTCGCACTGCCGCGACGGTCCTCAAGCCCGCACTCGGGCTCTCCAGCCTGGTATGCCACTCCTCCACGGCGGCGCTGCGGATAGAGGCCAATTGGGCTGTGACCTCCCTCGGAGCCAGACCCAGATGACCCCTGCCATACAAGAGACCTACCACCCGCAAAAAACACTACCTACTACAAATATACTAGAAAGGATTTTACGATGCCTTAACCTCACGATAGATTATTATGATGAACTCACCAAAGACTGAAGAATTCTGACCAGCAACCACAAACTATACGCCGAACTGAAAAAAAATTACCTGTTATCGATATCCGGAGAGGTATGCGATCCTGAGCGAACAGAGTTAAGAATAGCAGGTAGGTACTACATTTTGTTTCTAGGCTAAATCAGCCTCGAGTATACCTAAACTATCATGAAAAATCAAAAAAATCTGTTTCTGTTTTACTTTATAATAATCAATCTTAGGGGCGTTATAGCTTTAAAGGCAAAAAAAATATTATCATGTACATTCAAAAGTATTTGCTAAATCAGTAGCTAACAGGGTTTTTAATACATCAATGCTAACAGCAGAAATGAAAGCGAATATGAAATATATTCGGATACGCAAACATCTGGCCTTTTCACGTCCATCTATCTTTTGTTTTTATTAAAACTTTGAAAAAAAATATTATATGATTGCGCCGGCTTTCATGCACTTGCGAGAAATTGATGTGCATATGCAACATCTTTATATATAACTAACTGATCCGGTGAACTTCGTACCGCTTCAGAATCAATCAATCAATAATAATAATTTAGGGTTAACTTAATATTTATTTTATTTATTATTTTACATCTTTATTGTAGCAACCAATATAAAAATTATATCATAATATATACAAGTAGGCAGCGGTGATACAATTGGCGGTCTTATCGCTCAAGGCAATCTCTTACAGACAACCATTGGATGGATATAAGAGAAATAACGAAAAGGGCAGTCAGGGGCGTACATAAAAGCTACTATAGAATACACTAAATATAAATGAATATATACATACGAGAGCACAAAAATATCTATAGACAACATATTATACATACATAGTCATACGTACAAGTACACATATATAATAATATAGTACATATAATATTATATAAACCTATACATATAATATATACTACACAAAATTAAATAAGTACTTATAAATGTTAATCAATGTCATACAGTCCTGGAGGTTGAGGAAATGTCACTTTACCATTTTTTTAAAAACTGGTAATGATTGCGCGCGTCTTATCGCTACTGGCAGAGCATTCCATAACCTGACAGCGACAACAGTGAAGGATTTCTCCATAAATATAGTAGTATGCACAGACATCTTCAATTTCAAGTTCTCCGATGATCTAAGAGACTTCTCATGCGTCTCACGAAGAAATAGGAATCTAGATTTAAGATAAGAGAGAGTTAGAGGATTAAACAGAATACCTACTATAGAGAAGGGAATGATGACGGACTTATTAGCTGAATTAAATTCATTTAGTTATTAAGATTAACGAATGAATACTCAAAATGAATTAAGCTCAATAAATGTACAAAAATATACATTCATACAAAGAGACAGAGAGTGGCAGGGACAATTGAGCGCGACATGCCACAATCTTGACCAACTTCTTTTGCACCTTCCACTTTCATAGTTCTCCTCATAAATTTTCTCCACGTGCCCAAATTATCTCAGTATACTTCATTTAATCTTAGTCACGATATCATTCTTGAACTTACAACGATCTCTTATCATAGTACAAATGTCGGCAACAGCACAGCATTGCGAATTTCCTTCCTTGCTTCCTTTACCCTCACACAGGCTTTGGAGTTCTTATTACAGATACTTTAATGCCCTCACCAGGCGGTCCTGAGTCCTATATGTTAATGACAACGTTGACCGCAGATAATTCCTCGGTATAAGATCATAAGCCGTTTCCAAGTCTACGAAGGCGTAAACAAGTTTTTTTGACTTGGCCAAATGTTTCTCCGCCATGTGGGTACTTTATGGAAAAGATTCTTAAGTCTTTCAAAGGAATGGGTTGCACATCTTAATGTGCAACCCATTCCTTTTCTAAAATCTGCTTGCACATCTCACACATTTTCTTTAGACTATTAAGGGCATTTATCAGTAAGCGGTAATATTTCACCGTTATTTTCACCGCTGATAAACTCTATGCTCTCAAATAAATGATAATCAAATGGACACTATCTACATTAGCTGTTTAATACGATCACGATCAAATCTTTACTCCAAACCTGTGAAAAAGCCCCTAAATGTAAAAAAAAACGAAGTAAAAAAAAATTTTATCCGTACAGAACCTTTGTTCTAGTTCTAGTCTAAGATTATACTAACTATGTCTTTGGTATAGAACGTCATGTTCATTTTTGTCCGTATTTTGTTTCTGTCATTTGTCAAGATGTCGTCGTATACAAAATGTATGAGAAAATCAGACATTAAAGAAAATAACATGATAATCGGTTCGGCCGTTCTTGAGTTATAACTGGTGTAACTAAACGACTTTGTTTTATATATAAAGATAGATTAGACTTTCGCCTGCGGCTCCGCCCGCGTGAATTAGATTTTCCAGGATATATGCCCCGCTTTATATTTTCCCGTGATAAAACGTACCCTATGTTACTTACTGATAGCGCTTTATATTGATAAAATAATTTTTAAAGTCGGTCAATAATTTTTGAGTTTATTCGTTACAAACACAAAAAACACAAATATTAGTATAAATATAGATGTGACATGGAAAGCATTTAATGTGCGCTCTTAATATGATTGGATTTTCATTCATGCTACATTTTAGAACGAAAGCTTTAGCCGTATTAAAGTAAATTCTTAAACGATTAACGTTGGAAGACAACAAGGGAATCTAGTACATAGGTCTGAAAAACACGAATTACCATTAAATAAACCGAATGGATAAAACCGATTTAAGTACCTATTACAAAAAAAAGGACGAGTCATGGTTAGTCCGTGGGTAACACCGACATAAGCTCCGAATACAAAGCAATACGTGTTTATATATTTTAGTTTTAACGCACAGCAATTTGACAGCTTTCACTAGTGAGGTCAACGAGAGCACAAAATGTGAGAGATAGACAAATTGCTGCAATATTTTACATTCATTTTTTAGGTGTATAGTATAAACCTAGGTAGGACTGCCTCGGTGGCGTAGTTGTATTGCGTACGCGTACGATTTTCGCGCTGAGGTCCTGGGTTCGAATCCCGGGTCGGGCCAAAAACATTGTAACTGGGTTTTTCCATCTTAAAAATTACTCAGTCGCAGCTCGGAGTCAGAAAGTTGGCGGTGTGACATCCCCGTGCCTCGGAAAGCACGTAAAGCCATTGGTCCTGCGCCTGATCTCTCTCCGGTCATGTCGGATTGCCGTCTCACTGGACTATGAGAGTGAAGGAATAGCGAGTGCACCTGTGTATTGCGCACACACTTGTGCACTATAATATCTCCTGCGTACCTGGCTGATCTCCGTTGAGATTGGCCGCCATGGCCGAAATCGGCTAGGAAGGGATTATATAAACCTAGGACTTAGGAACATAGCGTTACACTTCTAACCCCTGAGGTTCAGGTTGAGACGCAACTACTGGACTAACATTAATTCATCACTACTATATTTCTCTGGTGATGCGATCTCTATATCATTGGCCAAGCAGCATCATGCAAGCAGGTACTCTTGTCTTCCGTTTGGAAGTATATTGTACTCAGTATAATAACAAAGTAAAGAAGACTTAACAGTAGCGCCACGCATTAATTTGTAATTTAAAGTTCTGGTTGGTATTGCTGCCGTTTTTTTTATTGCTTTGAATGACGAGGCGAGCATGTCGTTCGCCTGATGGTAAGCGATACGATCACCCATAAACAGTAGCAACACCATCCAGCACCTTGAGTTACAAAGTACTGTGTGGCATTCCACTGCGCAATTATGGGCAATCGCAATGTTTACTATCAGGCAAACGACTTGCTTGTCCTTTTCTTCTTTTGTATACAAATAAAAAAGATATGGTACTTAGCCCCTCAGCGGTTTTAAAGGCCAAGTATTGCCAATAGTCAAATAAAACTCTTTAACCGACTGATATACAGTATTATTGAAAATTATTGTTTAGATGGCACGGCCTCAATAGATACCCCATTGATTCGCTATAGCCTATTCCGAGTTCGAACCTTGACAATGCTTGTAATTGTCAACCGATTGAGCATAATTTCTCCCTAATAGATTATTTATAGATAAATTATTATTGATGTAAACAATTACGGTCGTTTCGAAACCAATTACATCTGATGGGAAGGTTTCTATCTAGGTTAATAAATAATGTAGTGATGTGTTAAAATCTGTTGATAAAGTGTATTTAAGTGATTATGGTCTCGTTATAATAAATAGATGCGTCATATGGGGACAAATAAAATGCTATTTATGTATGTAGGTACATAATTGTGCACAATGCGTGACGTGAATTGACTGACTATTATTATGTATCTTTCCTGCGGGAAATGACGGCACGAAAGCCAGTCCTTTTGGATGGCTTGCATGGGGATATGGAGCCAAAACGTAGAGGCCCGTTTAAAAAAATGTATACTGTATAGATCGGACAATCTTAGCTGGCCGGTATGACAATTCAAATTACTCGCGACGTGATAACTTTGTGAGAACGTCTACCCAAAAAAAAAAGTGTGTGTGTACTTATGTACACGCGTTAGAAATTATACTTCTTTGGCGTAACAAGATAAAAATCTTTTTACAAATTTTATCTTTCGCCTTATTCTACGTTCAAAATTTAAAACTAAAATGTTGACTATAGCTAACTTCAGGGTGTCGGTTTTTCGTGACGGTGTGCGAGCGCATCGTAAAAATTTACTCTCATAATTTTTCCCTAAAGCGCCAAAAGAAGTATAACTTCAAAAATTCAAAAGCCAATATATAATGGCAAATACTTATCATGTTCTCCATACATTATAACAAAGAGTGTCACACTTATGTAACATATTTGAATTAATATTGTAAAAATATACTGAAATAATGAATATAATCTTGAGTCTTACATCAACGCGACGCTTTTACAATGTAGTATATTGCAGTTTATGAGCGTAGTGTTGGAAATTTTTTAAATCAGTTGGCAACCAAACGTAACCGCTTTGATTAATTATATACCTAGATAGACACTGAACGTTTCAAACGCGTCGAAAAAAATAGAGGCCAACAGTTGTCCACTAAATGAGTTCGAGTGAATTATTTTTTGTTGTTTTTCGTGGATATAATTTTCTCCACATTTTAATAGAAACTATGTAATAACTGGTATCATTATGCGCGCACACAAGGATACGCAGAATGATGCAGCGATAGCTTATGACAAAGCTGTCACGCATACTAGCTTAAGAAAAATTGGCCTGTTTGTTTTAGTTTCATTGCAGCGCGTCACTCTATCTAGGTTTATAATTTATCAAAGCGCAACCGATTACTGAAAAAAATCGAAACTATGGATGTAAATAAAAACACTGCTGTTAATTTAAAAATTATGTTTAAAGTACATTTTACAAACAGTTTTGAATAACGCATTAGATGTTTAAATAAATTACACATTTCATACTCGAAGATAGAAAACGAAGATATCCAAAGTAAATAATTAAACCGCAGCACTATATTTGTTAATTTATTTTTAGTACACACTCGTAATTAGGTTTGCAGACGACACCGCAATTTTGGCCAATATCGAGGACCCAGAAATAGCAGCAGGCTTACTGCAAGCCGGGTTAAATGCAATAGGCGGCGGGCTGAAAACCTGGAGAATACAGGCGAGCGAATCTAAGTCCGTGCACGTAACATTTGCCCTGAAAAAAGGAGACTGCCCACCTGTCTACCTAGGAGACAGTATTTACCTCATACCAATAGTGTTAAATATTTTGGCCTACACTTGGACCGCAGACTGTCATGAGAAAACCATATGAATGCCAAAAGGGAAGAACTAAACATAAAATACAGATCTATGCTATGGCTACTAGGACGTAACAGCAAACTGTCGGTGGCCAATAAGTTGCTTATATACAAGGCTGTGCTAAAACCAGTGTGGATGTACGGCATACAGCTATGGGAAAGTGCTAGCAACTCAAATATTGCGCTAATTCAAAAAATGCAAAACAGTATTTTACGCACCATATAGAACGTACCATGGTTTGTCACAAACGCCGAAATTTATAAAAATTTGGTTATGAAGACAGTGAAAGAAGAGATCCGGAATTTTTCTAAAAGATACTCCATGCAACTTGATTCGCACCCTAATGCATTGGCAGCCCAACAAAAAATCCAAAACTATCCGAATCGCCTGAAAAGACACAATATCATGGACATACAAGAGAGGTAATAGCATTTTACTTTTGACTATTGTAATAAAAAGCTCGTGATTGTAATGTGTAAGATTTAATAATAATCTAATTCTATTTACATACCATAATAAACTCCTTGAATAATAATTCGATTGCATTTAAGAATCGGTTATATGGAGCTATCGATTTTTAGTTCTCTTCCCTACACATAGTATTCCGTAAAGTGACAATAAATTGTCATACCGGCCAGCTAAGATTGTTCGACCTATAGTTATGATGTGTACACCTGGGAGGTACTCTCTTTATCTTTACTTATAGAGGAAATTACTTAGATTAGAGAAACGAAGGATTTCAGGTGAAACCACGTGACCTGAAGCCAAATATTACTCTAAAATGGCGTCGACTCCACCCATATTTTAGTGTTGTAGTTACTGTTATTTATCACAATAGTACCCATATCGATATCGATGTAAATATTCATATTATTTCATTTAATTTTACTGTAAAATCATTATAAATGCGAGGTTGTAAAGATGCTTTGATGATTGTTATAGTCCGGTTACTATACGAAGAGCTCTGACAGCTGCGAAACAATCCATTCTTCGCAAAAATGTTTTATTCATCAATATGCAATAAATTATATTCTATGAGGCAACCAACTTATAAAAAACAATAGTAATCGTCTTTGTTAATTAGAATACTATACACTTAAAATTAAAAAGTCCATTTTGGTTTAGAGTAATGAAATAATATTCTTAATATTAAGTATAAATATTATTAGGATTTAGGACAAATAAAACAATTTTTACGAATCAAAATGATTTATTGATGACGAAATTATATTAATTTTGTCAAAAAAGATCTCCTTGACACTTGTTCAGTTTGCTTTTTACCGTGATACTTATATCTTATGTTAAGGTAATTAATTATGACTGATTTAACATTGATCCTGTCCCATGGCCATGAAGTGCAGCAAACCTTCAAAATTATAGCGAAAACATACGCAAAGTAGTTTTATTTCAATAAACAAAATCAATAATTTATATCGATAGCTTCCAAACACGAATGCACGTTTGAACAACACTGTGTTTTTATGTAAACATTTCAAATACTTATTTATTTTATTTTACATTGCGTGTAACAACGGAAACAATGATTTAACATTCAAGTTACTGACACAAAACGTAATGTTCACTAAATATAAGCTTAATTAAGTAAAAAATTAAAACTAACCTGAAAAATGACAATGCTTCGTCATTTTGGCAATAATTTGAATTACACCCTATGATGCAACACCTCGACGTAATAGAATTTGCTCCTATATCTTTAGAAATTCTATAAAAACACTTCAGCCTAGCCACAGTTACCAATACAACTTAAAACAAACTCCGCACTATACAAGATTGACAGATCAACTACTTACAAATATGCATGGTATTTTTACCCTAAAATGGCGACATGTCAAAAATAGTGCTTCAAGGCGGGGCTAATTGACATTACAATCATTGACAACAGAAAATTGTGGTTTATGGACCTATATTGATCTTTTTTTACTTCCGTAGATTAACCCGTGTACAAATGAGATAGATATATTTTTGACATTAAATTTCATGTTTGCCTCATATTTGTATAAGAATAAATTATATATGCAATTTACGTTGCTTCCTTTACTTTCTTTATTCATTGGGAAATACAGTCAAAGACAGCACCCGCAAGGTGAAACTACTCAAGCGAAAATTAGGGCCAGTAGTTATTTTGTATATTTTGACTGATTTATAGCTAATTAAGTAAAAGTAAGGGTTAAAATAGGGTTGTGTTCTCTTAAGTGTTTATGAACAAATTTCTAGCGATCCCATTAAACACTTATGTTTAAGGGTTTTAAGTTTAATTGGTAAACACTTTATACCCTATTTTACTGGGAACTAATTCAAATAACATTAGAACTCCACAGCGGATAGTTTATTTTTAATATTATGTGGTTATTCGCATTATTTAACGACAATACTGAGAATTCGACGCCGTATGGATGTTGCTCCACGTCTGGAGCCATAACATTGCTTTAATAAGATCTAGGTTTTCCAAGAAGGGCGATTCAAAATGCGTGAAAAAAGATTTCGAAAGACTCGAAGAGTCATTAAAAGATACGATTCCGGCAGGAATAGGGCAACCACTGCTCACAAGGATCGGTAAATACGCTTATGTGCACGTAGAGAGCGCACTGTTACCGCCTGCTCATTGCAAATCCGTTTACGCCACATGACAGAATCTCACGTTTAATGGTCAAATCATATAAAATCGTTATCATGAAGACCATTAGTGTGGATTCTATTGACACGTGCTCATCGTGCAAACCGATAAACTTTTGCAAGGCAGCGTCTGGATTGGGACATGAGTGCAACAGCTCATTACTTGCTTCATCGCATAAGAATGTGCAGACGGTAAAATGAGCGATTTTCCAACGCATGTATTCACGAACGTGACACATTTGGTGGACCTAATGTAATCATGTGGGAGGCATTAGCTTATTGGGCACAACAGAGTGTGTAATTTTACACAAGGGCACAATAACAGCTCTACGGTACATTGAGGCACTCCTAAGACCCTATGTGGTGCCATTCGCACAGCAAGTAGGTGTAGGATTTAAGCTGGTGCAAAACAATGCTCGATCACATACCGCTAGAGACACCAGAGAATTAAGGCGTTATATAAGTATTGCCGTGGCCTGCGAATATTCCAGACCTAAATCCAATGGGATATATGTGGGTACTATTAAATAGAATCGTTGTGTTTAAAACAAACTGGGAGTCGATTCCCAAAAAAACAGTCCGTTATCATGAGAAACAGTCCGTGATTGAGAGCATGCCTTTACGGTTTTAGCCTTGTGTTTAAAAAGGACATACTTGATATTAGAGAAAATCATAGGAGATTGTTTATGATAAGTTTATTTTCTAATGGTCGATTTTTGTATAAGAGTATGTTTCTGCCTAAATTTAATTAATTAAACGTCTTGTTGATTTTATATTTAGTAATGCTTATTTTTTTTTATGTCATTCAATTGAAACAATGTGTTTTCAATTATTATTATACTTTTGCAAGCCCAGAACCTCATAATTAGTCTGCAATGTCGAAAATACAGCTGGCCCTTATTTTGTTTTGAGTAGTATAGGGTTGCAACTTGTATTCATAATTTGTTACAGCTAGTTTCTCAAGACGCCTACGCATTTGCTGTGAAAATGGAAGACGAAATGATTGAATTGGTCAGGAAATACGAAATCATTGAATTAATTAGGAAATACGAAAATATTTTTTCTCGACTAAAACAATGGCTATCGCTGCCGATTTTCTTCTAAATAAATTTCTAATAGCCATCGTATTGGTTTAAGAAATCTTTTCCAAACAAAAATTCACTGGCGCTTCCTGATACTTCTGCCTCACGTAAAAACACAGGTGAACTGCTATAACCAAAGAGTTCTATAACTATACTGTTTAATGTCTGGTGCATCCAAATAGGGAACGTGCACGTCGTAAGCACTGCCATCTAGTGGCGCAATTTGACTCATTTTCAGCCCATCGATACTTGGCATTGACGTACAATATTCATCAAAAGGATGAAAAATAACATTTAATTTGTTGATAATGTATCGCTGTGCATCTGGATGTTCCAAAACATAAAAATAAACAAATTAAATGGTGTGAAACTATATAATGTTCCCAAGAATAGTACCTAAGTACTTACTTTCCCTGGTTATGTAAAATCGACAAAAATAATAAAAGTTGTATAAAACATACATAATTATGAGTTCCAAAAGCATTTAGAAATGTTTCGATATGTAATTTATAAAAATAAATATGTTTTGAAGATAATATTCAATACAAAAAATCTGTAATTAAGGGAACATAACCTTCTAATTTTGCTTAAATAACTAGCTCCCACCTTAAAAAAGCATATTCTGGACACGCTGGGTATCAATAACATTTGGCCGGAACACATATTTTATCAAACAAATCGAACAAATTACTGTGCTAGTACTAGTTTATTTTTTATCCACCTGTGGCTCTTGTGTCGATTTTGTGCTGCCCTCTATAGTTCGTGCACGCTCCCTATAGCAGTTGGTGTTGTGTAACAATGTTTCGAAACTTCATATTAAAATTACTCATTATGTTATCTACTTTTGCAGCGACTTCTTGGTTTTTATTTAATGTAGTACAATAGTCCCCTACCCATCGATGATACATAAGATGAAATAGTACTGATAATGATAAACATAAAGAAAACAACGAGTGCCCGTGGTTGGGCATAAATTGACGTTTTTGTCATTAATAATTATAAATATTTGGGAACTAATAAACTAATAAATACAATTAACATTATTCATAATGAATTATTCATTATTAATCATTATCATATTTTTATTTGATCAAAGTTAAAACCGGGAAACATTTTCCAAATTAACATATTTGGAGTTAGTTAAGTTGAACAACGTGCCTTCTTAACCGAAACCGCTTCAGCCATTACCGCCTGGTCACAGCCACGCGCGACGCGAATTGCGGCGCGACGAGCGACGAGCGGGGAAAACAAATGTAGGAAATTGTATCAGGTATGCGCCACAGCTACCGGCGACGCGAACTGTGGTGCGACTCGCGGCGCGGCGAGAGTCGAGCGAATCGCGGCTGCGACGGGTGGCGCAACGAGAGTCGAGCGAATCGCGGCTGCGACGGGTGGCGCAACGAGAGTCGAGCGAATCGCGGCTGCGACGGGTGGCGCGGCGAGCGAATGAAACAAATGCGCTAGCGAGTACCGAGGCGGTCACAGCAGCGGCGCGCGCGGCGGCGTCGGTGGACGTACTAGGCATCGTGCGACCGAAACAAAATATTTTGTTTTAGTCGCGCGACCGAGGTAAATTCATAATGGACATTGAACGATTTATAAGTGAAATACTTAGCAGACCTGCTAAACATACGCAATTTAAATTCAGGAACGTTATAAAAATATATGGGACGAAATAATACAAGTATTTCCTGGTAGTAGTCTCTCGTTTTTTGGTTGACTAGATATACACCTAATTTTGCCTCAATTATATCTTGACCAAAGAGCACTTGCTTCAAGGCAATACCGTGCCACTTTTGACAGCACCATTTTTTAAAATTCTGAATATCTCCGCCGCTTACGCCGCCGCGCGGCGCGGCGGTCTCAACTAGTTGAGCTGTGGTATACTTGATACCATCGCACATCGCATCGCCCGTCGCGTAGCTCGCCGCACCGCGCGTTGGCTGTGGCCAGGCCGTTAGGGTTTGTTATTCGACGCACGGGCCCCGTTCGATAATCTGTTATTTTATTTGACACTGGCGACGTGACGAGTCGTCGCGATGTAACATTTTACCTTCCATTTTGTACAGGAACTGGATAATTTCCATCGGTAAGATAAATTCTGAATACAAAAAACCTTATGTAATTGCATATAATTTGTAAAAGCGTAGTCGTGTGCGTGTAATTACAACATTTTTTTATTATGCAAATAACTCACGCTCCGAGAAATGTGTATCTTCGAACTGTAGAGTTAAACATCGATTTGGATTGTTCTCCGTGCAACTTTATGGTGCGAATTATTTAATCATACATACCACATTTTACGATCTAGCTTTTTCACGATAAGCAGCGTCTCGACTGTGTCCTTGGCATTGCTTGCGTCCATAGGAGTACTTATCACCAAGTGAACCGTTAGCTTGTCTCCCCTTGGAGGCAATAAAATAACGCGAACTGTAGGTAAGCACTGTTTTATTTTATACCGCACTCCGTAGCAATACCTGATAGTCCCTCCGAAACCCAAACTGATAATCGGCCAAATCCGGTCCGACCTTCTCGAGGTGCTCTACGAGGCGAGCATGGATGATGCTCTTATAAAACTTTTCCGACCTCGTCAAGCAATACGATGAACTCTGTGGATCGCGCTCATTCTTTAGTAAGACGAGCTTACCCGTTTTCCAACGCGCCGAAAAGACATCCTCTGTAGTCCCTGACAAATAAGAGGGTTGTTAATAGTTTAGGGTGTGTATCTGTGTATCTGTATATCTGTATGTCTGTCTGTGGCATCGTAGCTCTCAAACGAATGGACCGATTTTGATGCGGTTATTTTTGTTTGAAAGCTGATGTGATCGAGATGGTTCGTAGCTATATATAATTGATGAAGATCTGTTCAGGCATTTGAATATTATCAGTTCATTTCCAAATTAAAAAGTCTGATTGATTTTAAATATGTTGTACTGTGACTTCGGCAATATTTTTAAACATGAGGTGATGCTGCAGCATCCAGTTGTCTGCGGGATACCCAACTCCTTAGCAACTTATAGCAGATATAGCGTGTTTGGGCTCATAAGGATGTATTTCTATCGTGGCGCCTTCCATTGGGAAATATTACAGACCAGCTGGGATGTCGCGTTGCATAGTCCGACCGTCGGGTACGTTGCCGCGTTTCTGTTTTCAGAACTAACTAAGTGTTCCCTACTATCAATTATTCAATTGCCATACCTACTATTCAGTATCTATATACTATATATATACATAAAATCGTAATTTATTGACCGAACCGAACCGGGGTGATGAATACACTTCTGTAATTTACTTTTTTCCCCACAATGGGGCCTCGATACATGCACCTAGTTATTGAGTCCATTCTTATGAGCTCAAACACGCTATATCTGCTGTAAGTAGCCGGGGAGGAGTTGGGTATCCCGTAGATTACTTGATGCTGTAGCATCAGCTCAAGGTTACCATGTCTTAACAATACCCCTGTAATAACAGTACACCAAAGATGTCCGCTTTTTGTATGAGTGCTGGGCCTCAAAATCTAACCAGGCTCAAACTTTAGGGATCTTAAAGGGGACGATATGGATCTTAGATCCATTAAAAAAAAAAAACGACCCCTCCATTTATAGCTAACTTTTTAACAGCGTTCATATTGTGTTTAACCCAAATAAAATTACACAGCTCTCAACATCGGAGATCTTTAAAAATAAATCATTTATTGTAAAAGGCTAGTTTTTAGTAGTTCTATCCAAATATATATAAACTGCCTTATCAATAAACATCGAATTTGATCATTAATTATTGTAATATTTAACATCAACTAGCTTTTGCAGCGTCTTAAAATGTGTATTTCCATTCCAAATTTCATCGAAATCGGTTTAGCAGTTCAGCCGTGAAGGCGTGACAGACACAGTTACTTCCGCATTTATAATATAATAGCTTTTGCTCGCTGATTCGCCCGCGTGAAAGAGTTTTTCCGGGATGAAAAGTAGCCTAAAACCTTCACAGAGTCACAAACTATCTCCATACCAAATTTCATCTAAATCCTTTCGGTGGTTTTTGAGTTTATCGCGTACAGAGGCGGTGTTTGACCAAGTTTTGTACTACGTAAGTATGGAAGTATGGATTATAATAAAGTTGAATGACAAACAAACATAATATTTTGGTGTATTTGTTTCGGTGATTATGTAAAATTTTAATTTGATTATATTTTTAACTCTTTAACCGATTTCAAGAAAAGGAGGAGGTTCTATTCACACTTTATGTGTTTCTTATATGTGTTCACCGACCGCTCCGCCAATTGTGGATCGATTTTCAAAAAAAAAAATTATTCGAAAGTATACTCTTGAGATGGTGCCTTTGTCACCACGTCAAAATCTGATGATTGGATCCCAGGAAATTCGAGGGCAACCCTAAAGTTGTATAGGCACAAACCATATTTTTCATGTACTTTCTTTTTTACTAACACAAAAAGGTGAAAAATATTATTATTACAAAAACTGAAACTGCTTTTAAATTCGAAAAATAGTTTAACGTTACCCATATACTGACCACCTATATTATAACCAAATTTGAAGATGAATTATGTGATCAATTTATCACAAAACTGAGCTGGGTTTCCTGCTGCACGGAATTATTGATTAGAGCTCCTGGAACTTTTAATTACTGATTAGAACCTTGTCGTTTTTCTCTTTTTTTCTTTAAGGATATTAATAAGCTTCAAACGTTGGCTTCCGACAAATATTACACCTACTAATAATATCCACGAATATGGGCGGTCATTTGAGGCTAATATTAAGTATCGTCAGTTTAAAATTATACCGGAATAATTCTCAAAAAAGGATGCCCATATTTTATTTATTGTACGTTAAAATTCTAGAGCATAAGGGTGCGATTAAAAACATATTTGGCACGAAGCCGAAACGTTGTCGATCCCAAATTTTGAACTGCAGGTTTGTCTAATGTCAATATTAAAGACACGATAATAACATCATTTATGATGACATAATTGATGCTATATTAATTTCATAAACTATATTTTCAAAAGATGTATTGTATTAATTCATTCCAATTCCAAATAAATTGTCTATTAATGTAACACCTGCTTAAACATTTGTTTCAACTATTATAAATTATAAATATAATAATATGATTGCCTCGGTGGCGTAGTTGTATTACGGTATGACTGCAATGCTTTAGGTCTTGGGCTCGATTACTGGGTCGGGCAAAGTGATATTGGGTTTTTAAATTCATTATCAGCCCGAAGTCTGGTCGTTGTGCCCGATATAGCGATAGGCTCACATCACATCATGGGACGGAATACGCACGGCGAAAAGTGGGTGCACTAGTTACGCCTCAGCCTACCCTTTCGGGGATAAAAGGCGTGACTGTCTGTGTATAATAATATAACATACTTAACTACGAAGAAATCATAAGTTTATAGGTGGTAGGTATTTGTTATGCGCTGCACTTTCAATCTGATGCAGCTTCTTTGCCTTGTCAACATAAAGTAAGTCAATATAAATCTGACGATGTTAAATGTGCAGTCGAGCATACGTGAAAGCTAAAATCCCGTTAAATTTTAAAGGAGATACAGGGATATGTCGAATGGGTGCACCGATTGTCTAACTATGGACACATTACTTACATTAGCCTCCACACGCTCGTCCCAGTCATATCGAGAGTTTGAAACTAATATACTCAAAGCTGAAACCAAATAATGTGTGATCGCATTCACTGCATTTTGCTATTATCTCGCCTCGGCTAGTAACATTTTGCAGCATTACGAATTAAAATTTGCGTTGAATTCATTCGGACTTTTAAAGTCATGAAAAATGGTCGTCTACAGCACTACAGTGTACTATCTGGCATTTATTTATTTACACTTAATACAAAACATGACAAGGCGGACTTGGAATGGTGCAGAGACAAAAACATAGTAGGATAGGTAGGAAACTATTTGGATCATAGTGTCGATTCAATTAAAATAGTAATATTAGGTAAACACTACGTCAATGAATACAGTAATATACTTTATTAAGTATGGTACATATATTTAATACCTATAAAAGTAATAAATATATGTACCCTACTTAATAAAATAAATAATACAATTACATAGACATTCTGGTGGTTTACGAGAAGTGTATGTGTGTTTTACTGCATATAGCTTATAATTTCAACATGCCTTGTTTAACTCATAGCCAACCCTGAGCAGAATTGGTTTTAGGACTTAAGGAGTGAAGTAACCAAAACCCAACCAAAACCTGTATATTAATGCATAAAGTAAGAATTCATTTCATGTCGAATCCTTCATATGTGCGTGCTTTTATCAAATTACCGTTCTTACAATATGAATCATGTTTTAGCGAATGTTTTCCCTTTTATTTTGTTGTATTCGCTCCTATAAAAGCCACGTTTACAAAACAGAAGCAGAAATATAAGATCATGAACAGCTTTCGTACTTTACAAGCGCGCAGAGTACGCTATGGTTTTTTAAATAAACCACCGGGCACAGTCTGCTCTTTTATATGTCGACACTAAAGAGTTGCCATGCTCAATGGTAAATAGCTGCCCACTGCTTGGCTCGCGTGGGCTTTTTCTATTGCGAGGTAATTAGTTCATCTCAGTTTGAGAAATAATTCTTTACAAATGAAGGTTCAACGTATAATACCGGATAAACGGTATTTTTCGGCAATTTGCTAGTATCATATTTTCACAGAAATTATTTATTATTAGTTGATACCATAATATATTGATTATCTACCAGTCATGTTTGAGCGTATCGAGTCTCAACTAGGGTTGCCAGGCGTCCGGATAAAGCCGAACATAGGATTGTTGAATGCGTGTCAATGCGTGAATGGGGCGCATCAATACTAAGACACAAAATCCTTCATAATTTTTGGTGTACGTGCGTTTTTACCCAAACGTCCGGCCAAACTGGCTAGTCCTTTTTTTTTTATGGCATTGAATGCCGAGACGTGCATGCCGTTCGCCTGATGGTAAGCGATACGACCACCCATAAAACAGTAGCAACACCATCCAGCACCTTGAGTTACAAAGTACAGTGTGGCATTCCACTGCGCTCGTAATCCTGAGACATAAGATGTTAAGTCTTACGGTGGTATTAATAAATCAATCTCAAGTTTGAGTTACATCTCAAGTAGACATAATGTATTGAACTATCAACACTTAAGATGTAACTCAAACTTGAGATTGATTTATTAATACTGCCCTTACTATGTCCTGTAGTTACACTGGCTACAATGTCCTTCAAACCGAAACACAACAGTGCATGCACACTGCTGCTTGGCGGTAGAAATAGACATTGCGGTGGTACCCACCTAGACGGACTCTGACATATGAGAGACCTACCACCAGTCTGTCCGGCTATTACGTTTGACGACCTGGCATCTAGTCTTAACAAGAATTTGAATCATTCGCGAATATCGAGACAACCGTTTCAAGTGTTTAGTGTTATGTCTGTGGCTAAGTATGGGCTCCAAGTGCATTTAATCAGAGCAGTGAGAAACTAAACAATGAAAATTTCCCTGCTGTCCTGTAAGATTTTTTTTTGTTGTAAAGGTGGACGAGACCATTTACTTTGGCATTTAAGTTTTCATTCTATTACGAAATAAAACAGGAATAAAAGTTTTCCTAAAATTGTTACTATAAAATGGATAGCTGCATACATCTATTTTTCCATAATAAGAATATATTTAATTTTTGAGTAAATATAATTATACAGGGTGAAACTGAATTCATGAGCATCCTTTGAACCTAAGACATTACTCATGATACTCTTCTTAATGGGTCTAAAATTACGCAAATCAAAATCATACTAATATTATAAACGCGAAAGTTTGTAAGTATGGATGTCTGGATGTATGGATCTATGGATGTATGGATGTTTGTTACTCTTTTACGCAAAAACTAGTGAACGGATTTCGATAAAATTTGGCTCACGGGTAGATTATATCCTGGATATATAAAGCGGGACTTTTATCGCGGAAAAACTCATTCACGCGGGCGTAGCCGCGGGCAAAAACTAGTTATTAATAATGTAATATGAAAAACCCAGAAATGCCTTGAGGCCTATCGCAATAGATTACTTACTTCTGCAAACAAATATACCAGAAAAAACTAAATCAAAACACTTAAGCGAAAATAAATCTTCAAAATATATTAAAGTCTAAAAGGACCCTGTGCTACTTCATGCAGAGCGGAACAAAGCTTTTTGTAAAAATAATATGGTTTTATTTAGATTTTCGATGAGTTATACGTATTCCTGTTAAGTTGGTTGATATAAGGTTTACTTAATGCCCATGACTTCAATTTCTTCCCGTATAGATGTGATCCGAATAAGTCGCGCTCCATGAAGACGGAATCAGACATCTTATGGCTGATGTTATGAAAATAAGTAGAGTTCCAAATCATCTGGCATGTTAACACTAACTAAATAGTATTAAAATTTATAATACGAGTAATGAGTATCATCTATGTCACGCCTTTTATCCCCGAAACGGTAGGCAGAGGTGCAACTAGTGCACCCACTTTTCGCCGTGCGTATTCCGTCCCATGATGTGATAGAGGGCGAGCCTATCGCCATATCGGGTACAAATTCCAAACTCCAGGCTGATATTGAATTTAAAACCCAATATCACTTTGTCCGACCCGGGAATCGAACCCGATACCTCAGCATTGCAGTCGTACCGTTATACAACTACGACACCGAGGCAGTTCAATCAATTGATTATAATTATTCGATTTGACTAAAGCTTACTATCTCTGCCGTAATTATGTATGGACATACTTACATAGCATCACGCATTTTACAGGGGCAAACAGTGGTGTAACACACCCACATTTCACTAACTAATTTCGGCCGCATGTAATTGGGGGCGGGCTTATTGTCATTTACAAAGCATAAATCCAGACACCGGGCTGATACTGAGTTGGAAAACAGAACATCACTTTGCCCAACCCGGGATTCGAAACCGAGACCACAGCGCAATAGTTTTACAGCGCCCGAAATACAATTACAATAGTAATTAGGTTTTTGAATGTAATACAGCAGCTGTAGGTAGATAAATAGAGTTGGACAAAGTGTTACAACTTGTCGCTTTACATCGCTTTTCATACTGTTGATAATAATTGTCAGAATTTGTGAATGGAATTTAGCGGTGTGACCAATTTGTGTTTTAAACTTTAAATTGGTTTTGTTCAGGGAGTGCAAGTTATTTACGCCGTTAAAGTTAATATTGTTAGGATATTATATGAAAATGTTATTGAAATCAATATAACTTTTTAACGTTGAATCAACAATCTAAAACGTTGGGTCGTGTTCTTAATTAAATTTATTATGCCTACGGTGATTTTAAAGTTAGTATAATAAAAGTTGACAACTGAACTACTGAACACTGGTAGCGATCGTTTGAAATACATTATGTTAAGGATTACGTGAGATGGAAATGTTACATAATATATTTTTTTTCGGAGAGCACACAAAAATATTTATCTAATGACCAAGCAGCATGCATATAAGACAGTATTGAAGAAATCCTGATTATACATCGCACCTTTAGAACGAAAACGGCACAATTCAAAATGATCGAAATTTGAGTTATTTTATTTATTTTATTTTAAACTTTATATACAGTAAATGTATACAGGTGGACTTAATGCCTGAGGCATTCTCTAACAGTCAACCTTTGGGTGATGCAGAGATGAGACAAAGTAGGTGTATATAAAACACAAATAAGACAAAACATATACTATACATACATAAATACATAATATACATACTAAAATACATGAATACCTACATAAATACAAATATACTAATTCTATAAAATATATTATATTAAAACAAAGTAACTTCCTGAGTTATCGTCATAAAATGACTTAAAACTGGTATTTCTTATTAAAATATAATAAAAAGGGACCGATATAACTGTTTTGTCCTGTTCCCGCTCCAATATGGCTGTGTTTGAACTACTGTTTTATTGTAAACTTCGTTTTAAGTAATTTTATGACGATAACTCAAATTTCGATCATTTTGAATTGTGTCGTTTTCGTTCTAAAGGTGCGACATGTCAATTCTTATTTAGAAACCACAGCCATTTTAGCAAAGTACCAGAAATGAGAAAGCGTTGACAATAGCGTACGTAACGCATTGAATGCAAGTTGATGCGGGGTTGTTATGAAATTTAGACATGAATTTAACAGCACAGTTGTCCTGTCCACGAATCATTGCTTCAGATCTAGAATGTGTAGTAATACGTAATGTTTAGAAACTATTTTTTAACCCTCCACGTAAAAAGTTTAATGTCTGTGTATTCGTGTATCTCTGTGGCATCGTAGCTCCCAAATGAATGGACCGATTTTGAAGCGGTGTTTTTGTTTTTAAATCTTATTGTATGTATTGTATATTTTGAATCTGAAATGATTCTTATTAATAACTAGTATTTGCTAGCGGCTCCGCCCGCGTGTGAAAGATTTTCCGGGATAAAAATATTTTCCCGGAATAAAAAGTAGCCGATAGCACTGAGGCGTAATGTAAGCTTCCTATTAGTGAAAGAATTTACAAAATCCGTTTAGTAGTTCCTGAGATTAGCGCGTTCAACCAAAGAACTCTTCACCTTATAATATACATACATACATATACACTCACGCCTTTAATCCCCGAAGGGGTAGGCAGAGGCGCAAGTAGTGCACCCACTTTTCGCCGTTATTCCGTCCCATGATGTGATAGGGGGCGAGCCTATCGCCATATCGGGCACAAATTCCAGACTCCGGGCTGACACTGAATTTAAAAAAACCCAATATCACTGCCCGACCCGGGAATCGAACCCAAGACCTCAGCATTGCAGTCATACCGTAATACAACCGAGGCAGTCCGAGGCAGTTATAATATAAGTATACATATATAGTATAGATTTATGAAGTTCTATTCAGGTATTGGAAGATTATCAGCTCATTTTCTTTTCACAGGTCCGGTAGATTTGAAATTTAGCATACTGTTATTTCGGTGGTATTTCCAAGAAATGGCAACCTTGAGTTGATGCTGCAGCATCAAGTACCTAGTCTGCGGGATAACCAACTCAATAATAATTTACAAATCTTACTAATAAATGTTTCGACAAAATAGTAATTAATTGATATTACATGTTACCATAATTTGTAGTTTAAAATAAGTTTATAGTCGTGAAGTGCCTTAACTGATAACACTGCCAATTGTACTTTATTTATAATGAAGTGAATATACTTTTCTTTGTTGTCAAGTAGTATAGTTTTGAGTGTTTTGATTCAAGATCACTTGCACATTTTTAACTCGGTTTTATTTTGCAGTCGAGCCGAGATGAGAACAGTTTGTACAGTAAAAATATATGAACAAAGAAATCTGAGCCGCATCGCTGTATTACATTTACAGTTCCCCACTTCTGAATTTGTCGTATATGTAATTTAAATATTCATATCAAAATACGGAGTCTCCTTAAAACTGAAGTAAAAGGCACGAAGGCACGTCGTAACGTGTGTAATAAGAACATGCCATGCATAGCAAACAACCTAGCATTAGGTTTAAAATTAAGTGATCCTAGAAAAGGTAAAGATAAATTAATACAATTTTGCCGACGATGTTTCCGTCTATCATCTTGCTGCATATTCGCTTTAAAATTCATTTCATAATGTCTTTGATATTATATCATTGAACAAAATTGTTATTTAAAAATCTTCTACAATATAAAAGAAGATGCTGACTTTCTGACTAATTAACGCAAAAGGCATGGTGTAAACCGATGGATCTTGAAGCATGAAATCCTACACAGAGATCTTTGGCGTAATGTAGGAAATTTCTCTCTGTGGGAAGGCCCACAATACACACATAACTTCGAAAAGTCAGAGGTGTGTGCCTTGGGTTTTGAACCTCCGGACATTGTCTCGGCAGACCGTTCCATTCCCAACTAGGCTATCGTCCACTGGGAAGGCCCACAATAAAACTTCAAAAAACCAGTAAAATCTGTATTTTAGCGGTTTTTGTTTAGGCCTGTGCCTAATATAGACATAAAATTATACTTAATTAAACTACCATCCCATACCATACCAACCCTGTATTATATACTGCCCACTGTTGAGCAAGGGCGTCCTCTACAAACGAGATGGTTTAGGCCTTAGTCCACCACACTGGCCTAGTGCGAGTTGGCAGACTTCACATACCTTCGAAATTCTTTTAGCGAACTTTTCAGGTATGCAGTTTTCCTTCACCGTCGAATCACCATCAATCGAAAGCACACATAACTTTTTTAGAAAAGTCAGAGGTGCGTGCGTGGGTTTTGAGCCTGCGGACATTTGTCTCGGCAGTCCGTTTCACTTCCAACTAGGCTATCGATGCTTCATACACTTAATTACACTAGCGACCTATTAAATATCTGAGTTAATGGATGAGATAAAATATTTGCAGAGATAAAATATTCTGCCTTAAAAGTTTATTTCTTTTCTTGGAATAAGTATTAAAAGGCTGTCCCGCTATAAAAGCACTCTAGCAATCTATACCTAGCACTATATTTACGATGCGACGCGTCATTTATTTAAAATTACACACACACACACACACACCCACACACACACACCCACACACGCCACCGAGGCAGTCAATTTAAAGTTATTTAAAATTGAGTTTAAAAAATCAAATATTTCCCACAGGAGTAAATTACCTGCAGAGAAAGTAGCCTGTATAATAATCCAGGACATATATCCATGTTCCAAATTTCATCCAAATCCTTTCAGCTTTCTTTACGCTGACATCTAACAAACATCCAAACGTCCAAACAATTATTAGTTAGAAGAAGACTTGTAAATGAATAAAGAAGCGAAAATATTGATGTAGTTGCTTCAGCAACATCAGCTACTGATGGTTCCATAGGTGTGTAGTGTTTCTCGGCTACAACTTCATAACGACTATACGACAACGCCGTAGCAAACACGTCATTCCAAAGAACATGGTCATGCTTATTACCTACGAGCTTTTTCCGGCGGGCGCTTGAATGAGTTTTCCCGGGACAAAAGTCCCGCTTTATATTTTCCCGGGATAAAAAGTTGCCTATGTATTAATCCAGAACATAATCTACCCGTGTGCCAAATTTCATCGAAATCCGTTCAGTAGTTTTTGCGTGAAAGAGTAACAAACATCCTGACATCCATACATCCATACATGCATACTTTCGCGTTTATAATATTAGTAGGATTGTTCCATAAACGAATTTGTAGAAAAAATATTTACTTGAGTAATTTAAATTGAGTAACTGCAATCTGTCGTACCAAAATTCATCAAAATCGCTGTGAAATCGTCGTAGACAGATTTCCTTTATTTGTTACATTGATATGCACAGATAATACAGTATGATTTCAATTCACTTCACTGTCATAGGTAAAGTTCAAAGGTCCTCTAGATGACCAATCGTAGTTGGCACTAGTCGGAGTTGTCGATTCATCGTTTACTGAAATGACATAACCGATCTCTTGATTGGCAGTCGCTTTGTTTATCTGATTGACAAAACTGGTTATCGGGCAATAGCGGTTATTCCATGGAAGTCATGAAACTATGCCAATCTCGATATCTGTAATTGATTTCTGTGTAATAGAAGTTGTAATTTTAGTAGTGTAATAGATGTAGAATATAATAGCAGAGAAACTAGATTTTAACATTCAGCTTTCAATATGAGTTACACATGAGTAAACATATAGCTGCACGGAGCTGCACGGTATTTTTTATTTTATTATCACTTATTTATATATTCTACATATTTTTAGTATTCATACATTTTTATCTATGGATACTAAGAAAACTCAATATGAAATCGGATGTTCAAAACTGTAAATGTCCGTAACTATTTTGTATATATTTCAACAAAATGTTTAGAATTACAAGGTATATTTATGGAACACCATCTTGTGGGAATAGTACCTATATTGAATTTTATACTCACGTTACGAACTAGATTAAGCCAGAACAAATATTCTTAGGTCGCGCATTTGCAGCCCATTCTGGAAGTAAACCCTTAAACAACTTTATAAGCGGCAGTTAATTGAAAAACGTGTTCCGAAATGTGTTATGCACGTAATAAAAAAAATACAGTAGGGGGCATGGGCACACGTTTAGGAAAGAGAAATTAAAAATATTGTTACACGAAGAAAGCAGGATTTTGTTGGTGCAATGGGCAAACCTGACGGCACATATATTTGAGGTACGTTCCACCACCAATAGTACTTATATAGTAAACATTTGTACTCACAGAAATTAGTGAAATCAGGCAATGGATTTAGGAGGTTGCCAGTAGAGAGCCCACGTGATTGCCAAAGGATAAAGTGGCAGGCGTGGCGGGACAAACGTGCTTATTGGGTTGCTGATTAACATCTAATTTATTGCCGCATCCAGAGTCCAGTTAAACATAATCAAGACAGATTGCTCCTTTGTATGTACATTAACGTCTAAATCATGCCATGATTGCTTTGCTCGACTCTCGAGCATTGTGATAATCGGTAATCAGCGTGCTCTGTTGTAATTGAAATTTTATTTTTCTCATTGGAATTTTCAGTCAGGCAAAGTAATTTGGTGGATAAAACCATTCCGCGCGACTTGGCTGATTTATTCGTTTCTCACGCCACTTTTTCTATTTAATTTCACTGATAGATTTCATAGATTTCTTAAATTATTCCTTTTATTAAAATGGTTTCCAATCATTTATAAATTTGTATTTTATTACTTACGTGTTTCATAATCGGTCGAGAAAAAAACCTTTTCGCATTATAGCATGTATAAACTTGTAATAAAATCTCTGGCTGTAAGTACTATTTATATCTGGCTGGTTTTGATGACATTAAAAAGTTTACATTACAAAAACTGAAAAAAATTTGAAAAATGTTGTTGTCAGCTATTTTTCATTTATTTAATTTTCTTTTTGTCAAAATGAGTGAAACTAATGAAGAAATTCGATACATTTTATTTAATTTTATTATGTTAAAAAAGGTTTAACAAAATTTAGCACCGACTTAAAAAACCAATATAATGTAAAAAATAACTTGTGGTTTGCTTATGGGATATAAGGAAAGGAGAATGCCCATTTTTGTATGAAAGTTGGGCTACGCTTGCGTCTTTATAAAATCTTCACTAAAGTATAGGAAATATATCCTAAATCTTATACAAATTGAAAACAATAGGATATACAATGGGAGTTCGGAGTAATCTGAATTTTTATTGCTCGGTTATTTTGAGGTTAAGTATGTAGGTACTGCAATAACGTACTGTAGAAAGTACCTACGTGCCTAATTAAGTTCAGTATTGCAGTATCTACTTGTTATTGCTATAAAAAATATTGATCATTCTTTTCACCTAGCTTTAATCGCCCTTTTAAGAAATTGATAGCTACCAACATATTTGATAAGACGAAACCCCAATAAAACTTCTAAGATAGTATGTCGGAATACCAGTTTTTTCACTGAGCGTATGCTACCTGACCTTTAGTGAGAATACTTCATCTTTATTTCCACCTACCTTTATCTCACTCCAACATGGCGTCGGCGCAACACATATTGCAGAATAGATTCAGCTAAGTTTTTATGACCGGCCGCTTGCCTGACGCCAACCCTCTTTGGAGGATTCTGATCTCAGGCAACTCATGTTAAAAACACTGAGATAAAATGTTGCCTGGCCTGGGAATCGAATCCAGGATCTCTTAGTTCACAGCCTGATTAGGCTAATAGTTAATTATCATAGGGAAAGAAAAATAAAACAAAAATTACGAAATCAGTTGTACATTTTTAGATATATTGTGACTGAAAATACAGTACACACACACAAACAACAATCTATTATATACCCATCACAACAAACACTCATAAAAGGTTTTACAAGATTATCTAACTTTTGCAAGCTATAGGTATCTTTTGTAGTAGGTAGTTACTGCTATTTTGTACAAATATACCTATAGGTTGCATCACACATAACAATTGCAGGTTTAATTTTATCATCTAGTAAAATGGGGTCACCGAACAATCTCTCTGGTACTGTTTTATTCCTAATTGCTACCTGCTCTACAGTTAAGTGACCAAAACATAAATATTAAAAGACAAAATCTGTTGTCTAAACATTTTCGTGCGATATTAATTTTTCTTTATAGAGTACATTTTAAAAAGAGAAGAAAGACTTTCATTGCTCTCTTCAGTTCTTAATTTAACAATATAAATGCACACATTTTTTACTTCTTGTGATAAGCTTGGTAGTTATGCCAGTAATTCTTCAAATTGTTTTGCATTCAAGCCAAGCCAGTAATGACATAAATGGGGTAACATATTTGCTACATTTTCAAAATAATAGCCGTGTGCTAGTCATAAGATTTCTAATATTGCATCAAATTGTGCACCAGTAAAATCTCATAGATTTGAAGTTAGATCACTCCAAGATCCATTATCTAAATGAAAAAGACATATTCTAGCACTTGTTGGCACATAGAACTTATGGTGTATTAGAATCAATTCTCGGATTGATTTAGGCACCAATAAACATTCTGGTTCTTGGCATCCCAAAACAAACAAGAACTTGATGTAGCAACATCTGATCTGAAGCACGCTTATATACTGCTGAAGTTATCTTTGCTGCACCTGCACTGAAGCATTGAGCAGTCAGATGGGATGGCAACGGTGGTGGCACTGGGATTTCAAATCCAATTTCACTTGTAGACTGAATGACTTCTTGCAGCGCTGGTCATGTCATGTTTTTGTTGCCTGTGAACCTTTCTATTAGTTGATCACGAACAGGCAGCTCAAACTCGTTCCAGCCTTGAAACCTAAAATATAATATAGAAGTTGAGTAAACATGTTCAGATTATTAATATCGTTAAATTGTTTTCTTTAAAACTGGTTATTACAGTAAGTTCACCTCTGTTTAGATTGACCAGGTGTGTAATAATATAAAAATATGATTTTTGGAATATTACCTGATGTGCTGGAGTTGTTCTAAGAATGACATTCCTTTTTGGACATTCTAAAGACACTCTGTAAGATCGTGATCTTAATATAGACTTCCCAAATCCCAAAACCGAACCAAACTTGTCTGTGTCTAAATTCCGGTGCAGGTGCCTCAGAAGTTTCATGAGCTTGAATCTTTGTGTAACATTCAAGACATAAATTATCTGCAACAATGGTTTTTAAGTTGATTTAGCATCCAGTCAAACTTGCTTTGTAGGAATTGAAAAATCGAGAAAATAACAAAATACTTACATTCAAACAAATCTGAAAGTGAACTGTCAAAATGTCATTACTTCCGGTTGCCAGTGTAATAAAAATCTGTACCCATATATTTATTAATTATATTGTAAAATAAACCGTACCAATAAAGAAAGGAATTCTAAACGGCGGCGCTAATCATTTCCCCTCATTTTCATAATATCGCTGTCTATTATTATAATTGCCAGCTAAGCAAATACAAGAACAAATATACGAAAACAAAATTCAATTTAAATTAGGCACCGCCTCCAAATATACGTATATAAAGTTAAATATTCTTTTGGTTTGTAGGGTTTTGAAACCGGTTTTATTTTTTACTTACTCCAAAACAAGGAATTTCTGCGTTTTATCCATAATGATATGTGATGAATTTCTTGATAATCTCTGATTTTATGATATTTTCCACATTAAATAGGTAATCTGTATCAACTGTAAAATATGGCTTTAGTAGGCAGTTGGCACAAGTTTATTCAAAATCGAACTAGTAATTCTAAACAAAATGACTATTAGGACATAATTCACCATAAAATATTTTTAGTCTGCAAGCAATTAAACATGATTTTTTTATTTTAATAAAAAATAAAGTCAACAGGTTTTGCTGACTTTAATTTCTGTTAATGCAAGTACAAGTCGCCATTCGTTTTTTTTTGGAACCGTTTATAATTTACAATTTTTTTCCAGCTACTAGGAGTTCGGTCATAATTATTGAATAAAAGATATTATTTTATAACTATGTTTTTGTTTAATGATTAATATATTTAATCCATATATAATAGATTAAAGTACAAGCACATTTGTTGTGCATATTTATTTTTTTATTCCATTTAAAAAGGGAATTTGTTATAAGTTGGTATTAATTCGCCATATTGGCAGTAAATGAGCCGGTGTTGCATTTGCAACAATAAAACAACTTTTTTTTTCATATCTTTAAAACCCCATTGTGATTATGGCTGAAATAAATACAAGGGAAATAATAATTGAAATAATGATTTTTTATGGATAATTGGTTAAGACGCATGACTGACGCAAAGATAGCCTGGTTTTGGGCATTCTCCTTTAAATAGTACCAATATTATATGCACTGCCATTCTTGTGATTATATTTATGTAGAATGAATAAATCTTTGGAGTCGGTGCCTGATCTTTGGTACTAATTTGGCACTCGACTAGATTTTTTTATTTCATTCTTTTGTTAAGTACGTAGTTCATATTGCAATTTAATGTGTGTATTATAAGTATATTTTTCTAATACATATATTTGTGTAGGCAGGTCTTGTATGACGCGTTGGTTTACACATGTACGATTTTTTTATGACATGCACCGAATGTAAGAGTAGCACAAAGTGGGTTTAAGCGTTTCCAATCCAGAAATTTTGATGTCAAAGATGCACCTCGCTCTGGTCACCCTGTTACGGATAAAGTGGATGCTATTTTTGAAAAACCGAGCAAGATCGACATATCAGCAGTTACGACATAGCTGAAGAACCATTTGAAAAAAGCTCGATATTTGGGTGCTACACGAGCTCACTGAATGAAACCTAATGAACCGTGTACTCATATGCGATTCTTTATTGAGACGTAACAATTAAATGTTATTTTTCATCCTTTTAATATGAATATTTAACGTCAATGCCAAGTATCGATAGGCTGAAATTATCAGATTGCGCCACCAGATGGCAGAGCTTACGATGTGCACGTTGCTCAAAAGTTATTAATGTAAGAATATAGCGTATTAATTGATATAAATTGGATTATAAAGCACCTGAGACGCATTTTAATTTCTTTTCAATTAAAGTAGTCAGAGCCGCTCCGGCACTGAAATATAATTGACTGAATGAAGACTCAAATGAAAAATATCTAACCTTTATAAAATGTCAGGTCCGTACCTCATATAACGTGTTCGCGCTTCATGGGACATACGTTTAACACGGAATCTCGACCAAATATCAAATAATGCTTAGGCTTTATGTTCGCGTGACCGAGCCGTACTTTTCGAGATTACTGCAATCATTGTCAGAAGCACTATCCTTTGTGTGTGTCTCTATTTGAAAAAAGTATATCTATCTCCTCAATATCTGTCTTTGAGGGTCATTTTGAGCTTGGGGTATAGGTAAGTATAACGCAGTAAGTGGCGGCGTCGCTACGTTTAGCTGAAATGTGCTAAAATCTTTTTTCGTCATTTGTGGAAAGGCAAGAAACGAACCGCGCCGACTGCTCGAGAGCGCTTTTTTCCCGGAGATGTCATAAATCAGAAAGCAGCAGATGGTGTTGACCTACACCATTATTGCCATGTTTCTAGCTAAGAATTATTATTGCTCTCACTCGACAGACGTCGTTGCCAAATAATATTTTTTTAGAATTCCGTTCTCGGATGGACGTCGCTTTGAATTTTAGAGAACATCCAAAGAATTACTTTTAATAAAAATATTCGCTTAATGAGAAACAAACCCGCGACGAATGCTACCTTTAAAATTGTTTGAATTTATGTTTTCTGAGTTAACATTTTTGTATCGACGAGGCGGCAATGTTGGCAACATATATGTATGTGGCCAACTGTGTTATATAAATTCAGTTTATACCTACGTAGGTACTATATACTATATACATGTAGAAACATCTCTAATCTCTCATATCAAAGTGCTTTATAGGAAAATAACATTAAAATTAGAAATTTTAAAATTGTAAAGAGTACATAGAAAGTAGATAGGTTCAGTTATGATCAGTCAAAAAGTTTGTAAAGCGGTCGCGAATGTATATGAAGATTGATGAGTGTGCAAGTTAAAATTACATTGTAGGAGTACAAATCTGGTCTTTGTTTGCTGAAGAATCTGCTATAATAAAATATTAACTTGCAACATGATATAATATATTATGCCGTTGGAACATATTTTAGTACTTCTGAATACAAAAGAGATTAATTTTAATTAACTTCACAGAAACAAACATGATTATCCCATTTTTTATGTTTATTATTAAACTGATGAGACGAGGATGTACGTCGTTTAAATAAACGTAGGTACTAGAAGACCCGTCCTGCTCCGCAGCATTTGAATGTTCACACTTTTGATTAATAGTATGTCCAGATATAGTGACGAGAGAAATTAGTTGTGAACCTAATTTCTCTCCAACTCAACCAATTTTAGTGGACAAAAGCTAAAATAAAGAGTTCTTTCTAGCAAGGGTTCTTATGCTAAGTTGAGACTAGCAAGTTCATGCAACAATATATTGCGTGAGAATTTCCAGATTCTTTGATATTAGCGGCAATATTATAATAGTTCTATACTTATGCGACTTGCTCCAAGTCCAGAATGCAAGCTCTAAAATTTCCAGAAATATGCTGTGATTGTTTTCACGGTAAAGAGTTCTCGTTGAACACCTGCAAGTTTTTTTGTTAATCTTAACCTCACTTTAGACCAAAACGAACCGCGTACCTCAATTAGAACCTCAGATATAAAGAAAGAAAACTATGAAAACATCAGCAATGTTCAGGAAGAAATCACTAATGATTTTTGAAGTGAAACTTCTTAATCGACGTACGGGAGAAATTTATGTTAAAAAGAATCGTCACACGAAAATCGTCACTTTTTCTGTCACTTTGGACCGTTACGGCGCCGTCTTCTAGGGTCATTATTTCGAAGCGAATATTGACATCGCGATGTAGTAATTAGGTGAAACTGTACAGAGCCATCTATTGTCGACAAGCGTAAACAGTTTAAATATTATGGCTTGCTACACTTATTGAAATTCATTTCAAGAAGTAGTGAAAGTGAGAGATTATTGTTTTATTGTGATTTTGGTCTAGTTTGTATGTTAACTTCACTTTTGATTGTAAGTATTAGTAAATGTATATTTATTTATTGAAATTAACCAGAATTTAAAAATATGTCTCAATTTAGCAGACAATAATATTTAAATATATTTAAATAAATAAATAATAATAATAATAATTTGACCGTATTTATGGAATACAATAATTATTATAACAGTGAATAAAATGAATTAATTGAAAAGTTTCACTTCATACGTGTGTACATTAATACACACACACACTTTTTTTTTAAAGAATGTCTCTCATTTTTGTCAGTCAAGCATTGCTAGCTTGATGACAAATCTGTGTATCGATACATTTAATGAAAAGAAAATAATCAAATCGGTCGGACAATACGGCTAGACAGTTTCGTAATAGATTTCATAATGTTTTTTATGTATATTATAGATTTCGATTTTCGAATCACCAAGAACTACAGGGCGACCGGCAACTACCCACAATCAGGCTAACTTATTGAGAATTCCAGTTTCTTCGAAACCTATAGCAGATAAACCTACCATTAATATGTAGTATACAATTTTGATAACTATAATCAAAATACCCTCGTAAAGTAAGCCATAACGTCTATAATCTCAGAACATAAAATTTCACGGAACCTGGTGGTTAGGTAATGCAGTTACTGGAATTTATTTGTCAACTGACAAAGTTTGTGTAGTTAAGAGTATTCGCACATTCCACTGCGGAGACCAGTCGATCCCTCAATTTATTCCAAACAAAACAAAAAGTCACCGACTACGTAAATGTATGAATACGAATAAACCACTGCAGGTTTAACCGAACGCTTACCGACTGCTTGTTTTGTTTTCGTTTTTTCCTGGATGGATATTATAGTTATCACGCGACTCGTTCTGAATTACAACCATAACAAAACAATCGCATAAAAACACACAGTTCATATAAAGGTTGTGAAATTTTCATATTCTAAGAAGTGGGTCAAAATTGTGTCTATGGGTGAGGTAACCCCCTTATAGATATATTGACATAAATATGAAAAGTGATTCTATTTTTCTGAAAACCCAAAGTCGTGTTTGTTTTTATAACAGCACTGCATTGTGCAAGGGCCAATTATAATATTTATTAAACTGATAATGTGGTAGTGTTTACGGCTCACAGTTGTTGTCGCAACTGCCTTATAGATAAAGAACGACGAGCTACATCTAATCGATTAGTCAGATATGTTTCCTGAAACCGATCGCCTGTTATTCGACGTTTAGAGGCTATATAGTCCCTGGAAAAAAGTATTCCGCACGCTCAAAACATATTCTAACATTGACATGTCGGCTTAAAATTAAGCATGACATTTCGTCATGACGTGTTGTGTAAATGTATTGTATCAAGTAAAATGTCATTGATGTATTAATAAACCCCATACATCAATATTATAAGTCTGTCAAGAAAATCATGAAAATAATGTTTTAAGAACTTTTACCGTGCTGTAAACACCAAATTACTGACAAACCGATGTCAAACTAAAAGTACGTTCATTGTAATTTGTCACATGCTCGTTTTGAGCTACATATTTTTTTTAGATTTTCATTGATTTTTGGATTTATTCTTAAGCGTAACTGTTTTAACAATAATATATCGAAATGTTTATAAGAGTGGTGGGAGACAGGTCATATTTAGAGTATTTACAGAATGTATGGGTGAGGTTTTTTGACAGGTCCTTCTGGAAATCTTTGGAGGAGGCCTATGTTCAGCAGCGGACGTCGTGTGGCTGATGATGATGATGATGGGTGAGTTTCAAGCAGATTTGGTCTCCGTATTAGGCGATGCTTATGGTCGAACAGCAAAGCTAACCGGTAAGTACAATGCGATTCAAATAAAAATAGGAACGTCAATGACCTTATGTGTCAAATGTCACTTGAAAAGTACAAAATTTGCATCGAAAACTTATTAGCACATCAATAACGGGTTATTTTATTTTGTCTAATTGACTCCTATATCAAATTTAAATAAAAAAATTATTGCTAAGTTAGCTTAATATAATATTTTTTTTATTGCATTGAATGACGAGACGAGCTTGCCGTTCGCCTGATGGTAAGTGATACGACCACCCATAAACAGTAGCAACACCATTCAGCACCTTGAGTTACAAAGTACTGTGTGGCATTCCACTGCACTCGTCATCCTGAGACATAAGATGTTAAGTCTCATTATGTCCAGTAGTTACACTGCCTACAATGTCCTTCAAACCGAAACACAACAGTGCATGCACACTGCTGCTTGGCGGTAGAAATAGACATTGCGGTGATACCCACCCAGACGGACTCTTATATATGAGAGACCTACCACCAGTATATTTAATTATTTAGACGTCACAATATGGCGCAAAGTCGATCCTATACTTATTTGAATGGCATTGTACAATTAGTATTGTAATGTTCAATACAGTTATAGAACTAAAATCCGTATATAATTTTTGGTATTTAATATTTAATTTAATTTTATCACCTGCTGCATTGTTCTACCAAATTTCATTGAACTACTTTCGGGTGAATTAGCAGCATCACCGTGAATTTCTAGTTTACGTCTTCGATATCACCTATGAATTTGCAACTACGTAATATATATTTATTATATAATTGTATTGTGAATATGTATGGTATATATATTTATTACTTTTATAGATATTATGTCTGATTTAATATTTGATACGAAAAATATATATTTTATACTATGAAGTACTTTTTAATTCTTCACCCTGTGTGTTTACTACCTGCTAAGGCTAGTTTGGGATAAAAAAAGTCATGGTTCGAGTCAGTGGCTCTATTTTTTATCTATTTTTATTCGTGTCTTGAATTATATTATTAGCACAATATAATTCAAGACACGATTGGATGTAGGATTAAGAACAACCGCCCTGTGGATTAGGGCCGTTTGGAGAATTCCACTACGATATCCCTTGTCTGTCATAAGAGGCGGTTAATAAGGGCCATCGAGGGGTACCGGGTGGCAGGGGGCTGTCCTCCGTCAATTACATTTGTAGTTGTTTAATACATTGTTGTGACTCCTGGGATGGACGGCAGCGTGGAAGGTAGGCCTAACGCTGCCGTTGACGCTGAGGGCGTCCTTCGGTGCGCGGGGACTTCTGAACCCCCCCGCAACAGGAGACGGGCCGTACTAGGGGGCACCGTGCAGGGGACAATAGCTGAGACACTTCCGTCGGAGGAATCCCGCAACCGTCCCTAATGCGCCTAAGATGGCCACCGCGGAGTTTATTTGGTATGCCGTGAGTAGGGTATTGGTCGCAGTGCACTGCAGTTTAACAAAAGATCAATTAAAACATAATTGTTCATTAATATACAATGCTATTAAAAGTAGCGGTAGCAAGTTACTCAGAAAGACATTTGCCTTCCTTTTATGTTTTTCTTAGATACTGAAAAAAATATTTTTATTTCAATATTAATAGAACATAAACATGTCTCATACACATAAACACGACACGACGCCGTATCGTGTTTATGTGTATGAGCCCTTACTTTTCACAACAATAAAACAATTTGATTCGATTACTACCGAACCGTTTCCCTACAGTCAATATGTTCCGTGTCTGCGGACGTATTTGTCATTAAAAGGTACTTAAAGTTAAAAACTATTTATAGTTGGACAGTAAAATACATAAAGTAGGTAGTCTGAACAATAAAACTGTCCCATTGTGGACCATAAATATTTTTAGTGAAGACTCGTTCTATTACTTGCAATTGCGTTTCTAGTGTTTAGCGAGTTAGGTTGTTATTTTTTATTTCATAAAATTACTTTTACAATCTAGTCTTTTGATTACTAAAATTCTTAACTATCGGATAAAGCTTAACTTAAATCAATCAGGATCTGAAATATTGCATATAGGATAGGTAATACTACGAAATGGTTTTAAAAAAAAATCACCCCTTAAGGACATCAAATTGCATCAGGCACACTCCAAGTCCCACTAATATTATATAAAGAGAAAAGATTTGATTTTTTGTATGTTTATTTGTGATGGCTAAACTAAAAAATCAATCTAGCCGATTTTAATAATCCTTTCACTAATAAGAAGCTACCCTACATCTGAGTGCTAAGCTTATCCAGAGAATGGGCGTCAACACGGACAAAGCCGCGAGCTGGTCGTTAATAAAATTTGGTAAACCATTTTTTTTAATATAACTATGTTACCTCAATAACTTCATCGATACATTTCTGGTGATTATTAGTTGGCAGCGGAAATCAGAACCACGACACACGCTTTGCAGCGAGATACTACGCGGAAAACGGAGGTCTATAATTTGTCATAGGTTATAGCTGTGTGGTGTAAAATGTAGTGTGTGTGTATTCGATGTAGGGCTATTAAATAAAACACAAATGCCTTTAATTTCTTTATTGTGATAATATAATGTAACAAACATTTAAGTTAGATAGTCATCTCGTACGAGTAAATTACTGTACTACTAATGTATATACGCCAGTGGCGAAGGGTGAAATTTTTCAAAAGGGAACCCGAGGCAACCTATTTTTGCCCCAGTTAACATATCGCACGATATTCACGGTATAGGTTAATTTAACCGAAAACTAAAACTTCGACAGTGGATTAGTCTAAATTGTTACAAGAACAACATAAGTATTAGAAATATAATCACGATATCTAATACCTACATTTGTTTATTAATTTGTTATAACTTTCTTAGTAAATGTAATTTCTACTAACAAAATATATGTTATTCGACAAACAGACCAGCAGTTAACGTGTTCATAAATACCTCATATTATCGATATAAATAATCAACGTTATTCGTAAAGTTTTACTTGGTATCGACGTGCCCTTTAAATTCAGAAAATATCATAATTATTTACTTCTAACAAACATTTCTGAAATTAAAAACTAATCAGATTTACAAACAAATAATATACTTACGTGAAAGGAGATGCACTAATCACAAACAGTAATTTCCATAACAATGCACTACATTAATTTGAATTTACTAATTAAAAAACAACTTCTAAACAAAAAACAACACATAACTGTCAATAAATAAATTGAATTTGACAATTCACAGACATCGTAAATCGGTATCATAATAAATTATGACGTAAAAAGTGACAACAATACATAGTCGGTTAACGTGAAGCCGAGCAGGCTCGGGTTCCCTTTGCCCATATCTTTGGCGCGATTTCGACGCACAGAGAGAGATAGCAAGTCATAGAAAGTCTTAGAAAGTGCTGCCACCTATGTCCAATAACATACTACGACATGAACCCGCCGGCCAGCGGGTTACCCGTGGCTCGTGGCTCCACAATTTCATATTGGTAACGGAATTTCTAGGAAAAAAAAATACTAGGCGCGCCATCTAACGTTACTTAAACATTGTTTATTAATATAACACATCGATATCGATTATGTTAACAAACAACAGGCAGATGCCGATAGATGTCATATTAAGTGATCATTAATGTTAGTTATAACGATTATTATTGTTTCTAGCTTAGTATTTTCTAAATTTATAATTTACTTATCAAATATATTGTGAAGTACCCAAAACCTAAAAGGGAAGCCGGTAGGAATCGGGTTATATGGACGCTTCGCCACTGATATACGCAAGAAACACGTGACATAGTTACGTCGCAATTATCTACCTGAGAGATCACCTTATATACATATGACAATATCGTAAGTTAGTCGTCCGATTATATTAACGGTAACATTAAAATACATCTTAACACTAGTTACTACGTCCAATGAAACGATTATGTAAATCAGTCGTTTGAAGAATAACATTAACTTAACATACAATATCTAAACTACGTTATTTACCTAGGAATAAAATATTCTAGGTCATTCAATATATATATAGTGCCTAAATGATAAAATGTAATAGAGTTACTCATGACTCCAGTATTTCAGTTACGAAAGTGGATCTTTAAATATTATATGAAAAAATTATGATAGAAGGCGACCGCCATTAGCTGGAAATGGTGAATCTCTTTAATTTATTTTTAATTAAAAGCATTTCACGCCGAGGCGGGAATAGAGTTCAGCCTTTCATAGCCGGACGGATGTAGACGCACATTTCATTTAATTTGCTTTACAATTAGTAGCGCTGATTATTTCATACACTTTAGGCCGCCAGAGGATAAAAGTGGCCAGTTTCGGTGCAATATCGCATCCGCTGTTGTAAAGCGACCAGTTCTTTTGTTAGTGCTGGGCGCAGCTTGTTCGATCGCATTAACCGGGTATAAAGGCGTGTACTGTTTGCGCGTACATACATTACAAAATTATTAAGTAGTTTGCTCGTGTAGCTCAAATACATATAGTTATAGAAAGCAAAGCATCAAAAGATTCAGTAAATTAAAACAGCTCAAAAATTAATTATCTAGAGATGATTTTAAATTATCTATGTTTGCCTTTCTTTCGTTTTTGATATGATTCGCTTACATATTGCCTTTGGCATAACTATCCTAATATTAGTACCAACGTTCATTCAATAATAAACAATGTTTTAAAATAATTAGATAATATATTATACAGGACGTATTCGGTAGGAAATGAAGACAAAATAGGTACACATAGACGAGTAATATCGATACACGGCAACGCTCCCACGTGATATCAACAAAACGATAATCAACTAAACATAATATCAAACGACTTTGATTTTTAACCGACTTCAAAAAGGAGGAGGTTATTTCAAATATAGACAGACACTTAGATTTAAGTACGTAGTTACGAAACAGAATCACTTATGTAGACATATATTATCATTATCACACAGCGACTTATAACATTGAGTATACCTTACAAAAGTTATTTAGAATAAGTATAGTATCTATCTATCAAAGTTCATATATCAAGTAGATAGGAATTGGCGATTCATTTTCATCTGCGTAAAATAAAGTTTTAGAAATAGGTAACAAAATGTAAAGAATTTTGAGCCTGTAGTTCAAGTGGAAAATGTTTATATAACTTTGGACTCGCATATAGGATGACAGAAAGAAATATATTAATCTATAGGCCATTGACTATAGAACTTGGAAATATTATATTTTAATATGAAAATTTTGATATTTACGTATAGTTATACTGTTTTAAAAGGGTATAATTTATTTGTCGAAGAAACTATAATTTCGTCGATTGCTTCTTCTTTAAACAACGTTGGTAGAGTTAAATGTAATGCAATAGAAACAAACATCGCAACCATGTACAGCACATTAGAATAATGTATGTAATTGTGAATATTCAGAACTGGCTGCAGCTGGGTCATTAATTTTATAGGGAGGAGAATCACCGCCGTGCACCCAGCACGGTTACTCCACCATAATTAACATTTATCTTTACCTAACTATCAGGCATAAATTTAGTTACAGCGTTTTAAATTATGTCACTTAATCGAAAATCTTTACTCACTAGACGCGTAATCATAAGACCCTGATATTTGTCTACATAGTAAAAAACTTAGTGATGTTGGAGCGGTGAAAATAATAGTTGACCAGGGAACGATGGCAAGCGAGTCCAAATCTAAGAGCAATCTTAAAACTATGAAATCGTTCGGCACTTGGTACCGATATGATTATGTTCTTACACCTAAAGAGTGACTGATTAGAATTGTCGCGGTATCCCGCTCCCACGCTAGAAATATCAATTTTCTGCACTACTAAATAGGGCCGAACAGTCGTCGTGGAGCCGAGTGTGTGGCGCAAGATTACTGTATGAACGTAATGCCGGTCGATTACATCAGTTGTTGTTTCGTTGATGTCATAAGGTTCATATTTGATAAACAAAAACCCTAGCGTTTTCCTATAAACTATAGCCAGTAGAAATTAGTTCAGAGAAGAGCAAAAATTAAAAAATCAAACTGTGATAAATATATTAGAATTTGATATTTTCGTAACTTATGAAGAATATTTAGGGTTTCTGTTTATCGGAACACTTACATCAGATGGATACAAGCAAGATGTCGCTGTCTAGCTCTGCTGTGGTTTACAGCTGGTAGAGGTCGACAGAGGTGGACATCTGCTTGGAGTGGGAGGGACGGCGAATGGTGCCAACCTCCCGGGCCGAGGATCAAACTTGGGTGAAACTCGCATGCAACGCCGTCTCTTCCTGTCCGATCTGGTTGGCCGGGGTGTAGTACTGTTGGACAAGATACTACGGTTAGATCCTGGGTATATGTGTCTTATTTATATGTATAGTGTTTGGTTATTCTATTTGTGATATTGTGGCGCCAGTATAATAAAGTCGAGGTATCAAGGCTGTGGACCAGTGGGGATTGTCTCGCAGTGATTTGATGCAAAACAAAAATAACAAATAGGTGGGTGCTTCACGCGTGTGGCGATCGGAAAGTATTTAATTTTATTGTGTTGATTAAGAAACACTATTCATAATTTCAGGCAAAGGAACAAAACATATATCAATACTAGAATCATCAAGACACAAGATAATAATTACTCGAGTACCTAATATTAATTGTTATTTAAATATATAGAAAATATCCCAGTATCAGTCGGATAACAATTGTGCTACCGAGGCTTCCACAACAAGTGAATGATAATTCATTCAATATAGTTGATCATGCTTTTAGTGCTATAATTTGTACGTACACCAGTGAAAGCGCCGCCATTCCATCCGAGCCGGTCATTTTCACGCTGTGGTGTGCGTTGCGCTGCGGGTTTGCGTTCGCGGCCCGAGCTCGTAGAGCCCATGCGAGTGCGCGTTCGTAGAGCCATTGTCAGCGGAATATTCGCGCGAACAGCTTCTGCACGTCCATGCTGGCAGAACTCAATCAGAGCCACGACCAGAGCCAGTGCAAGACCTCCGAGCAGAACATAGAACAAGCCCGCCACCTGACTGAGTGTCAACTCCGATCCTTGAGGCTCCTGAAAACACAAACTATTAAATACGTTTCGAACGCGCGTGTCGTGTAATATATCGTGTAAGGTAAGTTGAATAGACTGATATTTTGAATCGAGTTCTGAACGCATTATTCACAAATAAATATTAGATGCGATTACCGTGAGTCAGTTCGTGCTATCTATAAAGAAATATGTTACATTACACGACACATTATACACGCTGCACGTGCTTTAACTCGGTGCTAATATATCGTATTTAATTAACACCCAATTAACACTTTTATATTTCGAGCAACTCACCTCGTTGGCGTTACAGTCGGATTTGGTGAACCATTTGCGCATTAACTTTTGCATCTCACCCTCATTTTTTAGAGCTTGCAGTGCTAAGTTGATACCATCCCTAAAAACAACTTGTGGCTATAAAATTTCTATACATTTATAGTTAATTTGAAATGCATTCGTTCGCGTTGCAGCGTAGCAAAAGTACGAATATATCGCAATGCAAATTCGCAATATCTAGTATTAATTAATATCAACGAGGGACGCTCACCGCAACTGCGATCCTTTTGGCACGGCTACAGCAAAGTCCTTCATACCAGTGCTAGCAATAGTGACCAACATCTCGCAAGGTTTTTCGGAGTGTACGTCATGAGCGGCAGATCGGTCAGTAAGGAATCCCAGCCATCCGTGTTCATCAGTGAGTTCATTATTAGAAAAGTCAAGACTCTTCTTGCCGTCAGACGTATCCTAAAGATTAAAAATGTTAAAAATGAGACTCATAGCTACAAACTATTGTAAACTATAAACGATACATACCTCTGGGCAGGTGGTTATTTTGGTGAATGTGTGTGGGATGGGTTCTTGTATACGCGTGATGGTCAAATACGAAGCGAGGTTTGCAGTGTACAACGATATAACGACCAGCGTAAAGAACCACCACACTGAGCCCACAATACGGCCAGATGCCGATCTGAAATATCGCTCACGTCCATAAAACATTGCTATTGATATTTTAAAAGATTGTATTAACATTATATTAAATTGATAACAAATGTTGAAAACGTGACGAGAATTGGTTGTGTGCTGATATCATGAGTGCAAACAATTTGTTGAGAATTTTCAATAGAGAATATTATGAAATTTTCGTTACACTGATATATTACGTCGTATTTGTCTCAAATATAGCGAGCTCTCAGACCGAGAGTATTATGTAACAAGTAATATACTTTAGACAATCAAATATTAATATAGTCACTGACCTCGGTGTAATTTCGCTGCCTTGCTGCATAAAAGAACCCAGGGAGAACCACATTGAGTTCCAGAAACTAAATTCGTTCACTATCGTCGTCTGAAACATTGAGTACGTTATTAATTTAAAAAGTTAATTTCGCCTGAGAAGCATTCTTCGAGATGTCGT
The DNA here is from genome assembly GCA_947568825.1 of Sphinx pinastri. Classification (NCBI taxonomy): domain Eukaryota; kingdom Metazoa; phylum Arthropoda; class Insecta; order Lepidoptera; family Sphingidae; genus Sphinx; species Sphinx pinastri. The sequence goes on along the minus strand of OX387614.1, from coordinate 18,198,842 downwards.
CATTCCTTATGATAAATCATTAAAACATGAACACAGCCACTTTAATTTTACCTTTGTCGTCGTCCCTTCACTGTTTTCAGATTGAGAGTCAGGAAAGGATACCGCCCTCCACTCGTACGGCGAAAATTTCGACACCAGAAACAGAACCACACTGACTGCGAGAATACTGAACATGATGCACAGCTGGAAATAAACATTGAGTCTCAGTGAAAGCTTTACTGGTGGTAGGTCTCTCATTATGTAAGAGGCCATCTGGGTGGGTACCACCGCAATGTCTATTTCTACTGCCAAGCAACAGTGTGCATGCACTGTTGTGTTTCGGTTTGAAGGACATTGTAGCCAGTATAACTACTGGACATAATGAGACTTAACATCTTATGTCTCAGGATGACGAGCGCAGTGGAATGCCACACAGTACTTTGTAAGTCAAGGTGCTGGATGGTGTTGCTACTGTTTATGGGTGGTCGTATTGCTTACCATCAGGCGAACGGCATGCTCGTCTCGTCAATCAATGCAATAAAAAAAAAAAAAAAAAAAAAAAAAAAGCTGGAGTCGTTGGAAGAGTCGAAGCCCTACTAAATTCCTTCGTCAATTTTTGAATAGACAACATTGTGTTTGTGAAATGATTCTTACCCATATTTCTTTGGAGAGCGGATGCAGGAAGCTAAATATAGTGGCGGCATCTTTGAATATGCTTTTAGAGTGTTTAACGTCAAAAGACAAGAACGGCTTACTGAAATCAACAACTGTCTCCCTCTCTAGTGTTACAGTAAGAGGCGCTACGACGACATCCGCTTCCTGTAAATTTATAACATAGAAAATTATAAAAGTGTGTAAAATTTCTAAAGCCTTGTTACAAGGTTATCGCAGACGGCAGATGTGTAATACGGTGAAGTGTGTTTAGCTACCGAGCTGCATACACCGTGGCTTTGTGTTGGCGTTGGACTAATACAAAATTTTTGAAATATCTTTTACATACTCCTCGGAACGCCTGAGTATTTGCCGAGCTTCTTTGTAGCTTTTTGGTGCGATATTACGGCGATATAGTTCGTGTAAGCAAACTTTAATAAATATTAAATGAAATCTACTTAACGAAGACGGAGAGATAAATATTAGTATCGTATTTAGTGTAAAATATTGTGGTAATGTTGTATACCGTGAATAATTTTAAGTAGAATCGTTTAGATTATTTGATACTTGATAGCACCAATATGATATGCGTCGCGAGGGTTTCCGGTGGTATGAGGGCGAGGGTGCATACATACATCGTCACCTTATTGTATTATGTATATAGCATTATACATTAATGTAATATCAACCTAGATGCAGATATGCCTACATACAAGGCTCTTTTTGGAAAAGTAAACAAGGATGGGTAGATATATTTATTGATTAAGGAAACAAATGCACCTGTTCATCTCAGGGGATTTGAAAATCAAAATACAATTTAATTTTAACCGTGTTGATATTTTAAAATCATGTCGTTACGATTAAATCGTGGCGCTGAAATTAAAGTATACAGTATCATCCCACTTATAAATTACTAGTCGACTGAACTTTAATCTAACTAGCAACTCATCGATGCATGTATGGAGTCTCTTAACAAGATAAAATCACTTATAATGTTATACGCATTAGTAGTTTTTGAGCTTATCGCGTTAAAACTTTGCCACCCTTTTTTACCTCCTTAAGTTTTGAATTTCGCAAAATCCCGTCTTAGTGAGCACCTACGTTCTAAAAGGAACCCCCATACAAAATTTGAAGTAGATTAGACCAAGGGATCACGTTGTCCCATACAAACTTTGCCCCCCCTTGTCACCCTGTAAGGGGTAGAATTTCGGAAAATCCTTTCTTATCGGATACCTACGTCATACAAAGAACACACCCTCCAAGTTTCAGGTCTCTTCGATCAACGGTTTGAACTGTGCGTTGATCTGTCAGTCAGTCATTCAGGACAAAGCATTTTATATGTATAGATTTTAAACTGTTTAAACTTATTATTACCAAAAAATCAGTACCAGCAAACATATCTCATAGTTTCCAGGTTCTTTACATTGCTTATTAGTATTATACATGTATATTTCTAATTATATTACATTGCAAAAAAACGTGTGCAAATAGAATGTGGAAAGCCCGGCAGCATAATATTTTTTCACAAACATTACGCACATAAGTTATAGATGCGTGCGATAAGGGAACGACAGTTTAGATTTATGTGTCGCAAGTTCCTATGAAAAGGGAAACCATTTATACAGAGGTTATATTACGGGAAACTCTTGATATTTACTAGGAGTTCACGTTTTATCACCTTAACAAAATCTCTAAATTGCACGGAAATAAAATTTGAATGTGTGTAATGTGTAGAAATGAGAATGGAATAATTGTACGAAATATTTAGTTGAACGATCGTATCTCAAGTATTTTCTATTTTACAAGTTCTGTGGAGTCATATTCGGTAGATTTTAACATCAAAGTCCACTGACTTTTATTTAAATTTACTATAAAAACTATTGTACTATGCTATAAAATTTAAACATAAGTGTTTTAAAAAAAATTGAGTGTCTAATACGCATTACAAAAACGGGCAGATATTGTTTAATGCTCGAAAGTTGAATATCAATAAAATGATGAACATGACTCTTTACTCATGTTCATTATTACTTTATGTTACACGTTTGTGACTAGTACTATTTTTAATTGAAGATAAAGTCCATTATTAGTAAATTAACTGAAAGATGGCGATAGTCACAAAACGAAAACTTCAATAAAAATTACGCTGTGAGAAAAATAAAAGAGCAAATATACTAAAGCTTCTTAGATAATTAGACTTCTAGAAAGTTTTTTAATTATTTGAGTAAAAAGTATTAATGCTTTGTTCCCAAGTTCAAAGTGATTTCGACTCTTAAATATTAACTCATTGGTCCGTCGTGATTATCTTTATTATATTATGGAAAGAATTTAGATAAAAGCAAAATTAACTAAATAGCTAAAATGTTTCTACAAGTCTCAGTATAAAATAATAACTTACATTATCTGAATATTATTGTGCAAGCAGCAGACTATGACAGCTAAATCAAATGCATTTTTGTAATAAGCTTTGCAGTCTTGAACCTGTAATCTAGCTAAACTTCTCGGCATCAAGAGCGAATAAATAATTCTGTTTCGCGGAACACCCGTGTGATTCTGTATTAAATTTTCAGCTATCACGTTATTTACATTACAATTTATGTGCCGATGGCTTTGATGTAACTCTTTGAAGTTATTTCTCCGCTCTCGGTGGCCTTTCATAGATTACCTTTCGCAAAAGTTCGCCGATCATTCCGTCCCAACCGCCAACTACTTTCGGATTCTCGTTGCCATATTTGCCGTCTTTGACCAGCCGTAACTCGTCTGTCAACGCAATGATTTATTGCAGAACATTTTGTTTTCTTATATAAACCAGTATTTATTAGAGAATTAGATTTATCTTAGCGGTGATTATTAAGTTATAAATATTATTAGATATAAGTACAAAAGAGTAAGGTGAAAACAAAATTGATTCAAACTGGAATTTTAATATTAATATAAGAAACTTACGAATTCAAAGCATCTCTTTGGTCACCAAAATCAACCCCAGTACGAATTTTATTAACAAAGCTTGGTTAACTCTAGTTTCCACTTAGAATAGTAACTTATAGCAAGTTCACTGCATAATGCTAGTAAAACTATTGCTCTATTTAGAGCTAAATTCTATGTTTTCCGAAGTAATGGAAGTTAGAGAAAGGTTTCAATATTCTTATATGAGAAATCAGAAATACTTGGGGTGTTTTCCTATTATGTAAATGTCGTATTCAAATACCCTGCCGAATGTCTCTTTGAATATACTCGTGATAACAGTAGCTACGATTAGATTACAACTAATATCATCTGATTGGACATTGAATTTCGAGTAGGTCGCACTTTGATATTCGATTTTCACACAACATGAGAGACTTACATTTAATTTCCAATTTATCTGATAACATTTTGGTGAGATCCGCACAGAAGCCCCTGAATGGGTCGTTAGGCGCAAATTCTGGGTTGTCTGGGTTGTTGCGCGTAATGTACGGCGTCTCCTCTATGGTGGTCACTATGTAGGTTTTGTTCCGATTGTAGGGGCCGTGGACAGTCAGCGGCGCAAGCTTCGGACGCACCGGGATAAAGCCTCGGTTGTCGTACCATGTTCCGATCTGGTGGAGAAACATAGTGCTGATGAGATATGTCAAAGAATATAATAATATTTTTGTTTGAAGTTTATTTGAAAATATATCAAATTTACTAGCTTTTGCCCGCGGTTCCGTCCGCGTGAATGAGTTTTCCCGGGATAAAATTCCCGCTTTATATTTTCTCGGGATAAAAAGTAGCTTACGTGTTAATCCATGGTATAATCTACCCGTGTGCCAAATTTCATCGAAATCCGTTTAGCAGTTTTTGCGTGAAAAGTTATTAAATGACTAATATCACTATTAAAAAATAGGGGAAGATGGAAGAAGGTAGAAAATGTAGGGTTGTAAGTATTTTTTAATGCCACATCATAAAAAAGAAAAAAAACTGTACAAAAAAAAAATTGTGGGATGAAAAATAGATAACAACCTATTCTCAGACCTACCAAGCGTGAATATAAAATTTCATCAAAATCGGTTCAGCTGTTTCAGAGGAGTATGGGAACAAACACTGTGACACGAAATTATTATATTATATATAGATTATCTCAATACTCCAAACACTCTAAAGATGATTGATTTTAATAGTAAGGATATATACCGCACATACATCCGGCGTATAATCCCGCGGGATAAAGTACTGAACTGACTGCGGTGATCGCATTAAGTTTGTGTTAATGCATAATCGAGATGTAGAATCCTGTTATTACTGCTATTAAGTACAAATACTGGTTATTTAGGACGAACCGACTTTCGGTGGAGGTAATTATCATTAAAATATAAATTAATAACTGTACATGTACCTAAATCTTTATTATTATGTTTTGAAATTAATTAACCCAGCGCGATCATTCCCATTGTAAGCAAAATTGAAAAACAGACAATTATATCAGATTAATCTCTTGTCTTTTGTTCATTGAATTTTAGTGCAACTTTTCCTTGGAAGTCGTTAAGGCTTTCATTTAAAGAAATATTATCACAATAGATTCCCTCTGTGTGTGCAAAAATAATCATAGTAAATACAAATCGGCCAAGAAAGTTATAAAAAAACTGAATATATAGGACATTTGAAATCTTGAATTTGTTCAGCTACTTATGTGGTTGTACAGCCAGCCACATAAGTAGCTGAACAAATTCAAAATTTCAAATCGCTTTTAAACTTTTGCGTCTGAATCAACAATCGTTTTTTCTTCATTACAATAAACTTGACGGGGTTGACTTTATTTGAGATAAAGAAAGATGAATATTTTGACTGGAGTTAACGTGTAGAAGCGTTTTAAATTTTTTCATTTGTTCAGCTACTTTTGTGGCTGACTGTACCTAAAAAGAGTTCTTAGTTCTTACCTTCACCATGTCGCCATCAACGGTCATTTCCATGACTTGCAGCGAGAAATTTTTGCGGTGTCCTGCCTCATTGAATCTGATGACGCCTGATAATCCTTCTAACTCCGTCTGAAGCAAAATAGCCGCTTTTTGTGTTTCGATTTAATAGCACGCTTGTTATTTGTTCAATCGCTCAGCATTTTTTTTAATATACTATGCATTTAACAAGCAAATAACAAAAAGTATTACATTTTACTAAAAATACTAACTTAATATTCGATAAACATGCTCGTCTTTATTTTTCTTATAATATTATAACAGATTTTTCCATTTAAAAACAACAACCAATTAACAAGAACAAAAAGACTTGTCGGTCGCAATTTCTTTGCCAGCGTACAAAGATCCCCCTTTACGTTGCGTTTGAAGGAGCCAATGTTATTAGAAGGGAACGTGTAAGCCGGAATATCGTTCTACAGTTTAATGGTGCGACAAAACGCCCCGAATCCTATTTACCTATCATACATATTCTTACTTCAACACATTATTGACTAAAACAATAAAAAATGTGGGAAAATGTATACACCTTGGGTTTAATCGAGTTACACAATCACATAAAGTTGTACGATAACACGAAACCGTACTAAGCGAAATATCACCTACTGTTATTTCAATTGTGAAAAGGCTCTCATATTTTTCGGCGGCGAATCCTGGCAGTTAACAAGTGAGAGGGTTAATTACCCGTCAACCGACGAAGGCTAATTAATCGGCTGAGCCCAATGTCCCTCCGCCGATAAAAGACGGGCCCGTATCCAACACCTGTGTACTTGTAATTCGGCTCAATTTAAATTTGTCGTCGACATTATTACACGCCGGAGGTGGCACAATGAAACTCATATTCATTAGATATATGTAAAAGTTAAAGGGCAGATGGGGCAAAAAGGTTCTCGAGTAGAGGCCACGTACTGGCAAGCGCAGGGTCGGCCGTCCACCTGCAAGGTGGACAGACGACTTGATAAAGGTCGCAGGAACACGCTGAATGTAGGCTGCTTTTGACAGATCCGTCTGGAAATCTTTAGGGGAGGCCTATGTTCAGCAGTGGACGTCGTGTGGCTGATGATGGTGATGATGATGAAAAGTTAAAGGAACATGGCACAAATTGACCACGTGTACTCGTGTAGTAGCGTTGTGTCCCCACTGCTCTGAGTTATATGAAACTATGCTAGTGCTCAGATGCTAAAGCGCTACTCGAGATGTCTGTTAGCAATTTATATCTTCAAGGGAGGAGTAGAAGCGCCGCTCTTCACTCAAGCGTTTCACTTTGATCGTTCTATCCTATATTGTAACAATATGAAGCTTTTGTACCATTTCGAAATATATGGAGAACCTACGAATAAGACCTAAATAGTTTTAAAACATAATTTGGGTTGAAGAATAAAACTAGCTTAAGCTGAAATCACAAATTGAACGGGGCACCCATAAAGCTATGCGATAATTGGTTTTACGATTTACCGCACATAATAAATACGCTGTGAGGGTTCTTGTTAATTAATATAGTATTACACGTATAATTCGGTTAGGGGAATGCTTCACGCGGAATCAGAAGGTACTTGTAAGTCACTCCATTAGCGCGCAGAATACGATACTACACGCAAACACAACATAAGTAAATAACACCAAAATTTACCTTACGCCGCTCCATATCATTATGACATTTCCCATTCACCGTGACGTCATCTACTCACGGCATCGAACGAGCATGAATAACGAAGCATTCGCTCGCAGCCGTAATTGAATGTATGAATTGGCATCAATCATTCGCATGGGTAATAGGGAATTTAAAATGACTCCAGAGAATAGAGGTTTGTTAGAAGTTAAAATTATAAGCCATATTTTCACAGCTGCTTCGTATGTACGCAGCGATACAATGAACGTGAGACCAGAGACCGACCTAGCGTATAATTATGACTCGGGCTTGAAGCGCTAAAGTAGCGGAGTTACATAATATTGTGCTAGTGAGTCTCTGCTCTGAGGTCATTAAGGCGGTCTCTAGCTTTAAGTACCTTTTTAATCATCCTGGATATCTTGTCGCCGTGTTCATAAGGCATGATTTTGCCTTTAGGGTTGCAGTCTATTGCGCTCGCATTGGCATTCGCATTTCGCCTTGCTTGGGTGCCTCGTAGGATGTCCGGCTTCTTTCGAAGTAGGCGCAAGATAGAATCAACCAAGACAAGCCCTGCGTCGTACATCATAGCGGCTTGAGCCTGTTGGTTTAAACAGAATATCAAACTACTGTCCGACAAAAGTCCATTATAATTATCTTAATTTAATCCTTCAGAGAGCCGCAGAGGTGCAGGGTGCAGATTAGCTTGTTATTATCCTCTGATTCTCTGAATCCTAAGAGAAACAGTATCTATAAATGTATTCAATATAAAATAAGCATTAACTTAATAAAACATTAACCATTTTCGGTTTTGCAATGTCTTAATGCTAAAGTAAAATTTGTAATACAGGTTCACTCCGCGTCTCTAATGTCTATGTCTACAAGCCATTTTTAGAAGGAATTTGTAGATCGCCCACGGAATCTATAATTAGATATTAATAATGATTTGGATACGTGCTTCACTGGAAAATTGTCTAGTTAGAGTCTACTTGATATTGGCATCACGTAAATATGTAATGACGAGCTGGGCGCCTCGCTCCTCGTCCTCCATCCTGGATGCACTGATGAATCTTAAAAGAAACTTCTTAATCTCATTTACATTCCCTCTGTGCATGATGGCTTAGTTCGGTTCGTGTATTTTCGTTCCACAACGAACTAATCGAATAGAAATTGATAATTTTATTTTTATTCTCTGAGTAGAATTTCTTTTGCAATTCTAGTTTTTCGTTGAACTAAATTAACATATTTCTCTAACCAGGGTTTTTAAATAAAGTTTTCAAATAGACTCATTAAACATGTAATGTGAATCATTAGGCAAATAACAAGCAATTTTACAAGCAAGGAAAAAGGTTGATCGGATGTTAGTGTGTTGTCGAGGGGTTCATCTTAAAGTTATAATATTATCAAATTAATTGTTTAATTTAATTTTCTGCTTATGTCCAAGGATTGATAGGCGAAGCCTTCCAGGAGTTGTAGTGTGTAATAAACTGAGTATTTTCCATTTAAGTTATAGTATAGCTACGTATCCAAAACTAAAACAAATGCCATACTTAACTATAGTTGAGAAATTCTAAACGTCTTACCGAAATAGAATCTTTCTTCCAATTCACAATGAAATCCCTTACAAGTTTTCGCGAGAAATCCAGAACTCGAAATCCAGTTATGTTAATGGCGCCGAATTCGGTGACCTCTTTCTCCCAACGATCGTCCATCACCTGGATCAACACATACATTTTCACCGTCTAAGCACTGTGCAAATATTGTTACACAAAATTTTGGTCGAACCAAAAAATCCAATTTTCAATGGTAGCCACGCCTTGCGGAATTTGCTCGGTCTCAATTTTTGCCAAGTTGATAGATGTAATAAGATAATTGGACAAATAATTCGATTGTTGGCTTTTCATAATCAAAGGAGATTGACTTTGAAGATAAATGTTACATTATACTACTTCACCATGTTCGTGTTAGCTTAATATAAAGTATTTTCTGCTAACTCGAACATGGTTTTAGAAAGCTTAATAAACTGTATACACTTAATGCTTAATGCGATAGTTAAAGGTTCACTTAGTAAGGTCGTGCTACATTGAAACTAAGTAGTGCAGTTATGCACAGTGAACTTTAAGGTCTTTTGAAATTCCAACAATTAACCGTCCTAACAAGGAGCCGAGGGATTACTTACCAGGCCGCTTAAGAAGTAATGGTAGTTTCTGCGGCCAAGTTGTACATCTCGCACGTGCAATATTAGCGCTTCTTTCGCCAGCTGTGTTTTCGAGTCCAGTACTACGTATTTGTTGCTCCAGCGATCCATGCGCTCGATGGCTGCGAGGAACGCGACCACATCAGTTGCATTGGTGACTCGCTTTACATTAGAAATGCGGAACGTGGCGTTACCCGGCTGGAGGCTCTGGTACAAATGTTGCAGCCGAAGTAAACCTAAAATACGAACGAATCAAATCAATTGATCCGCCAGTGTTGTTTTACTAACATTTCTTGAGTACCTATATTAAAACAAGTCTGCTTTTACTGCCCTCGTTGACTGGAACCAAATATATAGTGTTAGAAACAGAAGTGATTTTGATTTAAATAAAAACGATCTATTTTACTGATTTTACAGAAATACTTTTACAAAGATATCAGCAACTAACCGACCAGCATGGAAGTCGATGATCAACTTACTCAACTGCCACTAAGACTACGACTGCGACCGACTGCGAGACTGAGCGCGAATAAGAGTGCGACATCGATACGGCACTCTTTTTATACACCCAACTGTCACTTCCACTATTAGTTTGACATCTTGACTGGTTTTCATAACTGGTCAGTTAGCTACGAATACCCTCACAAAACTTTTATCCTAACAATAGAATCATGTAGTCTGCACTATAGCGCAAGTGAAGTAATTTACTAGTATTTTAGCGTAAATAATGTATGTAAGGACGTTGTATTTAGTCCTCAGAACTTTGTAAGTGGTTGGTAAATGTTCTGTAAATATCTTTTATTATGTACGAGGATTAAAAATATGTGTCTATGAGTGTTTTTTTTTTCAAATGTAATCAATAATTCACTGGTTGCTCCTATGCCTAGCCCTTCAGGAGTAACAGGTGTGTGTGTGTGTGTGTGTGTGTGTGTGTGTGTGTGTGTGTGTGTGTGTGTGTGTGTGTGTGTGTGTGTGTGTGTGTGTGTGTGTGTGTGTGTGTGTGTGTGTGTGTGTGTGTGTGTGTGTGTGTGTGTGTGTGTGTGTGTGTGTGTGTGTGTGTGTGTGTGTGTGTGTGTGTGTGTGTGTGTGTGTGTGTGTGTGTGTGTGTGTGTGTGTGTGTGTGTGTGTGTGTGTGTGTGTGTGTGTGTGTGTGTGTGTGTGTGTGTGTGTGACATGTATGTGTATAATCAATAATCTTTGTATTAAAAGTTCAGAATTATAATGATTTCATAATTATTTAACAACTAGCTGTGTCCACAACTTCGTCTGCATAACGTAGATTTAGATCTTTTTCAGCTCGGTACGCCTCCGCGTAACACAGAAACTAAACTAAGAAAAAATTGATTCCGTGTTTCGATTTGGGTGAACTTAACCCTATAACTATGTTACACCAAGTAAAACTTCCAATTATATTAATTAGATTTGGAGTCAAATGAGTGGCATTGGCGATTGATTGATTGATATGTTAGAATGTGTTGCTGAGGGAGTTTCTTGTGCCGATTCTTCTTCACAGCGATCACACAATCCGAAGCGGAGATGGATGCATGACAAGTAAAAAGAGGATTGAAAAAAAAACGTATTAAAAATATATTATGAGTAATAAATAAAAAAAACTATTAAAAAGGAATTTGATGTGATACGGCAACGAATATTTGAGCGAGAAGGGATTTTTTATAAATCAATGACAAGCAGTTAAAAATTTCAAACCAATGTTTTTTACGAGCTATTTTCTCTACTAATCGTGATCTACTTGTACCTCGCGTGTATCACTTAGTTATTGCAAAAATCGTTAATGAATTGACTACAGACATGGTATTACTGTGTATTTATGTATAAATAATTTCATAAATTGTAAAAGACAACAATAATTAATAACCTGCATAACTTCGATGGTGTGACAGAGAAAAAAATATGGAAGCTGAATTGTTTTAATATATAAATGTAGTGTGAAACACATTGAACTACGAAAGGAAATTATAACATTTTGTTTAGTGAACTACGACTATATCAGAAATAATAGTTTTATGGGACGTACTACATACTGACTGAATCGGCGATGTTATTTAGTTATACAACACATTCTCACTAAAAACTGGTTTGGATGGTAACATTATTGAGTTGTATTAAAACATGGTTGCTTTTTGAGATTCGCTGAAGGCTTTGTATAATAATTTCATTTATTTTCTATGTAATATCATAGATAATTATAATCGAACATCAAACCACCTAATCGAAACAATAGACACATAGATGCTTCTTGATGTTAAATTATTGTCTGTTTTGCTAGTCTTTAAATTGGATTTAAAGATAGGTACTGAACTACTTTTGTCACAATAAATTTTAATAAAATAAATTAATGATAGTTTTTATGAAACAAGTTTTAAAGGTGGGTATACAATTTCGATTTCCGTTCAGTTTCAAAAGTAGAGACGAATCAAAATCTATAGCATATTTTTCCTGTAATTCTGACGTTACCTTAGGTTTAGGTTAGGTTTTAGGTAAGAGACTACTGCCTCTGGAACATTACTGACAAAAACAAATTTTGTTTCCCCCACAACTAATTATGAGGGAAATATTGTTATCCTCGAAAAACTAAAGCACCTAGTGGGTAATTCAGCACACATGGAAGCATGATAGAACCGCCGTCCGCTAGCGAGCGCAATGACTATATCCATTCAGGCACGTTACGGCAAGAGGCTCCATTCCCGCGCAGATGGCTGTGTTGTTAGCACATGCAGTTTCGCAACGCAGTTACGACGGCACCTAAATAAGTGCGTCGTAATTTTTGAAAGTTAACATCGTGGATGAATTTTCTGAGGTATTGTTAAAGGACATGTTTTTTGACGTTTAGAAACTAGATCTAAAAAACAAGGCTGGATCAGTGGGGTTACTCCTGACACGTTCGAATCGTAAATCAAATCGAGTTTGATTCGGTTTCAAGCGTTTTGGTACTCCCGAAATCTACAGCAATTTGTTATTTTGAGTGTATATAGACCACCATGTGCATCCCACATTGAGTTTTTGAGCATACTTGAAGACATTTTGCATAAAATCTGTAATGCAAATAAAATAATTATTGTATGTGGAGATTTTAATATTAACTTATTGGAAGAGTCGCAGCTAAAGGTTAATTTTATTAATCTTTTTCAATCCTATAACTTGTATAATGTATTCCTTGAGCCGACTAGGATTACTGCAACTAGTGCTACATGTATTGATAATATTTTTACTAACCATACAATAAAATACAAGGCAGTAATAAATTTAATAGATTCTGACCATTGTGGCCAATTAATATCATTTACTAGTAATAAAAACAAGGTTCAAGGAAAACATATTCAATTTGTTCCTTGTAATATAAGCCGCATGAACCGTTTTAAGAGAAACATGATAATATGTCTACCTGGGTTGCCCTTACAAAATGATCCAGACAAATTATATACTTCCCTTTTTGATTTGATAAAGTGTGAATTTGAAAAAATCTTCACTAGTAAGAAATTAGTAATTAATAATAGACTTGTTTTTAACGAATGGGCAACCGCTGGTATTATTAAGAGTAGAAATAAACTATATAGTTTATATTCGGAAAGAGCTTACAACCAACGGCCCTCTTTCAAAGAACATGTAAAAAAATATTCTAAGATTTTTAAAAGAGCCTGTTCCGCTGCCAAGTCATTATATATAAGAAATAAAATTAAATCAGCTACAAATAAGATTCAGACCACCTGGAACATTATAAATACAGAATCAGGTAGGCAAAAGGCACGCAACCAGGAATTTAATCTTAATATTAATTCTGAACATGTAACAGCAGACCTGGAAGTAGCAACTGCTTTTGAAAATTTTTTCACTGACGTAGCGTTACATACTACCCAACATCTTCAGTCTTCTTCCATGTCAGCTGAGTTGCTGCTTAAAGGTAATGTGCCTCAATGCGACATACTTTTTCATTTTACACCTATCAATGCGCAAGATATATTAAAGACATTTAAATGTATTAACCAGAAAAAGACCGCTGATCTATGGGGAATTTCAGTTAAAAACGTATCGTCTATTATTGAAGTAATTGCACCCCACCTAGCTGCGGTTTTTAATGGTTGCGTCGCAACAGGTGTATTTCCTGACTTGATGAAACAAAGCAGGGTTATACCGCTCTTCAAGGCTGGTGATATGGCGGATCCTTCGAACTTCCGACCTGTCTCGGTATTACCCACATTGAGTAAGTTATTCGAAAAAATTATTCTTAATCAGCTATTGAGACATTTTGACAACAATAACTTACTTCACAGGAAGCAGTTTGGATTTACGAGGGGTCGGTCCACCATTGATGCTGGGGTTGATCTCTTGAAAAATATATTTGAGGCCTGGGAGGAGTCGCATGATGCTCTTGGCGTCTTCTGCGACTTGTCTAAGGCATTTGACTGTGTAAATCATGACACTCTAGTCAGGAAATTACACCATTATGGCGTGCGAAACACGGCTCTCAATCTTCTGAGATCTTATTTGAATAATAGAATTCAGAGGGTTGATATTAATGGAAAAATCTCAACAGGAGCTGCGGTTACCATGGGAGTTCCGCAGGGTTCAATTCTGGGACCATTTCTATTTCTTGTATATATAAATGACTTACCTTACTACGTAAGGGATAATCACGAGATTGTATTGTTCGCCGATGATACATCATTAATATTTAAAATCAAAAGAAAGTTACTAAATTATGACGACGTGAACGATGCTCTCCGTAAAGTTGTGCATTGGTTTAATTTAAACAACTTATTATTAAATGCTAAAAAAACTAAATGCATTAAATTTACTATGCCCAATGTAAAAATAGTAAAAACCAATGTACAAATAAATGGTGAAGAGTTGGATCCTGTTGCGTCTACTACCTTTTTGGGCATCACACTAGACGCGAAACTCCAGTGGGGACCGCATATAGCAAAGTTAGCAGGTAGACTAAGTTCAGCGGCTTATGCAGTCAGAAAAATAAGGCGTCTGACTGATGTAGAAACGGCAAGAATTGTTTATTTCAGTTATTTTCATAGCATTTTGTCGTATGGGATTCTTCTTTGGGGAAATGCAGCAGATATTAATTCAGTATTTGTGTTACAAAAGAGAGCTATTAGAGCTATTTATTGTCTTGGACCCCGTGTTTCTCTTAGAGAAAAGTTTAAAGAGATAAACATTCTTACCGTAATATCGCAATACATTTATGAAAATCTATTGTATATGAGGAAAAATATCGCACATTTTGATCAAATATGCGATATTCATAATATAAATACTAGGAATAAATATAAATATGTGATACATGCTACTCGTCTCCATAAAATTAGTAATACTTTTGTTGGTCAATGTGTACGCTTCTTCAATAAACTTCCTAAGCATATTGTAAAACTACCAATAAAAAAATTTAAAATCACTATAAAAGACCGCCTCTGTAAAAAAGCTTACTATCGTATTTGCGATTATCTGGAGGATACAAATGCTTGGGATTAAGTTGCTCGGATTCACTCATGTTTTATAATTTGATTGTTTATATGTTATATATTGTTTTGTTTTTTTTTTGACATAAGTAATAATTGAATTTATATTGTTACTTGCAATTTGTAAAATATATATATAAAAAATATAACATTAAAAGACCTACGCTGAGTTTCTTGGTGCTTCTTCTCAGGTCAGTGGGCTTTTCCGAAGCACTGGTAGAATCCTTTAGATGATAAAATATTGTAAAAAAATGACGTGTAAAAGTGCCCTTAGGGGCCTAATTACTGAATAAACGATTTGAATTTGAATTTGAATTGAATACACTAGCACACGATCGAGCCGTGCCTCAAATTGGAACTTACTTGGATCAAAAAAATCCGTTAGGATCGAGAAATGCTTACTCTCCACTCGTTCGTACGATCGTGAATCGAGTTGTCAATTCGACTTTATCTGTCAAATTCTACGATTGCTAAATAGGTGCCGTGTACGGTTCAATTGAAGTTGTTTTGTGTTTTGGTGAGAATTTTTAAAAATATCTGTGCAATTATGACTAGTCTTCAATCATTTTTTAATGTTTTTAAAGAAGCTAACCGTATAGACAATCGAAGAAGAAGAAATTTGCTTAGGATGGGCCGTTTTACTAATCGGGCATATGGATTTCGATGAGTTTCGAAGTTTGCATAACTGCCCATCCCTTATTATTATTGCTGAAGACATGGAGACAGGCATTGCAGACAATGTTATATATGCCTCATCATCATCTCGAAATAATGAGCTACGACGTAGGCAAAATGCACGGCAACGTCTTGTTCAAAGTCCGTGGAGGAGTAGGTACAATAGGCGAAGCTGACTTATTGTTTGATTTTTTTTAATTTAGTTGTTTCTTAGTTTATTATAAAATAATAATATACATGTTAAGACAAAAATCTACTTTTTCCTTTTATCTCATTAAGCCCTGTTACATATTTTTTATGAAATGCAGTCTAATCTCGACCACTAGGTGAAGTCTAGTTCTTATCATATCATAACCATTATAATCATTCTGATTTACAAATCATATTATGTTCAAACTTTATTTAAATGCTGATACTGAAAAGAATATTTTTTTTTTGTTTTTGTTTTCACTTATAATAAAACCATTTTTGAGTCTAGAACTTGCCTGTAACTTTTTTTTGGAAACTGATATCAATTTATTTTTATCTTTACACACACACACATACTCACGCCTTTTATCTCCGAAGTGGTAGGCAGAGGCGCTACTACTAATGCACCCACTTTTCATCGTACGTATTCCGTCACATGATGTGACAGGGGGCGAGCCTATCGCCATATTGGGCACAAATTCCAGACTCCAGGCTATACAAACAATATCAACACCATCCAGCACTTTGAGTTACAAAGTACTGTGCGGTATTCCACTGCACTCGTCACCCTGAGACATAAGATGTTAAGTCTCATTATGTCCAGTAGTTACACTGGCTACAATGTCCTTCAAACCGAAACACAACAGTGCATGCGCACTGCTGCTTGGCGCTAGAAATAGACATTGCGGTGGTACCCACCCAGACGGGCTCTTACATATGAGAGACCAGTAAATTATTACTTTACTTATTTTAACCATATAAAAATTAAAATAATTCGATATTAGTTTCCAAAAAAAAATTTTTTCTAAGCTGAAAATGGTTTTGTTATAAGTGAAAACAATAAATAATCCAATTAATGCCAGTTTTGACCTCAAACTCCTGTTACAAGATTCTAAATCTTAACCAAAAACTGTATTTTGAGTTTCCCGCTACGACTTATATAGTTTTGACGTGACGCTGACAATGTCAGATATTTTGATAGTTCATAGCATAGACTAAATAGATTTGGGCAACTCAATTTATCTTTGGTTGCTGAATTATTACAAAAAACTCAATAAACA
The DNA here is from genome assembly GCA_947568825.1 of Sphinx pinastri. Taxonomy (NCBI): domain Eukaryota; kingdom Metazoa; phylum Arthropoda; class Insecta; order Lepidoptera; family Sphingidae; genus Sphinx; species Sphinx pinastri. The sequence goes on along the minus strand of OX387614.1, from coordinate 18,182,070 downwards.
ACGTAATAATTGCTTATATTTATATAAATATGTATGTAACAACAACTGGAGCATCGTTTTATAAGTAAAATAAATTAAATATAAATTATTGTATTGAAATTCTCCATAGAACATAGCCACATAAATATGACGTGATCTACAGGATACAGCTATAATCTGTGAACAAATACTCGATCGACGAGTTAATAACGGCCGTTTTTGATCAGCTAGTCGATCGACGTCGGGAGTGCGCATTTCAAGTTCGAATCGAGATCGAATCGAGTTCGAATCCAGAAACAATCGAATAATCGAATCAGTTTCAGGAGTTACCCCACAGATTGACAATATTAATAACTTGACACTAAAAAGTAGGAATTTTAGACGCATGTTTGGAGAATGCGACTCTCAAGCTTTGAGATATGAAATTTTATTTTTATGCTCTCAAGGAATGTCAAGTTCGCCAATTGTACTAATTCGTTCCGTGAATTTCTAAAAAGCGAGCCAATAGACATACTGAACGCATAGGTTATGTTTATCCGATTGAAAGATTCACAGGATTGCTTTACATTTATATCGACTACAGCAATTCAAGAGTTATGTAGAGGCATGTCTTTAAAATTCAAATATTATTTATGTACATTTCAGTATATTATTTATTCTTTGCTCTTAACAAGATTAATAGATTGCCAGATACATAATTGATGAATACAAAATAGAGAGAGATCTCGAAAAATAAAGTATTTTGTGCGATTTGAAATTTATAAAATAAATAAAATATTGCCAGTCTTCGGGAAATTACCAACGGACGTTTTATCATCTCTTTCTTCACCCCCAACGCAAAAAGAGACATAACTTTAACATGTGTTTCTGTTTATGTGGCATCGCTGGTTCTAAACTAATAGACCGATATTGATACGTTTTTTTTGTTTGAAAGCTGATTGACATTACTAGTGAAAAACAGAATACTATAGTAGGGACAAACTAATATGGCCGGTATGACGTGACACGGTTTTGAATTTTTTGGGTAGACGTTCTCACAGTTATCGCTTCGGGAAAAAATTTGAATTGTCATACCGGCCAGCTTAGTTTGTCCGAACTATAAAGAGCTACGCAGACTCTGTGATCTTCTTGCATCAGAAAAACGGCACAAAATACACGCTATTGAATATTTCGTTTTTATATTATATCAATGACGGGCGCATCAACTGAATAGACTGTTTTATTCAGCTTATTGTTTAAAATTTTTGTCTTTGCCATATTTCCAAAAGTGTCGCCCAGAACGTTTCCAAAATGATCATAAAGAGCAAGGTGTGTGTTTAAACTGAACACATTTTTTTGTTAGTTTAGTAGCGTCATTACTTTAAAATATTTAGTTTGGTACTGGATACATAATATGCGTAACTCTGTGTTTTTATTTTATGTTAGGTTACTGATAATCGTGTTTGATAGATCGGCATACTTACACTTGGCTAGTTTTTGTCGGGTGGCAAAAGTACAAAGCTACATAATATAATAATGTAATACTGATATATTATCATGCTTTTCAAAATGATTATGGTCCATATTATAAGTCTGTATTTCACTTCTACCTCTTAAGACGACATTTAACCGCTGATCACAGTTTGAGGAAATTTGTTGTGAGGATTGATTAAACCTTGAGGGTGGACAAGGGGTTCTTTACTCTCCGAAATCAACCCCTAAGGGAGATGAAAGTAAACCATTGAACTGATTTGGTAAAAGGTATGGAGATATCTTAAACTTAGAAAATGAGCTCGGGGTTTATCGATTAATATTTATGAGGGAATGATAGGATCGTCTTATTGTAAATCTATAAAGCGATTATGTGTGGAAGTAAATTTATGAATAGCCCCGAGCTGCTCATCGTATCTCACTAATATTATAAATTCAAAAGTTTGTAAAAATCTCTACATCACCCAAAGGTAGACTGGTAGATAATGACTAAGGCATTAAGTCCGCCTATGTACAGTCAGCAGCATAAATATCTGTACAAAACCAAAATTTCAAATCGCCTATATACGCATTAAGTTAAACTGAAATATTTTTTCTTCGTTTGAAGTAAAGTAAATATCTTTTATTTTATTTTTGTGAAGAGAAAAACAAGATTAGTAAGAACACAAAAGTATGTAGGCAATTTGAAATTTTGAATTTGTTCAGCTACTTATGCTGCTGACTGTACATGATTGTATATAAAGTTAAATAAATTAAATGTTTGGACGTTCGCATGTTTGTTAGAAGTAATCGCAAAAACAGGTGAACGGATTTAGATAAAATTTGGCACACAGATAGATCATGTCTTGGATTATATTTGTTAAATTATCGTAGCCTATGTGTTAACACATCATCATAATCAGTCACATGACGTCCACTGCTGAAAAAAGTTCTCCCCTAAAGATCTTCAGACGGACCTGTCAAAAGCGGCCTGCATCCAGCGTGTTCCTGCGACCTTTATCAACAATTTTATTGTGTTAACACACAGGCTACGATAATTTGCTTCCATAAGAAATAAATGGATTTTTAATCTCATTTTTAAGTAGACGGCACTGGCCTCGTATCGGTTGTGCCATGGACCGCAAGAAAAGATTATAATTACATATAGATATTTAAGAAGTCTGTTTAAAAGAAAATAAAAATTATACGCGTTGCTTTCGAACATATTAGCTTTATTCGATAGTTCGTAAGAAAATATAAGAAGTCATGAACAAAAGTATTAACATTTTTTTTTATATTTCATTCCTTCATAGTACCAATCTAGGTTGCGTCTTAAGATTCAAGACCAGGACTTCTCAGTCTAAAGCCGTTATAGGCAGCTAACCAATAAGGCTACAATAAAAATAATTACCTTACAATTTTTCACAAGTTTGGGATACTATTGGAGAATAATATATTGTCCAGTGCATCGGAACATGGTCTAATAGACCATTCAATACCAGTGGGTGTTTAATTTAATTAATTGTATTGACATTGGATTATAAATCGATGTTTGTTAATCTGGTTGTACGCATATATTCATGATTTTTGGTTAAATTGTACGTTTGGTTAATTTAATTGATTACACGGAAATTGGGTACAATAATGGTTCAATGCATTACATTATTTTGCGGTTATCTCCTAACTTTTTTGCTTACTTGAAATTACCTTGAAGTGGAGTTGTAGTTATATTATTGTTTTCAAAGTTAGATTGTGACGATTAGAGTGGTTGGTAATAGAGTGGTAAATTTATTACGGACCGGTCAAAAAGATTGACAATAGGTACCTGTTTATAGTGCTGTACCCCGAGAACGAATTTACGAACCATCGTATAGTAAACGTATTGGTTTCTTTTTAGTAAATTTTTGTATAGAAATTTGAACAGCGCCCCGGCGAGCGAATTTGGAACTAAAATACGGTAGCATGAACGTTCCGCGCGTGTAAACTACGAATAGTAAACGTGTAACCACAGTAACCTTTAAATGTATGGGAATTCACTACGGAATTGACAGTACGAGTCTGTTTTGTAGTATATAGTATTGTCAAATAAATACGTAAACGTTAACTTACTCGTCACGAATACGTTAAGAATACTGTACGGTAAGCGTACATTCTTGCTAGGGGTACTGAAGTGTCTGCTAGCTACACTGAGTACTGACAATTATTTTGAGACACAGTTTGGACACCTAGAGGTAATTTATGAAAATGTCGAACAAATGACTAACAATCACTCTCCGGCGACAAATGGCAATGTGAAAACCATATGTGTGGCCGGATTTGTTTGGAAGTTACCACAACTGCCCGTACTCTTCTCTGAGGTATATGTCCATACCATTTACTGTCATATTTAAAATGACTGGTATAGTTTGAATTCACGTTAAAAAAATTACAGGTTAATATTTGACTGCCTCGGTGGCGTAGTTTTATTATGGTACGAGTGCAATGCTGAGGTCTCGGGTTCGAACCCGGGTCGGGCAATGTGATGTTGGGATTTTCTATGCAGTATCAGCCCGGAGTCTAGAATTTGTGCCCAATATGGCGATAGGCTCGCCCCCTATCACATCATGGGATGGATTATGCACGACGAAAAGTGGGTGCACTGGTTGCGCCTCTGCCTACCCTTTCGGGGATGAAAGGCGTAAGTGTGTGCGTGTATTTCAAGAGGGTTTTTTTCCCAATTGATTTTTAATCAAGTTGAGTGGATTGAATGGAAATTAATATTGCTATTCATTGGTAAATACCAGCAGTTGACGCCGTTAAATCTGCGTATGTCAATAATCCACAGAGAAAACGATTTATCACACTTTTTACGTGATGTATTATTTTTAAAAGCGATATTATTTTAATTTTAATTTTTACAATATTTCTGTTTTGATTATTAAAATATTTATGTCAGTTACTTATCCTTCTGTGAAACTAAATAAGAAGACTAAGTATGTACCGAATTTAATTATGTTTAATGTGGATCGTTCACTCATTAATTCCCCAGTCAATCTCGATACACTTGTAAGTAGTGTCGATAAACAGAACAATTATAATTAGTGTACAACAAACACAAGGAACTTGCCTGTATCAAGCTGAATGTCTATTTGCGTAGTCGAACTTAGCTGATTCCAGTCAACAGATTGGATATAGATATGGAAAGACATCTGATTCAGGCGTCTCAGCCTAACAAAAAATATTCCGATGGAAATGTCAATGGAAGATGAAACACGCCATTCATCACTAACAGGATTCATTATGCAGCTCTCGATGTGGCACTTTTGTCATAATTTAAGTGTAATATCCGCAAAAAGATTGGAGCAGTGACGAAGACGTTCCGAGAAGAGGGTTGACGTGTGGGTAATGAACGCGTTATCATAGGATTTGTCGAGACCATGTCCCGGCAGGCCTACGCTACCCGACTCATTGCAATTTCATGCCGCGTTATACTCACCTCCCTTCTCTATTTTTCACCACCCTCAGGTCTGAATAGACCGTTTCGCACCTTATAAACTCGGGGATTGAATTCAATACTGCCGCGTGATATGAATGATATGTAAAGCCATATAAGTTGAGTGTTAGGAATGAACGGTGTTTTATATTATAAGTAACGTTCTAATTATTTATGTTGCTTACATAGAATGCACCGTGTATTATGTGTAGTTATTTTAGATAGATCGTATTGGTGATATTTATCAGTATAGTCAGCTGTAAAATATAATATATAGATACCCATTATATAATGAAAGCCTTGGCATAAAACTTTTGCGGGTTAACAGAAAGTAAAAAAAAAATAAACGGATAAGATAAATACGCAACTAGAGCTATATCTTCTGATTCCGGGCGGGTACACGTAGCGCTTGCTGGTTAAGCGACTCTACTCAGCTCCAAGTTAATTGACATAAAAATGAGAATCACAGTAATTCCATAAGCAAACTATTTAAAAACAAAGTTCAGGAATCAGCGTAGTTGCCAGCACCTCAAACAATTTAAACTAAAATGCCGCTTCAGATAGCATACTCTTCTCCAAGACGGATTAATTCAGACGAACGTAAAGTCTTTAGATGTTTGGAGTTAGACTGGACTCGGGATGTGCGCGTTTGTCGTGAAGTGCACTAACTTTTCAAACGTCTTTTTGCAGCATCTGCCGAATTCGAATCGTAAAGTTTTTCTTTATCTCTGCGAGTCCAGTCCGGTAACGACGGCAGCTTATCTATTCCCGGGACTGAATTTAAGTTTTAACACACCGTCTGAGGTATTTAAAAATGTTTAACTATTTGGTTTTATAGACCGACAACTAATGAGTAATGGGCGGCCATCTTTTCAACATATTTAATTCAATAAAGGGGAAACTTGGTATTTATTTTATTATAGTTCCTCAAGCAGTCACGATAACTGTTCAACTACTTTAAGTAGTTAATATAACGATACCAAGAGTCTACATTTATTACCATTGTAAGTTACAGAACTAATTTGTGTTTTATTAAGTCGTGTGGACTGTTATTAGATGTAAAACCAATGATCTTCAAGTAAACTTCAAGAGCTACTTGGTTATGTTAGAACAGTCACGTGTGGTCTGTAAAGCACTGTTTACAATGGGCTAGAAAAATATTACAATAATTATTTGAAATATTTGAAGGAGACGCGCCCCATCTACTGGTTTGAAATCGAAGACCTGATGTTATGGCGCACGTGGTGTAGACTGTGTTATATTAACATTTTTCATCGCATTCAATCTGTTATAAATGATATTACCTATTTTTGGGCAGAATTTCAAAACACTTACTGACAACACCAATACAAACCCAAATTTTTTTTTACTTTATGTTCGCTTAGTATATACGTATATTTGGAGTCGGTGTTTAATTTAAATTTAACATTGTTTTCGTATATTCGTTCGTGTATTTCCTTAGCTTAGCTTAGCATTTGCGGGTCATCTGCTGTAAGTTATTGAAGAGTACCATTGTCTATCTCCGAAGATCTACATCAGATCTTAATAAATTATATACTAAAACCTTCCCTGAAAAATATACAATTGAATAACGAAAACCCCATCCAAATCGGATCAGTAGTTTTTGAGAAACTCGCGGCCATACAAACATACGTACATACATACATACATACATATGGGTCGAATACAGAACCACCTTTTTTTAAAGTCGGTTCAAAATAACTCAAGCACGTGAAAATTACTCTTGTTTAGAAAATTAAAAATTCTTACCGGTACGTGCTTCGATAAACTGTTTCCGAGGTAGTAAATAAAAAAACGAAGCGACAAATTGTTTTGGATTGTTACCCTAATTTAAGTAAAAAAAAACTTAGCAAGAAATCCGCTACTTTTTGTAAAGAAAATTATCTACAGCGAAGACAGCAAGGATGTTGGGCCCAGACGGAATTCCGGCGTTGTCGCTCGTTGGACGTGATTCCTCTCCAGACATGATTACGTCTTTTCTTATATTGTGTGAGATGAATGGAGCATCTGAAGCTGGCCAAGAAGTCAATTGCTCGCTGTTCGTGACTTAGGGTGAAAGCTGTGACGTCGATCTCGCCTTTACGTAAACCTACTCAAATGTAATAATGTAGGATCTGGGCAGGCATCTGTTCGAAGATTATATATGATTGACCTGTGCGATATTTTTTGCGTAATTTTCATTTTCGCTGAGTTGACAGTTCAATTCTACAGATATTTTTTATTTAAATACCGCTGTGTTACAGTGTTATTTTAACACTGTAAACCCGAATCATGATGTTGAATCAGACGAAACCGAAACCGATAAATCCATAAGACGTTGTTTACACTGCTTAATTGTACTAATATTCCATTTCCGTTTGGTCTAAACCATATTCATAGTCTTTACGTTTAAGATTAGTTACTTTATTGAATATAAATTAAATTACTGGACAAGTAGCGTTAATTTGTTAGAACACTTGAGCTTAAAAATGTATGGCGAGAGTTTTATTTTGTGGGATATTCAGGCAGGAGCCGCGGGCCGCAGCTAGTATTTGATATCTTTATAAGTATCATGGCTGACAAGACTGACTCGGTGGTGTATGTAGTCTTATTCAGTGTAACAATACGCTCACAAAATATACTTGATACTGGTGGTAGGTCTCTCATATGTAAGAGTCCGTCTGGGTGGGTACCACCACAATGTCTATCTCTACCGCCAAGCAGCAGTGTGCATGTACTGTTATGTTTCGGTTTAAAGGACATTGTAGCCAGTGAACTACTGGACATAATGAGACTTAATATCTTATGTCTCAAGGTGTCTAACTCAAGGTGCTGCGTAGTGTTGCTACTGTTTATGGGTGGTCGTATCGCTTACCATCAGGCGAACGGCATGCTCGTCTCGTCATTCAATGCAATAAAAAAAAGGAAATAAAAAAATTCATCGATTGATTTATCACAACAATAGATTTTGTAATAAAGTTGACGTGGAAACACTGAGTTGTTTCTGAGCTCGGAGTTTAGAGTTTGTGCCCGATATGGCGATAGGCTCGCCCCATATCAAATTATGGGACGGAACACACTTGGCAGAAATTGGGTGGCCTGGTTGACCTCTGCCTACCCCTTCGGGGATAAAGGCGTGACGTGTATTTGTTTTGTTTGAATTATGATGTCGACGAATGAGAAACATTGCATATCTTGACGGTCGGCAGAATTAAGTCCATGTGTTCCATCCATTGTGTTTTTTACCATGTGTTCTCTGATATAACACTAACTACGAAGTATATCCGAAACCCTCACAAGGGCTCTGAAGTGAAAACGCGGTTATATTTTAAAATGATCCATTTTATGGACGACAAAAATCAGAGGCGCTTCATAGATTTCCCACACAGGCGCTGTCGTGGGTCGGCGCGGCCCTGCTTGTAACATATCGGTTTTTGCCGGTAAAACACACTTTTATTCCGGGAAGAGACGTGTCAAAAGCTTCTGTATGTTCTCAGAATACAGAACAAATTATGTTCCCCTTTTTAATTACTGTTAAATTTATAACGTTGGCAGGCGTAGCCAATTTCTTTCGTGGGTCGCATGATTTAGAAGTACGAAATTACCAAATTACTAAAGGAGTATTGTCAAATTTATCTACTGTTAACTGTGTTAAGTATATAAGCACCTACCTACAGTAAAGTGTAAAATACTAACTTAAGTCCGGCGCTTTATGCAACAACCTACGGAATGCAGGACATAAAAATTGCATAAACCTTTTTCGAAACTTCGTGGAATGTCTAGTTATGACAGAAAGAAAGATTGGACACAGCACCAGAACTCCAAGTAGACGTTTTCTTCATAAGACGTTTCGTAAATTTTGCATGTTTAACAATTTTATAATATGCTGTTCCCCTCAAGCAATTTGCTATCATTATTGAACTAAGGCAGCTATAGTTAATTTGTTTTTATACTGGCCACTAAGATGTCTTAGGGATCACCTACAACGTAAATTCCTTGGCCTACCAAAGTGTCTAAAAACATAAATAAAATTTAACGTTTTATTCATTTTAATAAGAAGTTGTCACTATTAACACAATTATTGTAGTCTCAAAGGGTTTTTTTTTTTTTCGGTAGGCGATCCTGCAGTCAACACAGGGGGAAACCTGCGAATGGGATACTGGAGTCCCCCGGCTTGACGACTGCAGGGGCCTGGGAAGGAAGCGGAAAAGGATGATGGAAGGAAAGGTGGGGAGTGGAGAAAGGTTCTCAGGATGGGCGGAAAGGAAAAGGGTGCGAGGAAATGTTCGCGGGCCCTTTTAGGCCTCAATGTGTTATGCAACCAAGAGGTATACACACTGACTGTGTGCCTCGGCCCGCGACTAATGTTCCCCCGCGCATGGGCGTGCATTGGGTGTGAAGACCCAAAGCACAAGAAAGTCTCAAAGGGTTTGGTTAGGTTATGCAGCTCAAGTGACCTTACGATCTTAACGTGATTTAGATTTTGTAATTTTTTTGTAGTCAGAAGCTCAGCTTTATTTTTAATAATACATTGACAGTTAAAAATGATTACGGAACAGTAAGACGAGTAACTCTATTCAGTGGAGTGTTGCTACTATTGGTTATTTGTATTTAGGTTCTCTGTAATCTAGCGTTATTTAGAAGTCTGGTGCTGGATTTTTTTATCAATAAACATAAAGTTGCTGTGAAGCGGTGTAAAAAATCTTAAATCGAAATTAATAATTTTAAATTATTAATCTGATAAATTATAATGCAAATATTGTCATATTTGTAATAATAATATATATAACTAGCTTAGTAGCCTATGTGTTAATCCAAGGCAATATGATCTACCCGTTTGCCAAATTTCATCGAAATCCGTTCAATTCCGTTAAGTAGTTTTTGCATGAAAGAGTAACAAACAATACATCTATACATCCATACATTCTTACAAACTTTCGTGTCTATAATATTAGTAGGATAGTGGGACGTCTATTTTCGAATCGTCTATAATTCAATCAGTCATCTATGCAGTAATCTCATTTGAATTTTTTTCGTTTAGATCCCTTGATTTCTATTTATCCCAATTTTTAAGGTCTTGATTGAATCAAATACTACTCGATATTTTAAAACCGCGGTCGCGCTGTTTGAGCCGCGCTTGATACACGCACTCTGTGGTGTATCGCTCATCGACTCATGCATTCTGTGGTTGATTTGCCACTAAACAATTTTCAGCTAACAAATCTAACTCGGTGGCTTGCAAGCAAACTGCAGTCATCTGGAAACTGGCCTGTGCCTCTGTGGCTTTAACTGAAACAGCGCATGAAAGTATACATGTTGCGTTGAAAGACAGATTATCTATCTACAGGGTTATTTTGACATTGCGTTAATACATGAAAATGTCTTTGCCTCTGCTATCATTATACGAAAAATTATCCATGAAAAACACTGATATACAAAAAAATGGAAAATGAACATTTTCACCATAAATCTCAATATTTTTCTGATTTTTTAATCATTTTGTAGTTTAGTGAGAGTATGGCGTATGCGTGAGTGTTTTCTGACTGATAGTGTAATGTTGCCGCTGCGACGAATCCTTTTATAGTAGTAGTAGTGGCATTAGGGCGTGTAAACTTAAAGTTACTTTTATTCATGTTTATTTTGTTCGAAACTTACACGTCTTTATTTTACATCTATGGTTAAAAACTTAATGGAAAGTGTTATTTTCAAGGAGTTAAGTATGTAGTTTCATTAAGTAACGCAATGACAAAATTACCCTGTATATTACTATGTGAAGAAATACGTTGTACCCCTTCTTAAGCACACTAGCCGAACAGAGGAGTGTCGGATTTGGCATTTCAGAAAAAAAAACATGTGTAGTTTGTGTTACAAATATATGAAATTCGACTGTTGAATTTCAAGCACAAGACGACCACTAGTTATTACACATAAAAAAACGTTTTAACAAAAAATAGCACCGACTTCAAAAACCAAACGGAAAGGAAGGAAAGGAAAAAAAAATCTTATGCTTTGGTTATGTGTTTAAAGGAAATTTTAATAATACCAATATTATATACACTGCCAATCGTGTGATTATATTAATGTACAATGAAAAATATATCGGATTATTGATTTGAAATAATCAACAATCAGAAACTGAAAAAGGCCCAGAACAGACGAGGACGAGGATGAACATATCGTGTGGAAATGATTGGCAAAGAGTATTGTCCCTAATAGTAAGACGAAAACGGCTGTTATATCTATCCTAATAACATACGAGTGGAGCCTAGAGCAAAACTTTGTCATTTATATTTGCGTATCACTTATACCACAATTTAAAAAAAAACTCAAACTTGAAATATCACCAAAGCAAGCAAAAACGGTTTTATGCTTTAAGTTTAATTATTTCTAAAGTATTCGTAACTACAGCTAAGGAAGTGAAAAGTACGTGTTGAGAGATAATGTTAGCAGCACTGTTGTAACCGCCTTGAGCATGAAAAACTTGGATCCTTTCCGGTTTTAATTATATTAAGAAGTTGATTTTTCTTTATAGCTTTTCCAGCATCATGTTGTTGACATGATTATACACAATCATTATACGAATATGCTTACATTAAAGAGTTTGTTACTTCTTCTTCTTCTTAATCATTTAACAATAAGATGAATTTATTTACGATAATGGTACTGTGCTTTCGAGGTGTCGAAGTGGGGTGAGGTACCGTTATACATACGTTATTACATAGCTCGACAACAACATAATATGTCTATATTATATAAAAAAAACACGAGTAGATATTAAAGAGTTTAACTAATCATCTTAATCCATGACGTGAATTATAAGGATTTTAAGAACTACGTCAATCAAACGTCAGATTTATCTAGGTAGACACGAGGGCCGGCGCTTCATCGTACTCAGAGGTGTGAGGCTTTACTATGTTGGTCATTAAACGGGGACAATCCCCAGCCGAGATTCAGGCTCACGTCACCCGCGAGGACGAAGGATTTACTTCATGTTATCGAATGTATCAAGTTCATTACAAAATCGGTTGTGGAAGCATACGAGTTTCTGACTATTAAAATAAAGCTGGCTTCAGTCGAGTTTGCTAAGGTTTAAAGTATGGACTTTAAACATGTGAGAATCATTCATCATTTTGAATACTGTCCTGGTTTTATTTTACTTGCTTTTAAGCCATGTCTAAAATTGTGTTTCTAGTGCTACCAGACCTTATGTGTTGTCTTTCAATTAATCAGTCAGTGTTGCTATTTTTTATATTAATGGCGTAATGCCATGGCAATTAAATTATTATTAAAACAAAGTTTGTAACACGCTTTGATAGTTCGACCTGCCAAGTAACGAAACCAATTTAACTTTTGCACAATTTGCTTTGCGTATTAGTTGGTTGTTTGAGTTTTTATTTATGTGTTTTATTGTGTTTGAGTGTCATGGTGGCGTAGTTGTTTTATGGTACGACTGCAGTGCTTAGGTCTACTCAGTATCAGCCCAGAGTCTGGAAATTTGTACGGTAAATGGCAATAGGCCCGCCTATAACAGTGGACCTAACATAGCTGGAGAAATATCGCTACACCTCTGCTACCCCTGAAAAGGGAAAAAGGTGTGATGTTACGTCTGTATATATAATATGTTTATTGTATTGTATTTATCTTTAGGGGGGCCTATATTCAGCAGTGGACGTCATGTGGCTGATGATGATGATGATGATTTTAGGGATTTGAGTATTATTAATATTGATTCTAAGTACGGGTTCTGCTTTCTATGACCTTTATTACGTCATAATTGTGGCATTCTAGCTTCTGACAAGCTGATTTGAGTTCAAAAACATCTTTTGAAACGCGGTTGATGATTGTTTGTCCAACCTGTAGATGTCCTCAATTACATTGACAATACCGAAACACAGAGGTACTTCACCAACAATATTTATTCATAACCATCACAAAATATGTGCAATCATTGTCATTAGCAATACATCTTGCTGTAAGTCTATGTGCCCAGATAGAATTAAAAGAAGCACAGATATAAATTAAAGTTTTATGTGAATATATTCTTTTACACTAATCATCTTTGGAGTCTCAGTGTAAAATAAATTGCGCAAATTAAGTAAAGCACAGACTGTTCACTTAAGGTATAGGAATTAATATTAGGAATCTGGCTCGCGGTTAGGGTCGGAGAGCCCGCTGATCCTATACATTAAACCCACCGAATAAATTGGAAACCGATTGGAGTATCTGGAATCCACATTCAACCTGGTAGCCGTTAAAATATCTATGAATAAAATTTTATTCTTCAGGATATTATTGCGATTTAGTGGAGAAATAAGCAGGGGTAATACGAAGTGCAAGATCTATCATGACCAAGAACTACTTCAGACTGTAATTTAGGTAAACATAACATGATTTTCATATTGCTATACAGAGGTATGACTGATGAGTGAGTGTAGAGACACAGAACGTTTGCTTACTTTTTAAATATAAAAATTACCACCGGTATGTAATCCTCCTAGCCAGTTTCGGCCACGGCGGCCAATCTCAACGGAGATCAGCCAGGTGCGCAGGAGATATTATAGTGCACAAGTGTGTGCGCAATACTCTGGTGCACTCGTTATTACTTCACTCTCATAGTCCGGTGAGACGGCAATCCGACATGACCGGAGAGAGATCAGGCGCAGGACCAACGGCTTTACGTGCTTTCCATAGCACGGGGTATGACACCGCCAACTTCCTGACTCCGAGCTACGATTGAGTATTTTTTTTTTAAGATGGAAAAACCCAGTCACCATGTTTTTTGGTTCGACCCGGGATTCTAACCCAGGACCTCAGCGCGCAAATCATACTCGTAACGCGTACGCAATACAACTACGCCACCGAGGCAGTCACAGTCTATTACACTTACTGTTACCATCGGTAACAGTAAGTGTAATAGAAGATGATTTAGAAAATATTTGAATAATTACAAAATGAGGTAAAACTTTTTGTTGTTTTATCCACACTATGTGCCTAAACCCGCGTACACCACGCCGCATCAATGCTACTAAAAATATTTAACAGTGAAAGATTGCGAAGATGTTAGTACGTTTTGATCTTTGTTATAAGTAAAACCGTGAACTGCCTCGGTGGCGTAGTTGTATTACGGTACGCCTGCAATGCTGAGGTCTCGGTCGATCCCCGGGTCGGGCAAAGTTATATTCGGTTTTTCTAGTCCAGAGTTTGGAATTTGTGCCCGATATGGCGATAGGCTCGCGCCCTATCACATCATGGGATCCGAATACGCACACCGAAAAGTGGGTGCACTAGTTGCGCCTCTGCCTACCTCTTCGGACATAAAAGGCATGTGTGTGTGTGTGTAAAACCATAAACCACTGAAGGGATAGGTACGTAGGCAGGTATTGTATTTGGGATTTACAAATAAGGTACGTTTAACTCGAAAAGAGCACAATTAATTTTTATTCCGTGAAAACATTGATGTAAAAAACCCGACTGCCTCGGTGGCGTAGTTGTATTACGGTACGACTGCAAAGCTGAGGTTCTCGGGTTCGATTCCCGGGTCGGGCAAAGTGATATTGGATTTTTTATTCAGTATCAGCCCGGAGTCTGGATTTTGTGCCCGATATGGCGATAGGCTCGCCCCTTATCACATCAGGGGACGGAATACGCTTGGCGAAAAGTGGGTGCACCAGTTGCGCTTCTGCCTACCCCTTCGGGGATAAAAGGCGTGAGCATGCATGCGTAAAAAACCCATTTTTTTGGGTTTTCTCGTCAGCAGGTCCGCGAGCAACGACTAGATATTAAATAATGTCTTACATTGCGGATAATTAATAGAGTACCAATATAGTGACGCCTTGTAAATAAAATTATAATGAAGTATACTCGGTCACAAGTGAACCGAGGCTCAAACTTTTATTCACATTTAGCCCGCAAACGCTCGTGCATTGTGATTACAAAGGCATTTACTCGGCTGAGTCGAAACGCTAGCTTGTTTTATACAGAATCTCTGTAAATCCTTCCTATTCTGTACCGACAATACGTAAGGATCACGTCTCCATTGTTGGCTGTATCGAGTTAGACGATTAGGGCGCTTGAAGAACACACCGCGGGTACGCGTAATCTATCGTCATAAATACGCTCAAAGAACGCACAATCGATACTTTATTACGACATACACAATTTTAAACTATATTAAGCAACGCAAGTAGAATAAATTACAATGAATTTGTTTACTAACTACGTGCCACACATTGTAATTATTTGTGCCATATCGGGCGAAGTAAATTCAATATACAATTCACTGACGATGCGAGCAGGTACAGAAAAAAAATCTAGTGTTAAAATTTTCATCTCATGGAAAAGCGAGTAAGCAGCTTTTTCCGTAAAACAAGAATAGGTACGGTACGAGCCATTACTGAGCGAAGGGAGATTCAAAGAGCACACGATAAATAGGCAAGGCATAAGCATTCAGCCAGCAGGGAGATGGCGTTATTGCTTTCTGAGGGAGCATTGTTACCACGGTCTGTTTTGCATTCGTATATCACAAACGACTGAATGCGATTTAGTCTAATTGTAATATTTGACGACAAAGCGAGCAATTACCGCACCGTCACGGCCGAGTCACTAACGAGAGAGGTGACGCGGACGCTTTGACTTCATGTAAAATGGTACATATCGAAACTGAACTGTTCATTAGTAGACAGAGTTTAAAAGTGCGAACGATTGATATTGAACAGGGGAGCCCGCTGTAATCGGCCCGGATAATGATGGCGTCAGTGAGGGGTCATGATCTTGCAATTTTCATCCAGTGAATATTGAAATCCAAGGAAAATTTGATATCCACCTGATTTTAATAGAAGTATCATTTGTCTGCAAATACGTGTATTTTCTTCGTAAAATCGCAATACAAAATGTTTTTACAGAGTGTTTTTACAGTAAAATGGAAATGCCACCGTTTTTTATATTACGGCACCAAACTGTAGCACAGTGCTCACTAATACACGAGAGTGGTATCGCACAAAATAACTCGGATAAATATTATTTATAATCTTTTTGTGTATAACTTTCACACGCTTCAATTTATTTATCTGACACAAAAGCAAGAAGTTTCATAAAAAATATCCGACGGTTATTCGAAATATTTTACACGGAAACCCTCTGTTGACGTCTTTCACCTGCCGGCTTGGCTCAATGGCACTTCAGAAAAAACTGAAAAAGTTTTATAAACTACCTCAAGGGCGGGTAACGGGTAGGGTAGGCAGGTATTTTAGATTACAACCGTTCGTAGACAAGCCTTATGAGCTCGCTGCTCGCAGCCAGCTAGTGATCCATATAGCTCCATTCATTTTTTATTATCTTTATATTGCTTTTAGCAAGCCGTGACAAAATGAGCCATTTTAAGCGTGCTATAAGAACTTAATATTAGTTATTGTATTAAATGATACAGGCGGAGGCTATCATAGCTTTTCTAGTTCAAGTACCACGATATAAAATATTACGTGAACCAATCTTTAGGGTAAAAAAACTTCTATAGTATTGGATAAAATATTTTTTAATATAAACTGTTCTTTTTATGATATAAGAGTTATAAAATAAGGCGTACGGTGCAAAATGGGCTCAATCCATCATATCTATGTAATAAAATCAGTAAAAACACTACTGTGAAAGATGGATACATTATTTATGTTGCAAAATTTTGGAATATAGCGGGTTTCATATTTCTAAAGTAAAGTAAAGTCAGGTAGCTTTTATATGTATTTTATGATTATCAAGTTGAAAATGGTTAACAAAAAGAGTTTTTTTATGTAATTCAGGTATACTATAGCCAAATGCAACACAAGCTCCAGTAGTTTAAACTCTATATTAAAATTTTGAATTTGAACATATACAGTTTTACTTATAAACTTGTGAGGTGGCTAGCTTATTGCTTAAATAACTGTCAAAATTAAACATCGCCGCAGCCTAGTTTAAAACCTAGCGGGTTTTACCTTCCAGCTGATCGTGTGTGTCAAAAGTTAAGCATTGCTTAAGAGCAGACTAGTTATTTTATAAGTAAGACTGATAGTTACTATTATCAGAGTTATATTTTTCTGGAAATTGATTACAATTCCATTCAAACGATATGTATTACGTTTAATATATGCAGTCTAAAACGACATCTGAAATTGCTTCTTATTCGTCTAATACAGGCTGATACGTTTCTTGTTTCCAATATCGAAACTGTGCTAGTATTCAAATTAGTGTCATGTACACACCAATTTTGATGTGTCAGGCGTCTTGAAGTGATCGGTACTTCGATATCTCGAGCTGTTCCGTGACGACTTCGTATACGACCTTCAGTTTATTTTCCATTTTATTTGATATGTCTGTTTTATGTTGTATTGTAATGCAGGACTTAGGTTTACTCCTGCGTTTGCGGGTATGCCTTGGTATGACGTCTGAGTTTTATGCCTTTTTATTTATTTTTATGTCCACTGGTCCATGTGAGTAATTTTAAGAGAAACATCCGTATTCACAATTAAATTATTTCATTGTAACAAGATATTATTGGACAGTACTTACTTTCATGTAATGATTGAAGGAATTTTATAAAATACTAGTATTGCTCGCGGCTCCGCCGGCGCGAAAAAGTTTTTCCGGGATTAAAAAACATCTCGGGATAAAAAGTAACCTATAGTACTCAGGAGTAATGTAGCTTCCTATTAGTTGCGTGAGATTAGTGCGTTCAACCAACCAACCAAACAAACAAACTCTTCAGCTTTATAATATTAGATTGTGGTCTGAAAATTTTAAATTGGCTTCCTTTCGCATTGTAGGTACTCCTACTATTTTCTCTTTAAAAAATCATGTAATGCGTGCAGTAAAATTTTGTAGGTGCAGAAAAATCTGGGACATTCTAAATAGAACGACCGATTTTTTGTGTTCATTAATTAATACTTAAATTCAGCCTTAATGTGGCTGAAAATGCATTATTGAAAATTTCTTAGTATTATACGACTTTAATTGAAATGTTTTACAATTTTATATCATTTTCTGTGCTCTACCAGTCGACGATACTTAATTTGATAGAACAATCGCAAGCTTATTAACAATTTTAAATCTTTTGCAGTAAAATTCATTCATCTCGTACGTATTCCGATGATACGAACAAACGTTCCGTTTATGGGTAGACGTACTCGTATGTACTTACTTTGCAACCACATTTTATATGTAAATGGGTTTTTCCGTTTGCAAAGTGCTCCTTTCTCGGAGGTGATCTTGTGACTGACATAAAATTCATTTTATGTTACATCGGATGCGTGACTACGTCACAAAAATTCTGTGTGTCTATCATACGTATAATTTCCGAAGACGTGAATCTGTAGTATAATATATTCTGTAGTTATTATATATCATATATATTGGTGTATAATATTTTAATAAAATACCCGTTGCGTCGTAATATGATTAATGTACTTTATCTAACATCAACCTAGATTACCACATTTAAATTATAGCCCAGAAAACTAATAACTATAAATCGCACCTCTTACTAAAACATTTTAAAATATTCGATTGGATAGACAGGACAATTTTCGTCTGATTCGAGTCGATAGTCCGACCTTGTGCCTGATGGTGTATGAAATTAGAAATTATGTACGTATTGTGAGGTAGGTGTATCGGATAATGCGGATATCTTCAAGTTATTACTCGCTTGGGAATTTCGGATACGTACTGAATAAGTTTGTGTTACACAAAGCGAAGAAACATCATATCGTTTCTCCTTATTGTATAATCTTTCATTTGGTGATTTTTGTGAAGGTTTAATCATAGTATTAATCTAATAGTAGCGTAAATTTGTAAACCAGTCCTGCTTTAGATTATGAGGCTGGGAAATTAAATAATATAACCGAATTTGGAGCATATTACGATTTCGGGTGAATTTATAATACCTAAACAAACTTTAGCAGTATATTTATTGATAAAAGTAAATATTTTAAGATATTGTAATGGCACAAAAAATCATTTTTTCTGTAGTTTCTGAATTAAATGGAATAACTAACTTAGTATTTTTTATTGATTTTATGTATTATATTGTTTAATTAATTATACACTAAAAGTGTCGTATCGTAAAAAATACAGATGCCAGTTTCGTACTAACAGTAGTTATATTATAGTACTTACAAAGTTTAATATTATATCCATCGCAATTCAATTTCTGGACATTCGTGATTGAAATACAAAACAGCGTCATTATGGTACTGCACTCATTATTCGAAGAAGAGAGTCGAAGATATTTCATCCCCTTACAGAATTAGCATTCCGGACACGGTTACTTTTAAAAATTTCGCCTTCTTTCGTTTAGAAATAAAGGCGTAACGTTTACTCGTTTTAATACTTCTCACTGACGGGAATATTAATGAGAATACAAATATCTGGACGAATAAAATACTGGCTAGAAGGTAGGTAGTTAGGTACCTATAATCTTTTCCTTCGTCACTGTAATGAAGATCACGACACCTACAAATGGCATGTCCATGAAAATGTTATAGCGGAATAATATTTGATGAACTTTTATAAACAACACACGATTTTCAGGTGTAAAAAAGGTTGGTAATTAATTTCATGTATATAATTTCACAGGAAAGCTGATCCGAAATCGAAATAGAAAGGTAAAAATATTTTTGATTCGTTGAAGTTCTATTGAATTTAGGGATGCACTTGTTTTAGAAAAGTCGTTTACATAATTATCGCCTCCTTCCTATAGGTTCCATCTAAATTGAATGACGCATTTTGTCATATTTTATATCGAAATACACATGTGGCTTGTTCTGGATTGAGTGCACTAGAAGTTTTTACATCTGCCTATCCCTTCAGGAATGATGTGAACATAACATGCATGTATTATTTATATAAAAAATTATATTCCAATCCCATATTATGGAAAAAAATACAAATTAAGTACTCAAATCTTTTAACGTACCTATATATTTTAAAATAAGAAACAAAATCAGTTACGTACACAAATATTTCAATAAAATATTACAGCGGACAAAAACGCACCTTATTACATTTTAGTGAACGAATGTATCAATTTGGGCCAATATCTTGTTGACTATTGTATAAAAACACAAGCGCTGTGAATTGCTTTCGTAACAGCGGGAGGCGAGAGCTTTATTATAAGGACTCGTTCACACCATTTGTGTAGTCACACACAGTGAGTGTAAACTTGTTCACACGTACTCAACGGGCTTGACACACAATGCGAATGAATAAAAACTAAATTGCTATAGTAAAGTGGTGTTAAAAATTACGACAAATATGAATACTCTATTTATTTCTATATTTGGTTAATATACAATACAAAAAAAATATATCTCGCATAATACTGTGAAGTGTGAACTTTAAACATATCGAATCCAGGGTCTGCGAAGGGGTCTATGTCAATAAAACTTAAATGTGTCAATTCTCCTTAATTAAGATGAGTCTAATTCAAGATGACCCTGAATATTATGCTGTCGGATATATTATGTTTTCTACTGTGTATTACAATAAAATGGATGTCAAAAGTCAGTGGTGATCGGGTGCAGTAATTATCATGCAATTTATCGCTCTCTAGCCAAACGTACTATTATTATATGTTTGAAGGAGTTTAATAATACATCGAAAAATCTAAACAAAAGACGTTCTGAATTTAAACCTTGCAGGATTCTCTGGCAAAAGCGCTAGTTTAAGTAAAAACGGATCCTTGCAGGATTCTCTATCAAAAGGTAGAAACGGATCTCAATATTCTTATTACGGTGCGCTCAAACGTATTTCGGTATTGGAAACCTGAATACATTAGAGCATCTAAAATAGACAAAGATCCTGCAAAAGGCGAGGCAGAAAGAAGGAACATTGACGTACCATCATGAGAATCGTAGATGTAAATGACGTTCTTCCACCCGTAGAAAGTGACAGTGTCAATCACAGCGCGATGGTAGTCAGGGCGCAAGCCTACAGCGTAGTCGATCAGTCCTGATGATGGCGGGATCACCTAAAACAAAAAGGCGGATTAGCTTGCCATAAAGACATCCTAATTATGTTAGTTGTTTAGTCGAAACTATATTTAGCTGTTAGATCCGATAAGTAGCTTAAACAATATATTATTTATAGCTTTGTATTCTTATAGTCCAAGTATTCTCATAATACAACGACAACATCACGCACGTTGTTATGCATCAAACATTTTGTTGATTAGTAGATTGTGTTGTTTTTGATTTGAATACTTTATCCAGATTTTAAAATACGCGCACATTTTAATTTCTTGAAAGAGTTTTGTTTGCTTGAATGAATTTAAAATGCTAAAATAAATACTGCTTGTAATATTTTTTACGTTAACATAAACATATAATGTAGGTAGTTATATAATTGGATCTTAGTTAACGATTGCAAAATGGATGTTCATCTCTTTTATATTTTCAAAACGTGGACTGTACTTAAAATGGCCTAATCACTCGAGGCGTTCGACTATAAAGTGTCAATTTCCTTGATGAACGTTGTTATTCGGATATTAACGAGTGCGTCCGCCAGGGGCGACATTAGGTGAATCTTTTATAGTTTAGTGGCTTGTTATATCACCTGTACCTTGCTAGTTTTAAACTTAAAAAGAAAATTTATGTATAAGTACCCATAAAATTTGAAGGCCATTCTTGATTTTCATGGGATCCTAAGATCAGATCCCAACTTATCTTCCGTCATCAGCTCAGCAATATGAGATAACGATTATCAGGCATAAATGTCTGAATTGCGTTAGAAGTTTTATAAAAACCTTTGTATGTGCTTATGATATTTGAGGGTTGCCCTCGATTTCCTTGAGGTGCCGTCATCAGATTCTGACTTGGTGAAAATGGGACCCCTACAGGAGTATAGGCATTCGAACAAAAAAAGATTTTTGAAAATCGGTCCACAATTCGTGGAGATATCGGTGAACATACTTTAAATAAAATCCATACAGTCGGACATAGAATTCCTTTTTCGAATTAGATTAAAAATATCGCAATCAAGATACATTTTTAAATAGCCTCCAACTTATTTCACTGAAATTAATTCATGTTTAAACAACGCAATTTTTATATCAATGCTCGCAAGTAAACCGAGATACTGTATCGAACACTGATAAGTGATAAGTACCCTATTATATTTAATGGCCATGTCCTGTATTCGCTAACCAGGAACGCAGCATATTTTCATTAGGTTCTCTGTATTCATTATACTATTAACTAGGCTGTAGCTATTTAACTAATGTTAACGTAATGCTGTTATGGGTTCGTACTTTGTGCGATATGATTAAGACTTCAAAAGATATTATAATTATTTTGAATCTAGCTTTTCGTATATTACTTTAGACTTATTGCAAATATTTATACAAAAACCATATACATAAAACTTTTTTTGCGCAACTTCTAATATCTTCGGAATTCTTGTTTATATGTTCTTCAGAAAAAGTCATGATACTTATTCCGAAAATATTAGATCTTTAAAAGTAAAGCGATTGTTCGAAGAACGTTTGTTGTCAACGTAACGTCTTGCAATCGCGTACTGGGTACAAAGGTACAAAAGAAAAAAAATACATTATTATTATGTGTATTTCGGTTCCTTCCATACTTTACCAGGAAAGGCAAAAGTACGAGCGTTGAAAAACCTACGTGCAAAGAGTATTTATTTTGTGAATTATTAATAAGGTACACAATACGTAAGCAATTCAATGAAAGTTCTCGTAGCGGAATATAATATTATACCGCCTCATGCCATTTCGACAAAATCGTGCTAAATAAAAAATATTGATCTTGAGTTATTCGTGAGCGCCGTATTTCAATGGTGATGTATAAAACTTTTTGCGTAAAATTATAAGGAGCCGAGCGTCCTCTGGTACCTACGGGTACAGGGAGAATACTTTAATGGCGAATCCAGGCGGTATAAAGACCTTTGTTAAATTATAAATATTAAATAGTGAGCTGTAGGTATTCCGTTTGATTTCCATTCAACCAATTAGTTTTTGGCCGGCTTTATAATAAGTGCCTCTAGGCAATGGTTTTATGTATTTCAATGGTCGACTTCCTGTCTTTACCATACAAAAATGTAAATTAGTTGCATTGATGTGTTAAAAAACCCATTAATTTTAAATCATATTGTAGGCGAGTAGCGGTTTTCTATTGCGATTTATAAATAATGATTGGATATCACGGCTTATTTATCAATGCGAGGAGCAGTAGGTATCAATTATAGGTTTAAATTTTAAGGTAGTAAGTAATGGACGTGGATGTTTAAAAAGGAAATATCCTACTAGTATCAAAAATGTAAATGATTAGATGTATGTGAGAAATTAACGTTAAAACCCTAAATAGATTTGGATGGAATTTGGCACATAGATAGACCATAACCTTGGATTAACACATGCAATTAGCCTTGTATTATATACTGCCCACTGCTGAGCACGGGCCTCCTCTACTACTGAGAGGGGTTAGGCCTTAGTCCACCACGCTGGCCTAGTGCGGGTGGGCAGACTTCACATACCCTCGAGATTCTTATGGAGAATTCTCAGGTATGTAGGTTTCCTCACGATGTTTTCCTTCACCGTTAAAGCAAACGATAATTGATAAACAATACACATAACCCTATTTTATACCGCATAAGTTTAAAATATCACCTATATTCTAGGTAAAGACTGTCGGACTCGTGTGCAAATTTAAATACAGCACCAATCAGTTGCAATGTACGCCTATGGTAGTTTTGGTTACAACTGGAAGCAAACTTCTCTGCATGTAGAAAATAATATTATAATGTTCGCTTTCTGCCGTCTCGAGGCATGGATGGAGGCATTTCTAATACGTTTCCACACAACAATACTCCACTTCCACTTGCATTGTAGACTAGCTTTGTTGAAAAAATATTTGGAAATTTCCGGTGCAACTTTGTGCCGCTATAAAAATACCGGTATAAAATAACAATTTATGGACGCTATTTCGTAGTAAATATATATCAGGCGAATTAATGCGACTCGGTTTAAATTTTATTTCTATTTTGCGAGCCTAGTTGACGTTAGTCATAAGAGTTAGCGCAGACGGGTGGAGCGACGGCGAAACGGCTAATTCAATAACAATCGCAACAGAACCCATGCATGTTTTCGTATCCAACAAAATAACGTGATGCTTGCATTCTCGTGTATATTCGCCATGGTATTTTCAGGTGTGTGTAAAACCTAGTAAGGTTGGGTTTTAATTGTTATCTTATGAGCGCATATTATTTTGCTTGTCTGTGGTGATCCTAAACAAATGGATAGTCGAAGCGCAGACGACGTGCAGGAGCTTAAGAGAAGGTGTTTACTATTTGTTTCGTAAAATAAAATGTAACTGTGTTAGTGGATCAGGTACCGAGGCACTGCACTGACGCGGCGCGGCGCGATGCAAAAAGGACAAGCGATGACAAGCAAAACTATTTGAATTTTAATTAAACTCATTTCTGCTTTAAGTCTTATTTATGTGTATAGTCTACATTCGCCTCCGCGTCGACTTCGCTTTTGCATGGACGACTTTCTAGGATATATTTTATTTTCAATTTGCTTAAATGATTGAAATTTGTTCATATTATCTATATATGTTTTGAAAAAAAACGTAATGTACACTTGATTCCATTTATCTCAAATTATATATGTACTACGGTAATGTACGTAATCATTAATTACAATTTACCCGAAATGGATACAATGCATACATTTCCGATTACTTTCATTTGTATCCTGCAATTCTGTACAAAAAAAAATATTATCGTGATAGTCCATCTACTTTCTGACTTCGTTACTTCACTACGATTTTAAATATATGCAACTGGCCTAAGCATTATAGTATAAAAAATCGAGTATAATACTTACGCTGCACTGATTCGCATTGAAGTACTGAAAATAAGTTAAGTGTATGCTGAATGATTCAGCGGTATACAGTTTTAATTCATAGCCGTAGACGATAAGCTGAAAAAATCCGACGCATTTACGAGTTGGAGTTACTTGACAATTATCAAAGCCGCTCATTATAATGTTACATGTGCTATTGTTAATGATTGCGCAGGTCCGGGTGATCTTGATATTTGATGAGGATGGAACTAATGGTGATTTTGTTTTTAAGTTTTTATGCCTCAAAACGGCTTATTTTGTACTTAATTTAATATTTGTTTGATTTAAATATGTATTTACGTATATACATAAACTCACGCCTTTCTCCCATTGGGGTAGGCAGAGACTATGGAGCGCCAAGTGCTACGATCCAAGCATATCTCTTTCGCTTCTTCCACAGACATCAGTCTCTTCATACATGCTCGTCGGTTACGAGAACTCCTTATTTGGTCCTTCCTTAGGAGGTCGCCAATTTGGTCCATATACGTATTTCATTATCCTAAATTTTTAACTAAAATTTCAAGATCCTGTTGTGTATCAACACAGGCTATAATCTATTTGTATTAGAATTATTTTTTGCACTTCAATCTTTTCTAGGCAAATCCTACCTAAATCACTAAATTACATATCAATTTGTTTACATTTTGAAGATACTATGTTGTTTGTTGCAGGAACCTTACAGCATGGCTTTACCAAAGGTATGCACTTCACTCGACTTTTAACAGAGGAGGTAGTAATACATCAGTGCTTTTCACATTTATACCAGCAACCGTTAATAACATTTTCGATCGATATAATTAATCAATCGCGATAAATCAGTCAACCGTATGACGCACCCAGTCTAATGACATTTAGCCCGGAGTCCGGACTCGCCGCGCAGCCCAGTTAAAATGCATATACACTGGTTGTAGACAGTTTAAATTTAAATGTGTTAATTGAGAAATATTTGTACACATTTTTTAGGATAGATCTAGAAACTTGACTTACAAATGTTTGACTAGAATAAGGTATCTCTTATTTTGTTAAGTTTTTTTTATTGCAGTGAAATGACGAGACGAGCATGCCGTTCGCCTGATGGTAAGCAATACGATCTCCCATGAACAGTAGCAACGCCGCACGTAACTTTGGATTACAAAATACTGCATGGCACTCCACTGCGCTCGTCACCCTGAGGCATAAGATGTTAAGTCTCATAATGCCCAATAATTACGCTGGCTACAATGTCCTTCAAACCGGAACACAACAGTGAATGCACACTGATGCTTGGCGGTAGATATATACATTGCGGTGGTAGGTACCTACCCAGACAGCCCCTCACATACGAGAGACTACCACCAGTAAGTGTAGTGTTAGAGTCCTAACTTCCCCGAAACAATGAGAAAGTGACAAGATTTTATATATTGAGCAAAATATAAATAAATCTTAGCTCTCGTCTGAATACAATTTACTATCATAGTACATTGTTTGGTTACTGAAAATAAGGCGTACCTTCTCCGGGAACCATGGCGTCATGAACGGCATCTGGAAGGTGTTGGCGTAGGAGTGCAGTGTGTCGAAGGATTCTGGAGTCACGGCACCCACCATAGCAATCACTCCACGCGCGAACTGGTTGCAAACTGTAACAATGTTATGATAAAATATTAAGAAAGTGTAGTATTTGGTAACATAGATTAGAGTCTCACTTTTGTATTTGGTCGGCTTATACATCTATGTGACACGTATCATTTATGAGCAAGCGGTGAAATCATTCTTAATGTCATAACTCCAAAAATAACTCAGTTATGCTTACATGGCTAAACCATTGCGATGCCGAGTAAGTTTGAACACACATATTTTTTTAGATGTTTGAGACCAAATTCCGGGTGACCGAAACCGCGAGCAAAAGCTGCTGCTGCCTACTAAACATTCTATAGACTATAAATTATACTGCTTTTTCGAATTATAAATAGTTTTTAATTTTGCTTCACCATCATTAAAGTCCTTTCACAAAAAATGCCTCTCGTATCATTTATAATTAACGCAGCTTACAATTAATGCAAAAAAAACGAATCGGACCAGACCAGAGCAAACAAAAATACAAACGTTAATATGTAGTTCATTGTATTTGTTTGTTATTATTATTAATGTATTAGTTTGTTATATGTTTTACGCATTGAATTATTTATTTCTTTTTGTTCGTATTTTGAATTTGTTTTAGAACATGCAGTAACAATTATAAATGGTTTGTTATGTCAATGAATTTGAAAATCAAAATTTACGCGCAAGATAAAAATATTTACCGCAAAATACTATTAGTTTCGAGTTTAAACGTTTATTAACACAGTTTTCTAGCGTACCAATCATTGTTTTTTTAAGATTTATCGTGAAACATAATTGATTATTTTCGATCACAGTCAATATTCCTATTCAGGACTATGTTTCATAAGCGACATACACTGCCGAACAAAGGGCGTTTTTAATAAATCAAATTAAATTAAATGAAATCATTTTTATTTTCCAGAATCATGGTTACAATGGCATTAAAGAATATATGATGTTCAATCGTATGCAAATAATATGTACAAATAAAAATAGTAAGATAATTCACTGCCACTAATCTTAAGCTTTATAATATTTTTTTTACTAACGTTCTGAAGGCATTGGAGCTATTATAGGGAACGTGCACGAACTGTAGGTGGCAGCACAAAATCGACACAAGAGCCACATGTGGATAAAAGAGAAACTTTTTAGAACAATAATTTATTTATATATTCTTTTAATATGACAAAAATGATATAATATGGATTCCGGCTGAATATTATTGATACCCAGCGTCACAGTGTGGCCAGAATATGCTTTTTTTTAGATGGGAGCTGGTTATTTTGATGTTATTGAAGTAAAATTAGGGGTTATTACAGATTTGTTTGTATTAAATATTATCCTCAAAACTTCTTTATTTGTATATATTACGAAATGAGACATTTCTAAATGCTTTTGGAACTCATACTTATGTATGTTTTATACAGCTTTTATTATTTTTGTTTATCTTAACATAACCATGGATTGTAAGTACTTGGGTACTATTATGGGGATCGTAATAGAATTTTACACCATTTGATGTGTTTATATTTATGTTTTGGAGCATTCAGATACACAGCAATACATTATAAACCAAGCACGTTCCCTATGGACAAATACGATTAAATCCGTATGACGATTAGGTTCGATTAATTAATCGTTGTTATTGTCTTTGTTCAGAAATAGAAACACTTTTAATGTAACTCAGGTGAAAGGCTTTTATGCTTTGTAATATTGAATGTTGCAAATTAATTCTTACACATTTAAAGGTATATATCCCAACTTCAACTAGTGGCGATAGCCTAGTTGGTGAACGGACTGCCGAGACGAATGTCCGCAGGTTCTAAACCCAAGGGCACCTCTGAATTTTCTATAAAGTTATGTGTGTACTCTTTGTGAATTATCGCTCGCTTTAACGGTGAAGGAAAACATCGCGAGGAAATCTGCATACTTGAGAAGTTCTCTGAATTTCGTAGGTACACGAAGTCTTTTTTTTTTCGCGGGGTAAAAACGCGTTATCGCTACCACCACTGGGGGGTGAGTGGAACGGTTATGTTGGTTTCATACAGTCTTACGGCCCAATGTGGACACTCGGGAGAATAGCATCATCCGAGCGAGCATTGGACCGAGTTCCTAACACGATGTACACCCTACACCGGCATACCAACCAAAAACCCGCGGTGGCCTTCTTCGGCGCATACCAGACGGCTCCGGGTTATCTTGTTGCACTAAGATGGCTGCACGGGTCCGTCCCTGCGCGATGCCGTTGCGGCCCTTCACTATACAGGGGGGCTAAGATGCTCCCGAACTCTAAAGGACGCCCTCGGCGTCTACGACCACGGGAGATCGACGGCATTGTCGTCCACGTCGTCCGTCTCGGAAAGGTATGTGAAGTCTGCCAACCCGCACGAGACCATCGTGGTGGACTAAGGTCTTAACCCTCTCAGTTGTAGTGGCAGTATATAATATAGGGCTCGTATGGTATGGTATGGTATCCCAACTTCATAAAATTTCTTATTGAAAATACCGAACTGGAATATCGCTTTAGGCCCGTCAAATTTTTTAAGCGGTTTAGTATTGGCAATTTTAGTTATATACAGCAATAATGTCTATAATGCCAAAATTATTCATGCAATACCTTTTGTGCGAAATTGGAAAATATTTTAGATTTAATATCATAAGGCATTTGTACATTAAACTCAAAGTTGCGCAGAATATAATATTAGCTTAATAGCCAATTTAATGCGAACCAAAGGCACACCGATCGTTGATTGTATAAAACTCCAACACACTGTAATCAACACGTTTAAACAATATAATGTAATTAGTTGTAATTTAGTCATTATCGAGCCTGTGACCTGTGAAAATTTAAAACATTGTTAGCGACAATTTTCCGTATTTTGACAATCAATCCGACGGTTTTTGCGCGTTACGGAATTGTTTTACACAATCATTAACTGATGAAAATTACGTTATTTTTTTTATGTTCTGTTTTAATTACTAGCTTTTTCTCGCGGTTGTCTGTGTCGGGAATTTAAGTGCCTAGTGATTACGTATAAAACACTAAAACTAACTATACTGTTGAATGTCTTTTACTAAAACATTACTTTCTTTGAGTAGAAACATAACATCCTAGCAATATTTAATAACAATAAATAATCTTAGTAGTCAGGTAAAACAAAAGTAGCTTCTAGACTTATATATACATACATACACACTCACGTCTTTTATCCTCAAAGGGTAGGGTAGGCAGAGGCGCAACTATTGCGCCCACTTATCGCCGTGCGTATTCCGTCCCATGATGTGATAGGGGGCGAGCCTATCGTTATATCGGGCACAAAATCCAGACTCCGAGCTGATACTGAATAAAAAATCCAATGTCACTTTACCCGACCCGGGAATCGAACCCGAGACCTCAGCATTGCAGTCGTACCATAATACAAGTACGCCACCGAGGCAGACTTAACTTTTAGACTACGACATAATATCTATACTGATATTATAAAGCTGAAGAGTTTGTTTGTTTGGTTGAATGCCCTAATCTCAGGAACTACTGAACCGATTTTGAAAATGCTTTCATTAATAGGCAGCTACATTACTCCTGAGTGCTATAGCCCTTTACACCCGAGAGATGAAGTTCCTCTATATCGTGTTTAAATGTTATTCCGTAACTTCTATAGTGTTCAAAAATTATGAGAAAAATATTCAAAAAAATCCTGGTGCACCTGGTTTCCAGCAATCAGACCCTCACGATCGTGAGTTTCAGGAAATAATTGTAAGTCGTACGATCGTGAGTCTGTATTATTATATGACAATATAACAAGGAAAATAATAAAATAACGATTGATAAACATTATATTTATTTTAATAAAATATTATAAGATCAACGCTTTTTCATTACTTTAATCAGTATTTTTCTAGTAAGTTAAACAAAATAATAATTTTTTGAAGACACTAGTGGTATTTTTCGTAAGTGATTATATGAACTGTACTTATTTAAATAATCAGCCTTATTAAAGTTTAATAGAAAAAACCAACATATTTTTGACGTGATAAGTCTTAAAACAATTTTTATCTCGTGACAAACATAAATATGCATCACATTTCTCGCATCGAATTTTTGAACGACTGCCACAATTTTCCATTCGACAGGATCTAGGCGCTTTTACATCATCACTGATAGGATAGTGTTCATATCTTTTTGCTAACGATGTTGCAATTGCTTGTCTATAAATTTTATAATCTCGGCGCGGTACTTGAGAATCTTGTTCGCTGTCGTCCGGACGAGGTCGATCTGGTACACAAGATAAACTATCCGCAAGGTTCAAACGAAAATCTAGCAGTGGCATTGTGTCTTTTCTTTTCATATTCGCTTTCTTGTAACTCTAGGTACTGATGCTGCCCCTCGCCCACTTGAAGGCCTTCTTCCACGGCTACTTACTGGCGATCTCGATTTGTCAATTGTAGATGGCGAACATCTTGATTCTCGCACAGTAGATCGCGATTCTCGTGTAGTCGTTCTTAAATTTGGCGGGACTGGCAATTTGTGTGGTGGTGACGGTGGTGGTACTGTTGCCACGGAGGAAGATGGTACTTTTTCGTCATCCTGTTCTTCCTCTGACACGTTGTCTGCAGTGTGCCGAAACAAGACGTCTGAATCCAATTCTGTGTCATCTTCGTCCAAATCCTCAAAATCTGAGATATTGCCGTTCGCCAAAAGATCACAAATTGTTTGTTTCGTGAGTGAACGCTCTAAACATACATTTAAAGATATTATATTACATAAATACAGGTAAAAGGCAGAGTAACATTTGTTATTAAGTTTATGTTTACAACCGAGGTACCACGATCGTGCGAGTTTAAATTTCGAGGAATAGTATCAATCGATAAATAAAATAATTTACAATAAACATATGTGGTATTATTTAACAACTAATAAAGTAGCAACATACATAAAAAAATGTAAGTAAACCTAATGGTTTACTTTTCGTAATGCTAATGCATTACGAAAATATCAAATACTTACTTGTTCGAGCGGCGTGGTCAAAAAACGCAGCCATCTCTCTCGTGTCTTCCGGACGACTGACAATTTCCAACCTGTACTTATAGCAATAAAGTGTGTTTTCGCGGGTTCTCAGATAGTCTCACAATCCATCGACGATGGTTGGGTCCGAAAAAGTTGTTTCGTGTGCAGTGTAGAATTTTTCAAAGTCAAAACTGACGATCGTTTTAGCTCGGGTGCAAAGGGACAGGGTACTAACTTTTTATCGCAGGAAAATATTTTTATTGCTGAAAAACTTTTCATGCGGGCGGAGCTGTGAGTGATACTAGTATTCAATAAGTATATAATAATAATTTCGATACTAAACTTCATAAGGGTGAAAAATGAAGTCCTTAGGATATAATAATCATACGCATTCTTCTTCTTCGTTGTTTCCTTCATGACTGAAGGTCGTGCCCGTTTTGGTAAGCCTTGGTCGTGGCGCTGACAAGCTGCTTCCACTCCACCCTGTCTTACATTTGTCATACACATATAGAATCATGGCGAATGTCAGGATTACTGTCATATTTAGAATTCATGTTAAATTTAATTCATTGGGGCTAGTATTAGGGCGAACAGAAAACTGGTCACAAGTATTTCTTTACTTTTATTCATAATACAGATTGTATGTAAGCGCAAGAACTACAAGGCTTGTAGTTCTCGTTGGTACGTTCCATACATAGAACAGAGCGACCTCTAAAAAAGAACGATGATTGATGTGAGAATTTAGCAATTAACATTTATTACGTTCTAGCTTTTGCCCGCGGCTCCGCTCGCGTTAAAAAGTTTTCCCGGGATAAAAGTCCTGCTTTATATTTCCCGGTATAAAAAGTAGCCTATGTATTAATCCAGGATATGATCTACCCGTGTGCCTAATTTCATCGAAATCCATTCAGTAGTTTTTGCGTGAAAGAGTAACTAACGTCCATACATCTATACTTACAAACTTTCGCGTTTATAATATTAGTAGGATTGCTCGCGGCTTCGCGCTTCCGGGATAAATAGTAGCGTATGTGTGAATCCAGGGTATGATCTACCTGTGTGCCAAAATCCAAATAAGTTCAGGAGTTCTGCGTTTACTTCTAACAAACATTTTCAAGATATTTCGCATTTATTATATTAGTAAGATATGATAAGAAGTAAGATTTACTTGCACGGATGAATATAAAAATATCGTATACAATGGAGACGTACTACAATCAAATAAAAGACAAAGTGATTAATATCACATTAAAATAGATGTACAGTCAGCAGCATAAGTAGCGGAACAAATTCAAAATTTCAAACTACCTACAAACTTATGTGTTTTTACTAATCTTTTTTTTCTCTTCACAAAAACAAAATAATAAAGATTTACTTTATTTCAAATGAAGAAAAAAAATGTTTCATTTTAACTTAACGCGTATATAGGCGATTTGAAATTTTGATTTTGTTCAGATACTTATGCTGCTTACCTACTTGGAGAGATGTACATTGTACAGATAATATCACGTTCAATTCAAATACCTATCGAAATACTAGCGTTTGCCGCCTGCACCGCCCGCGTGAAAGTTTTTCTGGGATAAAATTCCTGCTTTATATTCTTCCAAGATAAAAAGTACCCTATATCCTTTCTAGGGTCTCAAACATACTATACATAATATATAGTCATATTAAATTTCATAGAAATCCGTTCAGCAGTTTCGGACTTGTACTCTTCTTTAGTCACCCCCTTAATTTTTTATCACATTTCTTTCAATTTACAGACACATCGGTTCTACTGCTTTATTATATGTATAGATAGATAGATGTATTTGCATAACCAAATACATTTGTACTCCAAGTATCTGACACACATAACTGTACCCTCAAAACGTCTTAAATTAATTTATCGCCGCCCATAAATGTATCAGATATTGTTTAGGATTACCATTACACGAACAAGACAGCATACTAATGCGCCGGTGGTAAATCAGAATATATTATTTGACCCTAAATATTGTGGTTCAACGCTTTATAAAACATTATTATTTGATTTATTCTTGGGCTCTACACTTCATGCATACAGATTTGGTGCGGGTCCTTATGGCACAGTTACTGTTTGTGTGACACAGCTGGCGAGAAGGCATTGTCGAGGCGGCATGCTTGACCTACGGGGTAATAGATTAACGGCTTGACCAATAGGAAGTGTCAGGATCTTGACGATGGGTGTATCAAACTCAACGTCATATTCCCATTACGAAGCGCCATTGTGAGTTCGTCTTACCCAACCAAACTTAATAAGACGCGTTGTAAAGCTTCTGTAGCTTGGGATCAATTATTGACTGCTCAACTTCGCTCATTATAAAACTGAGGCTTAGCCAATCAGGTTAATGAAGAAGTCTTATGTTACATGCTACGACAAACTAAGTAAGGACGATATAGTAAAATATAATGTTAAAGCAAGTCGTTCCAGTCACCCACTAGACGGTCGCTCGAATTGTCTCGCCTATTCCATTTGTCGGTTGAGTTTACACAATTATGTGGGGTTTGGAGTCTGGACAATTCCTTGTGCTAACTTAGCGTCCTAGCCGACGAAACGTTCATGAAATGACCTCATCAGGTTTCTATTACCGTTGCCACCACCTAAGCAGGAATTGAACTCCTAAATCTGTCTTAAAAACATAAGTACATACATACATAGCATCACGACCTTTCCCTTTTTAGGGGTAGGCAGAGGTGCACTGAACCCACATTTCGCCAGCTATGTTAAGTCCCATGTAATAAGGGCGGGTCTATTGCCGTTTACCGGACACATTTCCAGACTCCGGGCTGATAATGAGTAGAAAAACCCAATATCACTTTCCTCGATCCGAGGATCGAACCCGAGACCTCAGTAGTCGTACCGCAATACAACCACGAGGCAGTCACGAAACAAAAATAATAATAGTTTATTGAAGTGCGTTATTTGCAAACACTAGTGTTTGTCTAACAATGGCAGTAGACAAGTTTACAAACGATCGTGTAAGTATTCGGTGGTTTCATATAGTCCCTACGGACGACACGGGATCACGAAGGGTTGCTCTTGTTATTTCACGGACTAAGCTAATTGTTACGAAGGAGGAAAACAGATATAAACCCATTGTGAACAGTTTTTTCTGTAAAATATCACTGCTTTTGTAAAAGGGCCTTGCGAGACCTCGTAGTCGTTTTCAAGACATTGTTTTGTTATCCTTGAAATTCAAAGGGTACTTTATTGGCTTCAAAAACTTCTGTCGATTAATATTATGATTGTAAAATTGTTTGTGATTACTGCTAGATTCTAATATTATTTAAATCAAATAAAATAATGTGCAAGGCAGGGGGTACCAACATTCGGTAACCTCAACAAAAAGCGCCACTTCTGTTGACATGATATATGATTAAAGAAACTCGTGTTTCAGACTACTATATACGCATACTCATACTCACGCCTCTTATCCCCGAAGGGGTAGGCAGAGGCGCAACTAGTGCACCCACTTTTCGCCAAGCGTATTCCGTCCCATGATCTGATAGGGGGCGAGCCTATCGCCATACCGGGCACAAATTCCAGACTCTGGGCTGATACTGAATAGAAAAATCCAATATCACTTTGCCCAACCCGGGGATCGAACCCGAGACCTCAGCCTTGCAGTCGTACCGTAATACAACTACGCCACCGAGGCAGTCTACAAGAGACTACAATATAAGTGCAGTATTGTCAAAAATTTACTCTAACTCAATGACATTCCAAAAACATATATATGATATTAGCGTTCGCAATCTGAGGAATCAAAAATAACCCAATTATGATAGTTTTATACACTACACTTAAATGATCAGGGGCAGTTCCGTACAGCTATCTTTGTGCAACAAGATAACCCGGGGCCGTCCCGTATGTGCCGGCAAAAGCTACCGCGGGTTTTGGTTGGTATGCCGGTGTAGGGTGTATATAGTGTTAGGGACTCGGTCCAATGCTCTCTCGCATGATGCTATACTCCCGAGTGTTGACATTGGACCGTAAGATCGGTGAAACCAACGTAACCGTTCCACTCACGCTCAGGTGGTGGTGCGATAATGCGTTTTTCCCCGCGATAAAAAAAACAACACACTTAAATGACAAATACTAGCTGTCTCTGTTGTTCATACTGGTTTAAATACGTGAACAAAATTAAATTTAAATGTTTAGACAGGTTTTTTCATTTTAGTAATAAAAAAAAAGAGATTTTATATAATTACTAGCTTTTGTCCGCGGCTCTGCACGCGTTTAAAAGTTTTTCCGGGATAAAAGTTTCGCTTTATATTTTTCCGGTATAAAAAGTAACTTATGTGTTAATCCAGGACATGATCTACCCGTGTGCTAAATTTCATCGAAATCCGTTCAGTAGTTTTTGCGTGAAAGAGTAACAAACACACATACATTCTTACAAACTTTCGCGTTTATAATATAAGTAGGATATATAATTTTATAATTGTAATTTTTTAAGTGGTTGTGGGCGTAATTGCTACGAATTTTATAATGTTTTTCTTAAAGCAATAGTTACGACGCGGTTCAAGATTTTTCCTTAGGTTTGTAAATAATAATAATTTAATTCATATATAATTACGCTTATAAATCACCCAATTTCCACGAAAAGACGGCGCGGCGTGCTATCACGGTGGTTATCAAATAGTTTTACTACATAATTATTGTGACAGCATACCATAGTTTAACATAATTTGGGCTTTTAAAAAATGAGATTCTAATTTAATGAAACGTTTAACGTTCAATCGCAAAATCTGCCAGCTTAACATAAATTACTAAAGCGGTCCGACACTCAACATGAACTATTCAATTGTGGCTTTTCCTATACCCCGCCGCGAATATTGAATAGAGGGACGATATCATTTTTCTCGCCACGCACGCATTAGTGCTCTCTGTACTTCCAAATATTGTTGGGGATATTCGCGTTGAAATATGGATGTGGTAATAAAAAAAAAGCAAATAGAAACCGTTTTGCCCGCGGGGACGTCAAATGTTGATCACGTCTGAGCATCACACATATTATATTCGCAGAGAGTTTAGATGCCAAACTCGCCATTGCTTACAAGTATAATAAAGTTGGGAGCGGTTTCCTTTTTGTAGGCTCGCTTTACGTTTGGAGGAAGTTAATACGCCGCTTGGTGTTAGTTTAAACTTCACGAGCTCAACTAAAGACATTTAGGGGTCAAGTGGCTCACAAGCGTACCTGACTTATGCTGGTGTGAATTCTTCCACATTTAGGTGTAAAGTATATGTTAACTTGGAAATTTGCGAACCACGGGTGTACTTACTCTTCGTATTTAGAATAAGCCTTTTCTGTTGGTATGCTTTTGTAATATAACTAAAGTATTTGTTTTATTAGAGGTACCTAAGTCGGTAGGTTTCTATGAAAAGTAATGATCATATCATAATTTTTGTTCTATGAAAAGTACAATAGTTTGTGTACATTTTTAGAAATAAACATTTTGCTTCATAATAACTTACATATTTTTTTAAATTTCATCACAAACAGATCGAAACTCGTATTACGTGAGCTCTATAAATGTCGACTGCGACGACGTGTCACGAAAAACATCGGTTTCTTGTGTTATTGTTGTTTGTAATGTGAACTTTTATGCTTCTTTTACGCCTTCAAAAAAGTGTGTCAAGTCAAGCATACTCCAGGGACCTACTTGATAGTTGCGACACGTGTTTTTCGCATCATATCTGTGTATATTTTCACGATTTAAACCCTTTTCTCTTTAAAACTGTGCGGAGTATTTCCCTGATATGTGTTCGAAAAAAATGGACGAGTCTAACTCTAGCCGCCACTGTTTTAGCATTTTATCGATTTCAGATTACACAAAGCCAAGAGTGCAACATCGGATTACCGCAGAGGTGAGCGCCAATAGTCGTGGATTGGCGAGTCATCTTCGCACACAGTTTCAGGATCACGTAGAGCTTTTATGATGCTGTGTATCTAACACGTGTATCGTAATACTAGCGCATATTGCAGCACTCGCTACATCGCTATCTACTGCAACATATTTTGTTAGAAATTTTAGAATTTTCAAATCTAGCCTTTATTAACTATGCAGCTATGATGGTCTACGTAGCTACGATTGTTTACGTAGCTGTGATTATCTACGTAGCTATGATTGTCTACGTAGCTATGATTGTCTACGTAGCTATGATTGTCTACGTAGCTATGATTGTCTACGTAGCTATGATTGTCTACAAGCTGTATTTAAACCTCAGGACGGTTTCCGACGGTAAGCTTGCTCTTTATTTATCTCTAGTCTTAGTAGATAAAATATAGTTTGAGTTATTTCTCATGACGTGCCATGCATTTTTATAATTGCATAAAATTATATTATTTACCATCAATTTCCTAAAAGTTTTTCGATTTGTAATAAATTATTTGATTCGACAGACATACGTACATACACACTGACGCCCTTAATCCCCGAAGGGGTGTCAACGGCGCAACTAGTACACCCACTTTTCATCGTGTGTAATCCGTCCGCCGGCGAGCCTATATCGGGCACAAATTCCAGACTCCGGGCTAATACCGAGTAGAAAAACCCAATATCACTTTGCCCGACCCGGGGATCGAAACCGAGACCTCAGCACTCCAGTCTATAGACATTGCACATTATATTATACCTATTATATTGTACCTATACGGGGTGAAATTTCCAAATGGACGTGGAACGCGAAATCCGAAACTATGAGTACTAGCGAAAAATGCTCAAACGAGTCCCAGGGCCGATTTTGATGAAAACTAAAACTGCATCATTGGATTTTTGAAAAGCCAATATTTCTAGCCAAGAGTCGAACCTGTTGAGTTTGACAAAAAAATAAACGCACTGTACCGTCACACCATTCGATAGTCGCTAATAAGGATCAAATTTTGGGAAGTAATGATACACGGCAAACTAAAGGAAAGAGCTCATTTTCATAAGATCTTGCATGCAATAAACCACCAGCATAGACGAAGTAGCCGCGGCAACATTTCCGGTATCAGTTGTACGTTGCATATGAATCGATATAGCTTTGCACTTGCATGTGCAATTATGCTAAATTAATAGGTAAAGTTAAAGTCGATTCGATGACACGTATCTCTATACGTGTTGGTGTATCTGCGTGCTGTGTTCACACATGGCATAATCTCTACTTAGTCGAGTGCTTGTTTGCAAGCCTCGAGTGCCCGTATTCCTTCAAGCTCTATTAAGTCGGTCGACCTACTTGCTCGCCAGGGCTGGCACTATTTTGGTCAATGTAACAAAATCTTATAATTGTATTAGATAATTACAATACAATTATTTTGATTAATTAACAACTAGCTAGCTGCTAACGCACGAATCGAATTATTCGTACTTTTAAGTTTGAAATTTTATGAAGTGTTTTAAGGCCTTGTTACAAAGCGAAGAAAATGCAATCTTCATGAATTTTTCTAGCAATTTAAATTGCTTTGTAGCGAAAAGGTCAATATGCATAGTATCTGTAATATAAGCAAAAATGTGAGAATTAACAAGTTTGCATGACGCATAGAGTTTTGATACGGGTACCTTATAGCATAGTTATCCAATTTTAACGATAAGAACGCTTAAAATTTAAAAGCATTGGTGTTTATACGAACCTAATTAATTAATTACCAAGTTAATTTTAATACGAAAGTTCAACATAATTTATCCTTTCGTAATATCTCACTTATATCTTGTACTAATTTCTTCAAGTTATAAATATCAAGCCGTTTTAAAACTTTAACTCTCAACATATTAGGTTGAAGAAAAAGTTTCTTCGCATTTTATATGAAAACTAAATACTTCTTTTTTCAAAGTTTATTTACATTTAATTACAGTATAAAGGTGGCATTTTGTTCGATGACTTTCTGCCATCTTGTAGCTAGTGCCATAATCCTGATGCTGTAGAATTTTTGGGACTTCGGATCAAAATAACGCAACAACTAGTTTTGGCAGTCCTTTGTTGATGTTAACCTGACACTGCCTAA
Source organism: Sphinx pinastri (assembly GCA_947568825.1). Lineage (NCBI taxonomy): Eukaryota > Metazoa > Arthropoda > Insecta > Lepidoptera > Sphingidae > Sphinx > Sphinx pinastri. Next base: position 18,142,696 of record OX387614.1, on the reverse strand, counting down.
AGAATTCTGAAGAGACCGAAACAGTTCTAGTGATCAATTCCGGCTGCTTTCTCTCAACTTTTTGCTTTAATCTCATTAGTTTTTGGCAGTAGAGATCCGAATCGATGGTTCTGGCCGACGGTAAAAGCTCATAATGAACAAGCCCTTGCAATCCTACCATACGCACAGCATCACCTTACTGCGAGTTAACTCAGGTTTTGCCACAGTCTGTGAAGCCTAACCGGCCTTTGACCACGACCTGATTCAATCTCTTCAAAAACGATTAGGTTTCATTACGTCTCAATAAAGAATCGCAAATGAGTAAACGGTTTATTAGGTTTCTTTCAGTGAGGTCGTGTGGCACCCAAATATCGAGCTATTTTCAAATGGGTCAAAACTGTTTTGTGGTCAATTCTCAGTTCTTCAGCTGTCGTAACTACTGATATGTCGATCTTGCTCCACTTTTTCAAAAATGGCGTCCACTTTATCCGTAACAGGGCGACCAGAGCGAGGTGCATCTTAGACATCCAAATTTCTGGATTGAAAACTCTTAAACCCACTTTGAGTTACTCTTACTGACACTGCATTAGGTCCATAAACGTCAAAATTTTTTTTCGCGGTTGGCTGTGCATTTTTTCCTTTATCACAATAAAATTTCAAAATGCATTTAATTTCTTCATTAGATTCACTCATTTTGACCGAATGAAAAATAGCTGAAAACAAAATTTTACTTATTTCTTTCTTTTTTGAAATGTAACCTTTTTAATGTCATTAAAACATATAAATAGTACAGCCAAAGAGATTCTATTTAGAAGTGTATACATACTATATGCGAAAAGACTTTTTTCCCGATCTATTATAATATACAACTCATGTATGAAGAGAGTATTCCATTTAAGTAAATCAATGGTGTATCATTTATTGCTAAAAAAATTTTGCTCTCATTCCTACTTTGTCAGACCATAGGGATGATGGTTATACTCATGGCCCTCTGATCCAGTTGACCTGCTTGCCTCAGTTCCGGATATTCAATCAATTTTCCTATGACGGCGTACCTACTAAGGCCCCGTTTTTTCACCGGTTATCAAGTTAAAGTTACTTTTCTTCAATTTAACTTTTGTTAGGTGAGGATCTGACAAATATGTTTTTTCAACTATAGTTATCACTATAGTCAAAAGTAAATTTTTGTTTATTTATTGCCAGTATAATAAAGCGGGGGAGAAATATTTTCTTTGGGGATATTTGATATGTGTCAATTTTTAACTCAAACGACTTTTATCCGAAGCCTTATAATGCCTTATAATGTGATTTAAAAAATATCTTTGACAATTTTATGTGTATTACCTATGTATATTTATGATAGTATTTTAATGTGTAGATATGATGTATTTGATCTTTTAGTAAATAATTATCAAGTATGTTGTACTGCGTTTCTTTTCACGACATTATTGAGAACTTTTGGTCTGTTATTAAATTATATTATAATTATACTAGCTTTTGCCCGCGGCTACGCCCGCGTGAATGTGTTTTCCCGGGATTAAAGTCCCGCTTTATATTTTCCCGGGATAAAAAGTAGCCTATGTGTTAATCCAGGACATAATCCACCCCTATGCCAAATTTCTTGTGTGCGTTATCTATATTCTCATTATGTTATTACAAGTACAGTGTAATTACAATTATGCTATTCTTCAGACAATAAATTGTTAGTTCAATGACCTTGAAACCTAACCTAAAACTTTGTACTTATCTCGGTAAGTAAGGAATATTTTCGTGATTCACAAGTTGATAACCGATTATTATATGCGATAGATGGAACTTCTTAAATAACCAGGAGAACAGGAGAGTAAAATAATAATTGTATATATTTACTATATTTTAAGAGGTGTTTGCATACTTTCAATGTTTTACAATATTATTATAAACTATATAAAAGCTATAGTAATAACTATATTATTCCATCAAAAAATCACACAATGGCGCAAATGTACAGAAATATTATATTGTCATTACCGAAAACAACTAGCTGATCGCACGAAAGTTAACCAGCCGCCATATTGCTAATTGCTAATTTTTGGATTTGACAATTTGTTATAACAATAGTAAGCCAACTAGGGCTGAAAATACCGTAGATTTAACCAATTGTTAGATTAAAAAAACGGGGCCTAAGAGTACTGGATTAACACAGGTTACTTTATACTTCGGAAAAGTGCGCCGAAACATACTTCTGGTACGAACTTTCAAGCGTGAGGAGAGAGCAAAATTTTTAATAGGTTTTCCACTGCTAAGGCCCACCCGCAAGGACAAATAATATAAATAATTAAATTAAAGTTGAGATCCTGAGATCGTAAGGCCTCGGGTTCGATCCCCGGATCGGGCAGTGTTATTGCGTTTTCTACTCTGTATCAGCCCGGAGGCTCGAATTTGTGGCTGATGCGGCGATAAACTCCCCCCTATCACATCATGGGTCGAAATACACACGGTGAAAAGTGGGTGCACCAGTTGCGCCTCTGCCTACCCCTTCAGTGATGAAAGACATGAGTGTGTTTTATTAAATTGAAATATAGTATTTATAAGGAAAACTAATCAGAAATGAAACATATTATGGAACATATAAGTTAATACTTCCGATCCGAAAAGATGCCTAGCCTCCCCTATCCGATTCAATCTCAATAGCATTTCGAATAGCCTCGGCCACTAATCACCAGGCTATTACCGTTTTTATCTTCCCCAGTCTTTACGACCGTACATAGACCGTCACACACTTGGAAATCATTATAGGCGGAATAGAGGTAAAGACCTATAATAAAATTGTCCCCGGGGCCAAAACATTCGTCCCCTTTTGAAGAGGAAACAAATCGTAAATGACTACGGTCCTAGTTTCTGCAAGGTCCTTGATTTGGGGCGAATGGCACCGATTTTTTTTTATTATGAGAGGTTTTCGGTTCGGGTAATAATTTTATATTGTGATAACTTTCCTTATCATATTACATACCTACATTTATTTACAATGGAATTTACTGTGATTAATTATCGACGTGGTGTGTAAAGATCCACTCCATTCTTCCGATCCTCACAATTAATCCTACAGTAATATAAGGTCAATGTAATGTGGTCGTTTCTAAGAGCAAGACAACGCTTCCTATCTTTAGCTACCTAATTAACTTACATATTATTTACAAATATAAGGCGTTATAAGTGTAAACTTGCCAAAAGCCTATTCCATCCTTTTGAACTACACAATGAATCCTACAGAAATAACAAGTCCAATAAGGTTTTCGTTTCTAAAACTAAGACTACGCTTTCTATATTTAGAAAGGTAATTAACCCCGACTGATTCCAGTTAGATACATACGCATATCAATAAAAAAAAATGTTTCATTAATAATTATATTCTTATTCATTTTTATGTTCTCGGGATACAAAATTGTTTTATAACATCGAATAATGTAGCTTCTTATAAATTATAACACATACGTGAAACATTTTAAACGGCTAAATATATGATATATGATTTACTTATAATATTTATTGCCATAACTTTAATAATTCACATCTTCATAAAGGACGTACCTTTTCTTTTTGTTTTTTTATGGCATTGAATGACGAGACGAGCATGCCGTTCGCCTGATGGTAAGCGATACGACCACCCATAAACAGTAGCAACACCATCCAGCACCTTGAGTTACAAAGTACTGTGTGGCATTCCATTGCGCTCGTCATCCTGAGACATAAGATGTTAAGTCTCACTATGTCCTGTAGTTACACTGGCTAAAATGTCCTTCAAACCGAAACACAACAGTGAATGCACACTGCTGCTTGACGGTAGAAATAGACATAGCGGTGGTACCCACCCAGACCTATATTTTATCAATAAAATTAACCAGATATTTCAATAGTTTATAATTTCAACATCCAAATTATGACATCCAACAAGGACTGAATAACTCTCATTAATTGCAATCGTTATGTTTACTAGACACAGTGGCTGAACACGAAACGAAGTAGCACTGAATCATTATGAAGGGTTCTGAAGTGCCGTGGTCGGTATGCGGGCACTTATTTTCCAGTAGTGATTTTGTTAGTTTTTGCAGACTTTTTTATTTATTAATATAAATTTATGTAAGGATTTTGTTAGGATTTAAAGCGTTTAGTGATTAAAAACTGAATTGCCGTTATTGTATATATTCGATATGTCAAACAACAAGTTATAATTAATACTGAAGCAAGCCTTTTCCTAAATTACTATCACAGAAGAAAATGTTACTAAATTTATAAACTGACAAAAGCGGTTTGTTTCGCCGAACGATTCTCTAAAAATGTTTTTAACAAAAAATAGCACCGACTTCAAAAACTACTATAAAGAAAAAAATAACTTGTGCTTTGCTTATGGGTTATAGGGAAATTTAAATAATAGCAATATTATATACACATACAAAAAAAATACCTACACACAAATTGAGTATCTCCTCCTTTTTTGGAAGTCGGTTAAAAGCGATAACTGTGTTCAATTTATTTAAATTTTAGCAATTATCATTTTACCGAGACTGTTAAAAGTTATTTTAAATCTACAGTATCCGGTTCTGAAAATAGATATAAATTTAGGAAATACTGATAAGCAATCTAATATGGTGAAATATAGTAACATAGCAAACACTGTACCTCTAATATTAAAATTACTTATTGAAAATAAAAATATAATAAATAGCCAATTTTAAATACATTTAAAAACGTTTATGTAAATATTTTGTCACAAGCTATGGGAACGTACGTATTACTTACTAGCATTGCGCGCGGCTCCGCCCGCGTGGAAAAGTTTTTCCGGGATAAAAAGTAGCCTATAGCACTCAGGAGTAATGTAGCTTCCTATTAGTGAAAGAATTTTCAAAATCGGTCCAGTAGTTCCTGAGATTAGCGCGTTCAAACAAACAAACTTTTCAGCTTTATATATTAGTATAGATATGTACTAAAAAGTTTTAAATAAACCATATCGTTATAAACTCACAACACCCGAATACGAACTACAAAATAATAAATGTGCAGGCGGGAATAAACAAAAATTACAAAACATATTAACTAACTTACACGTTGGGAATAGAACTGTCGTCTGTAATACCTTTTAAATTCAGTGCCTATATTATTATAGCGTTCGATTTTCACCAGTCGTCTTTTTACAAAACCGTTAGATCTCCCCGTGTTTGACTTCATTCTTGGGATAAAATGTTACCTAGAGCATCCGGAATAGTGTAACTACTAACGTAACAATTCTCCAACGCGTTCAATCTGAAAATAACTATCTCTTTGATATTTCAAATTATTGTAAAAGCGATTTGAATGTAATCAACATTGAAACCGCTACAAATATTTTGAAATCTTTTAACGAGACAATCTACAACTATGCTTTTCTACACCACTAAATAATTCAGAATATGAAGTACGCTCTGTACAAAAATAGACCCGATAATAAAACGGGCATCCGTTTGCAAAACACGCGCTAGACGGAACTTTCATTGGACATTCACCTAATGGCTCGGAAAGGCATCCTGGGTGCAATTCATAGTTATTGGCAAAGAGGTGCCACGGAACAGGCCCAGCTATTCGGGTCACTGAGAATATTTAAGGCATGCGCCCGATATAAGACAGAAACAGACGGGCTAAGCGCGCAATATTCTGAAGGCGGACACCATATTTTCAACGGTACACAATGACTTTCGCATCTCAAAACAAAATTGATGACACCGTAAATATTAACGGTCACCAATGTTGGCATTATTGCAAAATATTCTTATTGGCCACTGAAAACAGTCTAGGGCGTTTATTAGCCCTGGACAGAAAAAGAGAGGTGTTATAAGTTTAGGGTGTGTATCTGTATGTCTGTCTGTGCTATCGTAGCTCTCAAACGAATGGACCGATGTTGACGCGGTTTTTATTTTTGAAAGCCGATGTGATCGAGATGGTTCTTAGCTGTAATTTATAAAGATCTGTTCAGGCGTTTGAAGATTATCAGCTCATTTCCAACTTTCACAAGTCCGATTGATTTCAAATTTGGTGTACTGTGACTTCGACAATATTTTTAAGACATGTTAACCTTGAGCTGATGCTGCAGCATCAAGTAGTCTGCGGGATATCCAACTCTTTAGCAACTTTAAGCAGATATAGCGTGTGTCGACTCATAAGAATGGTCTCAAATCTCAACGAGTAGGTGTTTTATGTAGTTTATTAGCAATGGAAAATATAGTAATTTCAAAAGTTTGAAATCAAAATTAAATTAAAATTTAAATAATCCCCACACAAAAACCTCTAAAAAGTAAAATAATAAAAGTGTCTTTGTCGTTTAAGTACCTAGTAATATTTTGACCCAAGCGTCATCGCTTCGGGGTACCGCTAAAGAAGCATTTTCATCTCCCTGGTCCGGAGTTCGGTCCCCTGATGTGAGGACGCTTGGGTCAAAATATTACTAGGTACTTAAACGACAAAGACATTTTTATTATTTTAATTTTTAGACGTTTTTTGGGTAGGGCGTTATTTAGATTTTCATATACTTTTTAGTTTATAAGTTTGTGAGTTAAATTGTTAAGGCATGTTCTGTGCACTGAGTTTTTGTAGCATTTTTTCACAATCCACGTTACATATTCCCATTATTTTTCTATAATTGTAATTGAATTCAACTGAATATTTCAAATACTTTAAATTAATACAAGGGAATTTAATAATGATTTTAATGAACACAATATTCAAACAGTACGATACAAGTTTTTGTCTAGAATTCATTGTTCAACATAAGAAAACTCCAAAATATTTTTTTTCCTCACGCAAAATAGTAATTAACGGAAACCTAAGTTAAGCTTGAGGATTTTTCTTATTACACAAAGCACACAGAATGTTACATTACTTTGTAAGGGATCTTTTATAGTTTTATACTTTAATTACTTACTTGCGTCATTGTTTGACGTTAACGTTTTTATTCTTTGTTATACGTTACCAATTGTAATTCATTTCAGTTATAAATGTCAGTAATCTACCCTAATATGTTGTTGTCATGTTCTTTTTGGAATTTTAGTTATGACATATTATATTATAATAAAAGTTGGTCATCTATGGGCATCTTGGTTATATTGTTATACGTCTGTGATGTTGTTTGTTTCTGTCTTGGTTCTACTTGGTCTGGTCATTTAGTATAGTTTTTTTTAAGTATATCCACTTTACATGACGTTGGCAATTTATCCCAAATGACAGAGCCAGTTGGGAAAAAATCATATTGCTAAAACCACACATTTATTTATTAATTTATTTGAAAAAAAAAACCAGCGGAGATAGTGGTTATAACACACTTCACTGCACATTAATATTATAGCATTACGTGGTGAAGATAAAAGTTTTGAGATTATTAAATATTCCAATCAACCAATAAATACATTACACGTAGGTAACTGATTCCATAGCCCACATTATGCAGCGCCTCGCTTGTTAGGAATAGTAATTTATTTACATTTTATCTATATAAAATCTAGACTAGCTGTTGCCCGCGGCTCCGCCCGCGTAAATGAGTTTTCCCGGGATAAAAGTCCCGCTTTATATTTTCCCGGTATAAAAAGTAGCCTAAGTTACTACTTATTACACCAGCTACCTGCCAATAAAAGTCCCGTCAAAATTGGTCCAGCCATTTCAGAGATTAGCCGGAACAAACAGACAGACAGACAGACAAAAAAATGTAAAAAAATTTATTTTGGTGTATGTACCGTATATATATTCATATACATGTAGCAAAAAACGGTTATTTCAATATTACAAACAGACACTCCAATTTTATTTTATTTTTTATTATTATATTATTATATGTATATATGTATAGATTGAAATCTATAAGTAGTAGTGTCAACAAAGTCACACTTTGGCAACAAACTTGCGTGAGTATTTAGCAAATAACTTATTCCTATGGTCCGTTACTTGCTGGAGGCGCCTTTAAAGCAAAATTATTTAAGTAATTGGATCATGTCCGAGATTTGTAAAACTTTGATAGCGAATTTCATTAGCTCGCGAACAGTTATGAGTCTTATAACTTAGAACTAATTATAAATTAAATTTATGAAAAAAATCCTTATTGCAGTTGAAAGCGGCGACTCCGATGAGGGAGGAATTTATTTCTTATAAACCTTTATAGGAACACGCTGGATGCAGGCCGCTTTTGACGGGTCTATCTGGGAATATTAAGGGCAGGCATAGGCGAACTTCATGTGACTGATGATAATATGATAACAGTTCAATGATTTTATATTTACATACTATCAAAACGCAATATAATACAATTAAATACCGTTTAGTATGATAACATTGTGCGTAAGGAAAAAGCGATTTGTTTACGCTTTCTGCGCTCTTAAAACTTATAGCCGAAGTTAGACTGGGTGCTAAGTTCCTAAGCGTACACTTGTGTACCGTGGCTTAACGAGCGAGTCACTCAAGGTTTTAGGCGGCTCTGATTTATTTACCACTAGTAACATCTGTTCCTCGACACAAGTGTCTAAATGATATTTTGAAGTTGTCAAATTATCGCGTACTTTGCGATCGGAGTTCTTGGCAAGTGAGGCTAATCTATATATATAAAAGAGAGTTGTGTTAGTTACACCATTTAGAACTCGAGAACAGCCGCACCGATTATCAAGTACTTTGATTTTTTGGATTTGTATCCGTACCGAATAGCAGAAAGCTATAAAAATATGGAAAAAGTTCACGATCAAGGAAATTATGAAAAATTCATTTTCCAATACATTTTATTTGTAACTAGACTTCTGCTCGCGGCTTCGCTCGCGTGAAAAAGTTTTTCCGGGATAAAAATATTTTCCCGGGATAAAAATCCTATAGTATATGCCTATAGCCTATGTTTTAATCCAGGACATGATCTACCCGTGTGCCAAATTTCATCGAAATCCGTTCAGTAGTTTTTGAGTTTATTCGTTACAAACATACTTACATATAAATCTTTCCTCTTTATAATATTAGTAAAAATTTTAAAAAATGAACGCGTTGTTTATTTTCTCCATAGACAGCTGCTTCAGTTGCGCACAGTCCCTGTGGCGGTCGTAAAGAGTATATTATAATGTCATGTTACCTCCTTTCATTGCATGCCGGTGCGCGAGTTAGCATCTTTTTTTAGTAGCCACTAATTTTTATTCAGTTTTCGACCGTGTTTGTATTTGACTTCGTTTTAATGAACTCTCTTAATACGTTTTTTTCGGAAATTCGTCGGTGAAAAGTGATTTCAAAGGGTTGAGTTCCAATTCTCAATTTGTTGTGATCAGCCATATCGTTTTGACAATACCTATATCAAGCTCAGAGCTTGGTTAAATACTCAAAGATATCAAGTATGATTGTCATTGTGCGCGCATCGGCAATTAATCCTTTGGATAGTATTATAAAAGCTCTTTGATTATTCCAATCGTTAATTTTTGTATACAATGAAAAATATTCTGGACTCTGTGTTTGATTTACAAATGCTATTTACAATGTACAATATGGCGGTGAAATATTTGGGCAAATCAAAAAAGTCTTTTGTGCTTTCCTAAACTTGGAAAAGGCTTTAAATGATCGTATGCCGAGAAATAATCTGTGGTCAATGTTGTCATTAACGTATGGGATTGAGGGCCGCTTGGTGAGGGCATTCAAATCTCTGTAACGAGAACTACATAGCCTGTATCAGGGTAAAGGGGGCAGAATAGGGATTCGCAATATTGTGCTGTTGCCGACGCTTATGTATTGAAGTGAATGCTGGTCTGGCAGAAGAAGCACGAAAGTCGAGTAAATACGGGGGAAATTTACTCATTACAGAGTATATTATGTGGAGTCACTATTTCTTATTGCATGGGGATAGTGTGATAAGAGAACGTCATTCATTGAACGATGATCTGAGGCCTAAAATTAGTATGCTGAGATAATTTAGGCACGCAGAGAGGATGGTTGAAAGACCAGTTACGAAAGGTATTTATCTAGCTAATGTGGATGGTACGGATGGAGGGAATCCCATAATCGGCAAAAATGTACGATGAGAACTTTGAATGTGGAAGAGGTAAAGAAGTAGATATGTCATTATCGTGGCATGTCGCGCTCAATAGTCTCCGCTTTTCTCTGTCTCTGTGTGAATATAAATGACTTTTTCGTTTTGATTCTTGTACATTTGTTGAGCTTAATTCATTTAATCTTAATAAAAAACTAATAAGTTAAATCAACATTCATTGATTCTGAAGCGATGTGAAGTTCGCCGGGCCAACTAGTTATTAATGTTTGTGTGAAGAGCTACGATTAAACGCAAATTTATTTGTGGTGGCTAATTATATATAAGATTAACTTGATTACATAAGTGAACATTGATTTATATATTAGATTTGATGCTCTCTTATCTGTTCTACGGAAATAATTAAAGTATTAATTTTTGCGGCCTATTCAAATATTTTCGCTATGATATATATCTAAAGTTACTCCTTTTGAATAGTTATCTGTAAATCGACCAGGTCAGCGTCTTCGGAGACTGGCCAAAAAAGACGGACAGATAGACCGAAACTTTCAACATTGTGCATAGCATGCACACATAAGTTAAGGAAAAATAAATTATCTTACGAACATACAGTTCAATAATTCGATACAGATGTATTAAATAATAATAATACGAGCCCTGTATTATAAATGTCCCACAGCTGGGCACGGGCCTCCTCTACAACTGAGAGGGTTTAGACCTTAGTCTACCACGCTGACCTAGTGCGGGTTGGTAGACTTCACATACCTACCTTTAAAATTCTTATAGAGAACTTCTCAGGTATGCAGGTTTCCTCAGGATGTTTTCCTTTACCGTTAAAGCAAGCGATAATTCACAAAGAATACCTATATATAGAATAGGGTGTGGCGTCACCCCCACTTGGAAACGAAACAGTTCAACAATTAATATAAGACATTTTTATTTTTTTATTTTTATTGCATTGAATGACGAGACGAGCATACCGTTCGCCTGATAGTAAGCGATACGACCACCCATAAACAGTAGCAACACGATGGTGTTGCTACTGTTTATGGGTCATCCAGCCTTATTTAGCCTGTTTATGGGTGCTGGTCATCCAGCACCTTGACTCACAAAGCACTGTGTAGCACTCCACTGCGCCCGTCATCCTGAGACATAAGATGTTAAGTCTCATTATGTCCAGTAGTTATACTGGCCACAATGTCCTTCAAACCGAAACACTACAGTGCATGCACTGTTGCTTGGCGGTAGAAATAGACATTGCGGTGGTACCCACCCAGACGGCCTCTTACATAATGAGAGACCTACCACCAGTAAAACAATAATAAACAAATCATAAACATATTACCTTCCACATAACAGACGCCGGCCGATAAGAAACTTAAGAGCTCGCAAACAAATCAGCATTCAATGATACAAGTGACCAAAGAGGTTCGCTGGCAGCCCCACCACAATCTTCAATCAACATATAAGCATTAAGCATTTTATTTAACTCTCTCACAAACTGTCTTCATATTCACTCTCATACTCTGTACTCGGTCCAATACATCACATGGAATCCGTCTCTGAGTTTCATTTCTAAGTAGGAAGCAATACCCTACAAGGGTTCTCAACTGCGGATATTCGTCTCGGCAGTCCGTTCTACTCCCAACTAGGCTATCGCCGCTGTACAGATGTATTAATTTAGTTGTTAATTTGAATCTAAATTAAATACATATATTTCTAATACATTCCGAAATGAATATCACAAAATCAACTCATTTGATAAACACAAAGGAAAATTGCCCCAATTTGATATGAAATTCAGCTTTGCGGTTGACAGATAGTTCGTAATAGCGTAAGTACTACTCGTTTATAAATTGATTCATCGCTAGAAGAGAACTTGTTAGATTTATTCATGCTTTATCAAAGGAGGTAAAACATCGTCCGAAGTGAATATGATAAGGATTTAATTCCATGAGTGGAACCAACAGTCGTACATGAAACGAGGGCGAGACGAGTGACCACAACGAAACACGCAGTACAAAGATTAAATTGAATCTGGCATTTGGCCAAACCCGCCGTATCCAGAATTACAAAATATTATGTTTATTTTATAGTCAGAGCAAATATTCTTTGGACTGATTTATAATTCGCTTAAGCAAACTATAGGTCAAGCTGTAAATCAACGATGCTAATTGCTTATTGTATTCTACTGTAAATTAGGATTACTGTTACGTCATTCGCGATGTGTCTGCTAACCGCAGCGGGCAACCTTGGTACACAACGGCAGAAAATCCACACACAAATTGAAGGGTCGAGTTTCGCATTAGTATATATGCTAATGCTATCGTAATAGCTCTATAACTCTTCTGTGGTGCTGAATAATATTATGTTTGAAATGCATAGTCCGTTTCGGTTTTTCCGAAAACTAAAAACTACAATGGTTCGTTGAGGCTTTAAGAAACCGATTACCATTTAATCAGTGTATCTTTGACTCCCTTTTATGAAAGGATAAATGAGAGAGAAGTATAAGTGGCTAAGGATAGAAGACTTCATCAGCAAACGTTAAATGCTGATTAACAGTAGAGGTAATGGCGAAAGTGTTCTCCCAGTGTAGGGTATGAGGACCAGTCGGTGTGTCTTTCTACATAGCACCAGCACTGCACATTAAATGATGAGAAATAGGATTGCTCGGGTACAGAGCCTAGCCGCATAATGACGCACAGGCCCATCGCCCTAAACTTAGTAATAAGGGTATAAAATAAAGACGCATTTACCAACAAAGTTGTGTTTGGGGTCTGAAGTATTGTCGCTCACTGGACGAGGTCCAGCATCGCTAAAATGTGCATAAGGAACACGTCATGAACGTAAGTGTCACATTGTAGGACTTTTTGGTTTGCTCAAGAACCGTGAGGTGGAAATCGAATTTCTTAACAAGAAGCTAAATAACACATGTGGCCAAATCACAGGGCCAAATTATATCTATCCTCCATGAGGCCAAATACCGATATGTCAAAATGTAAGTGACTACAAAGAATGTAGAAAGAAGAAGTGAAAAATAAGAAAAGGAGTTCTTAATAACGTTAATATTGCTAAGGATTTTATAATAGCATAATGTAAAAACGAGCTTTTCATTCGAAATATAAAAGGATTGCAGTAAAACGCTATCTATTTTAACAGTACTTTTAGAAACAAGTATTTTCGGGATAAAATAAACGATATAAATAAATAAAATAAATAAAAAGCCTTTTATTTCTTGCAAGTAGGTACAGTATTAAATGAGTAGAATTTTTAATAATCTAACTTAAGCTAATTGTCAATCTTATTTAAAAGAAAAATATAATAAATTATTTTATGCAAGAACCCCTCTTTCTAGGTGAAGGTGAAGGCCTCCTCTAAAGAAATCCATTTTTCTCTATCTTGAGCAATTTGCGGCCAACAGGGGCCAGCTATTTTTATTAATTCGTCTTCCCATCTCGTGTGAGGTCTGCCTTTGAGACGCTTACCGTATGGACCCTTCCACTTTGTTACCCTGCTAGTCCATCTCTCGTCCTCTAGCCTCGCTACGTGCCCTGCCCACTTCCATTTTAGTTTTTTAGCTTGTGTTAGAGCATCTTTGGCTTTGGTTATTTTCCTGATGTTTGTATGGCGAATTTTTTGAATTTTTTTAATATTGAGCATACTTCTTTCCATTTCGCGTTGGCAGGTAATAATTTTGTTTTTGATTTTGGATGTGTACTTCCAAGTTTGACATCCATAAGTTAGGCACGGTAGGAGGCATGATGACATGACTTTTGTTTTTATATTTATTGGCATGTTGCTTTTAAATATTTCTCTTAAAGACCAGTACTTATTCCAGGTAATTTGTGCCCTTCTTTCTACTTCTAGTTCGTTTTGTTTTCTGTCGAAGCCAATTTGTTTTCCGAGGTAGATGTATTTTTTTGAATATTTCAAAGTTTCATTGTTTACAGATTTTCTTCTGTTTTTGTTGTTTGTCATGACCATTGTTTTGCAAAGATTCATTTCCAGTCCTACCTGTTTGCTGGCTATATTTAGTGAATCAAGCATGGTTTGTAGTTGAATGCTAGATTCTGAAAAGAGTACTAAGTCATCTGCGAAGCGCAGGTGGCTTAAATATTTTCCGTTAATGTTGAGCCCTGTTTTTTTCCAATTTAATCTATTGACTATTGATTCTAGGAGAGATATAAATAATTTTGGCGACAACGGGTCTCCTTGTTTCACTCCTCTTTCGATGGGAAATGTAGGACCAGTAGACTCTAGTTTTATTTTGGCTGTGCTACTCTTGTAAATATTTCTGATTATTTGTATGTACTCTTGTTCAACTTCCTGTGCCTGCAGTGCAGTCCATATACTTGAATGTGACACGGTATCGAAAGCTTTTTTATAGTCGATGTACGCGATGTAAAAAATAAACGATAACACACAAGAACTCTTAGAATAGTGAGTTTTGAGTGAACAGGAATAAAATCGGGGTTATGATTGAACGGGTCTTACACAGCCCCGCAAAATCTGTTACTCAACACATTAGCACGTATACATATTAGGTATCAATAATCTTCCATCTGAAGATCCTCGGTATTGATATTGAAAAATATCATTATTGATAAACTAAACCTAGAAATAACTCCACGTTTCGGAGTAATTCTTGATCGTTTGTAATTTTTTCATACTACACTTAATTTATTTATGCATAAAATGTATGAATATAAGTAAATCAAGAAATAAGATTGTTTATTGCTTCTATTATTAAGTTTTTTTTTAGCATTGAATGACTAGACGAGCATGCTGTTCGCCTGATGGTAAGCGATACGACCACCCATAAACAGTAGCAACACCATCCAGCACCTTGACTTACAAAGTACTGTGTGGAATTCCACTGCGCTCGTCATCCTGAGACATAAGATGTTAAGTCTCATTATGTCCAGTAGTTATACTGGCTACAATGTCCTTCAAACCGAAACACAATAGTGCATGCACACTGTTGCTTGGCGCTAGAAATAGACATTGCGGTGGTACCCACCCAGACGGCCTCTTACATAACGAGAGACCTACCACCAGTTAAGGACTTATTGCGATTGTGGGTCATAAAGTTAGCGCAAAATATACATTACAATGGTGTTGATAAAATGTAACGATGTGATTTACTTAATTTATAGCCTACTTTAAAGCATACACTCCTTATAATGTGTGTGTTATACTTTATTTATAATCATATACATATATTTTGTTACAAAAATAAACACGAATTTCGTAAAAGTTATAGTTTTAGGATCTGTTTTACTGTGTAAAATTTTACGTAAAAATAGACAAGTTGTTAAAACGTACTTAGTTACCTAGTGGCTATATAATAGATTGTATTATAAAAATACAAAGCAATGCAGTAAAATTTCTTTCATAACTTTTCATTACAATAATTTAGTTGATATTATGACAATATAACTTCTGCTTTGATGCAAACATTAATTGCAATTCTATTGATTCGCTTTGACTGTCCACATTCCGTAACAACCGGGGCGAGTTAATTAATATTGAAATTGCAAGGGCTAATATCCCGTAATAGGTCGGGGGAAAAATCTTTTCGCATATGATATGTTTAAACTTGTAATACAATTTCTTTGGCTGTATTATTTGTATCTGGCTGTTTTTGTAGACATTAAAAAGGTTAAATTAAAAAAAAGAAAGAAATTATAAAAAAATTGTTTTCAGCTATTTCGCATTTATTTTTCTTTCTGTCAAAATGATTGAATCGTATGAAGAAATTCGATACATTTTAAAGGACATATCCAAAAACGGGCCTAAAATTCTAAACAAGACAGTTTATATATATTTGGATAAAACTCCTAAAACTAGCCTTTTACAATAAATAATTTAATTTTAAAGACCTCCGATTTCGATATTCGTGTAATTTTATATTCTTTAAAAACGACACAGAGTTCTAAGATTATACATATAAAGCGGACATTGGGAAAATTGTCATACAAAAATTTTGAGCCTGTTCGCCAGTAACTCAATCTACCGTGAAATAACAAAATACCCATGTAAAATTCATTAGAAAATACTTTGACATGGTCGTAATGCATATATTGGCATATTTCCTTCCAAAATTTTGTTTTCTTTTCAAAATTTAAGTATACCGAGGTCCGAGACGTCTTGTAATACGGACATGTCAGATAAGAAAGCGACTTATTACCAATTTGTAATAACTTTTGGACGAAATCATATAAACAAATATCCAAACATACAAACATTTCACAAACTTTCACATTTATAATATTAGTAAGATATTTTTATAATCTCAAAAGTACAAATTTCAATACAAAACTGCCAAAGCTACGATAAAGAAAAAGCGACGGCGCAAAAATAATACCTATCCAAAATGATTTGGTATCAATTCTGCCGCATGTAATCTGTGGTGATTGTAACACTCCATTTTGTTAATATTCCGTATATTTTCCGATCATGTGATGAGCATGTTAATAGGCCTCAGTATCAGTGGATACTCGGGGAATCTTGAATAGGGCGTGCGTTACGCCGAGACGGTGACATATTTTTTTCCCGCCAGTTCTTTGTCTCCCCGTTGAATTTTTTGTCCCTTTTCAAAAGTGCGATGTCGTATTCTTTTTACCGAAAGAACGTTGAAATATTATTTGTGTAATGAAAATGATTCTTTGTTATAGCTGTAGGGCTAAAGTTTAATTTTTCACGTGAGGCCGTATCGTCTATATCTTTTGGCACTACGGCATTTAAGGCACATGAAAAATAAAACATCGAATATTTTATACACTATAATATTCACATCTAATACTATATTTTTTTGTGTTTTTGACTTATATGTACATAGAAAGCGCATGCCAATCTCATGCATTTGTTTAAATTCTATGAGATTTAAGGTTAACTTAATAATGTAAATTAATACACAATATAATCTAAACGACGAGAATTATTCAAGAAAAGCATGAGTAATAACGATCATCTGTGGTAAAACGGCTAGGTTTTTTAATAACATTTAAAGGAGAAAAGGCGAAACACATAAAATTGCCTTTGTAGACACAGTTTAGACGGTTTAACTTTTTATAGCTGCTTTAAGGGCGAGAATTCAACGGAAATCTGCAAACAAATAGTAGTCCCCAAAGAACGAAAAGTGCCATAAAAATTCGCCTCGTCGTCATTAGTCTCAGACATGTTTTGATCAGGGCCTTACTACGAAGTGGTAAAGCAGACACTTGGAGTTCGGGTCGAGTCGCCGCGCCGCTAGAATGATAATACCCTCTTTTTCGACAGGCCAGGTTAATAATTATAATCACAGTTCGTAGTAAGGCACCAGGGTAGACCCATGTTTTTATCTTCTCGCAATTTTAAATGAGGCCCTGTGAATAAACTTCGCCTTAGAGAGTACTCCATTTTAAATCCCACAGGATATGAGAGATTTCTTTTGCGTTGGAATAACTGGGTACTAACGATGACTACAGAAAAACCGTGGGGAAGGCAACGGTTTAAAGTTCACATTCCTGCATCCGTATTTTTGTGGTTTTGGAGTAATTTCAAAGTTGCGTTTTAGGCAGTAAATGTTTTTATGTGCTGTTTGTTTTGATATTGTCGTTGGCCAGCGTGGACATAACATAGCAGTGGTTTAAGATTCAACTCCTAGTCACTGAATGTGTTTTATAGGAGCCTATTATTGAAGTGATCTGTCATGTATTGTTCTATACACTAAGGTTGAGTTGTAATGACCTCGTTATATATCTACATATTTTTATCCTACTTCCTACTAAAATAAGGCGAAATATTTTAAAGTTCTTTGGACGTTTGTTAGCAATAAAAGCAAAATCACTGAATAGATTCACATAAAAGGACATTCACACAAACAGCCCGAAAATTCTAACCGAGAAAGTTTTTATTTATTTGGACAGAATTCCGAAAACTAGCCTTTTTCAATAAATCGTTTAATTTTAAGGACCTCTGATTTAAAGGTATATTATGTAATTTAGTTTTGCCTATATATTACACTTAAATTAAATGCTTTAAAAATATAAATATTGGTACATTGGAACGCACACCCAAAAAATGTAACCACACCACACACACACAGTCACGCCTTTTTATCCCCGAAGGGGTAGGCAGAGGCGCACCTAAGTGCTCCACTTTTCGCTGTGCGTATTCCGTCCCATGATGTGATCGGAGGCGAGTTTCAGGCATATCAGGCACAAATTCTAGACTCCGGGCGGATACTGAATAGAAAAATCCAATATTACTATGCCCGACCCGGGATCGAAGCCGAGGCCTCAGGATTGCAGTCGGACCGTAATACACCCATACGCCACCGAGGCAGTCCAAGAAGTAAACTTGTCAAAAAATACTCCATTTGTGCTTTTGGCGCATACATTATAGAAGTAATTAAGTCTATGTTTTGGGCTGTTGATTATCAGGATTTGAATTTCAAAAATACTGCGATAATAAGTAGTTATATTATTGCAGTATTTTTTTAGTAAATTCGTAGAATACATAAAAGAAATCAAATATTTTTGCAAGAGGGACTTAAACGTCTTGTGAGTGCACGGTGCACCTACAAAGATGTTCGTGCATATAACATACTAGGTTCTAAGAACCGGGTCCAAATGCAATCACCGACGCGATGTTTCGACATTCTGATGACCTCCACATCAGAAGCGAGCGTCAAAAAGTCGCAGATGTGTGCCGCAGTCGTCTCTGCAGCCTGGTTGGCTCCCAATTAGGCGATCGCTGCTGTCCGTTGTTTCAAATCTAACATGTATTTTGATTTCTTTACTACATAACTATTACATTTTATTGAAATAAAAGCATATTTTTATAGTTTGTACAATTATTTATTGGAACGAAGTTCCTTATCGCGCGTTGTGAAAGGGGGCTAGACGGAAAAAATTCTCACGAAAAGTTGTCACGACACTTTTTGCTATTATCTTACTAATATGAACCTTAAATACATTGCGTAGAAGCTATTTCCCCAGCGTTGGCACGGCACGAGTACAAAAGAATCGAACGTAACATTCTTTTTTCAAATTTTGATTTATTCTACTTTGTTTGCATTTCTGACATTTATCAATAACAAGACTAAGCGTGCGTTGCTCGCGTTTAAAAATCTACTTTATGTGGTAAGCGTAAGATCGAATTTGTGTTTAGTCAATCAAAATTTGTGATAAAAATGCTAAGCAATAGCTTTACCGCAGCAGTCTCCGAGTGCCACACGTATTTATTTGTTTTTTTTCTCTAGAAACTTATGTATTGGAACGGAAATAGGAAAATATTTATATATTTATATATATACACACTCTGTTATATAAATAAAATTTTATTACAATTCCTTCACTAATTAATCGAAAGGAACTTCGTTCCATCCGGGTGTCCCTTGACACCTCTCATTTTTTTTGATATTTGTTTATTTTCAATATCTTCTCTTAATTGTAGATCAAAGACATTAAACAGTATAGTTAGTTAACAATATAGTTCGTAATCTTAGAACTCTTTGTTGTAGATCTAGGAATTATGTACAGGTAGAGCTATAAATATCATATTGCCTGAAGTCGTCGTTGAGGTTAAAATCCCTGTGCTATATCCTAAATCGTGGGATTCCAAATCAAAGAAAAATACAAAGAAATTCTTGTTTTATATTATGTCTTCCACCATTTATAATGAGACATTAACAAACATTCACAGTTGGCAACTACGTCAAAACTTTAATTCTAATAGAGTGTTGTGGTAAAAATATGTCGATATAAAAAAATACCCATAATTTATTAATTTCGATATAACATTTCAATTAAGTGTATTTTGGTAATACTAAACTCCCTAATATTTAGTAAGTAGGTACCGAATTTCATAATTATTAATTATCTATATGTATAAAAAATTCGTGTCACAGTATTTGTTACCATACTCCTCCGAAACAGTGAACCGATTTTGATGAAATTTTATATTCACATTTGGTGGTCTGAGAATGGGTTGTTATCTATTTTTCATCCCCCTAAGTGATAAGGATGGCCCAATTCAAATTTTTTTTTCGGACAGTTTTTTTTAATGATGTGGCATTAAAATATACACACAACCCTAAATTTTTTACTTTCTTTCATCATCACCTATTGATTAATAGCGATATTAGTAATTTAATAACTTTTAGCCCCGGTCGGACGATCAATAGATCTTCATTTTTTTCTACTAAAATAATCTCTTAAAAAAGATTTTATATGGCAAAACAACGTTTGCCGGGTCAGCTAGTATTATTATATAAGATGGGTTACACAATAGTGTTAGATGCTTTGTATATACAAGTTCATCAATTTTTATAGTTATCTTTAAAGGTAACTAAAGGCTTTGAGTAAAAATGTCAATAGAACGATATTTATTTATTTCTGTGAGTAAATATCGATATATTATTTTTCATTTGCTCACCCCTAAAAGATTTAATATCCATCTTCTTTAAGAACTTCTTCGATGAATCAATATTAAGTTTTTTTTTTATGTGGCCATCATCATTAAAATATAGGTACAGCCGAACAATAT
This sequence comes from Sphinx pinastri, assembly GCA_947568825.1. Classification (NCBI taxonomy): domain Eukaryota; kingdom Metazoa; phylum Arthropoda; class Insecta; order Lepidoptera; family Sphingidae; genus Sphinx; species Sphinx pinastri. Next base: position 18,122,181 of record OX387614.1, on the reverse strand, counting down.
AATATTATGTATTTCTTATTTATTTTTCTTTAAAATGGAGGGGTGTGTTATTTTGAATGGGTCCAAGATCTATGTTTGTCGTTTTATAATATTTGTAATAGTCTGAGGCTGCTTGGATTTTGATCAAAATAAAAACCAGCGCCCATACATAAAGCGGTAATTTTCTTTAACGCATTGATAAACCAATTCTTGCAGTATGTTATAGCTAGGGATGGGCCGGATATCCGTATCCGCACCCACGGAGTTCTGAAAAAAAAAGTTCTGTATCCGTATCCGTTACTTTTTAGTGGACCTTGAACGTTTTAGTGGATTTTAGTTTTAGTGGATCTTTTACATAAGTAAATTTTATAATGTATATGAAATTCTCCATAAAGGTGGCAATGAAATAGTGTCAACTGAAATTTTATTATGTCTTACTTCAAGTCACACAATTGACATATCTATATTGCAAAACTGTAATATTTACACAAGAATCAATCATTGTAGTGAGTTAGCTATTTAGAAAGTTATAACTTATAAAGTACTAGCGACCCCTCCCAGCCTCGCACGGGTAGTATTATATGCCTAAATTTTTTTCTGTTGTAGCGTCTCTCTTAGCGCTCTTCAACAGTGGCAGACCGCGGTTGATGCGAGACCGATTGAATTTATTTTGTCGCCCACTGATTTTAATTTTGCGATAACTGCACGAACCTGCAGCATGTCAAAAAACAGCCAACATTACATTCTACTAGTTTCCTCGCATCCCCAGTAATTTTTTTGCAAATTATTCGTATTTAGAATATTAATAAGAAGTAACATAGAAGTCATCAAAAAGACGCATAGTGAAAACGATACATGCAGTTTTCATAACTTAAAGCGTCAACTTTCATTTTTAGACACACATTTTCCGATTTTCCATAAATGTGAATCCGCGGATACACATTTTTTGTCGATGCGGCACATCCCTAGTTATAGTGTCATTTTATCCCGTAAAACTGCAAAGTGGGCCTGTTGCAAATACATTCAACCATATTCAACTGTATAGTTTATAATCTTACAACTCTTTGGCCTGTCAAAAGAGGATTTTCATGCGGGCAAATATTTAGTGTGTTAAAAATACTAATTAAAATTTATAGATTTTAAAGTATTTTAGAAGACTATAAAACAGACTTGAATATTGGTAGAGAAGTGACATGAGTGTTGACGCTTGCTATTTTACGAAGAAAAATTTATATCCAAGAATTGTGCTGATAAAAACTTATTCCCTAAGGTACACTGGAACTCTATAAACTACTGCAATTCCTGATGGTCAAAATAGTTTTTAATTGAGCCCTTGTTGCTAATAACAATGTATCAAATCGGAATTTGTTAATGACATTTCCATAATGAATTGATCTCGCTTAAACGTCGCGTCGTGTGTCCAAGCCTTCTGTGTCAAATGGTCAATTTCTAAATTCCAAATATGTTTTTCTATTTACCAATTTAACAATATTGAATTTTAATAGGACATGTTTTATACAGCTTTGTATTAATAATACCAGCCCTGTATTATATACTGCCCGATGCTGAGCACGGGCCTCCTTTACTACTGAGAGGGCCTTAGTCCACGCTGGCTTAGTGCGGGGTGGTAGACATCACATACCTTTGAAAATCTTGGTAGAGAATTCTCCGGCATGTAGTTCTCCTTCACCTCAAAGCGTATGGTAATTAATATATTAATCGAAAGCCAGCTTTGTGCCGTAATGATTTAAGATTTGCTAATTATACTTAGGCAGTGCAGTGCATACCTATGTAATTACTATGAATCTATCTGTAATTGACAATGGAATTACATTGCGATAATACAATACTATGGCATGGTATTATGAACGCTATTGTACTTGACAAATTAATTAGTTTATCTTATACATGTAACGGTTGGTTAGTCATATATGTAAATGCTAACCTGACCTACCTTTTGTGTTTCAGCGAAAACCCCTTGTTTCATTTTGCTTTACGGTGGTTTTTTGTGTGTCACGGTTTTAGGTCTGTCTACCAGACGTAAACGGCGTCCGATAGGCCTAGCGTCGTTCGGGCAACCGCTGAGCCAAGTCCCTAACACTATTATGCTTCGGTGTACCAACAAATCTCTGCGGTGGGCTGACCACTGGTTTAACAGTACCTAGTTATAAGTATTGATGTTCCTACATATATATGATAGTGAAAAATGAAATCCTCCTAGCTAATTTCGGCCACTGCGGCCAATTTCAACGGAGATCAGCCAGGTACGCAGGGGATATTATAGTGGACTCGCTATTCCTTCACTCTCATAGTCCGGTGAGACGGCAATCCGACATGACCGAAGAGAGATCAGGCGCAGGACCAACGGCTTGACGTGCTTTCCGAGGCACAGGGGTATCACGCCGCCAACTTCCTGACTCCGAGCTGCGACTGAGTAATTTTTAAGATGGAAAAACCCAGTCACAATGTTTTTGGCTCGTCCCGGGATTCGAATCCAGGACCTCAGCGCGCAAATCGTACTCGTAACGCGTACGCAATACAACTAAGCCACCGAGGCTGTCAGTTCTGGATATAACTAAATAACTATCTCAAGGTTGCGGCTTCATTGAAAATATTATCCGGAATAAAAGTTTCACTATGTATTTCGGGATGCAAATTTGCCTACCTACTGGGTGAGATGATGAGAGATGTGTCTATCTCACTCAGTAGATCGGGGGTATTTTGAGTATCCTTCTACTACCCCCGCCTGCCTTAGGACTGTTCCCCCGCCTGTTCTAACTGGGACCATAATAGGGTCACGGGGTATGCAGAGGCAGTTTCTCCTTTAATTTAGCGACCAGGAAATGGATGGTAAAGTTGTTCATTGGTTGCGCGCTGTCGTAAACACGGGAGAGCGTCCTTCGGCATGCGGGAGTTTCTGATCTCCCTTTCCATGAAGAATGGGCGGAAACGGGCGATTCCGGCAATTTCGCGACAGCTTTTAATGCTAATCAAACACTGAAAAATACAAATCCATAACTACAAAATACAAATATAGCGAATTTCTAAAATATAACTAATCTGAACATTGTAAACCTTCGTAGTATTAAGAAAACATTACTATTAAATATGATATCGCGGCTTAAGAACCAATACCATCTGACTCAATCAAAAATGAACTTTACACCAGAGAAAAACGCATCAATGTCAAGAAAAAAATAGTTTTAAGTTTTTTTATGAGAAATTATTTCTAGTTAACAAAATATTATATATTTGATTGTTTGCATCGGATAATAGAATTTATGTCATATTTACGATCATGTAATTTCCATATACCTAACGCTGAATATGAATTTTAACACCAAATTCAACGCAGTCAATTAACTGAAGCAATTCAAATGCTATTAGTACTATACATTGAATACATTCGCTTAATGAGTTTTGTGACCAATTGTGAGCACCGCAAGCCGCTTGAGATAGCCGAACCGAAACCCAGTTTTATAATACATTCTTTTTTTACTTTTATCATGCTTTATTTTTATTCTGAGTTGTAACTCGAGGGTACTATAGTTTTCTGTTTTTACCCCCGACAGAAAAAGAGGGGTGTTATAAGTTTAGGGTGTGTATCTGTGTATCTGTATGTCTGTGTGTGGCACCGTAGCTCTCAAACGAATGGACCAATTTCGAGCTATAATTTATGAATATCGATTCAGGCGTTTGAAGATTATCAGCTCATTTCCAACTTAAAAAGTCCGATTGATTTTAAATTTGGTGTTGTGTGACTTCGGCAATATTTTTAAACATGAGCTGATGCTGCAGCATTAAGTTGTCTGCGGGATACCCAACTCCTTAGGAACTTATAGCAGATATAGAGTGTTTGGGCTCATAAGGATGGTCTCAACGAGTAGGTGTTAGATAGTTGATTATCAAGACCCCATGATGGAGAATAAAATAATTTAAGAAGTTTGAAATAAAAAAAAATATTCTATTTATATATTGGAAGAGGCAGTTGACTATGTGACCTGGCCTAGGACTTCAGGTAGATTATAGAATATAGACATAGAGAAAATCCTACAAGATCGACCACCATTTGTAGAAAGACTCAAAGCGAGTGTGCAGCCAAATCTTGTCTGTAGATATCTACATATCTCTCGGCACTACTGCCGAAGAGCTTTATAGTTCATTCGCTTCTGTAAGACTGAGATGAACTAATTAGAATTCTAGAAAGTGCCGACAATTGGCCGCAAAACCGCTCTATCTCTTTCTACTTTTCTACCCGTATTTATCTCAAAATTGGATAGAGAACATTTAGGTAATTCTATGTCTACGGGCAAAAGACCGCGGGCGGAAACCGCTTCTCAAAACACATTAAACAAATAAATATTAATGTACCTTTCATAAGTGGCTTCAGATTTTTGACAGCGAAATTACGTTCTAATGAGACGCCGTATTTAAATTCCTTTTTGCAAATTTTTATTCGCTTTAAAATTAAATATTTTTTTGTACTTGGAAGCAGTATTAACTATGGCAAATAAAATTCACAGATGACCGAGATTACAAGGGAAAATGATATTTTTATTTTTATAGGGCCTTACTTTTGATTTTATAGCTGTTTTAGTAAACAAACACGGTTAATAAAGTAACCTTCGTTGGTATAAAGAATCTAGTTCTACAAACTAACACAACCTGTTTCATAAGATCACTTCCATATAAGAGTTATTTCTTGTCTGCAATTTAGACGATTATCTTCAAGAAAAATAATTTCGTTCCCGTGATTCAGACAAAATGAGACACAAGATTATGTGGGCTCACCTCCCCTCCGTTCTATCGCAACCCTGAAAACGAGTTTTCAGCAAGGTGGAAAAGGCTATTGACATCACGCATACAATTTCTGGTTAAAGAAGTCTTATGTTTTCCATTTTTCCTGTAAGTGTTTTTAATTTCTGCAACAATATTACGTAGTGCTTTGACTGTCGTTTTATTGTTTGTAAACCTTGCAAAACATAGACGAAACCGTTCAATTAATTTTTATAGGGAAGGGAAAGGGTGTACTAACTTATAAAATTGTAAATATTGTCATAACGCACAAAAACATTTTCTTTATATAAAAACTTAAAACAATAGATTCTAAAAATTATAAAAAAATTACTACATCGAGATACTTCAACTTCAACGGCGACAAGTTATTTTTACCGTTAAAGAGAAATAGGTGTAGAAACGGGTTGTTGCGAAAATTTGCGTCGTTCGGCACCAAAGTGTTTTGACCAGCCTACCGTGACGTTGCGAAATAAAAAGGGAGTTTCGTCTTGCATTCAAATGAGAACGCGGTGTCAAGGAGGACACCGCAAAATACCAACTTAATTTTCTTGACTGGAGAACCGGTAAAGGCGTTGAAACTTTAAACTTCGAATCTCGCCAGCCACTGTTTCGCTACTTCTCCCCGATTTTCTTGGTACACTGTTTGTTTTTATTAATATCTTTCCATCATTTTTGAATGTTTAAATAAAATTATAAAGTAAGAATTATTATCAAACGACTTTTATTTCTATTTGAGTTTAGTACGTATTTAATATAATCGTCATGAAAACTGAAACATTGTCCTGTGAATTCTGTAAATTCGCACCAGGAAATCCTTTTAACGAAACTTAATTTTTGTCCTAGAACAGTTGAGTACTTAATTCATTTTACAAGGCTGCGTAATATTTTTCAATTAGTGTTTAAGTAATTTTCGTCGTCTACAAATAACTTTTGGGCTATTATGACGACAATAATGGATGGGTTATGTTGGGAGTTGGGACGGTGGAGTTTGGGTCGACCCTAACCAGTGATAAGTAAACTGTGGGCTGAGCGTGTCTCCAATAAGCCGTCAAGCCCTTAGGACCCATATTGATTAGTATATAAGTATGCTGCCGGCGTCCGCCCATTGTTCTATTCAATCCAATATTGTTAACAGTATTGGTGCAAATATTATATCCTCGTACGAATGTTTAATATCGTGTATTAAAGAAATACATAATATTTTGTTTGGTACACACTTTTGAAACACTATCAGGGTTGGGTATAATGGAACGATGGAATTTAGTAATTGGAACATCAAAATGTCGCTTTTCATCGATGTTTGTATAAATTTCAATTTCAATCATTGGAATATATGCGAAGGCTTTATTAACATCATATTAATTGCATTATAACGCACAAAAAAATCAAAAATTGGTTTATCGTCATAAAATGACTTAAAACTGGTCCCTTGTTTATGAAAATATATTAAAAAAAGGGACGGATATAATTCTTTTGTCCTTTTCCCATTTGAATGTGGCGGTGTTTGAACTATTGCTGTATTGAAAATTTAGGTTTAAGTAATTTTATGACGATAACTCAATTTTCGATTTTTTTTAATTGTGTCTTTTTCGTCCTAAAGGTGCGATAAGTGATATACGCCAAATTAGAACTAACGTCTATTGTATAATATGTATATGCACTGTAATTGGCGTCAACTTGACGATGCTTGTAATGTACTAAGTGTAAGTTTAAGGGGGTAGATAATTAAAAAAAAGTACTTACTGAGCCTGGAGAGTTTGAAGGCATCCGCCGTGTTAATTATATCGACGAACAGCTGGAAGTCGAGCCGAGTACGGTTCGGCCCCGATTGTTGGGCCATCGAGAACATGAAGGCGTGTTGTATCTCCTCCGTGTTTTGGGCGAATACCACTCCTGCAACAAAAATATATATACATGGTCAACGTACTAGATTTAACACTTCTTCATAATGTAGCAATACTTTCTAAAATTATTTATACTGTGATAACTAAGGAGTGTGAACAATAAAGTTGTAAACAATATAAAAATATTGAACTTCATTGGTGTTTATGGACATGGCGAAAGAAACCCCTACGATTTTATAAGCGAAAAGTTGTATGTATAGGTATCTCTGAAAAAACAGTAAAGATAAGCGGGTAAATGATTATATTCTAGTATTTCCCTCCCCTGCATATGATATAGACCTCTTCGAATAATCCGCAATAATATATCGGTTTTTGACCTGTATTTGCATGGCACGGCTGCCGGTGATTAAATAAAACTCTGGTTGTCCATTGCTTTATGAATATAACTAGAGTGTGCGCCGGGCATTGGCAATTTATTGTTTTGCAAGCATACGGGCATAGTATTCCGGCATGGAATTTATAGCTGTAGTCTGGCTGGAGAAAAATATGGATTTATTGTCCGTGCTTTGCAACAAATCGTTATTGCTTTTAGGGTTCTGGCGTTCCATGGCGATAAAATAAAATAATACGCAATAAACTCATTATCCAAGTTGACCGGGGTTTTAAGGCGAAGACAGTTATTTTTAATAGTAAGACAGTTTTATTAATTGTGCTGTCTGTGTTTGTTGAGATACGGATTGTGCTAATATTTTTTATTGCAGTAATTATCTTAGAATTGGCTATATTCTGCCCTGTGGATTGGGGGCGTTTGAAGAATTCCACCAGGGTATCCCCTGCCTGTCGTAAAAGGCGACTAACAGGGGCCACCGGGGGTCGCAGGCGGACAGCAGGGGGATGTCCGTCTTTAGTTTTGTGTTTTACTTTTTAGCACATTGTTGCGATCCCTGTGATGGACGGCAGCGTGGCAGGTAGGCCTCACGCTGCCATTGACGCCGAGGGCATCCTTCGGTGTGCGGGGGCTTCTGAGAAACAGGAGACGGACCGCACTAAGCGGCACCGCGCAGGGGCGGTCGCGGACGACAACTTAGTCACTCCCGTCAAAGGAAGCCCGCAGCCGTTCCTAATGCGCCGAAGATGGCCACCGCGGAGTTTTGGTTGGTATGCCGTGCGTTGTACATACATAGGTTAGGGACTCGGTCCGGCGGTCGCCCGATGGTTCCATCTCTCCGGGCGGCTCAACGTCGGGTCGTTAGGCACGGTGAACCCAACATAACCGCTCAGTGGCCCCCCCTTGAAGGCTGGGTGGTAGTAATAAGTGACTTTCTCCGCGAAAACAAAAAAAAGAGGATTGGCTATATTCGCATTCTTTATTTTATAACTCTGACTAGCTTTTCTTCGCGGCTTGGGCCGTCTGAAATTTTTTCCAGTATGAAAGTCACCCTAAGTAATCTAGGGATAAAAAGTTCCAAATTTCATCGAAATCCGAACGGATTCCATCGGATCCGAACTCAAAAATTACTGTCCGGGTAGGATCAGACCGTTGTTCAGACAGACAGACAGACGCAGCGGGAGACTCAGTTTTATTATATTATGCAAGGATAATAGTTCAAGGTAATTGATCTCGTAATTTAAACAGTAAATGAGAGCTGGCGTGCTGGATATAAAATGCGTAAAGTCCCTCCACATTGGTGTTTTATGCTGTTTCAGACGACGTTGCCGCCGATCCGAACCCCAATATCGCCGCGTAATCGTTACGCTCAATGTGGACGGGAGACAGTAGAAATTTTCTACTATGTTTCCTAATAGATAACGAAAAAAATATTGTAGGGTCAACTCTAAACACATAATATTATAATAATATCAGCCCTATATTATATACTGACCACTGCTGAGCACGGGCCTCCTCTACTATTGAGAGGGTTAAGGCCTTAGTCTACCACGCCGGCCTAATACGGATTGGCAGACTTTACATACCCTCGAAATTCTTATCGAGAATTCTCAGGTATGTAGGTTTCCTCACGATGTTTTCCTTCACCGTTAAAGTGAACGATAATTGATAAACAATACACACGTAACTTTGAAAAGTGAGAGGTGTGTGCGTTGGGTTTTGAACCTCCGGACATTGTCTCGGCAGACCGTTCCATTCCCAACTAGGTTATCGTCCACTTCATATATATATATAAGTTATGTTAAGACAAATTCTATCTTAGATAGCCTGTGGTGTGAATTTGAAGTCTTCTTAGTTTTCAACGACTTCAATTCTAAAGATACCAGGTTTAGTGCGTTTTGTTAGAAACAATAAAAAAATAACTGTTTTATGTAAATAGCGTAAAAAAAGCGGGGAAATAATACTCGTAGGATGGAGGTTCGGCCAGATTTTCATTACTTACGTAATGTAGAGCTGGTATTATTAAGTATATTATTATATATTACTGTAATTGTAAAAATGTCAACATAAAACTCACGACAGAGATATATTTAAAGCGTAGTAAATCAATTCTTCAGTTGATAAGAATAGTAGAGAAAAATTATACGATAAAATTTTGCAGAATTTCGTGAGTATTTTCTTTTTCGCTTCGTACTTAGACAAAACTTAATTAAATAAAGGTAGACTTACGGCATACTAGGTATCGCTGTCTGTCTTAAAATTTTGTCAAGGACGTAAAAATTATTGAAATAAGACAATTGAGTTATATAACTTATAACAATTTTACATTGATATTGTGATAAATTATATAGATATAAAGCGACGATAGCCTAGTTGGGAATGGAACGGTCTGCCGAGACAATGTCCGGAGGTTCAAAACCCAAGGCTCACACCTCTGACTTTTCGAAGTTACGTGTGTATTGTTATCAATTATAGTTCGCTTTAACGGTGAAGGAAAACATCGTGAGGAAACCTGCATACCTGAGAAGTTCTCTAAATTTCGAAGGCATGTGAAGTCCGCCAATCCGCACTAGGCCAGCGTGGTGGACTAAGGCCTAACCCCTCTCAGTAGTAGAGGAGGCCCGTGCTCAGCAGTGGGCAGTATATAATACAGGGCTGATTGCATTGCATTGTGATAAATTTGAAAATGTATAGATACTTACTTAATAGCTGTGTTCATAGTTTTGTACTCATAATGACAAAAAGTCATTCTTATTGTATGTAGCAATAATTTTGCATAACAATTACTTACAGTTGTTTATCTGGTATTGCAGAGCAGATAAATGAGATGGTCGCCAGGGTTATAGCTGAGACTGTTATAAACGGAGGACGTCAGCCAAAATGACGCTAGATTTTTAAGATTTCTCGATGCAAATCTCACGGGATGCCTTTTGGATAGAGTATAATTTATTCAAAGACCTTATCGCCTTTCGAAATAAGGCAAAAAACAGCAAAATTAAGTCTCACCAATTTTGTGGGCGGCTACGCTGTTATGTATTTAGGACCTCCTTTTCAAGCTAACGTCAGACTTTCTCTTATTAGTTTATTCTACAATACATTGATATTTCAATTTGTATTCGTTATGTTATAAAGCAAAGTGGGATAGTAATGTTTCCATTGCAGAGACGTAATTTTATTATGTATTAATTAAAATCTACGAAATCCAGTATCATCGTAAACAAGCGAAAACAATTATCTTCAAACATAATGAAGTTATTAACATAAAATATAGTGTATAATGATGAAATTCTGTATAATTGACCTGGACATGTTTAGAGTTTTGAGATTGTTTGACTGTGGAGCGGCTAAGTTTTTATTATGGCGCGAATAGTCCACTGGCATCGGCAACTTTCCTTATTTTTACGTTCTTTCCACCAGATGCTTTTAATGTTTCGGGTCAGTTTGTATATAGACCTAAAACTTCTTGTGTTGATATCATAATCCGAATTATAAATTTGGTCGACTGGCGACAGCATTTACGTCTAGCACCTGGCACTGAGTGATTTATACCACGCGTAAACTGGCGGTAAAAATGTGTTATTTATTGTCGAAATGTAATAGTAAAACAAAAGTTTGGCCTCGACGATATGAAGCGTTTGTTGAAGTTAAGGACTTTATACGGCTGGTACTTCAGACAGGTAAACTGATCTCCGAATCTCGTGTTCATTTTGTGTATTGTTTCTTATATTTGAAGTATTTAACAATGGATATAATTAGAAGTATTTTGCTACCACCCCATGCCTTAGTTATACAAAGTAGGCATTTTGTTTGATGCGTATGCTTTTTTATCAAAAAAATTAATGTTACGAAAGTACTTTATTATCACTGAACATTCCATACATGACGTATGACTATATTATAACATTAGAAACCATACGTTTTCTGTTTAGCGATTTTTTAGACAGTACCAGTTATTCAAATGATAATAACATTATATTTTCATACGATACAATTCAAGTTATTTGGCGCAAACTACATTCGGTGGGCCGGCAATAAATTAACAAAAACCAATTGCTAAACTTTAGATTGATACGTCCATAAAAAAACAAGAGATTTTCTCCTGATAAAGGTATCATATTACACATTTGGTACTTGTGCCCACTATATTGAAACTTTCCGGACAGCTATGGGCATAAAACAAAGAGCTATTCCGTTTGTTTTTAATGTGTTACGACCTCTTATGATAATATTCTTTTTTATGTGCTGACCCGGACGTAACTCATTTTTAAATCTCATATTTACTTTTATGCCTAGCTAGTTTATTTTGTGCAGTAGGTATATATAAGTACAATTATGTTCCCTTTCTTCATTGTTTTAATTACGAGAATTTGTTATGTTTCGAGGTTTGAGATACGCGAGTTTCGAATAAGATAAGACCTTAAGCCTCAGTGAAAAAGAAAGAAGTAATTACAATTTGCAAGTGAGATTGCGTTTATTGTTTAAAAGGCCAAAGCTTTTGCTAAACCTGTTTGGTATAATACTGATATTTAATACGGCATTTAATGTGTCTAGAACATACGCTCGTTAATGCTTAAAATTACGGGTTTACATCGACCACTAGTTCTGTGCGGGTTTGTTGTAGGGATATTTATTAGTTCGCTCATTGGTTTGATTAAAGTCACTGGTTATTCATTTGTTTTTAAAAATATTGGGACTACGTATCAAGGAGACATGGAACCTCTAATAAGACTTTATTCTATTTGGTTTTACAACTCATAAATCAGTCTAATTCCGTGCCATCAACCTATAAATTAATTATTGAATTTCGCCAGAGACATCGCAGTTTTTCACGGATTTGGATGGCTACACAATAATGAATATTGTTCTATACAATGAGTTTCCATGGAATAAACTATTAGCATTCAAATGTTAAATAGCGGCGATAGCCTAGTTGGGAGTGGAACGGACTGCCGAGACGAATGTCCGGAGGTTCAAAACCCAAGGGCACACACCAATGACTTTTCTAAAAAGTTATGTGTGTATTCTTTGTGAATTATCGCTCGCTTTCACGGTGAAGGAAAACATCGTGACGAAACCTGCATACCTTTGAAGTTCTCTGAATTTTGAAGGTATCTGAAATCCGCCAACCCGCACTAGGCCAGCGTGGTGGACTAAGGCCTAAACCCTCTCAGTAGTAGAGGAGGCCTGTGCTCAGCAGTGGGCGTCATATAATACAGGGCTGGTATGGTATGGCATTCAAATGTTTACGTTAGGACTTGCGTTATTTGTTCTAGCTTCAGTATGTTATTATTCCAATAAATAGTAAATGGAAAGGAGATCTGAGATCGTCAGTAACACTGTCAACAGAATTATATGGATTAGGTTGACCCTGCAGACTAACACACTTATTTAGAAAATTACCACTCCAAGGTACTGGATTTCTTCTATATCTGTTTGCTGTGTGGTTTCTATATTCCTTAGGCTTGTTGTCCACGTTTACTATCGCTTTATTCGTTGTTAATTTAATGATGAATTGACTGCACTCGTTGCTTCGTAACTTATCAGGACCAATCATAAATTATTTTGCAGTGCCATATTTTTTGTTACTATTTTACCAGCGACGAGCCCCGGCTTCGCACGGGTAGCAGAGCACATAAGCTTACACTTTTTTTGTCCAAAATCACGTAAACCTTCTTCTTGAATAACCCTGTCTATTGGTAAAAAGTGAAAACCCGTTCGGTAGTTTTTGAGTTTATAGCGTTTAGACAGACACATAAATGAGGAGGAGGAGGAGGGGGGTGGTGTCTTTATGATATGTAAGGATTGACTAAAAATACTTTAGAATTTAGAACATTATTTTCGCCGCGAGGTCTAACTGTTCACGGCGGCACAAGCGGCGCTTATCTTCTGTACATCAACAACTTGACGATATGATTGAAAACGGTGAGAGTCACAGTGGATATATGTCGGATGACGTGGAATTAATCTGTGTCGTGTAAATAAATGTGGGGCATATGTCAGACAGGCGGTGGCGGCGCGGCGGCGGGCGTCGGAAACCCCCCGAGCAGATTGGACTGTACCTACTTACGTATGCCGCGTAACGCTTGCCAAATTATTCTTTACCCGTAAAACAGGAACAAAGCCTTCATCATCTCGTGTTATAGATGTCGGTAAATCCACCGTGAAAATTGAAAATTATGCTTCGAGCTATATGTTCTGAAGCGGATGTGTTGCGAATCTTCTAATTAATACGAATCATCACAACCCGACGAGTCTAGTGTTTTTGCTTATTATTTATGACGCGGGTGTATCTGTAATTATCATATTAATTATGTACAATTGGCCTGAAGTGTCCACGTTATTCGTCACGTACTAATGTAATCGAGGCACTGGTGCCCAATAACTTACAGAAAAAAAATCGCAGCGAGCATTCAAAACTCCGCATATTACATTACGAAACGTATCTATCGATAAATAACAAATGGAATAATTGACTCCAGTGGCAACTTCAAACAAACTGTCGAGGGGCGCTTCACTTGCGCTATCAATTTAAGCTATAATTAATTTAATCAGCCGTTGTCAATGCAGCGGGCGTTTATTTTGAGCATTAAGGGGATTGTTTTCCGCTATCGGCTCGTAATGTTATCGCACGTTGCTCCCCAGCTCGGACTATTTGGTTTTAAAGCGAATATTCGTGTACGAGTGGAATAATGTCGTTTCTCCCGAGTGCATGTTGTTGGCCATTTGACTGATGTTGATGTAAGTTGATTATAATAGTGGGTATTACTTAATTGGCTCGGTGGCGTAGTTGTATTCCGTGCGCGGTACGACACTGCACTGAGGACCCGGGTTCGATTCCCATGTCGGGCAAAGGGTTTTCTGCTCAGTATCGGGCCCGGAGTCTGGAATTAGTGCCTGATATGGCAATAGGGTCGCCCCCTATCACATCATGGGACCCATATACTTGGCGGAAAGTGGGTGCCCTGGTTGTACCTCTGCCTACATCTTCGGCGATAAAGGCGTGATGTGTGTTTGGTTTTTATGTAATTGAAGCATTCTTTGCTCTGTTTCAGGATTAAATGGTATGAAACTCATATTATTATTTAAATAATTTTCATTGGCTATAGGATTTAATGTCTCAAGTAATTACTTGGGTATGTAAAATAATAACCTTACCAAGCCTTCATAATTTACGGGCACATACGAGACGTCGTCGAAATTACGTGCACACACGCTTGGTGCTCCCGCGCAAGAGGTCGAAGAGAGGTCGTTTACCGGTTGGGTTGCAATCCAAGCCAGAGATGAACATACATTGATATAACCGAAATAAGAACACGACCACTCACAATTTCCAAATTTAAGTAATAAATTACGCATATTTTATTACAAATACTGAATACGCAAACATAATTATAATACTTGTGTAGCATTTATTATTGTATAATAACAAAACAAGCGGTCGGAAAACCGACAACACTACTCGACACTTTTTAAAATACAAAACTCTTGGGCGAAGGACTGCGAGCGTACAGCTTTGTAACGATTAATTTAGTAAATAGAATAAAGCATGCCTGTTAAAAAAAATATATGTTAAAATGTTCTATAGTTAAACTATACTTACATGAAAGATATAAAATTAGTAGTGTTCAATAAATCGTGAGTAACTACAGAGACTTTCAAAAAGTATAACTACTGGACATAATGAGACTTAACATCTTATGTCTCAGGATGACGAGCGCAGTGGAATGCCACACAGTACTTTGTAAGTCAAGGTGCTGGATGGTGTTGCTACTGTTTATGGGTGGTCGTATCGCTTACCATCAGGCGAACGGCATGCTCGTATCGTCAGTCAATGCTATAAAAAAAAAAGTAATTCAGCAATTATAATACTTTATTTTAAATAGCATGTACTTACCCAGATACTATTTTTAAAGATATTGTCGTTTTTACTTATGCGTTGATTTTTAGGCGTGTATGATAATTCATTTGCGGAAAAGAAGAAATATCGCAATACGATGTCAGCTAGATACGTATTTAAGTCTAATAATCACGGACAAAATATAAAGTGCATTCATTATTCAATGCACATTATGGGATTAATATACCTTTTTATTTGGAAATTGATTTCTTCTTTATGTCAACGGATATAAAACGAAACAATTATGTTAAGTAGTTTTCTCAGTAAGTGATTAATTTATAATCTTATGAGAAATAAACGATTGTTAAACATTATAAACCTTAACAGTAATCCGACATTTTCTGGAGTCGTATAAAATATTTGATTTCAAGTTTCAATGTTTATTCGACACATATTCCCTAATTAATTTCGTAAGCCTATATTTAACAAGAGGGAACTTTATACTTATATTTTCAGAGATGTTATATTACATATTGTTTTCAGAAAATCAAAGTTATTAATATTTCGGATATAACACATTTGCTGCACGTTTTGGGATCAAAATAGATGCTTTTAAACTTCAGTGATATCTCCTATAAAATATCTCTAAAGGTATTTTATACGGTTCTATTCATATTCACCATATTGTTAGAAAGATATGTATACTAGCTTTAATAATGCCAGCCCTGTGTTATATACTGCCCAATGCTGAGTACGGGCCTCCTCTACTATTGGGAGGGTTTAGGCCTAAGTGCGTGTTGAAAAAAATTAAATTTGGCCAGTTTTTAGGGTTCCGGACTTCAAAAGGAAACCTTATAGATTCACTTTGTTGTC
Source organism: Sphinx pinastri (assembly GCA_947568825.1). Taxonomy (NCBI): domain Eukaryota; kingdom Metazoa; phylum Arthropoda; class Insecta; order Lepidoptera; family Sphingidae; genus Sphinx; species Sphinx pinastri. The sequence goes on along the minus strand of OX387614.1, from coordinate 18,106,463 downwards.
CGTGTGTCTGTCAAGACCCTCTCAGAAACGCGTAGAGATATCAAGTGGAAATTAATATCAAAAACTCGTGGTCTCTTTCAGCTGTGAAAAAATCAAACTTGTAAGTCAACGCAATGAAAAGATATGACCGTTTATGTCGCATATTTATAGGGATATATTTATACAAGGTCATTTTTACATTGCATTACTAAATGAAACCACATATTCGTCTTTACCTCTTCTAACATCTTGCCAAAAATCATCCATGAATAACGAATATTATTCCCCAAAATCCCAGTAGTAGTTTTCAAATTTTTTGAACATTTCGTAGTTTAGTGCGAATATGGTGTGTGCGAAAGTGTATTTCTGAATGAAAGTATAATGTTGCCGCTGCGACGAATTATCTTAGAGCAGTAGTAGTGGTATAAGCTTGTGTATACTTAAAGTTACTTTTTATTAATATTTATTTTGTTCGAAACTTACACTTTTTTATTTTACATCTATGGTTAAAATAACTTAATGGAAAGCGTTATTTTCGGCGAGATAAGTATGTGATTACATTTATTAACGCAATGTCAAAATGACCCTGTATACAACCGTTTATGTCGCATATTTTCGCATATTTAGCGATTTCGCAAGGGAATCAAAACTCATAGACTCATGACTTTAGCCATTACATGCAAAAACCGAAAGTGGCCAAAATATGCATATTATGTATATAATCCGGTCTCTACTGTGAATTTTATATTGATGTTTCCAGGACAACGACTAACGAAACTAATATAGTACGATCATTATGTCCTTTCTAATTGCTCTATTGGAGGGGAAGGAACTACGTATCAAATAGCGGAACTGCGCCTCCCTCTGATACCTTTCTTTGAAAACACATCGATAATATTGTATTTAATTGTAAGCAATGTTAAGCCAGAAAAAAATGTACGATCATAAATTGTGCTCATTGGGATTTAAATTAAGGATTAGTAATATTCTATATTATTAATATTCTTTAATTAAAACATTTATTCAGCGTTAATCGTATTATTTTGTGAGTAGTTGTGCAAGCTAACTTCTAAGTTCTGGATACTTGCTCGATGCTCGATGTTGTCCATCAAGATGTAGGTACCAATAAACAAATTTTATTACCGTCACTAACTGTCGATGAATAACCCGCCACAGCAATTTATTTGCATTTTTGCAATCGACAAGGCCTACGTTTTTAATATTTTTTGATTGCATAGAAATAAATTGAACCGATGTTAAATAAAATTAAATGTTTTGATATTGCCTCTGTGGCGAAGCTGTATTACGGTACGACTGTAGTGCTGAGGTCTCGGGTTAGATCCCCGGGTGATTGATCCAGTGATTTTGGATTTTTCTGTTTAATATCAGACTGGAGTCTGGAATTTGTGCCCGATGTGACGATAGGCTCGCCACCTATCACATCGTGGGACGAAACACGCACGGCGAAAAGTGGGTGCATTATTTGCGCCTCTGCCTACCCCTTCAGGGATAAAAGGCGTGAGTATGAATATGTATCTATAGGTATGTATGTTTTGATATTGTTGATTCTTATAAAAAATATAGTGATTTTTGATTTCATCGCATAACAAGCCCCATACATTCAACATCATCATTTCATCTCATATTTAACCCCTCGGGCTATTTAACAATAAAATATTGTAAAATAGTCCAACGAAATATGTCGTAGAAGCGTATGTGCTTAATATTAAGCAATCCATGAAATGAAATCTAGCTTCGCTCCGTATCGAAGACGTAACATGTTAATTCTCTCTAAATCATCCGTAGATCGACAAAGCTCAACTGCTATGCTTGACAAGAGGGATCGGTTTAACGCGTTCAGAAACAGGGCCCTTCCTAATAAAAGGAAATCCAGCCAAATACCGATCCGCCCAGACGCTAGTTAATCTCGCCACACGGTGACGACTACGCTATCTCATTATCGTTGACACTACTGACTAGTGACGGGTAATTAAATTTTGTTTGGCGGTATATAAAACGATATAATTTTGACAGCAAATATTTGACTATGAACTTATGCTAAGATTGCTTGAGTTATGGATAGAATTAAAATTTAAAAATCTCTAAAAAGTAAAACAATAAAAGTGTCTTTGTCGTTTCATTACCTAGTAATATTTTGACCCAAGCGTCGTCGCGTCCGGGGCCGCTAAAGAAGTATTTTCATCTCCCTAGTCGGGAATACGGTCCCCCGACGTGAGGACGCTTGGGTCAAAATATTACTAGGTACTTAAACGACAAAGACACTTTTATTATTTTACTTTTCAGAGATTTTTTTGTGTCGGGCTTTATTTAAATTTAAATTATTTTTTTTTCAAACTTTTTAAATGACTTTATTCTCCACTAGCTTTGCGCGCGGCTCCGCCCGCGTGGAAAAGTTTTCCGGGATAAAAAGCCTATAGCACTCAGGAGTAATGTAGCTTCCTATTAGTGAAAGAATTTTCAAAATCGGTCCAGTAGTTCCTGAGGTTAGCGCGTTCAAACAAACAAACAAACAAACTCTTCAGCTTTATAATATTAGTACAGATATAGTATAGATGGTAGTCAACTATCTAACACCTACTCGTTGAGACCATCCTTATGAGCCCAAACACGCTATATCTGCTGTAAGTTGCTAAGGAGTTGGGTATCCCGCAGACTACTTGATCCTGCAGCATCAGCTCATATTTTTAAAAATATTGCCGAAGTCACAGTACACCAAATTTAAAATCAATCGGACTTTTTAAGTTGGAAATGAGCTGATAATCTTCAAACGCCTGAACAGATCTTCATAAATTATAGCTAAGAACCACCTCGATCCCATCAGCTTTCAAACAAGAACTAGCTAAATAGGTAGCACTTGAATTTTTAAATTCCGAATTTTAATAATAATATACATTCTAGAAATCTTTGGGGGAGGCCTATGTTCAGCAGTGGACGTCATGTGGCTGATGATCATCATCATCATACCAGCCCTGTATTATATACTAACCACTGCTGAGCACGGGCCTCCTCTACAACTGAGAGGGTTAAGGCCTTAGTCCACCACGCTGGATGATGATGATGTTGAATACATTTATAAAAATTGGATCTTAAGTCTAAACTATCAAGTTACGTATTAATACATAGTAGTTATTTGTGTTTATATTAAGGGTAATTAACAATCATCATAGCTAGGTATCCAGTATCATTTTATCATCATAGTCAGCCACATGATGTCTACATTAAAATATTATTGTAAATCAATTCTGTTTAATCGATGAATCATTTACAGCTAAAGACTTACTTGAAGCTGGATTTTCTGGAGAGTTATGAAGATGTTGTCGTATACACCTCCAGTTGACGCTTGCGCATTCGTTTGGAATAACGTATTAATACGCAAGCATTAAAGTAGAGATGTTTTAAATCACATATTGCAGATAATATTTTTTTCTTTAGAAATTGCGATTTCCCTAATCGGCATACGTCGCGTATTTTCAGATTTTTAATTAGCTTCTTTTAAGAACTATGAGGGTGGGATATGCTTAAGTAATTTTTCAAAACTGATCTCGAGGTTAAGCGAACTGTAGACCTGCACAATTACAAAGGTCTCAAGTTCTTGTGGAGGTCTACGTCATTCACAAAATGGGTAGTCTGCGCCGCAGTCTGTAAGGCATTCAATAAGCATTTGCTACAACCGTCCTGGAATTGCGAATAGCATTCTATTACCAGATTTGCTTGCCATTTGTATAAATTACATAGCTGACCAGTAAAGTAAAATGCTTCGGTCGTTGAAATTCTGACCCAGATTGGTGAAGATTTCTTCGACGTGGTGGAGTGATTTTTGTATTACAGGATTATAAGATCGATTGCAATTACACATCATACTCACAAATAATAACGGAATTATTTATAACCTATAAATTAAGTTACTCCCTATAAAGTCAGTTAGCTATCCGTCGGTTTTAAGTAACTGGTTATTGAGCTGTAAAAATATTCATATTTGAAGAGAAACATGTTTTTTTTTTAAATTTTATAACAGATACTTCAAAATTTGCATAATTTGTAACATAACATAACATAATTTGTAATCTGTAACATATATGATTTATAATTATATCATCAAAATCGACCCACAGAACCAAGAAACATATATTTTTTTAATTTTAATTACAAATCTTATTTATTATTAATCACGCCGCCATGTCCTGACGCGCGTGTTTTGTTATGGGATAGTTAGTGTTATAAAAAATACATTTACGCGGTTGGAGCTACGGGCAGAAATCTAGTGCAACATCTATACTATTATATAAAGCTGAAGAGTTTGTTTGTTTGTTTGAACGCGCTAATCTTAGGAACTACTGGACCGACTTTGAAAATTCTTTCACTAATAGGAAGCTACATTACTCCTGAGTGCTATAGGCTACTTTTTCTCCCGGAAAAAATTTTCGACGCGGGCGGAGCCGCGCGCAATGCTAGTTTAAAATAAATATGTGTCACGGTTTTTTTAGGGGCCAATTGAAATAAGACTAATATGTACATCATCATTTCTGTTTTTCAAACCACATGATGAAATAAAAATGTAATATCACCAAAGAAGCATATAATATTGTCTTAGCAAGTAAAGATGTCCGCTTTTTGTATGAGTGCTGGGCGTCAAAATCTAACCAAGTAGAAACTCTAGGGATATTAAAGGGGTAAAATATGGATCTTGGATTCATTAAAAAATATTTTGAGGCCCCTCCATTTATAACTGACTTTTTAAAAACGTTCATATTAAGTGTACTTTTTATCATAAAATTACATAGGTAAATCTCAAAATCGGATGTCTTTAAAATTAAAGGATTTATTGTAAAAGGCTTGTTTTTAGGACTTCTATCCAAATATATATAAACTGTCTCGGTTAGAATTTTAGGCCCGTTTTGGACATGCCCTTTACACACCAACTATAATAATCACAATTTCCATATCAAATCATAAATGATTATAGCACAAACATACAATTCATCAGCCCAACTGTTTCGTTACTTGCAGCAATAATTAGAAAAGATACATTCGTCGTCGCAAAGCGATGGAACCACGCGGCGCGGCGGGCACGTCCGTGTGTAAGGCAAACATCGCTGCCGTGTGTGCAGCTTGTTTAACCATTGTTGAGTAAAATATACCCCTGTGTACTTAATGCAGCAATACGCTTTAATCTATCTCACAATATGTGCGAAGACAACACGTATTTGCGAGTAAGATGTGAGTTAATGAAATTTTGTGGAAAGATTGTGTTGGAGAGATGGGTGTAGTTCGAGTGGGTTGTTAAATAATGTAGAAGTATCCTTATAGATAAATGTAATAAAGACCAGAATAAAATAATATGTTAGCTCAATAATGTTGAATAATTAAAGACAATAATAATAAACCATGATAAAACTTGGTGGCAAGTATTAATACCCGATTAAAAATTGCAGCCACAATTTTTAAAATTATCAATTTCGTTGCTTATCCATTCCTTATCATTTTCCAATAGGAAAATCCATTACTAGCGCAATAAATAATACCCTGACAGATCAAAGCCAAAATTTGACTCAAAGGCCACCAACTGAAAAGAAGTCTTCGTTTAGGATAAAGTTGTGGGTCTAAAGCGTGGTAGCCACTTACCCTTATTGCAATTTTTACGTTATACTTAATATTAGGTGATGCTCGCGGCTTCGCTCGCGTGAAAGCCTTTCCCGCTACAGAAGTCTCTAAACAACAGTACAACGCCAGCGCCATCTATTAAAAAATCTAAATAAAAACATCTGTGATTTCCTATGGGAGCAAATTACCGGCATAAAAAGTAGCCTATGTGTTAATCCAGGACAGGGTCTACCCGTCTGCCAATTTCATGCAAATCGGTTCAGCTTTTTCTGGGTTTACTTCACAAACTTTCGCATTTATAATATGAGTAAGATAAGATTTATATCCTTACTAGCGGCCCCGACAGTCGTTTTCCTGTCCTAAAAAGGAAATAAAATCCTAGAACCAGAGTACAACGACATCTACCAGATCCAATTGTAGTCTAAACCATTCTCGAATCCACCTGAAGACACACAAAAAAAACATTAAATTCGGTGCAGCCGTTTAGGAGGAGTTCAGTCACATACACACGCATAGAAGAATCTATACCTACTAATATATAAAGCTGAAGAGTTTGTTTGTTTGAACGCGCTAATCTCAGGAACTACTGGACTGATTTTGAAAATTCTTTCACTAATACGAAGCTACATTACTCCTGAGTGCTATAGGCTACTTTTTATCCCGGAAAACTTTTCCACGTGGGCGGAGCCGCGCGCAGTGCTAGTTATATACATAAAGATAACCTTTTGTATTGTACAACAAAGTCCCCCCGCCGCTACTGTCTGTCTGAACGCGGTAAACACTAAAACTACCGAACCAATTTCGATGAAATTTGGTATGAAGATAGTTTGATACACTGGAAAAGACATAGGCTACTTTAAATCCCGGAAAAACTCTTTCACACGGGCAATGCCGCGAACAAAAGCCAGTCACAATATAAATAATGAATACAGTTTTGATTCAATGCATTAAAAGTTAAAACTAATGTCTTGTTTGTCATTAAGCCGTTGCAATCCCGATGGATTTACTCCACGTCGTGTATCTCATAATAATAATAATAAATTGTTTATTTGCACAGAAAATATATGACATAAATAATAGGGTGTTGCCCTAGTTCCTGAACTAGCGTTAGCTGTATCTTAGGAACCAGTGTCTTCTCCTAACAGTAATGCTGTATTGTCTAAAAATCATTTTTTTTGTGTTTTATTTAAATTAGCGATGCATAATTTTGTAGCTTGCAAGGTGTATAATGTTTAAATGATTTGGTTTTAAGCATATCATGTGTATTGAAAGAAACAATAAGCAGTAATAAACCCAATATAGTTATTCACGACAAACCCATATAAATAGTTTTATCCGTACTCAACATTTAATTCAGCGGTATTTTTATGGGAAAATTAATGCCACGCCGCTCCCGTCTCCAGTAAATAACATATTTTTCATTCCATTACGGAACTCAATAGCCAATCTAGTGGGGACGGGCGTCGCGTCCTGCAGAACAATAACTGATACCAACGTCCACCGTGACAATTAGACCGTGACTATTGTGACTATACACTGATTAGTGACTACAGGACAGATGAAAATAGCTCCAACAGCAACAACACCGCGGTGTAGCGTGTCGCGAATTTTAATATTAACGAATAATTTCGTACGAAGCTCTCACTTTTTGGCGATACGTTTGTGTTTCGCGCCACAATGATGTTGAACTCGCAAATATAGTGTCCATATTAATGATTATCTATTATGAAGAAATGAATTCACAAAAAAAAAAACTCTGTTTACCAGTACTGAATTGCCCTGTATATTGGCAGAGATGCGCCGATATTTATAGCATTAAGCTGTTTTTAACCGACTTCAAAAAAAGCTAGAAATACATGAACGGAAGTAATAGTTAAGTTTAATTATCACCGACTCCAAAATTGGTGATCAGTATGAAGATAATGCTAATTTTTTTTTTGGTTTTTAGTGGTTTTTGAAGGCGGATTAATTTGATCTACCAAACCTCAGCCTCGATCATAATTAATGTATAATTTTGACTTATCCTGAGGATTTGTGTTTCATCATATTTCTATGTTAATCTCTTTGGAAGAAGACTTCATATAGCTATGATAGAACTCCATGTATAGGTAAATTTGTTTAATCATTAAGTATGCTGTTTAGGAGTGAAGCTTCATAGTTTCGTTCGTTATGTGTTATTCATTGTTTGAAGTATTTTTTATTCGAACGAATTGAAGCATTTTAAATCGATTATGGCATCTATAAATCATTAGCTTCTACTCGCGGCTCCACCAGCGTGACAATACATTTTCAAGAAAAAAAATACCCTAAAACTTAATCCAAGATTCGATCTAAGTGCGCGTTATTTCATCATAATCTATTCCATTGTTTATGGGTTAACTAACAAACAATTAAAATCTCACTTTTAAATATATGACAAATGATTTTAAATCAGACAACATTATGTAATAATCCACAAAAGTAGCTGAACAAATTAAATCTTTAAAACGCTTTTACACGTTAACTCCAATCAAAATATTCTTCTTTTTTTATCTAAAATTATGTCAACCCCTTCAAGTTTATTTTAGTGAAGAAAAAACGATTGTAGATTCAGACGCAAAAGTTTAAAAGCAATTTTAATTTTGAAATTGTTCATCTACTTATGTAGCTGACTGTACGTAACGATACCTATCGATAGAGGCGCGTGACTGTATACAATGCGCTTAATATTCAGTGGTAATATGTCACAGTTAGCAAGTATTCTCAATAACCCAGGGCGTTCTAAGTAATCGAAATTAAGCCCCGCTCACAAGTTTGGACACCGTAGTAAACTTGCCTGCTCCTTTATGATTAATATCACTCTCAAGTTACTCCGCTAATATTAATTGTTCATGACAAACTCTATTTGTGAATTGCCGTCTACCGATAATGAAGTGTGTGATGCTGCATTAGCGTTTGGGAATTTATATACTTGGCAACTTTTGGAAGTATCATTTTATCATTCTGCTTGGGAAGGGGAACACATGCTGAATCCAGTAGGGTATTCTAATTAAAATAGTCATTGGTTTAGAAGGTGGTTTCATAATATGTTTTCAATAATAATAAAAGCTTTTGATTCTTGCCCATATTAGCTATGGATGACTATTTTCTGTGATGCAAATAAAAACTACTTAGGTCTGTATATTTCCGCTCAGTAAAGTTTCATAAAATGAGTGTGGACATTGGCTGGCGATCACCGAGTCTTATGGTATACGTACAGTTAGTTGCCGTAAAACCTACATACCTGAGAACTCTGCATCAAAATTTCGAAGCTATGTGAAGTCTAGTAACCCGCGCCAGTGTGGTAGACTAAAGCCTAAACCCCCTCAGTATTAGAAGACGTCTGTGCCCAATAGTGGCAGTATATAATACAGGGCTGGTGTTATAGTTTCCGAACAGGGCTTAATTTGTATAAAACCTAGAGTCGCAACGCAAAGCACATGTCTGTTTTCAATGCAGTAGCAAACGATCCTGCTTGTTTAGTGAACCGTTTTCATCAATTAATTATAATGGACGACCAGATACAATGTGTATTGGCGCTTCGTCGGAGCGTTGTTTCTCGTTCACCTAGGCGCAACGGTACGCTACATTCAATACAGTTTGAACTATTAGATTGAGGTTACGCTAAGTGCATGCTAATGACGTTGAAACCAATTGATGAACGTAACTATCCCATACAACCGATATAGTGGTTGTTCGCAAAATTACTATTTTAGTGAAATAAAACTACTTACGGATTTTTTCGCGATTTTGTTTAATTTTTACTCCCGTCGTTTTGAAGACTTTACAGTCTCCATGGTCACAGGGCGGATTCGGAGTACTATTTTATTTAAACACTCCCAGTAGATGAAAAGGACTGTGCCTAGGCACTGCTGTATCACCATACAAGGCTGGGAATGAAAAATAGTGCATAGTAAAGAGAATACATACTTAATTATGGAGGTTTTGTAAAAGTATGGTCTTTGAGTGTTGCTAAAAATTATAAGTAACGTTGCTGCTGATATAATTGCATGTTAAGTAAAACAAAGCAAATGAAAACGCGATATAAAAGTGATTTTATTGAATAAAATCATTTAAAGTCTCTATAGACCAATTTCGCTTTTATATTCAATTTATACTCTTAGATTAGAGTGTGACTTTTGTGTGTTGTCGGCTTATACATTTATATCAGAAATTTGTTTTATCAGCAAGCAGACAGCAGTGAAATCGGCCCTTAGTGAGATAGATTTAAATAATAAAATGGAACGTTTAGTTAAACAACACAATTCGACTTAAAAATATATTCGAATAATGCAATTGATACAAGATATGTAATGTTAATAAACATCGTTAAATACATTACATCGTTTCATCGAATTATTGTCTTTCGTATTACAGTTACAATCACAAAAGGTAATTGAGTGAAATTATATCCAATAAGCTATTAATTTGGATCAATTAATACACGAGTCGACGTAAATGTAGCTCTTTGTTATGTTTGTCAGTTTGTTTATAGAGATTGCTGATATTGGAGAAGGCAACAATAGAAATATCTACGTAATTATTATCAAACTAACATTATACATATTATGTTTTGTGAACAAGATACTCTTTTGTCTACGGGAGATATTTATTTTATGCGCTTAAATACATAATTTAATGAAATTATTGTGTTGAAAAAGGTTCATAGCTGTATTTAGATCTTTTGAATTTAAGGGCGTATGAAACAAAATTAGGCATTTAAAGTGAAAGATAAAAATAACTAGTTCATCATCTTGGGCCGTTCAACATATTAGATTTAGAATGACGTCACTTACCTATCTGACAATACATTGTCACCCAAACTAAACGTGTATGCAAAATTTCAACACAAACGGTTGAGGATAACTGCTTCAAAATTGACTTGCAAGATTCCACCCGAACAAACATACATTGCAAGTTAAATAAAAGTTTGTAATAAGGTAATGTGACAGAAGATATCCGATTTCAATAAAACAAAATCTATATTCTACTCCCAATTATACTTTGCCTACGGGTTTTTTACATATCATTGCTTTGAAATTTGAAAATAAAAAACCTTTGAAAATAAATAAATAAACCAATGAGTGTACAAATTTGATCCGAGACCTCAGAACAACTACAATAATGACCATTTCGGACGTTGTGCAATAACGTAGCTACAGTTATAATACTACCATTACCCGAAGGGTGCGGTTACATTCCATTTAACTTAGACCTTAGGTCGCCGGGGCGCTAACTCCCGCGAGATACACCCACACATCTATACAGAAACGAGGGTGCTTATGAATTTAATTAATTCTCCACACGATGATTTAAACACAGGAGGAATTGTGTCTTTATTGCATTTGTTGTGATTGCGCTATGCTTGTAGATTATTGTGGGATTTATTAAAGCAATAGTTCGCAATAATTTCGTTTATAATATGACTGCCCGTCGATAGAATTGAGTTTTCTTATTCAAAACATTTGGGGTAATAACATAAACAAATTACGATACTAGTTTCGGATTTCCTAAGAACCCGTTGAACATGCTACATTCTTAACAAACATGCCTTTTTCCCTTTTCAGGGCTAGGCGGGGTATATCACACCCACATTTCGCCAGCTATGTTAGGTCCCTTGTAATAGGGGGCGCGCCTATTGCCATTTACCGAGCACATTTCCAGACTCCGGGCTGATATTGAGTAGAAAACCCAGTATCACTTTGCTCGACCCGGGAATCGAACCCGACACCTCAGCACTGCAGTCGTACCATAATACTGCTACGCCACCAAGGTAGACTATATTATTTAATCATTAACAAAAAATATTCTTAATATGGTGGGATGTTGAAGCTATATTGAACAATACACAAAAAGAACCACCTAAACATTATTTGTTTGCGAGGAGTTACCTTCTGAATCATCGAAATTCAGGATCAAACAACAATATTCTTATTATGCTAGCATGTTAAAGCTGTATTGAACCCAACACAAAAACAATCGTCAAGAACCTATTTGATTTTGAGGAGTTCCTCGCTACATATTCGAAGTGCAAGTTCCCATGTCAATAAAATGTAAATTAGACCATCATCTAAATCCGACCAAGGGATTATCACCAAAAGCATTTTTTCTTAATTATTAAATAAAAAAAAATCAAATTCTGTCGAGCGTTATCATAATCATAATTACGACCTAATTAGATGAAATACTTTATCGAAAGACCTTCAGTTTACAATTGAAATTAAAAAGTAGCTAGCTACATGGCAAACTCCTGAAACTCGCCTTTCACCAAACAAAACTTTTGTTTTCCATCCACTGAAACTTATGTTGGCGGACAACCTAAAATTTTTCGCATGTGTCATACGCTAACTATATTCGTTCGGACTTTGACAATTTCATCGACGCGCGCCATTTACCATGAGCAAATATTTTTTAACTTTCAGAGTGAGTCGCGGCTATATTTCACGTTTTGTAAAATGAAGTCAACGGCCTTTGTGCATCTTTATTAACACGCTTTTGTTTAGGCGGCAAGTTTTTGGAATAATACACGGTGTTATGAATCATATGTCTTAAATTTCTGAATAATATTCATATATTTTATTATAATAATAATAATAATAAAATATAACCTGGCAACACATATCGTTATCTGTTGAATATATTTAAATTTTTTAAAATATTTATGTTTTATGGTATATACCCACTTAAAATCAATTATTTTAGGCACAATAGTTCATAAACAATAATAACAAATATTTTTATCAGATTTTAATAACGAATAAGTTAATAATAAATCATATTTATATAAAAGAAAATATATCAAACAAAATGACAACGTCAAAAAAATTATTGTGGTGAAGAAATATGTATTTATTCAACATATTGCGGCATTTTAATGGATGACGACGATTAGAGCCAGAAAGAATATAATATGCGCACGACCAAGATCATCCAGCTCGTCGAGCTCCGCGTCATGGGCGTCGGCTTCGGAAGTGTTCGATGCGATACCAGAAGACGACGCGTTGAGCCAACGTGACGAGCTGCAGTCGTCCCCGCCGCCACCAAGACCTGTGCGACGAAGAGGACGACAACCCCCTCCAGTGGTGGGCTTGGGACCTGTGGGGCCGTGTGCCTCACCTGCGGTCCCCGCTACCGGTGGAATAGTGCGCCGCATGAGATGGACTCAAACAATTAATGAAAATGTCATGCGGGCCTATTTTGGGGCAACAAAGGGAGGAACCAAACTCACAGCGTATCGTGCTCAGATGCTTTCTCTGTTTCAGGCCTTGGAACCTGCGATCAATGTGTCATCTCAGCGATTGTCGGATCAGGTGCGGTACATCCAACGACGAAAAGTGTTGAATGATGAAACACTTGAGCGGCTGCGTGCAGACTTGTGTGTTGTCCAAGACACTGTCTCGCCTGTCCTTACCCAGCGAACAGCAAATATACAAATTACACCTACCGCTGACGTTGAGCGGGAGGATAACTTGGACAATACTGTAAGTCCCCACGACGAACAGCGTTTGAGAGGGGCTTTGGAGAGTGCGATTTTGGAATTTAAATTGACTTCTACATCCTGTAGACCGAGGGTACCACGATTGCCAACGCATAAAAAAAATTTGGCACTGATGGGAGCGTTGGACTCCGTGTTGGCTACATACATGGAGTCCAGTCGGGACCTTGTTGATACACATTCGTTTCTTTACTGTGCGGCCGTCGCAGCATGTCGAGTGGCTAATGTAAAATTCCCAAATGCAAATAGAATCACTCGAGATGTTGCGACCATGCCTGCATGGCAATATAGGATCGAGAAACGTATCAACTGGGCCCGAACTCTCATCGGCAAGCTCATCTCCTTCAAAGGAGGAAATTTCAGACCGAAGATTATGCGTTTTGTGGCGCAGGCCTTTTCTGGGACCAATATAAGACCCCAGGACTATAGGCTATGGGTCACAGAACGCATAGACTTCTATAAACAAAAAGTTTATGCGTGGGCAAGCCGTATTCGCCGTTATAGGAGGCGATGGGAACGATTCCAGCAGAATCGCACTTTTCAAAGCGATCAAAAGAGAGTTTATAGGTGTTGGGAGGATTCTCCTCATGGTGTGGTGGATGGACGGCTGCCTGATGCTCACGATATGCGTGATTATTGGAAAAATATCTGGTCGTCGCCTGTCCCCCATACTGAAGACCCCTGGTTTAGTGTTGTAGAACGAGCTTGCGACGCAATACCGGCTATGGAAACCATTTCAATTAGCTCAGAGGATGTTCTGGCAGCCATCCGTCCGACACATAATTGGAAGTCTCCTGGTCCGGATGGTCTGCACAATTTCTGGTTGAAATGGTTTCTCAGTTCGCATGCTCGTTTAGCAGCACAGTTCCAGGATGCGCTAGATAGAGGATCGCTTCCAACATTTATGACGACAGGTGTCACTCACCTGCTCTTTAAATCCGGCTGTACCACGGACCCGAAAAACTATAGACCCATAACATGCCTTCCAACCATTTATAAACTTTTTACATCTATATTAAGATTGAAAATTGCAAATCATTTCACAATCAATAATATCCTTTTTCCCGGACAAACAGGATGCAAGATTGGGTCACGTGGTACAAAGGAGCTCCTTCTCATTGACATGACCATTTGCCAACAGACTCGTCACAACCGAAGGAATTTATCGGCTGCCTGGATTGATTATAAGAAAGCCTATGATTCGGTGCCCCATACTTGGCTCAAGAGGGTGTTGAATTTGTATAAGATTGATACAAATTTATGCACCTTTCTTGGGTCATGTATGGGACAATGGACCACTTTCCTAAAATATCCAGGTGGTACGAGTCCCCCTGATTGTGATGAGCCGATTAGAATCAAGCGGGGTATATTCCAGGGTGACAGTCTGAGTCCATTGTGGTTCTGCATGGCCCTGAATCCTCTCAGTACTCTGTTGTTGGATTCAGGGTTAGGATACCGTCTACGGAGAGGGAGTGAGCCTATATCTCACTTGCTTTACATGGATGATCTCAAGTTGTTTGCATCAAAACAAACAGAATTGATTGAGTTGTTAAAAATAACTGAAAGATTTAGCAACTCAATCAACATGGAGTTTGGTGTAGATAAATGTGCGGTTATCCATGTGAAGCGAGGAGAGGTGGTGATCTCTGATGACATACAAGTCTCAGAGACTATAAGACTTAGATCCCTTTCCGAGACGGAAACCTACAAATATCTGGGTATGCCTGAGGCACTGGGTATTATGGGTGCCGACGTAAAACAATCGGTCAGGGAACGTTTCTTCGGCCGTCTGACAAAAGTACTTAACAGTTTTTTGTCAGGTGGAAACAAGATTCGCGCTTTCAACGGTTGGGTTATGCCTGTACTCATGTACTCTTTTGGCATACTCAGATGGACTCAGACCGAACTGGACGCCCTGGATCGAAAGGTCCGGACCCTACTGACTGCACATCGTATGCATCACCCACGATCGTCAGTGATGAGATTGTACATCCCGCGGAGATGTGGGGGCCGAGGCTTACTTAATGCTAAGGACTTACATAACCGCGAGGTATGCAATCTCAGGGATTATTTCCTCCACAGCGAAGTGGGCATGCATAAGGTTGTAGTCATGGTGGATAAGGGATTTACCCCGCTTTCCTTGGCGAATGAGAACTGGCGAAAACCTAAGGTGATGGGCATTCGGGAACGTGAGGAGATATGGAAGAGCAAGGAACTACATGGTCGGTTTTATCGGGCCCTTCACGGGCCTGATGTAGACCAGCTTGCATCCGTATCTTGGCTACGTTTTGGTAACCTATTTGGGGAAACTGAGGGTTTTGTCTTTGCAATTATGGACGAAGTTATGAAAACGAACAATTATAGGAAATACATCATGAAGGACGGTACGGTCGATATCTGTCGGGCATGCCACCGTCCCGGTGAATCAATCAGGCATGTGATTTCCGGTTGTTCGTATCTTGCTAACGGCGAGTACTTGCATAGACACAACCTAGTAGCCAAGATCATACACCAGCAAGTTGCTCTTCGGTATGGTCTTGTGACTCTTGAAGTGCCATATTACCAGTATGTGCCTCAACCAGTTCTCGAAAATGATCATGCAACGCTGTACTGGGATCGATCTATTATCACGGACAGGACTATTGTTGCCAATAAGCCTGATATTGTAATAGTAGATCGATTGGCGCGCCGGGCAATACTTGTTGACGTCACTATTCCGCATGACGATAACCTTGTTAAGGCCGAAAAGGACAAAATGTCTAAATATTTAGATTTGGCTCACGAGGTTACCGACATGTGGGAGGTAGACTCCACAATTATTGTTCCGATTGTCGTTTCTGCTCATGGGTTGATACCAAAGAGTCTCGACCAACACCTCCAGAGGCTCTCAATTGGTCGTTGGGCCAAGAGCCAGATGCAGAAAGCAGTACTTCTGGACACGGCACGCATTGTGAGGAGATTCCTCACTTTGAATCCCTGACCACCGGTGGCTTGGGTCTTGAGCCTCGCCATCGGAGGGTGATTCACTTTTTTATATTTTTATAATATGTATTAATGTTTTTTTTTAGTATGTATATAAAAATGTAAAAAAAGGAAAATTGAAAATAAAGAGACATAATAATAATCTTTATTGTCACAAAGAAATTATTACAAAACGGTTTACAGCGGTCACTGCACTAGGCTCCAGGCCCGTATCGCAGTAGACCAAATAAGATTTAACAAAAATACATTTCTATTAGGCGACCATTCGGCTCACATCTCTTAATAAAATTGTTAATAAATAAATGTAAGCTTATTGACTATACTTATATCTAATCTAAATGTGTGTGTGTATGTGTGTGTGTATGTGTGTGTGCGTGTCTGAATGTGAGTGTGTGATTTCATACTCCTTATACAAGACCCGTAAGAATATTTTCAGTATCCTGGTAATTTAGGTCGTGCAACCATTTTTCCAATATATATTTTGCTTTTTTACAAGTCAATAACTTTATATTAAGCTGATGACAAATTTTGTTGTAGATGAATGAATGCATGTAGTTTGGTAGGCGTCTAGCAAAACTCGAGTTGATGGATGGCAGGGGAATTCTGTATGTGCGACGAGAACATAGATTGTCAAATTCTTCCGAGTTTATAATGCGTTTATGAGTCGAGATAGCTACTTTGCTAATGTACAATTGGCGAACCCTTAAAACATTACATTCCTTGTATAGGTCGTCTGTAGGAAATTTAAAGGGTTTTCGTAACATTACTTTTAACACAGCCCGTTGAGCTCTCTCCAGTTCTAAAATTGTAGATTTTGCGGCCCCTCCCCATGCCGATATGCAGTACAGGAGACTAGATTGACATATTGCTTTGTAAATTACGAGTAATAAAGATATAGAGGCAGAATTCCGAAGAGATTTCATCAAATAAATAGATTTCCTTAGTTTTCCCGATAGATATGAAATATATTTTTTGAAAGAGAGATTTTCGTCCAGGAGAATGCCTAGGTATTTGGTGTTACTAGCATAATCAATAGAAGGACAACTGCAACAAGTTGGTTCAGGCAGGTGGTTTCGGTAAGACGTACAGGAGTGGATAAAAAGATTACGAGGCAAGGGGGGTTTTGACGCGCGTGTTTTATGGAAAGCAACATATTTGGTTTTACGGTTATTAATTGTCAGTAAGCTTTCATTCATTCGCTGTGCCAATTTTGCCATCCCAGATTCTGCCGTTCTAAAGACTGCATCCCATGAAACACCTCGAAAGATGACAACCGTGTCGTCTGCATAACATATTGTGTCGGCATCATCTGATGAAGTATTTAGCAGATCATTCATATATACGATGAATAATGTGGGACCAAGAATGCTGCCTTGGGGCACACCGTATCTTATAGAAAGGGCGTGACTAAAGTGTACCTATTTTAACGCATTGTCGGCGGTTGGATAAATAGCTATGGAACCAGTCATGAACGACACCCCTAACACCGATGTTTTCTAGCTTCTGAAGGAGGATAGGAACAGACACCGTGTCGAAAGCCTTTGTGAGATCGAGAAACACACCTAGACAACTTTGTTTACTATCCAAGGCTGAAGTGACTATATTTGTTAACCGTAGCACAGCATCTTCTGTAGATTTATTTCGTCGAAAACCAAATTGGTTGGGTGAGATAAGTGTATATTTTTCAAGAAAGTATACTAGACGTTTGTTTATAATTTTCTCAAGTAATTTAGAAATAATGCTTAGCAGTGTAATAGGTCGATAATTTGTAGGCACAGAGTTTGAGTATTTATGTGAAACAATTTCTAATGCATCGGCATGACTTGTACTTGTAGATTTTTTCGTAATTACGATAGATTGACATTACAATATTTTTAATAATAAAGTAGGTATGTATGTACCTATATGAACATGAAAGACCTCCCAAATATATTTTCTTTTCGCCATCGTGCAATTTTTGTGTTGCATAATCCTTAATATTTATGGCGCCTTATAATATCGTTTTGTGTTCGTTATACCACGAACCTTATATTATATACTT
Organism: Sphinx pinastri; assembly: GCA_947568825.1. Taxonomy (NCBI): domain Eukaryota; kingdom Metazoa; phylum Arthropoda; class Insecta; order Lepidoptera; family Sphingidae; genus Sphinx; species Sphinx pinastri. The sequence goes on along the minus strand of OX387614.1, from coordinate 18,088,326 downwards.
TATTCACTTTATACCTCCCGTAGCTTATAACGTATCCTCGGGATCCTATATACTAAATTTCCCTTTTTATATTTTGATGCATTATATATTTAGAGCGTCTTTTATATTTCATGCTCCTTATTTATTTCAGGAATCTTATTAAGTATCTCATTCACCTTAATTTACTTTACGTGGCTAATTATATAAGTAACCGCTCAAAGATCGTCTACGCACACGAATTCGCGGGCACAGGCGTTTATAACAATAGTATGTAAGAATATTGCTCTAAACTATATTGTATGACACAGGAAAATCTCACAGAATAAAACATTTACTTGTTAAGTTTGTGAATTCATTATTGAAACAATTATAAATGAATACGACTTTGCTAACTGTATCAAATTGAATGCTTGTTGAAAGGTATGAAAATAACGTATGCTCGTAACGAGAAATATTTCATTAAAATTCTTTCCTATAACAAAACAAGGATGGGGCCGGCATGCGATGAATAGACCGCTTATGAACGATGGGGTGAAGCACGAGGAATCGGTATATTAATTTATTAGATTCTGCAATATCCTACATAACATATACGCAAAAAATTGTGAAGATAAGTTTATATGCTTTGATGTTAGGGGAAACATATAAAATAGTTGAAAGAGTGAAAGAGACTGTGTGTGTGTGTGTGTAAACAGCTGAAGCAATATGGATGAAATTTGACGTACAGACTGATTAATTTATAGATTAACAAAATATATTATTATTACTTATTAAAATTACTCTGTTTCAACGAAGTTCATTCTCAGTCTATCTTGGCTTTGGTTTGAACTAATTTGAACCACTCAGCTAAAAAGTAGTTGATCATTGTGTTTAAATTTGAATGTAACTTGGTTATATTCTGCGTTGAAACTATTCTTCGTTTATGACTAAAGTTTCTTTAGCATTTTAACTACACCTGATTGTTATAGTTCTCTTTTGATCTTTTGGCATGGCGTCTTTTAGTAATTGGGACAGGTTTTTGCATTTGTTAACAGCTATGTTTTGCTGACGTTGACCCATATATTTTTTGTTGCTGTAATTCGTTATGGATGCGATGTACAAAAAAAATATTTTTTAACACCGAAGTGCGAGGTTGGACGTACTTAGGAGTGAAATGAAACCCTCGAGTGCTGAATTAGAACTAACTATTTATTTGAATACTCAAACATTATATAGCATAGAGTACATACATATAACGATTACACATACACCCTTACATCTCCCCTCATAGAAAGAAAAAAAAAATATAGTTTTGAACTATACATTTTTTTTTTCATTAATAACAATAAAAAAAAGATTACATGGTTATATATTTGGTTATGGATAATACATCTTAGTTCTATTTTTATGTACTAAATAAGATTTACCATTTTTTATAATTTCAACATTTGGAGACACTTCACGTAATACAGTATAAGGTCCTGAATAAATAGAGTTGAATTTATTACAGTTTTCATTTTTTATAACAATCAAATCATTTGGTTTATATGAAACGCTTTTAATACCTTTATCATAGATACATTTTCTTTTCAATTTACTACAAAGGAGATTTTCTCGTGCCTCTTTTTGAGAGGTCTGTATACGATATTTCAATTCTAGAGAGTAATCGTCGTGATTATAGAGTGGTTCAACAGTATCTCCTGACAAATTACTTAGAAGAATGCATTTCCTACCAAATACTAATTCAAACGGCGTAAATTTATTTTCCGAATGTACTGAAGTATTATAACAGAAACACCAATAGGGTAACCAAGAGCTCCATATTTCAGGATGATTATCAGTTTGTATTCTTAGATAGTTACCAAGATGTTTGTGGTTGTTTTCCAACGCCCCGATGCTCTGATGGTGGTATGCCGTCGAATTTAACTGTTTGATATTTAAAAGTGTGCATACTTCCCTGAACACTGATGACATGAACTCTGTACCTTTGTCTGTAGCGATCTCCTTTGGAACTCCGTACCTTAAAATGAAATTATTAACAAGGGCCTTTGCGACCTCTTCTGATTTCTTTGAAACTAAAGGATACGCTTCGATATATTTGCTCAACTCACATTGGAGTGTTAATATATACGAGTAGTTATTTTGATCTTTATCTAAGGGCCCTACCAAATCAAGAAATATTTTTTCGAATGCCCAAGTTGCTGTTGTTGTTATCGTCATCGGTTCTTTAACCGGTACAGTATGTTTTTGAGTTTGACATTTATGACAACGTTGGACAAAAGATTTTATATCATTTTCCATACCTGTCCAGTAGTAATATTTCTTGATGTTGTTATACATCCTTCTCATGCCCGCGTGGCCACTAGTGGGCAAGAGATGAAAATCATTTAATATTACGCGTACATCGTCTTTGTCAATAATCCTTTTTACATTCTTAACTATGCATATACGAGGTCCGGACCAGTACTTGATAGTCTTTATTTCTTGTAACAAAATTTCTATAAAATCTTCATTATTTTTATTTTTAATTACGCATATCTCATTGACATTTATTATTTTACAAAATTTCTCCAATTCCTTCACAAATTCGCTTCGCGTAATTTGCGATGAAGAACCTGAATATTTTATAAAAATCGTACTCATACTTGATACATAACAAAATATTTTTACTTCATAACTAATCATTCCGTTCTTCTTATACTCCAACCATTTTTTCTTATTTATGAATGTTAATTCAACCAATTCTTTCGGCTTAATATGTGTCTCTACAACTTTCGGTTGATCAGGCCGATCGTCCGTAGGGACCATATCATCCGAACATTGGACGGGTTTTATATTCAAACGTTTCTTTTGTGCTCTAGTCATGACGTTAATGTTTTCTTGCATCTCTTTTAAATCTATGCTAGAAATTCGCGACAAGACGTCTGCAGCCGTGTTGTCGGAACCCTTCACGTATTCTACTATAAAATTATATTCTTCTAATTGAAGTCTATATTTAGTAAGACGACTCGACGGGTCTTTCATATTAAATAAATAGAGCAAAGGTCTGTGATCTGTTCTCACTATAAATGATCGACCGTACAAATATGGCCTAAAATATTTGATGGCCCATACAATAGCGAGTAATTCTTTTTCGATTGTCGGGTAATTTTTCTCAGCTTTATTTAAGCTGCGACTTGTATAAGCTACTGGTCGACCGTCTTTGTTTGATAGAACTGCTCCTAATGCAAAGTTAGACGCATCTGTCTGTAATATAAACTGATTTTTCTCGGTAAAATCGGGATATTGTAATACTGGAGGTTTAATTAAGCTTTCCTTTAATGACTCAAAACTTTGTTGACACTCATCTGTCCAAATAAATGGTACATTTTTCTTTGTTAAATAATTTAAACTGTAGGCTATTCTAGCAAAATGGGGTACGAATTTACGATAATAATTTATAAATGCAATGAACCGTTTTAATTCATTTGCATTAGTTGGACGGGGGTAATTTCTAATGACGTTGGTTTTCTCTGGATCTGGCATTATCCCGTCTCCCGATACAACATGTCCTAAATACAATATTTGTTTTCTTAAAAATTCACACTTTAAGGGGTTGAGTTTTAAATTTATTTGCCTCAATCTATTAAACACTTCCTGTAAGTTTTTATTATGGTTTTCTAAATTTCTTCCAAAAATAATCAAATCGTCCAAATAAATAAAGCACTTCTCGTATGTTAACCCAGACATAGCCATGGTCATCATACGAGAAAATGATGCGGGACTTGTTTTTAGCCCCATTGGCATTCGCGTCATCTGATACTGACCAGAGCAAAACGCAGTATATTTCCTACTATTTTCATCCAAATTTACGTTGTAGTAACCTTGGTATAAATCGAGATGTGTGAAATAAACTGATCCCGATAAAGAGTCCAAAATTTCTGATATATCCGGCAAAGGAAAATTGTCATTATCGATGCAATTATTCAATTTCCGGTAGTCAACCACTAACCGCCATTTTTTATTATTACTGGAGTCGACTTTCTTTGGTACCAATAATATAGGGCTGGACCACTCACTATTGCATGGTTCTATTATACCATCACTTAGCATTTTATTAATTTGATTTCTTATTTCAGTTTTTTGGGAATGTGGCAAACGATACGGTTTTGTAAAAATAGGACAAATATTAGGTTTTAAAGAAATTGAATGTGTGTATACATTCGTAGTAGTCAATTTGTCGCCCGGTAGATAAAATATATCGCTATATTTCGCGCATAACTGCTCTATAGAATCTCGTTCTTCCCCGGACAGATAATTTAATTTTAATTCATTAAACAATTGCTTTACCCGGTCTGCATACTTGTCCGTGTTTTGAAATAAACATAAATCATATTCATTTAATTCGTGTAAATTACATTTAAAATTAGTCAAAGTCAATTCCTTATCCGTGGTGTTTAAGACTTTAATTGGTATGACCCCGTTAACAGGTTTAGCTATGGAACTGGCTAAGAACACACCTTGTTGAATTTCAACCGAACAAACTACACATTCTTCAGTCATGTCAGTTTGTATATAATGGATTGATTCGCAACGTGATCCTATTTTTAGGCAATTATCTCTAGTTAATAATGGTAAGTTCAAAATCCGCTTATTTAAATCAGTTAAAGAAATCTTTCTTTTTTCAAAATCTAACTTCGCCTTATAAGTTACCAAAAAGTCCTTACCTAATATACCTAATGACTCACAAGGTAAATTTTCAACTACATAAAACTTATGTTCAAAGTACATATTACACGCGTATAATTTTAAACAAACATATCCGATAGCTTGCACTTTGCCTCCAACTCCTTTTATAGTAACACTCTGTTGGAACATTGGAATGTTATAATTCAAAACATGTTTATACTTAATAGCAGAAATTGATGCTCCGGTATCTACGAGCCAGAAACATATTTGGTCATGTAAAGATAAACTTATGATGCAACTACTGTCACTAGCCAAAATAATGTCATTATTATTCACGAAAAAATTTTGATTCATTATTTTCGGTTACTTTTTGAGATTCCGATAAAACATGCAAATGTTCGTTGCGTACCCTTCGGTTTCTCGGAAATTGTTGATTATTGTACTTACCTCGATATTCACCTTGCCATGCACCACGACCTCTTTTTGATGGCGCCTGATAATAACCTCGACCGTAGCCTCGAAAATTGCCTTGTTGCGTAAACACTCTACCTCTGCCCCCGCCTCGGGGACCTCTATAACGATTTGTCCTTGATCTGTAATTATTAGAATACCTTTGAAAATTCATGATTTCACCTGATGTGGATGACGTCGACGTTTCCTCATCTTGAGCTGCTTGTATGGCATCCTTTAAATAATCAAAATTTCTCGCCGCTATGATCGTACTGAGCCTACGATTTCGCAGACCATCGGCAAATCTTTTTATTGCGAATTTTTCGTTTAATGGTTTTAACACAGCATAATTAGAAGAGTTTCCGTTTGCCTGCGAAATTGTAAGATCCACCATTAATTTCGAAATATCATCACTGAACTCTTTTAGAGACTTTTCATTTTGCTTACTATTTTGAAGCTGACATTGAATAGCTGACGCGGATTTTTTGGGTAAAAGATGTGTCCGCATCTCACACACTAAATCACTGACGCTCGAATACGATGAATTTAATTGTAATTTAGCCGACTGAGACAATCTACTTTTTAGTATAAATTCAATTAGATTATCTTGACATTTTTTATCAGTTAGTAATGTACCATAGTATTCCACATTATCTATAATTTGTTTAATATTCGACTCATCATTGGTCATAGAAGGTATCAAATTCAAAGCAACCTTTAAATTGAAAGTATTCATTTTTGAAGATAGTTCGGTCTCGCTTTCAGTAATTGAAGTGATTTTACACAATTCACTTATTTCCTTATACAAAATACAAAAATCAGAACATAGTTTGTTAATTTTTAAAATGTCACAATCCTTAATATTTCCACCTTTTATCTCTGAATTTAAATATTCTACAACAGGCAGATATTGTTCATGTATCCTACTTGCTTCCTGTAATTTTTCTTTACATATATTTATTTGCCTTCTCTTAGGGCCGATTTTAATTAGATATATCCTAATAGCTTTTAATTCATTATACAATTCAGTTAATATATCTGCCATTACCTAGGTACATATTGATTATCTAAATGAGTACATTTGTTTATATTAAAATATACCAAGCACTAATAATTATAATAAAATAATATTCTCAAACCATTATACGAACGCCACTGATAACACTTTATAAATGATCATAATACACTGCTCACTCACTTTTTGTTGAAAACTCACTGGTAAGTCTTACACGACGCCTTCTTCAGTTTTAAAAGCAGCGTTATTTCGAAAAAAGGATCTCCGTAAGCCATTCCGATTGACCTCCTGTTGTATCCATTGTACGTGACATCGTTTGTACACCCTGTACACAAACACCAGCAGGACGAGCAGGGTAGCAATGACGAGTACTATTAGTAAAATATTTGTCACACTCAAATGACCTTTAATCTCCTCAACTGCAGCGTGATTTCCTCCATTTCCAGCCGCCGTCTGCGCAATTATTATTTCCTCCTGTTTTGATTGTTGGCCCCCCATGGCTTTGAAAAATAAACGGCGCAGGCACGATATGTGTCACGAATTACTCGTGTTATATTGCAGTCTCTCACAAAATCACTCGGAGAACACATCGCTACTTTTGTTTAAAATAACATGTCCTTATAGGGAACGTTATACGATGCCCGTAAACTCAGTGGCAGGGTCGCCATGCGAGGTTGGACGTACTTAGGAGTGAAATGAAACCCTCGAGTGCTGAATTAGAACTAACTATTTATTTGAATACTCAAACATTATATAGCATAGAGTACATACATATAACGATTACACATACACCCTTACAGAAGAAAAATCATCAGATTATTATGACTGGTGGTAGGTCTCTCATATGTAAGAGTCCGTCTGGGTGGGTACCACCGCAATGTCTATTTCTTTTCTACCGCCAAGTAGCAGCGTGAATGTACTGTTGTGTTTCGGTTTGAAGGACATTGTAGCCAGTGTAACACTGGACATAATGAGACTTAACATCTTATGTCTCAGGATGACGAGCGCAGTGGAATGCCACATAGTACTTTGTAACTCAAAGTGCTGGATGGTGTTGCTACTGTTTATGGGTGGTCGTGTCGCTTACCATCAGGCGAACGGCATGCGCGTCACGTCATTCAATGCAAAAAAAACCATAGTTTATGATCATTTTAACCACAGTCAACCACAGTGGCAAGTTATCCTCTAAATCTTCGTGTAGTCCAACGTGTCTGAGAGATGCATTACGTGTTGTTTTGGCGGCGTGTCAGCCAATGATATGGACAGACACTGACGAACGACTATCAACCTATTGTATCATACAAACAATTTGTATGTAATTATATAATAACGATAGTTGTCTTGTACCGTGATACAAATACTGAACAAGCAAACAAACTGTGAATTGGATTATGGATGGTGATCATGTCAAAATATTCATACAGTATACTTATATACATATTATACTCATACAAAGCAGTCTGCAAATCTATATTTATCTATACTATTACATAAAGCTGAAGAGTTTGTTTGTTTGTTTGAACGCGCTAATCTCAGGAACTGCTGGACCGATTTTGAAAATTCTTTCACTAATAGGAAGCTACATTACTCCTGAGTGCTATAGGCTACTTTTTATCCCGGAAAACTTTTTCACGCGGGCGGAGCCGCGCGCAATGCTAGTAATATTATAAAGCTGAAGAGTTTGTTTGTTTGGTTGAACGCGCTAATCTTAAGAACTACTGAACCGATTTTGAAAATTCTTTCACTAATAGGCAGCTACGCTGGAGTGTTATAGGCTAGGCTTTTTATACCGGGAAAATATTTTTTTCCAAAAAACCTTTTTCACGCTGGGGGAGCCGGGAGCATCACCTAGTAAGAAATATGGGATTATAATAGCTTATACGACACCTCTGGATTTTCCATATTGCTTTAATAATAATTTCTATTTTCTTATTGTTAGTCCCATTAAGAAGAGTATCATGAATAATATCTTAAGTTTAAAAGATGCTCATTAATTCAATTTCACCCTGTAGTTTATGCAATTCATGGTGAATACAGGTTAATGGAGTGACAGCGGTCGTCCGTCGGAGCCTAACCTCAGATCAAAATTGATTTCACTGTGGTGAGCCGTGCGGTTTCTTGCTACCAACGAGACGTTACCTGTCCGATATTCCACAATTTACATGACATGTTCACTTTGAAGACATATCGTCTACATAGTTGGAGTATTCGGATCGCAGTTTTGTTGGTATATTGAATTCGCGAGCAAGTAGGTTAGAGTGTAAGTGAGCCGTGGCCTATGAACATTCACAGTACCAAAAGTTATTTATTTATCGAGGCCTTAACGGCCATTGAACAAGTAGATTCCTTTCGTAAAAGTCTCTAAATCGTAACTCTTTCAAAATGCAACAAAAGAAAGTGGTTCCAAGGAAATTACATTACAAAGAAATGTTGAAAATATTAACCGTATACCATCAATTCAGTATTCATTGCACAAACCTTTCTTCTCATAAGTGCAATTGTTGTGTCAAATTAATTTATCAATCATAGTTCTTTCTTTAACAAATTATTAATACCTTATTTCAGTAATTTTTTTTATGTTAATTTAGTTAAAAAACTAATTTATTTTGCCTCTCAACTGTAATATGACGTACGTCTGCACAGGATGCGGGTCGGAACTCAGTATGATATCATGATGTGTTGCCGGGAACAACATTTCCGGAATAATTTTTCTATAGCATCACTGCTCTAAAATAAGTTTATCGAACCGTGATTGCACTAAAGCTGTGATTTCGCAGGCACGCGGCAGACGGCAGACAGCAGCGGCAGTAGGCGACGGCAGTTTTATTGTATGGAATTATATGAACTGTCGCACGGCATTTGCAGTCTTATGTCGGAATCGATCTCATACAAATTAATACTGCTAAGTAATGCCGTCTGCCGTCGCGGCACATCCTATTGCCGTCTGCCGCTGCCGTCTGCCTTATGCCGCGGCCTGCGGAATTGCAGCTTTAGATGCACTTCTGTCGACGCTCTCGGCATTACAGATGTAAGTGTGTCAAGTATAACATTATTTCGACACCAAATGGAGGTTTTAAATTCGAAGCGTACCTATGTACACATACTTTGTACTAGCTGTTGCCCGCGACTCCGCCCGCGTGAATGAGTTTTCCCGGGATAAAGGTCCCGCTTTATATTTTTCCGGGATAAAAAGTAGCCTAAGTTACTCCTTATTACATCAGCTACCTGCCAATAAAAGTCCCGTCAAAATCGGTCCAGCCATTTCAGAGATTAGCCGGAACAAACAGTCAGACAGACAAAAATTGTAAAAAATGATATTTTGGTGTATGTACCGTATATATATTCATATATATGTAGTAAAAAACGGTTTTTTCAATATTACAAACAGACACTCCAATTTTATTTATATGTGTATAGATTTTGTTTGGAGGTGGTCCCCTAACTCATACAAAAACTTACCTTAGTATAATAATAGAATAAAACGAGACCGCAAAAACAACTAATGAAATATTATTTATACTTTGCTTAAGAGTTATTTACCACTAGGACATTATAAAGAAGAGTAATTACATTTCAGACGGCAGCATAAATATTATATTACTATAAACAAAATGTTTTGGTAGAAAAATAATGCGAATGATAGTGGTCACATTTTAAATTAAATTAAGTAGTGGTTTTGGCTCAAAATAATAACTAAAGTTATTAATCTGAGGGTTTTGGCGTCGGATATTTTTGTTGAAAGTTCTTATATGAAACAATCATATAACGTCCATCACGGAACTCCAATGCTTGCGTCATGTTGGCGAGATGTCAGTCACTGTTCTCATAAAACATATCGGACTTCGTAATAACGAAATACACACGGTTTTATTCCGAAATAAAATTCGGATTCAAAAAAACTCTTTCATACTTTGTTAGCCTTATAACATGTATTCCTGGAAAGAGACTTAGAGGCAGTCAGTTCTCAAAATTAAGCCAATTATTTGCTGCAACAGCGTTACGAGTATATTGTACCGACTTCGCGTTAAAGTGGGAGTTTGTTGAGAATTAAAGCACAAACTAATAATTTTTTTTACGCGCTTTATATAAGCTTCACTTGTATGTTTGTTTGTATGTTTGTAACTCTCCGACTCCGACTCCTTTGGGCGCGATTTTGACCCACTTTAAACGGTCAGATTTTAATAAAACTTTGTAGGTTTGTTGAGGACCGATAACAATACACTAATTTGATAAGATTATGCCATTATTCAATTTGCAAAATGAGATTTTTGACAATTTATTTTTATCTGGTTTCGGTGGGTCGAGAAAACTACTTGCTGCGACGTTTGTAAAGATGTGTTGCACGGACCGACATTGGTGTTGGTTGGCAGGAGATAAAAAGTTCTTTTGTAGCTTCCATGAAGAAAAAACCTAATACTTCCTTACAATTATGTTAGGTAATTATTCCCAAGAATAACTTTAGTTCGAGTTATGATTATTTCATTTCATATTCGATCCATTTAAGAGATACAGAAACAAATCTACATACAAATAGATAAAATTCAAAATGAAACTCAACGAGACCAAACCCTATTTGAAGACGACAATGGCGAGCGAATCACATTCGAACTCGTAATTTATTTCGCTTTGTGATTTTTCATCGCGTGTCTCAGCCGCGCTATTTGTGTAGTCATTTTTTGTCGGACGGCAGCCTCACATTTCATCCTGCTCGACGCGATGTACCCTATTCAACAGCATGCTTATCTCGAACATTACTCGTTAAAGCTTGGCCCGCATCACTATGCGTCAGCCCGTCGATTGGTTAAGCTAGAATTTGTCAATCTGTAAAGCGAGTTTTATCCAACGCCAATTCATTCGGCCACAATGCAAGCTTAATCGGCCGGCCTTTAACAAATGTGTGATACTCCATATACCAAGGGCTTGTACCACATTATCGTACGTTACGGTGAGTTGGCAACCGGTATCTGTGTTATATGAAGAAGATACCTATCGGCACGGTGTTCGAAAAGACATAAAGCGCATTCTTCCTTTTCGGAATTCATTGTTTGTGTTCTACTGCTGGTTGCAAAAGTATTTTATTGAAATAGATATTGAGTGTGGCAAGTTTAGAGACACTAGTGGTAATATAATGGTTTTGGAGTTAGATTGAAGATATTTTTGGGTTTGAGTTAGTTGCTGGAAACTATAAATTATTACACCCTCACAATTTTAAAGAATGTACCGCATTCGTAATTTTTGATAGTTATGGAAAAATATATAAACCCACGAGCTTTTGCCCGCGGCTCCGCAGAAGTGAATGAGTTTCCCGGGATAAAAGGCCCGCTTTATATTTTCCCGGGATAAAAAGTAGCCTATGTGTTCCAGGACATTATCTACCCGTGTACCAAATTTCATCGAAATCCGTTCAGTAGTTTTTGCGTGAAAGAGTAACAAACATCCAGACATCCATACATCCATACTTAAAAACTTTCGCGTTTATAATTTTATAGTAGGATTTATAAGAAACCTTGAAAGATTACGCTTTAAATAAATCTTGTTTATAATAAGTGTCTATAATAAAAGTGTGACTGTGTTTGAGCAGTGAGCACTCCTTTATTTAACGAATTCAAGCCTATTTTAGTCAACCCCAAACAATAGCCATCGTGCTCGCCACCTTGCAAACCAAGGTTATTTAATCAAAATTATATTACTGCGAAATTTAAAGTCTTCTAATTTATAGGTTGTAAAGGTCGAAGGAATATTCCCCAGTTTTAATAACAGACACTGAACGGGCTTTGTAAATGTGCCTTCTTGAAAACTGAAAACACGTATCAAAGGTTATAACTCAGAACGCTTGTTGGGTTCATCAAAATAGTTATATTATATTTAATATGACTACCTATTTGTGCATTTGTTTGTGTATAATATCACTTAAATAAATAGAAAGGTGTAATTATATGTTGTTGACAAAGTATGTCGCACATCCTCTCAAAACAATGATCACAAAAGAGTATATTCACACGGTGCAGACCTGTATTATAATATACTATCCCACTGCTGGGCACGGGCCTTCTCTACAACTGAGAGCGTTTAGGCCTTAGTTCACCTCGCTGGCCTAGCGCGGGTTGATAGACTTCTCATACCTTCGAAATCCTTATAGAGAACTTCTCAGGTATGAAAGTTTCCTCACGATGTTTTCCGGCAGTCCGTTTCACTCCCAATTAGGCTATCGCCACTTTTTTATAGTTTTCCACCACACAAAAATAGTCAAATTTAAACGGAAAACTGCCTTTGTTTCACATGGAAACCTTTTTGTACAAAAATGTTTTCAGCATGTGCGGTATTAAGTTACATATGCTAAAATCGAAAAAAATATCTGCGCTTTCATCCGTGGAGTTCGTCGTCCTTAGTTCTATAATAGTGGTTCTGATAATACCTCTTCCCTTGCTTCCTTTGATCTCTGAACATAAGTAAAGTAAAATAGGCAACTTTGCAAGATCGGATACGTTTTGCTTATAATACCCAGGCTAACAGAAAGATTTCCACGTTAATGTTGTTTCAAATTCTGGTGGTATTGTTTACTGATCATTGTCACTCGATCTAACAACGTCATGTTGACATTGATTCTGTTTGGTTTTCACATTCCATATTCCACGAAAATAGGAATTCGCTTTCTACGGTGTTAAATTTTTCGCAATTCAGTACATTTTATGGACTTTAATTAAACCGCCGCGCTGTCGTTCGGGTCATACTGATTTTCAAATTAATACTTTTTAGTTCGCTCAGCTCTGAAGAGTCAAGGGTACGAAAAAATATTTATATAGGGATTAGGGCCCGTTTTGGCAAGCTATGCTAATGTTTTTTTGTGATGTTTTTGGAAATAGACTTTGCACTCTTTAATGATTATGTAATAATTATAATCAATGTTAATAAAGATATTTTTTTTTGCAAGCGTTACTTATTGTCATTTCAGATACAATTCTCAATTAGCCCCCATTTTCAATTAGTTTCTCTATGAGACATTTTAGACTATATATTAGGTAATTACACGAAGGAGGCTTGACTAAAAGTTTTGATGTTTTTTTTACGGTTTGGGTGATAAAATTAGGCTATTCCTAAGTATGATTTGTTTACATCTACAAGATTTGACGCTGAGTTTATTGCTTACACTTGCTATCCACAAGTCTTTGCGTAAAGCGATTGCTAAGATCACTTTCTTCTTTTTTTACCGATTGCTCGACAAGTACAGTCAGCTATATAAGTAGCTGAACAAATTCAAAACTTCAAATCGCCTCTTCACTTTTGGTTCTTACCAATTTTCATTTTCTCTTCACAAAACTAAAATAAAGTGGATTAACTTTACTTCACACAAAGAAAAAAAAGTATTTCAATTAAATTTTACGCGTAGACGCGATTTGAAATTTTGAATTTGTTCAGCTACTTATGTGGGTGACTGTACACTTGATGGAAAGTGGAGTGAAGCCCAAAAAAATGACGACCGGCAAGAGATAAACATCCCTGGTTGGCGGCACAGTTATGTCGACCTGCATAATTGTTTCTTCACGCTCCGCTTGAAGGGCCCTAAGTAGTAGGAAGGATGGACCACGTATGCTGCCTTTCCTTCTTTCATCCCTTTCCTCCTTATACATTAAGCCATACTATACCATTCCATACCAGCCCTGTATTATATACTGCCCACTGCTGAGCACGGGCCTCCTTTACAACTGAGAGGGTTTAGGCCTTAGTCCACCACGCTGGCCTGGTGCGGGTTTGCAGACTTCACATACCCTCTCAGATATGCAGGTTTCCTCACGATGTTTCTCTTGACCGTTAAAGCGAGCGATAATTTACAAAGAATACACACATAACTTTTTAAAAAGAACTTTTTGAAAAGGCAGAGGTGTGTGCCCTTGGGTTTTGAACCTGCGGACATTCGTCTCGGCAGTCCGTTCCACTCCCAACTAGGCTATCGCTAGGCCTATATATTGAGCCGTTTTAGTCGAAACCCCCACGGTCACCAGTATACGCATTAGCATGGTGTATGATTTACGTTATAAAGAGCTAAAAGTGATAAATTTTAAAACTGATAAGTTATTATAATTAACGTCCCTCATTATTTTGTATTATTGAATTTATTTATGGCGCGCTTAATCCCTTTGTAATGAATGTATTTAACATAAAACGATTCGCAGTGGAACAGATAAACCGCTCTAGAATGGGAAGCGAGATACTCTTCCGTACAGTAAATTTATTGGGTGTAATTTGCGACACTACTGTGGCCCGCTGCAATTCTCTCTCGATTTGACTTCAAACACTACGTATAACAATTCAGCGGGAAGGATTCGGTGCCCAAATGTATTGTAATTCTAATTTTCATTTGAAGTACATTTGATGTGTTGAATAGTGTTGTTTACCATCTGCTTACGCTACTGCTTTTATCTTACTAATGTTATAAATGCGAAAGTTTGTGAGAATGTTTCTTTGTTTGTGTTTGTTTGATATTTTTAAGTAAACGCAGAAACAACAAAACCGATTTGTATGTTTGGCACACGCGTAGATCATGTCCTGGATTGTTACATAATGTTATTTTTATCTGTTTTTTGTAGATGGCGCTGGCGTCGTACTTTGTTTTAGGGACTATTGTAGCGGGAAAGGCTTTTCACTGGGGTCAAGCCGCGAGCAACACCTGGATTGTTTTATAATTTATTTGTTGAATATATGTTATCTGTCCTTTTTTTCATTCAGAATTAAAGCCGCGATATCGCGTTATGCACAACAAGCAGTAAAATGAGGTAAATAAGTAATATTCTTACTTCCTTGAAGTACTGTGGAAAATCACGATAATTTCGGCACTTTAATTTATAGATTGTTAATTGCCTAATGTTGATTAAGTACATCATCATGGTTTTTATATAAACAGAATAAAAAGACGTACTCCATGCTAACTCTAAGACAGAGTTGAGTAGAGCGGAAACGTCAACCAAGTGCATAGATCACTGTGCCGGATCTATTGATCCGGCACAGTGATCTATGCACTTGGTTGACGTACTAGAAATTATTTCATTGCAATAAATATATTTTTTGTTATACAATACCGAGTCACACCATTGCTACGTGCGACTCTACCCAGCTCGTTTATAAGAACAATAATATTATATTATGAAAAGCATTAGCAGTGCCGTCACCATAGCCTACATGTACAAGGTCACTACGATCACTTATGGTAACATACCACAAAGCTATTACAGTGGCTCACATGTGTCGCGTTTCGGGAGCAGCTTGTGTATCTAGTTTCAAACATGCCGTCATAATTGTGTCGATTGGCAGAGTAGCTACCTCTTCTGTCAGTCGACACTACAACTAACTAACAACTACAACTAACTGAGCAACTACAGGACATAGTGAGACTTAAAATCTTGTGTCTCAGGATGACGAGCGCAGTAGAATGGCACACAGTACTTTGTAACTCAAGGTGATGGATGGTGTTGCTACTGTTTATCGGTGGTCGTATCGCTTACCAGCAGGCGAACGGCATGCTCGTTTCGTCATTTAATGCCATAAAAAACACCTTATCTGTGTATCGAGCACTAATATACGCGATTTGTGTAGTATTTGTATCGTATTCATATCGAGTAAGTTAACGCATTAGACCATACGTCAAAAAGAGTCACGTGCTGACATTTTCAATACATTTTGACGCATGCTTGTCTATGGTTAGGTACTCAATTTACTATTATCTAGTAGTTTACACGCGCGCAAAAGTGACGCTGTCGTATTTTAGTTCCAAATACGCTCACCGGGGCGATGTACAGATTTCCATACAAAAATTTACGTTGTCGAAACCATTACGGTAAATATAGTATAGGGAACGTGCACGTCGTAAGCACTGCCATCTAGTGGCGAAATCGATACTTGGCACTGGCACTTGACGACTCATTTTCAGCCCATCGATACTTGGCATTGACGTACAATATTCATTAAAAGGATGAAAAATAACATTTAATTTGTTGATAATGTATGGCTGTGTATATGGATGCTCCAAAACATAAAAATAAACAAATCAAATGGTGTGAAATTATATAATGTTCCCAAGAATAGTACCTAAGTACTTACATTCCATGGTTATGTGAAAATCGAAAAATTAATAAAAGCTGTATAAAACATACGTAATTATGAGTTCCGAAAGCATTTAGAAATGTTCCGTTACGTAATTTATAAAAATAAATATGTTTTGAAAGTAATATTCAATACAAAAAAATCAGTAATTAAGGGAACATAACCTCCAAATTTTGCTTAAATAACTAGCTCTCATCTAAAAAAAAGCATATTCTGGACACGCTGGGTGTAAATAACATTTGGCCGGAACACATATTTTATCATTTTTGTCATATTAAAAGAATATATCAACAAATGATTGTGCTAGTTCTAGTTTCTTTTTTTATCCACCTGTGGCTCTTGTGTCGATTTTGTGCTGCCCCCTATAGTTCGTGCACGCTCCCTATAGTGCGTAAACTCGCGCTATAGGTACTGGACCATATTGAGCTTACCATCAGATGTAGTAGGGTTAATTTAACGAACCCGTATAAAAAAGAGTTTTATCCTACTCAAATGGTTTTTCGTCTCGCTTCCTCTTTAGTCCAGATTGACATCGGCTACAAGAGACTAATTAAAATTCATAAAATTGGTTTATAGATATAATAATTTAAAGGATGAATAAGCCAAAATATGATTAGACTAAACATAAAGTAATTTCAAAATTATGTTTATTATTAAAGCAATAACAACTAGTCGTTACCCAACAAAAGATCGATTGGAAAAAAATATAGATACAGAAAAGGATTGCTGTTATAAATATAAGAATATAATACCCAATTATTTTTTGCATTTCAATAGCAACTCAGATCAGATAGTTTATAAAATGTTATAATTGGCTATATGTTGTGTCCGTATTCTAATATTTTTGTTTCATTATTTTTTATTGTATAGGTACATATTTATATTGTATTTTATTATAAATATTATAAAATGGAATTTGTAAATGTTCTTTCGTCTCAGTTAAAACTGATATACAAGAAGATTGCCTTACCTTACCTTACCAATAAATATTTTAATCAGTGATTCACATAATCCAATGTCTTTGACTCTTTAGTTATAATTCCACGAAAAGATAATAGTGACTAAGGAATTAATTATTTGTCAAAACCATAATGCACAAACTTGATGTTAAAGGTTGTAATTGGATATCTTTGTTGACCGACTTTTCATTAGACTCGGGACTAACTAAGAGGTTCGCTTTGACGCTTCTCGTTTTTCGTAGCGGGATATCTTTGTGAGAACGTCTACAAAAAATCAACTATGTTCGGACAAAGTAAGCTGGCCGGTATGACAATTAAAATTTTTCCCGCCGCGATAACTCTGTGAGAACGTCTACCCAAAAATTTCAAAACCGTGTCATGTCATACCGGCCATATTAGTTTGTCCCTACTACAAAAACATTTATTACGTTTTTCAGACACTACAGCAATGAGTATCAAACTTATATACAAAACTTTAAAATAATATAGTAAAAACATATTGAAATAACGGATTTAATCCTGGGCTTTTACAATGTTAGGTCATGAGCGTAATGTTGGAAGTTGGGACAGTTTTTGACCGCATGGCAACCAAATGTACTTACTCGATGAAATGAAAATCTAAACTTTAAAATTAAATAAAAACACATAGGTAAACATTAATTTAAAAGTGATGTATCAAGTACATATTAATAATAGTCTTGAACAATGTGGTAGATATTCGAAAATGTATATATTTCATATTAGAAAAAAGTAAATAATGATTTCCGAAGTATATAATTTAAACCATAGAACTGTATTTGCTATTTTATTTTCAGTACAAACTGGTAATTATTTCTTTGTAATGATTAATAATCAATAAAATTTTGGTAAAGAGTAATAGTGAGATTTTATCTAAGACAAAACAAAATAGTGTGTGTGTACTTATGTACACGCGTTAGTAGTTATACTTCTTTGGCGTAACAAGATAAAAATCTTTTTAAATAACGCGCCAAAAGAAGTATAACTTCAATATCTTTCGCCTTATTCTACGTTAAAAAAAAACTATAAATTTGACTACAGCTATCTTCAGGGTGTCGGTTTTTCTACTTTCAAAATTCAAAACTAAAATGTTGACTATAGCTAACTTCAGGGTGTCGGTTTTTCTACGTTCAAAATTCAAAACTAAAATGTTGACTATAGCTAACTTCAGGGTGTCGGTTTTTCGTGACGGTGTAAGCGCGCATCGTAAAAATTTACTCTCATCATTTTTCCCTAACGCGCCAAAAGGGGTATAACTTCAAAAATTAACGATTACAAATAATTTACTACCGTAATAGAAAGCGTCTACTTATTGTGTATTATGTATGATTAATAACAATGTGATCGTTAATAACCTCCATGAAAAAACTCGATACCACTCTAGAATCGTTTCTTGGAGCAACCAATTTTTTGTTCCCTTCCCTACACATAGTATTAAGCGAAGTATCATAACGGGCCTTTTATTTTGCCTGGAATAGAATATTTTTTATTTGATGTGTAATATACTAGGTATATGAACGTTGACATTTTCATAGTACTCTATATAAAACGTCCACATTCTAGAGTTATTTATTATATTTGTTCAATAAAATTTAGTAGACAATTAGGAACAACAACAAATGGTTAAAAAAATATTAAACAACAATAATAAAGTAAGATACAAGACCGAAAAACTAACCGTAATTTCAATGAAACTTCCTTCCATCATTATATTAGTAAACTAACACTCTTACCACGTTCTCCTACTTAGGGTACACGCATCGTAATAAGTACTTGATCCTAGCTCGTTACATTATTCGACCAGGCATCGTCAATTTACTTAGTAGCTTCTGATATTGTGTTATAACACGTGTTTTTCCCAATCGAATTGTTATATCAAGTTATTATGTAACGCTTCTTTAGTGTTTTTCTTCATAAGTTGTTTGTTACGTCTGGAAGATGAAAAATGGTATAAAATCTGTTGTACAAATATTTTTTCTATATAAATAATATTTTTGCTAGATTATTATGGTCGAATCTTATTAGATGGTATGGTTTTGATAGCACTTACATACGTGTGCTTCAAGTGGAAAATGTTTATTTCATAATAATAATTTAATTTTGAGCGACAGCAAGCTTGAAGTTTTGCATAAAGCTAGTTTAATTATATGTGGTGTTATCACAGAATACAGAATAGCACCATGCAGAATACTGCAAAAAAAAAAGAATAATAATTCTTTAGGGTAATTCTGTTATGATCGGTACTTCGTGCTTTGTCCATTTCTAAGAAAATGGTACAGATAGTGTGCTCGGATTAAATTGAACTTAATCACTAACAAGTAACAAAGATTTATTTGGAATAAACTTATTTCCTTCTCTAAACGGGCTGACATACATTTATGTAAATTATGTATCTCGTTTTAGCAATTTGTAGAAATAACACCTCAGTTCTACTTTTCACAATAGCTTTTATTAAACACTTTATAAGTTATTCACTTTACAAGACTTCCACCTCGAATGAGCGTGTTCGCATGACCAGTGATCTGCATGAATGACTGAATTAGTGGCCGATATGAATGACTCACTAAAGTGAATGACAAATGGAATACATGATCTTATATTATGCGAACACGCACATTAAGTGGCTGATATTTATAAAATTTAAATAAAATAAATGGTGAGTTTTGGCGGGAACTTGGAAGTGTCATGAGGTGCTCTTGTTTTAATTCATTATTTTGGAGATACTTATATTGCATAACTATGGTGGTATATTATCCAATATAGTTCTATTAAAGAGCTCAAATGAAGTGAATTGAAATAATTGTGCTAATCAAGTGTTTTTTTTGTTGCCGCCAAAACTCCTCGATAAAGTCTTGGTAAGGTAGCACTGCTTTACTTCGACATATTACATATAATAAAATAGACAAACCAAACGTGACATTGGCAAAATGTGAACACAAATGCCATTATAAAAAAAAAAAAAAAAATGTAATTATAATAGTCGCTAACACACGAATGATTATGGTCACGGTTTAAAAATTAAGTAACCGTGGCTCAAGACGATATAATTATGAACAATATAATAAAACACATACATCACGCCTTTATTCCTAAAGGGGTAGGCAAAAGTACACCTCAAACACGGGAGCCCTTATTACAATTAAGGCCCCGCCTTTCGCCAAGTTTGTTCCGTCCCATGATGTGATATGGGGCGAGACTATCGCCATATCGGGCACAAACTCCATACTCCGGGCTGATAGTGAACGGAAAATCCAATTACACTTTGCCCGACGCGGGATTCGAACCCAGGACGTAAAGAGCGGTGACACAACCTTATACAACATCGTAGCAAGATAAGAATTTTACCACTAGAGTTAATATTTCAAAGAAATGTTTTGTTACGCTTTATTACGACAAAGCTAGTAAAATTCAAAATTGGTTTATATTGCTTGCTCATTCTCGAGACGAGTTGCAATTATTTGACAAAGTTAATTATAAATGACATCAAAGACTCGTTGCCTTTGTATTCATTTAGTGAAATTATGAAAAATCTCAGCTATTGTATTGTGACGCATATTATAATTAATTAAAAGCCATTTAAATTAATTAACAATGATGGTTTTTATCTTTTATTTTGGCATACAGCAGTAATCTAATGGTACAAAGATTGTTAATGAAGAAATTAAATTTAGGGCCAGTTTCACAGGTTTCAAGTACATTTTATTTGACAGTTATCGTATTAAACAGCTAATGTTGATAGTACTCATTTTATGTCAATTTATATGGGAGCATAAATTGGAGGATGACTTTTGATTTGGTCGACTTATACATTTATGTGAAGAGTAGCATTTATCAGCAAGCGGTGAAATCGAACTTTAGTGCAAATATAACAATATACTATAATATAACAAATAAATTCAGAAACAATAATTGTTAAGAATTGATATAATAGACTGCCTGGGTGGCGTAGTTGCATTACGGTACGACTGCAATGCTGAGGTCTCTGGTTCGATCCCAGGGTCGCGCAAAGTGGTATTGGATTTTTCTATTCAGTATCAGCCCGGAGTCTGGAATTTGTGCTTGATATGGCAATAGGCTCGTTATTACATCATGGGACGGAATACGCACAGCGAACAGTAGGTGCACTAGTTGCGCCTCTGCCTATCCCTTTGGGGATAAAAGGCGTGAGTGTGTGTGTGATATAATAGAATGCGGTTATCCTTACTAATATTATAAATGCGAAAGTAACTCTGTCTGTCTGTCTGTCGCGCTTTCATGCCAGAACTACTGAACCAATTTTAATGAAATTTGGTACACAGGTAGTCTAGACCCTGAGAAAGAACATAGGCTACTTTTTATCCTCGGAAAATATAAAGCGGGACTTTTATCTCGGAAAAACTTTTTAACGCGGGCGGAGATGCAGGCAAAAGCTAGTTATATTATATTAAAAACGAAACTTAGCAAATAGGATTGCTTAAATGATAATTGGAAACCATTGACACGAAAGTTAAAGATATCCTAGGTTGAAACAAGTAGACAATAGAACACATTTCAAGTACACGAGAAAGAACTGTGAAACCAAACGGAAGAAACCGGCACCGCAAATCCAATTAGAGTCGAGAAAACTAAATTAATTGACAATCATTTAAATAACCGACTTACAGGAAATAGGCCGAGAGGGAATCGTAATGATTGATACCAACAATTCTGCTTTGTACGCTATGCCACAAGTCTACACTTTGAACTTTGTAGAGCATAAATAACGGAGCCGGGAAACGAGGCCCAAGCCTCCTTTGAGCTGCCCTGAGGCTAGTTGCTCCCCTATTTTCCATCCGACTACGAGGATCCAAAGAGGAAATGTTATGATTTGTGAATAATTACACTCGTTTTTAACAAATATGCTATCAATTATAATCGAGCTTTTATATGAATTAGATAAGTTTTGTAAGAAGTTTTAAAGCAAATAGTTCAGAAAATATTGTACCTTCTGTATAATAGTTTATATTAATATTATACTAATGTAGTAGGTCTCTCGTATGCGCATGGCCGTCTGGGTAGGTACAACAGCAATGGCTATTTCTGCCGCCAAGGAGCAGTGTGCAAGAACAGTTGTGTTGCCGTTTTAAACACACTGTAGCTAGCGTAATTACTGGGCATTATGAAACTTAGCATCTTTTGTCTCATGCTGATCACCGCAGTGGAGTGCCACGTAGTAATTTGTAACTCAAAGTTCTGTGCGGCGCGGCATTGCTACGGTTTATGGGCGTACGTATAGCCTTACCATCAGGCGAGCAGCATACTCGTCTCGTCATTTAACTAAAAATGTAGCTATACTCGAAAAATCATCTAAAATAGCATAGATTGACTTCGGAATATGTGTCCCATGATGACAATACAGGGGAGACTTTGCCTTATCGAGCAATAATTTGATCATGGTATAACTTAGAGTATCAAATTGCTATTTCTGTGGACAGCAACTATTTCAGTTTTGACATGAGAACATTTCGCCTAGGTTCACTGGCATATTAAACGTCATCTTTCCGAAACGTGTAAATACAGAAGTCATAAAAATGTAATGCCTTATTAGCGAATAATTCGCCGAATAGCTTGGCGAATAAATATGACTATGCATTGTGTGTAACGAATGCACCCGAATAAGCTGTTTATACATTCGTGTTCGTGACTATTCGTTCGTACTCGGCAAGTATCTAAATAAGGGGAGGAATATTCTAGAACAGTAGTGTTTAGACAGTAAAGAGTCTCGTAAATGGAGGTCGACGGTATAATATTGCGGGTTGGAGCTATGACGTCGGTGTGTTCCAAAATTAGTGCACCCTTATATGCTCTACTTATAAAGCAAGATACATATTACGAGAACTTGACTAAAGCCAGCTTACAGTGTGACTAGAAGTTATTTTTTAAGATTATTTTATTTTGGTCATCAGGAAAATACCTACATACTTAAAAACAATGAGAGGTGTCAAGGGACACCCGGATGGAACGAAGTTCCTTTCGATTAATTAGTGAAGGAATTGTAATAAAATTTTATTTATATAACAGAGTGTGTATATATATAAATATATAAATATTTTCCTATTTCCGTTCCAATACATAAGTTTCTAGAGAAAAAAACAAATAAATACGTGTGGCACTCGGGGACTGCCGCGGTAAAGCTATTGCATAGCATTTTTATCACAAATTTTGATTGACTAAACACAAATTCGATCTTACGCTTACCACATAAAGTAGATTTTTAATCGCGAGCAAAGCACGTTTAGTCTTGTTATTGATAAATGTCAGTAACCAAAGTAGAATAAATCAACAAAATTTGAAAAAAGAATGTTAAGTTCGATTCTTTTGTACTCGTGCCGTGCCAACGCTGGGGAAATAGCTTCTACGCAATGTATTTAAGGTTCATATTAGATTAGTAAGAAATGGTTTTAATGACTTTAATAAATAAAATAAATAAAAATATACTCGTTTCAAGAATTGTAGCTTCTACGCATTGTATTTAAGGTTCATATTAGTAAGATAATATCAAAAAGTGTTGTGACAACTTTTCCGTCCAGCCCCCTTTCACAACGCGCAATAAGGAACTTCGTTCCAAAATTATACTTTTACTTGAAAGATATTTATTTATTTTCTATACATCTAAACCGACGAGTAAACTACTTTGGCAATTACATTAGGTTTAAAGATATATTTAAGAGATGAAAACATAAATATAAAGTAATTGACGTGGGAGCCTGTAGTTGATACTCGACCCAAAAACTATCCCTACTGCCAAAACCTTAAGCAATTTCTTAGAGCCGTCGCGTCGCGTAAATCAGCTGTAAAACAATTGGGAGAACACTACACGGAGACTTTAGAAATGAAATGTATAAATGATATTGATTGATAAAGTTGGAATTATTTGAATTAGAATTGATGATAAAAATAAACCGTACTTAATGCCCAGTGTAATAAATATTTTTGGAATGTTTGGTGAAGGAATTACCAAGTCGGATTAGTAGTTCCAAAGTTACATATAATGCAACTTTACCTCTTTTATAATATTCTATTGGATGTAATGTATTAAATTAAATATGCTGTATACAGAATAAGCCCGCTGTAAAAGAGAAATGAATGCTATTACGTAAAAGGATGTTTAGTTCATTCTCAAGTCTGTTGTTTCTTAGCGATCCGGCCGCAGTAGAGTGCTATCTTTCACACTGGAAATAACTCGATATGGCACATAAAGTGACATTTTCTCTCCTTATAACAGTTTTATTTCTTGAATTATTGTTGGTGAGTGGTTCTTAAATTTACAATAAAATACAAGTGTAATAACGTATTTTTAACCGACTTCCATAAAAAGAGTAGGTTGTCAATTCGTGTGCTTGTATTTTTTTACTTACTTTTTTAAAGCATAATGTAGTATCTGAAGCTAGTTAATATTTTAGTATATTAGTTACTATAATATAATTCAGTTTTAATGTAATTATCACTGATTGTCCTAAAATAGATTGTGTTATACTTGACCGTGAATATAACGAAGAGACAATTGGGAAAGTTTATTTATTTATTTATTTATTTATTCAGTTGCAACAACATTGAAAGCACTAGTACAAATGAAATCAACACTTATAAAATAACACAGGCCAAGTACAACAATAATTATACCTGCAAAAGTTATGAATTTAGTTTAAATTAATCGTACTATAATATTATAAACGCGAAAGTTTTTAAGAATGGATGTATTTATGTTTGTTACTCTTTCACGCATAAACTACTAAACGGATTTCGATGAAATTTGGCACACCGGTAGATCATGTCCTGGATTAACACATAGGCTACTTTTTATCCCGGGAAAATATAAAGCGGGACTTTTATCCCGGAAAAACTTTTTAATGCGAGCAGAGCCGCGGGCTAAAGGTAGTTTATGATAATTATCAACCTCTACATACCATCAAAATATCCGGAATAACCGCCTTGCAGTAGCTCCTTTTTTGGGCAGAAAATAATTACGCGAAAAATATTTTTTTTCTTTTGGTATACCTACACTGAAAAGCTATTGTTATTATTTTACTAAAAATAGGTTCTGAAGTATACAATTGT
Organism: Sphinx pinastri; assembly: GCA_947568825.1. NCBI lineage: Eukaryota > Metazoa > Arthropoda > Insecta > Lepidoptera > Sphingidae > Sphinx > Sphinx pinastri. The sequence goes on along the minus strand of OX387614.1, from coordinate 18,063,087 downwards.
GAAGTGAACAATATATAATTCAACAGTGGACTGATTATATTTTAAACTGCATTCGCATAAATAAGTGATAAATTGATGAAACGAATGAAAATAAATATTTTACTTATTGATTTTAACTAAGTAATCGTTATAGATTTTTAAGTCATAGTTGATGTGGTGTACAGATAAATAACCAACATTTATGGTAATAAATAGTAGGCACTATGTGTAAGCCAAAAGGTATAATGCTTTATTTAGTGAACAATGATTTTGGCCATCTGGCTCTAGCGCCACTGCATCAGTACGTTATTTTTTATTGCATTGAATGACGAGACGAGCATGCCGTTCGCATGATGGTAAGCGATACAACCACCCATAAACAGTAGCAACACAATTCAGAACCTTGAGTATCATGGCACCAGCAATACGTTTTCATCAGCTAGTATATTTCTCGAAGAATTCAAGCAAACCTAGTCCAATAATATATTTTTATACCCAATTTATCACTTACTGATTCATAGATTGTCGTGTTTCCAGGTAATTCGGAAAGTTCTACGGTCTATCACAGTAACTTTATATGTTTTAGGTAAATTCTACGACGTACGACAAAAAAACTTTAGATGGGATGATTCTCAAGACTCTGTGGACTAAAGTGTACACGGGATATGATCCGAAGATAAAAGAGCAAGCCATCAATACTTTAAGGAAAACAGGGGACTACGACAAACTAGTAAACCACTTACTCAAAGTAAAGAAGGAGAAGGTTCAACGGATACTAAACTTATTATCCGAAATCATTATTGCGTATGTAAGCTAAGTAATATAAGTAAAAAAATTATACTAAAGTTTTTATAAATTTTGTATCTTTTATTATAGTGTTGTGTAAAGATTGTATAAAGTTCTTATTATATTGATCATGTGGCTAATGAAGATGATGACTATGATGATGATGGATCATAAATGACTATGACATTTCGGGCGTGACCATGTTGGCAGATTAATTCTACATTGCAACAGATACAAAAAAACACGTGGCTTGAGATTGCTGATGGAATTTACTCTGTACTAAAATTTATGCACGAATAAAGTAGCAATTTGGAACAAGCCGGATACCTAGCCTATAAAATCAAGAAGCTATCATAGATATAAGAGTAACGCAGAATTAATAATACATTATTAATAAGGTACAAGTTCAATAAAAACATACAAGCTTTTCACGACCATTAAAATGACAGATCGTGTAATATACTCGATGCGGCGCAGTTATATAAAGTACTTAGGTACAGTGATGTCCCGCCAAAAGCTCACCAGACTGTATCAGTCACTGAAACGTGGTTATTGGTACCATTCGTAGCAAAATACGAATTCCGTAAAATTTTATATAGCATTCCGTATACATTTCGATAAATGTAGCAAAAGCCAAGTATATTCTATTAATACCGCATTTCGACAGGGCTTGAGTGATTGAATCAAAACAATGGCCTGACCTTCCACTATGAGATTGAATTATACTTCGGAGACAAACTCATTTACTACAAAGAGACAATTCGATAGTTTAGTTTTTTTTATCGACTTGTTTTGGTGTACCTACGCTATAAAATCCAACCTACATCAAAGAGTATGTTATATACCATTGCTATATAAATCTATATAAATTGTTGTGTAAAAAGTATGCTTAGTTACAAGCTTGGGTTGAAAAAATTGCTGAAAAGCGATGTGAGCTTACTACCAACAATTATGGATCTTTCACCATGACAACGAATCAGTGTACTGTTACCGCAGCCTATACCTATCAAATTATTCTGAATCTATCAATAGAACCTTTGTGGTATATATATTTGACTACTTATTTATACATTACAAAGTTTCATTCTCAATAATCAATTTGTTTGGGTTAATAAACGCAGCAACCGAAATAAGCAAAGTAGTCAAATTAAATCTGCATTAAATGTTGGTGCTTTCAACCTAAATGGTGTGTGAAGGTACCTATGGTCTGGATCTCTTTGCATAAAAAGGTTCAGAACGAACCAACAAACTGGAGTAATGGTCTAACTTACAAACGTCTAACTCATTTAAACATCTCTATCCGATTCTACAACGGACTCGAAGGCAGATGCAGACTTCCAGTACTGAGAAAAAACAACCACGTATCCAACCTACGTCCTAGTTACCTGAGTATTCTGTATACTTTTCATACTACGCTACATCATTTGTAAAAGTTTAATGAACTGAAAATTAAATCTATGCACTAACAACAAGAAAAATAATTCCATGGATTAGCGTTTCAAGTAGAAAATTACTTATTTTTTTATGACCAACCAATATTTCCAGGTATTTTCTAGGCGTTGAAAAGTCTCTTTGTTTAGACTCGCCTGAAAGGATATGTACTATAATGCTGCTTAATTTAAAAACTGACATTAATTACACATTCGACTATATTTGAACCAATCTAAATCATTTACCTTAAAATGTAAAGCTGCCACTAAAAAGAAATAGTTTCTTTTTAGTTCGAAAATGACTGCGCTCGGGTAAGTGCAGTGCCATACAAAAACGACAACAGCTAACGAGGTGAGGCTCTCTCGTCATCCGTCATCGTTAAGCCACTCTAAACAACTAACTGTCCACTACGTCTAACTTTAAGGGACCTAGGAAAACATCAAATATTGCAAATGCATTTCCATATCAAATTATCTCACTCATAGAGTAACTTTGACCGAATAAAATTTAGCAAAGTTTATTACGTATTTTTTAGTGATAGTTACAAAAAAAATGTACTATTAATAAATCACGTTTTCGAATACTCATATTAAAACCTGTCGTGTAAGTGAATTTATATAAAGGTAATAACTACTAACAACACACAAATATACAAATGCATATCATTGATGCATACTAAGTTTACGAGACTGTTATTATAGACGAAATTGATTACATTAACAGTTTAAGAGATATAGTCGAAAGTGCACCAAACGGTTAGTGAAAATAACTTCCAGTATAATATCGAAGTGGCCGCAGCCATAGTGCAAAAACTAGGCCTGGTGTGGTCTTACCCATAGATAATAAGGTATACTCAAAATATAATTTTTTTGCTTATAAAGTGTTAGGTTAGGTTATAAATGGCGAATCTTGGTAAATATAGAAGTTTTTTTATATTGCTTCCGAATGACGGGACGAGCATACCGCTCGCGTGATGGTAAGCGATGCGACCGCCCATAAACAGTAGCATCACCATACATAGCTTATGAGCTACGTTACCGTTAATGACCAGTAATAGTGAAATAAATGAAATAAAAATCAAAAAACATCTGTGTCAAATCTCATTACTATGATCGCTATAATATCAGCCAACTGATGATACTTTTTTACTGAAATACGAAATCTCTGTCCATAAAAATAAAGATTTAAAGAAACACAATATCAATATTATTTTTTCTTTCGATATTAATACACCTACATTTCTACTAGGCGAAATCAGTAAATTTCTTAGAAGCGACACACAAATCTGATATAATGGCCACCATTTAATATTATCCCTGGATTCAGCCTGAAGTGGTCCATAATTCTTGGGACTAGATATCGTATATAATAATAGTGTGATATTCCTGAACCAAGATTCTCTATGTATAGGATGTTGGATAAAATGGATGGAACGATACACCATAAATAGTACATTTATGTAAAACTTGCTAATTAATTGTTGAGAAATTGAACAACATATTTTGTTGTATGTTTAATTTAAAATTCCGCGTTTTCCAAGTCTGAGTGTTGGAATAACTTTGATTTCTTGTTCATTTGGAATGAGTGTCCCGGGAGAGATAATCCCGTCTACTGAACTAGAATGGACAATGGCAAACTATGAGTGAAGCACAGAGCATCAATACTCTGCGGTTCCTGAGAACATCTAATCAGACCAAAGTTAATTGAATGTACGGAAGTAGTTTATAGACCGTATGGTTTTGAACATTCCAATAAGGTTGAGCGGATAACAAATAATTCCAACTAAATAACATTTTCGTTGAGTAAAATTCTACATGTATTACCATTGATGTGTATTACGCACCTTTTTTTTTTTCTGTTTTTTTTTTTTTTGTCCTGACTCTTCTGCCAGTAGCCTGACGAGGGTCGGCTTTTCTGGCCACACCGGTCTTTAGGGTGAACGCTGACGCGCTCGCAACCCTATATTACGCACCATTTGTTCAATGAAGTAGATCATAAAGTAAGTACTTTATACATTTTAATCCATTTGTATTGTAAAACCTTTTATTCTAAATCACTCAAATATATTGATATTTAGACATATCCTAAGTTAATCATAAATATAGCAGACCATTTTGTTTGTTATGCAAGTTCCATTGAAATAAATATTGGTGACAAACGTTGGATACAATAACATTTAACCCTCAGTGGGGCGCGAAAGGTCATTATAATATCTCTAGGTCATTGCTAAAAGCCGTCTGAAGCTGGATGCGGGTTTATTGAATACGTTTTGGCTCAAGCATGGTAATAGCCTACTTCACTACAGCTGTATTTTTGACTAGTATTACTCGCGGCTACGCCCGCGTGAAAAAGTTTTTCCAGGATGAAAATATTTTCCGGGATAAAAAGTAGCCTATAGCACTCAGGAATAATGTAGATTCCTATTAGTGAAAGAATTTTCAAAATCAGTAGTTCCTGAGATTAGCGCGTTCAACCAAACAAACAAACTCTTCAGTTTTATTATATTAATAGTATAGATTATAAGGATGGCATTTTCATCAATTAGTGTTATGTGAGCAATACGTAACAAGCGGTGCGCGTGGTAATCTGTTGAATAAAGTAGGTAATTAGTAATTACTATAAAATTATAAAATGTACATACATACATACTCATGCCTTTTATCCCCGAAGAGGTAGGCAGAGGCGCAACTAAAGCACCCACTTTTCGCCGTGCGTAGTCCGTCCCATGATGTGATAGGGGACGAGCCTATCGCCATATCGGGCACAAATTCCAGACTTCGGGCTGATACTGAATAGAAAAATCGAATATCACTTTGTCCGACCCGGGGATCGAACCCGAAACCTCAGCATTGCAGTCGTACCGTAATGAGGCATTATAAAATGTATTTAAGTAAAAAACAATTTAACTTCTGTATTACATGATTATTGATTAGTACCACTGTTAATAGTATACAAAAAACATACAAACACACGAATTGAGAATCTCCACCTTTTTTGATACGGTTAAAAATAGACACAGTCGTTTGTCAACACAATCATCAACTTTACAAACACACGGGTTCGCTGGATACTCGAAATATTCGAAAAAAAAACGATAACGTCTGTGTTTTGAAAACGTCTAGCGTGATGAAAACTCCAACACCTTCATAATACCTACAGACCGTACTTTCCAAGCAGCCGAGAGGTCTCAAGTGGCGGACAGAGCGTTCACCACTGAGTAAATGTGCATGCGTTTCTCGTCCAAATGCTAAAAGTGACTATGAAGTTGGATAATATATACTGTACGCTTTTGTTTATCTTATACCATATTTCCCCGGAGAGAGTGGACAGAGTCTCTCGAATATATCAGAGAGGCGATGCGAGTATTCCAACGTCGCCGACTTGCCTTCGATTTGGGACGAGATGTTCTCAAGTTATGGGAGCTTGCTTAGAATTTGAGTGCTTTGATTGCCTACGGCGATAATCGATACTTCAATTCTGCAGTATTTAAGACAAACAATGAGCTTTTGGACTGTCGGGTGAAGCAAAAAAACACGACTAATGCGAGTTGGACTCGCATACAGAGTGTTCCGCACAAACTTGCAATATATAAGTTCAATAGTTCGCCAAAATTAATTAAGAAATTAATTTAACAAGTTAGTAAATTCGCTTTTTTCTGTTATTAAAGTACTTACATGGTTACAGTTTTCAGATTTTTCCCTTTACATGTGCTATAAGATCTGGCTTCTTTCCAAATTTCATGATTGTAGGTCAACGGGAAGTACCCTATAGGGTTTGATTCCCTTGCGAAATCGCAAAATATGCGACGTTACAAGTTTGATTTTTTCACAGCTAAAAAAACCGTAGATTCGAGTATATAATATAAATTTCAACTTCATATCTGTACGCGTTATTGAGACACGACGCGTAGACGCGTTTCTGTTCTGAGTCTTAGCAGACAGACAGACTGAAGGACAATAAAGTGATCCTATAAGGATTTCGTTGCCTTTTGAGGTCCGGAACCCTAAAAAAAATAAGTAAAGAAAATACAGCCTATAAAATTGATAGGCACAAAGGATAGATACCTCGAATTTTCAAAATGGGCTAATGAGGACCTACAATAGAGCAGAACATAAAATGGATTAGTATATGCGTAAATACAGTCAGAAAAGTGTATGCTCGACCACCGTAAGGTTCTAAATAAGTCCCTTGCGCGTCGTGTGTCAACAACATGTAAATTACAACTAAAGTAGATAATAAGAGTTATCTGCTGTCAAATCTATGTTAAATGCTCTAAGGCTGTTTCCTTTGTACATCACCGAAATTAACGCACCTTCTGCGTAAAATATGAATAATGGGTATTTTATCTTGAGAAAGTTTACTAGCACCATAAGGGGTGATTGTACATACGGTGTTAAAATCACAACCCTTGCTGTAATAAGGTAACAATATGCAGTAGTAGTCTCTAATGTACTTGCAAAAAGGTTCAAAATCAGCAATGAGAAAAAAGACCTTTAAAATTAAGGATATGTTGCCACCTACGAATTATAAACAAAGATTCTGATTGTAGAAGATAGTATAACGATATGAAGTGTCCGTAACTGCCAGAATAATAGTAAGAAGCTTTAAATCATAATAAATGAATATATTGTTATACTTAGAGAGTTATCTAGCCTGAGTCAAACAAAATTAATCAATAGAACAAATAAATTCAAAGATGGCGTATCTCATTTTACATTGGAGGTTGTGATTTAAGACCATGTTAGCCGAGAGCAAGCTGCGTAATGTATTACCCAGCGTCCAAATTACCATGAGCTTAAACACAGTTGGAATACACAAGGAACATCGTTAAGCATAATCTCATGCCCTTTGCGTCGTGTTTTGTCTAGTTGAGAACCTTGCAGGAGTATTAGCAAACATGACTAGTACATTTCTAACGAATTATAGGTATGTAGAATCAATAGTACAATATATTTTTTCTTTACATACGAATATATGACAATAAAATATGTTTTTAAATTAAGAACGTAAATTTAAATAATTTTGCTCCTTCACTCAATTTGCGCATGATTACTCTTGAGATATGTCTAAAATGTTCTTTGTGAATGTATCTGGTGTACGTGTGAAATGATATCTCTTTACCCTTACGGCTAGTTCTGACATTTCCTTTTTGATATTGAATGCTCACATTTCGTTATTTGCAAATATGAACGGTATGAAATTCAAAATACAGTGGCTCTCGTACGTGTCTATTGCATAAGGTTCATAGAATTTTATTTTGTACAAGCTGCCCCGCGAACTTTGTATCGCTTCAGAATCAATGAATGTTTTGTTAACTCATTAGTTTTTTATTAAGATTAAATAAATTATCAAAATGAATTAAGCTCAACAAATGAATAAAAATTTAAATGTAAAAGTCATAATTTCATAGACAGAGACAGAAAGAAGCAGAGACTATTGAGCACATGCCACGATAATGATATACTCACCTCTTTACCTATTCCACATTCATACTTCTCATCATGCGTTTTCGCCGGTTATAGGCATCCCCTCCATCTGTACCATTCACATTTGCTCGATACCTTTCGTGACTCGTCTGAACCATCCTCTTTACGTGCCCAAATTATCTCAGCATACTTCTTTTAATTTTAGTCATCACATCATCGTTTTCAATTCATAACTTTCTGTTATCATACTATCCCATGCGATAAGAAATAGTCAAATTATGAAAATTAAAAAGAAGATGCTAACTTGCGCAACGGTATGCAATGAAAGGAGGTAACATGACATTATAATATACTCTTTGCTACCGCCACATGGACTGCACAACTGAAGCAGCTGTCAAAGGAATAAACAACGCCAAGTGCATTTTTTTTTTTTTTTTTTTTTAAATTACAAATAGAGTTTTGGCGGGAACTTGGAAGTGTCATGAGGTGCTCTTGTTTTAATTCATTATTTTGGTGATATTTAGTGTTATATTGCATAATTATGGTGGTATATTATCCAATATAGTTCTATTAAAGAGCTCAAATGAAGTGAATTGAAATAATTGTGCTAATCAAGTGTTTTTTCTGTTGCCGCCAAAACTCCTCGATAAAGTCTTGGTAAGGTAGCCACTGCTTTACTTCGACATACTACAGATAATAAAATATACAAACCAAACTTGACATTGGCAAAATGTGAACACAAATGCCATTATAAAAAAAAAAAAAAAAAAAATTACAAATAATTTGTATGAGAAAATGAATTATCGTCATCATTTCCTTGATTGTTAATTTTTTCCATATTTTTATAGTTATTCTGCTATTCGGAAGGGATATAAATCCAAAAAATCAAAGGACATGATAATCGTTTCGACCGTTCTCGAGTTATAAACTAACACAACTTTCCTTTATATAAATAGATGTAAAACAAACATTATTTACCAACACTGGCTTTCAATCGATTATAGACATTTGGAAGCCGGAAATACCTTGAATAATATAGAATAACTCCAAATGGATAATATAATTTAATAGGAAATCGTTTATCAACCCTTGCACTATTAGTCACATACTCGTGCTAACGAAGCACATTCAATACATTCCGCTCATCCCGTGTTCAGGCATACCGGAGATGGTTTATTGATATAATAATACATAACAATGATACGTGAGACTTCTATAAAAGTACCTGTAGGGTCCGAAACATGCCTGACCCGGGAAATAGGCGTAAATTTTATTATCAGAAACAAGTGTTCCTAAATTTGCCAACCAACCCAACAAACTAGGAGAAGAGAAGGTATTTTAATGTAGGTATAGTTCTCAATATACGTATTATTCTATACGTAATAGCGAACAACACGAAAATAAACCCTTCTATGATAGCAGCATCAAAATTGTTTGAAATATGAGGAAAAATTCATATTCCAAAGCCTTTTATGAACAAAGTGGGCGTATCGTAATGGGATTATCTTCCTATGTCATAATCTGTTTATTCTTATTTCCTGGTGTGTCATACTCTAGGTACCTATTGCGTCGTTTTTCTATTTTTTGATACTGGCCTCTTTCACTATATTTGACAGACTGATTTTTTATTTATGTAGGACACAATTATGCAAAAAGGAACCAACCCACCAGCTCGTTAAACGTGAGGAAGGCATAAAAAATAATTATTAGCGGAATGATTAGTTTCCTATAGTGGCAAATGTCCAGAATGCCTCAGTTGGTGTTTTATAAACACCAACTGAGGTATCCTATTTCATATTATGTATGTATGTACATATGAAATAGACCAAACAAAACCCAACGCAAAAACATAATTGAAACAGTTACAGGAAATCAAAATTCGCATTTTCGTTTACTTGGACGATATACTTATTCCAGTTATTGTGATGTACAAATCAAACTAAGTTATGAACCGATTTTCTAAAAAAAACTATGGGACTAATTTGGAAGAAAATATTCTTTCAAATAAAAAAAGAATATTCCAAATCGGTTAAGAAATTACAGCGCTGAGGTAATTAACTTTAAAAGAAACCTTCTCCTTTTTTTAAAGTCAGGTTATTAAAATACTGTTCACTGACGCCTCGCTAACCGTAATGTGCTCCCACACAGCAGTTATATAACGTTATAAAACATTGTGTAGCACGATAACATTTTATAACAGAGTGTAACATTTTGCTACAATATGTTAAGAATGTTATATGTTTTAAGTGCTCCCACACTGATTTAACTCGTTGTATAACATCGTATAAAATTCTGTAACCATCAGTTTGGGTCTGCCTTTCGAGGAAGCTGGTAGTGCTGGTAGTTCTTCACCACTGCATCGAATGAACTGACTAAGGCTGTATACGTGACAGAGTAGGCACACTGCAAACCTCCTCCCCGCACCCTTCCACTCACGTCCCTGTGTCGATCGGATGATGTTATACAACAAAAACTATAATTATAATTTGTTATATCGTGTTGTAATTAGTTGTATAACATTTTGTTAAATAAATTTGTATAACATCGCTAACAATTTATAGCTTTTGTTACAATTTGTTAAAAAAAGTTGGACAACAAATGTTACGCAACATTCTCTAACGATATATAATTGCTGTGTGGGAGCACCTTTACAGCGTTCCAAGTAAACTGCTATACTCGTATAACATTTTTCAGTATTTTTTTTCATATTGTACACAGGTCGCGCATCTGTCCTTTTGCTTTGATGAATATTGGTTTTTAGCAGTCCGTCCGGTATATACACCACATTTTATATTTGTATTGGGATTTTAATATGTCACTAGTTGGACTGGCGAACTTCGTACCGCCTCAGAATCAATAAATGTTGTGTTTGCTTATTTAGCTGAATTAAATTTAGTTTTTAATTAAGACTAGTTGACCCGGTGAACTTAATATCATCTATAACTTATTTGACTCAGCGATATATCCTACTCATTCTTTTAACACCAATTCATTGACATTTGTAGACTTAGGTTATTATGAAATTTAATTGTAACTTTTTTTTATACCATGTATTAATTAGGCACCGACTCTTATAAATATTTTAACACCGTATATTATCAAGTTAAATTATTTTTGGCTTGTAGTGGGCTTATTTTGCATTAAAAAGCTTTTGTATTTTATTTACTCCTTTATTTGTTAAAAACAGTTCTAATTGAACCCAAAACAAAAGTAATCATCAAAACCAAATAGAAATTTGAGGAGTTCCCTTCTGCGACTTCGAGTTCAAAGTTCCTATGCCAATGAAATTTAAATAGTGTTAATTGAAAGCTATATGAAATCTAAGGCAAAAATAACTTGCAATGTATATATATATTATATATTAGCTGACCCGGCAACTGTTTTAACTGTTTTGCCATATAAATTCTTTTTAGAGATAATTTTAGTAGAAAAAAGTGTATAAATTATTGTAAGTACGTGAGGATGTAGTGTATGAGTTGAAGAAGCATGGAGCTCCGTAATTTTTCTCCCTACTCCAAACTGTTTAATGAATGAGAAGTGACACCGGCAGATGCCTAGCGGGAATAACTGATCAGTTACCGACCGGGGTTAAAAGTTATAAAATTACTAATATCGCTATTAAAAAATAGGGGATGATGGAAGAAGGTAGAAAATTTTGGGTTGTATGTATTTTTTAATGTCACATCATTAAAAAAACATAAAAAATTCTGTGCGAAAATTTAAAAAAAAATTTGGGCTTGGCCACCCTTACCATTTAGGGGGATGAAAAGTAGATAACAACCTATTCTCAGACTTACCAAGTGTGAATATAAAATTTCATCAAAATCGGTTCAGCCGTTTCGGAGGAGTATGGTAACAAACACTGTGACACGAAATTTTTATACATATGGAATGCCAGACATAAGATGTTAAGTTTCATTATATGTCCAGTAGTTACAATGGCTACAATGTCCTTTAAACCGAAACACAACAGTGCATGCACACTGCTGCTTGGCGGTAGAAATAGACATTGTGGTGGTACCCACCCAGACGGACTCTTACATATGAGAGACCTACCACCAGTTAAACATACATATACAAACATACATATATCTACAAACATACAGGTTGTAAAAGTACTTGTTGTATTAAATCAGACAATGGTGGCTTTACTTTATACAATATCATTAAAACCGGATTACATTTTCAATTTAAACTATTACTCTAGCTAAATTACGAGAAAAGATAATGAGGCGATACAAAAGTAACAAGTAACATTCACTGACCGCCCATGTTGTTAAGTAATCGCTTCTATGTTGAATAGTAATAACGTAGAAAGTATCTAAGCAATAAACAGCTGCACTTCGCCAAAAGCGAGACGCTGATGGTAGCAATTATGAAAACAATGTCAAAGTAAGCACCTATGTCGCAGCAACGACATTCATACTGTGGTCTAGTTTCAAATAATTATATGACTTGAGAGCCGCTTGATACGATTTCCTTCTATATTAATTCTCGTCGTATGTCCTTATAGTGCAGTTATGTATTTGATTTTACATTAAAACTTAAGCCTTGTCTATGCCATTGAGCTATAAGGCAACGTTTTCTTTACTAATTACTGACTCATGTGAACACGGCTTATTTTCCCAAGTGGCTAATTAGTGAAAATAAATTCACAAGTTCATAACTTATCGTTTGACAGTACAAAGATGAATTAATAGACACATAAATACCACGTGCGCTGAATTACGCCCATACATTTCTTGCAGCAGAAATACACTGCAAATTTTAGTTAGTGCAAGAACTCATAATTCGTTAATAAGATTTATTGTGTAACATTATTACATTAAAAATTGCTTTCGTATTGGAACGAAGTTCCTTATTGCGCGCTGTGAAAGGGGGCTGGACGGAAAAGTTGTCACGACACTTTTTGCTATTATCTTACTAATATGAACCTTAAATACAATGCGTAGAAGCTATAATTCTTGAAACGAGTATATTTTTATTTATTTTATTTATTAAAGTCATTAAAACCATTTCTTACTAATCTAATATGAACCTTAAGTACATTGCGTAGAAGCTATTTCCCCAGCGTTAGCACGGCACGAGTACAAAAGAATCGAACGTAACATTATTTTTTCAAATTTTGTTGATTTATTCTACTTTGGTTACTGACATTTATCAATAACAAGACTAAACGTGCTTTGCTCGCGTTTAAAAATCTACTTTATGTAGTAAGCGTAAGATCGAATTTGTGTTTAGTCAATCAAAATTTGTGATAAAAATGCTATGCAATAGCTTTACCGCGGCAATCTCCGAGTGCCACACGTATTTATTTGTTTTTTTCTCTAGAAACTTATGTATTGGAACGGAAATAGGAAAATATTTATATATATACACACTCTGTTATATAAATAAAATTTTATTACAATTCCTTCACTAATTAATCGAAAGGAACTTCGTTCCATCCGGGTGTCCCTTGACACCTCTCATTGCTTTTTTTTTTATTTTAAATTAACCATGAAATTTTAAAATTAAATCTTAAATATGACCTAAAATATATTTTTTTATTATAGAAGTTTTAAATGTGAAATACTTAATACAATTTAAATATATTCTAAATAATAGTTGATCAATTTTGTCTCAATTAGTCTAATAAGTAATAAGGTGTTTTATTTCACGAGTAACTGTTATGATAATTATTAGTCTTAGTATGTTTTGAAAACAATAAAAACTGTTATAATATTATGTTTGTTTGTTTCTCCAACTTTTCCTGCAAATCTAGATACCGTTTGAAAAGAACCCGGTATATACGTAAATGAATAACGTGGAATAGGTAATATTTTTATGTTTGCTGAACAGATAATAGGTATTAACACGACTTTTTTATAGTAATTAAATATGGGAAATAAGGTTACAGAAAACAATAAATTGGACAAATAAAAGTCCTTGTTTATATTTGCCGGGACTAAAAGTAGACCGCTTTCTTCCCTGGGTCTCAAACTAACTCCATACTAAACTTCATCAAAATCTTTCAGTGGTTTGACCGTGACGGCTCCACACGCGTGAAAAAGTTATTCGGGATAATGGTCCTAGTTCGAATTTTTTGGGATATAAAGTAGCCTATGTTACTCAGGGATACTGTACCATTTTATTGGTGAAAGAATTTTTGAAATCGGTCCAGTAGTTTTTGAGATTCGTTACAAGTCATACAAAAATACAAATCTTTGCGTTTTATAATATTAGAAAATAAAGTCGCCCGCTACCTCTCTGTACGCAATAAACTCATATAGTAGCGGATTTCGATGGGAGGTACGGAGATAGTTTAAAACCCTGGAAAGGTTTTAGGCTAGTTTTTGTCCCCGAAAATCTTTATCACGCGGGCGAAGCCGCAAGCTAAAACTAGTTAGGTATATTAAAAATAGCTCTGGCTGTTTGCATGTTACGGTTTGGCGGCTTAACCGTTTTTGATTAAATCTGATACGAAGGAAGCTTGAATAGGAATAAAAGGACAAAGCCTATTTTTTATATTAGTCTCAAACCAAATTCCTCTACGAAAAGTCGAGGATAACGCTAGTAAAAAATGTTTTTTGAATATTTACCCAGTGACATGTTGCCCGGCGTGCTCGATCCTGAAACAACAAATCACACGTAAGAAAATTGAAAATAAAACCAGATGACCTTATACATACCGCCCCATAAATGAGTTGCATACCCCTGTATTATTTTTAAATTTGATGGCTCTAGAAATTGTCTATTGAGCCTATCTTCCGTAAATATAATACTTTTACTTTGTACTTTTACAATGTTTGATCTAAAAGTTTCAATCTTAGATCGCACAAATTGGTATACTGGCCTGTATTAATTTCTTCTCTTCAATGACTTTGACAATACTATATACAAATTTAAAAGGTTTTGTCTTGCTGTAATCAATGATCTAGGGTGACATATAACTCTTGAAGACCAAGAAGCTCCTTTCCAGCAACTGGTAATATAATTTCATCCTCTACAACGCGCGCTATCAGTTTTTGAGCGGGGATTTGATGGGTTATGAGGACTTTGATTATTCATCACAGTGTGCGTGTGCACTCATTTAGTGTGTATTTACAGCAAAAACATTAAACAGTATAATTATTGACCGGACATCAGGACCAAATTTTTCGTCCAAAAGTTATTACCAATTCGTAATAAGTCGCTGTCATATCTGACATGTTCGTGTAACAAGACGTCTCGGTATGCTTAGATAATTTTGTAAAGAAAACAATATTTTGGAAGAAAATATGCCAATTTACGCATTACGACCATGTCAAAGTATGTTCTAATGTATTTTAGATAAGTATTTTGTTATTTCACGGTAGACTGAGTTACTGAGTTACTGACGAACAGGCTCAAAATTTTTGTATGACGATTTTCCCGAATTGTCCGCTCTATATAATCTTAGAACTCTTTGATTTACAGAGAATTAGCAAACGCTACTTCGATCGGACGGAAAAACATATGAACACGCTCATCCGCAAAGAAAAACATACGAACACGCTCATCCGCAAAGCGTCGATATACGCTCCATTTGACCGCGCCCAATGGAGACGGCCGCGTTCCGTGTTAACCGATCCAGAGGACGACATCACTCTGGCCATCCGTAGAAAGAACGAGTTTATCAAACTCCTACACTCTACACGACCGCAGTTCCGTCCTCGCCGTCGAGGACCTCGCCGCGCTCCCCGTTGCCCTCCCGACCCCCATGACAGTTCCGGCCCGGGTGCCGATGTAAAGAACCCGAACTGATAGGATTAGGTCAAAAAACCTTCCCCCCACTAATCGTTGAATGTCTCATTCTCCCCCCAGTGACCGTCCTGAGCCGAGGTTCGTAACCCGTTAGTGGGTTGCCCTCAGCATGGTCACTTAATTCAGAGTTACGAGCGCGTAAGCGTTCACCCTAAAGTCCGGTGTGGCCAGAAAAGCCGACCCTCGTCAGGCTACTGGCAGGATAGTCAGGTCAAAAAAAAAAAAGATTTACAGAAATAAAACTCATTCAGAATTACATTTCAGAGGACAGCCTCTAAAGGACAAAAACGGGCCTAAAATTCTAACCAAGACAGTTTATATAGGTATATTTGGATTGAACACCTAAAAACTAGCCGTTTACGTAATCGTTTAATTTTTAAGACCTCCGATTTTGAGTTTTAAGTAATTTTATTTTGCTTAAAAACAACACTTAAAATGAACGTTCATAGAAAAGTTTCTTTGAAATGGAGGGGTCTAAGAATATTTTTTTAATGGACCGAAGATCCATATTTTGCCCCTTTAATATTCCTTAAGTTTGAGCCTGGTTAGATTTTGAGGCCCAGCACCCATACAAAAAGCGGACTTCTCCTTTACAAACTTTAGCATTTTATTAGTATATTACGTATATATAATTCTATACAAATAGATTAGTACTAGGATTTTCCAAAATTTTAATATGAATAATAATATAATAATAATATAACTCTTTATTGTAGGTATAACCAAGAAAACATAAAAAGAAACAAAATACAAGGTAATATTATCATGGTTCTACAATGGGTGGTCTTATCGCTAAAAGCGATCTCTTCCAGACAACCTTTGGATGGACAGAAACAGATGTATAAATTTAATTAATCAAATAATTATTGTTGTTCCCATAGTAATGTTTGTTTTATTTTAATAATTAACTTTGATTATTCTATGGTACAAAACATGATGTTTACGATTATAAAAAATATAACGCGGGTCGTTTTTTAAATTTCAATTATGCTTAAAAAAATATAAACCGACATACAGATAATGAGTGACATTTAGTACAATCTGTACTAATCTTATAAAGAGAAAATATTAGTACTTTTGTCTTTTGTATTTTTGTATGTTTGTAACGAATAAACTCAACAACTAATGGACCGATTTTAAACTTTCTGTCACCAATATAAAGCTACATTATCAACTAGTAACATAGGCTACTTTTTATCCCGGGAAAATATAAAGCGGTACTTTTATCCCGGAAAATCTCATTCGCGCGAGCGGAGCCGCGAGCAAAAGTCTAGTATTCTATAAATCATATGCATTATGTAGATACCTTGTATTTGGCATAATAACTTACGACTTACTAATAGTCAAAGAACAACTATAAGCATACCCATTGTTTTCTAAAATTGAAATATTTCATATAATGTGTGTATATGTAATTACCACGACAAAGTAAATAAATCGACGTTCATTGCTAAAGCGCACTCCTCCATAATAAACGACTGAGGCAGCGTGGAATTATTGAAGCATTGTTATAACTTTTTATATTTACATTACCACAACAGGACAACGCGGGCCTCAACATCAATTCACATTGGACACTTTTGGCCGTTAAGTGAAAAATAAACGAGAAAGTTTAATTAAAGAAACGCTTTGGCTCCAGAATGAATTTTCTCACGCCTTTCCTTGCTCTCAATTTGGCTGAAAGACTGTGGGGCCTATAAAAGAGCAATAAAACATCGATTTTGCATAAGAATTTCACAGATGCGGTCGTCGGACCGGGGGCAGCAACACGGAATATGGAACGGGACAGATGCGGACCACGATTTTAATTTATAAACTATTGGACTTTCATTCTTTTATCTAAAAAGGTTTGATTTGAGCTTATGGGCGGTTTCATTAAGCCGCGACAAAGTGGCAAGCAGCGGTTCGCGACAGTCGAGAATTTAACAGTGCATTTCGTTGAAAAAGTTTGCAAACAACGAGTGTCGTTTTGGAATTTTAGTGCAGTTGCAGTTCACTTTGATATTTTTATATTTAACACTTAGGTATTTAAAATATTTTATGAATGTTGTTGACGAATTTATACGTCACGTGACGAATCATTTTCGTTCATAGCCTGCTGTCATTGCTTAAACACGTGAATTAGTAGATTTTGGGAAGCAATTCTTCTCACTCACTTTATAAGTTTAAATTCATATTGAAGTAATGGGACCTTATTCTCACCAAGTGGCAAAGAGAATTATAATACTACTCCAAGTGGTTTTCCACGAGACAGTGACATTTTGGTCGACTTACATATTATAACCGAATATAAAACTTGGTATAGTTGAGCTCTACCACTTACAATAATATTTTAGATTAGTAATATTATTTGTTTTAGCTGAAACTATGGACCTTTGTAATCTATTGCCTGAGTATCATAATATACATCGTAATATCGGTTCACGGTTGTTAGTTTCTATCATTACTACGTAAGTTTGATGACGAAACATGATTTAGGTATTTATTTTTTATTTATTTATACATATATTATACAACACCATATAACACATGATATGATCATATCACATAATATTATCAGCGCTCAGCGGTCCTCTGACCCACTACCATATAAAATACATATTTTAATTGAATTGAGAGACAAATGAAATTAAACAAACTGGCTTTGCTCAAGGAAAGTTGCAGACAGGAAAATTAATGGGACCGTAATAGACAAGTATAAAAAGATGCTGGCCATGACTACTGGCAGATGTTGAAGTAAACTTTAAATAAAAAAAAACTTTTTAAAAAAAAATAGCACCGACTTCAAATACCACTCTAATGTAAAAAATAACTTATACTTTGCTCATGGGTTATAAGGAAATTTAAATACTACCAATATTATATACGCTGCCATTCGTGTGATTATATTTATGTGCAATGAATAAACCTTTGGAGTCAAAGTAATGTGTGGCATTCCACTGCGCTCGTCATCCTGAGACATAAGATGTTAAGTCTCATTATGTCCAGTAGTTACACTGGCTACAATGTCCTTCAAACCGAAACAATAGTGCATGAACACTGCTGCTTGGCGGTACAAATAGACATTGCGGTGGTACCCACCCAGGCGGCCTCTTACATATGAGAGACCTACCACCAGTGTATTAGGCTGAGAATGGTCTTATGACTCTGAACGTAAATTTAAAGGATCGTCAGGGTAGTGTCACGCTAGGACAACAGCTCAGGTCTGTATTATAATATAAAAGACTTCATCATTTGGGTAGAACAGCCTAATGCTCACTGTTGAGTTGTTAATCTAATCTCTAGAACGTCACACGCAGTTAGATTAGACTTTCCAAACCAAAGTCAAAAGGTATAGATTCTAGTAGATCTTAAAATCAGGTGAAAATCTTAATGCTCCATTATGTAGCAATGATGAATGATTTATTAAATCAGGAGTTAAACATTCCTTTCCTTTAGTAAGAAGACTAAACAGCTTATATTTATCATATTTTGAGGTCCATTAGAAGTCTATAGATAGATACTAACCACATTCTATCGAATCTGTCGAAAAGCGCCTACTAATTTTTGATAGCAATATGACAAATCTACGTTTTTTGCTATTTATTACTTTTATTATAAATAAATGGTTTCATATACCTATTTATCTCTTACCATCTAGTGGGAGTCCCTGTTATTCGTATAACGGGTCACCATGCATATGTATTATCTTTTATTCAATAAAAAATAGCTTAAATTTATGCGTTGCTTATAGACTTTCGTAAGGGCACTTTTAAGTCGTCGAATGAAATTACTCATATGATTCAGGTCTATTCAGTCTGTTCCATAAAATGATGAACCCTGAACCAAGATATATTGAAATGGCACCACTTCGTGACCCTTATTTACTAAATAAAGAAGGAATCCAGGAAATACGCTGCCAATTTTCAGAGAAATCAGTGTACATACATAAAAAAAACACACACACACGAATTGATAACCTCCTCCTTTTGGAAGTCGGTTAAAAAACTAAAAAACACGCTTTATAGAAAATATAAAATAAATTTGAATTAAGAATAGTGTAAATAAGAAGAAAATGTATTTTATTGTAAAAAAAGCGTGGGGTGCATGGTGACAATAGTTATAAATATTTTATTGACAGATAATATGAGTAGAACTATTGTATATCATTTTGATAATATCTTAAAAAGCACCAGCAGATAATATCTTTTTTTTAAACTATTATTTATTTTTAATATTTTTAGTTCTGTTCTACTATTGTCCAACAAATGTCACTAAAAATATATAAATTGACAAAAACCTCATTTTGCAAATTGAATAATGGCATAATCTTATCAAATTAGTGTATTGTTATCGGTCCTCGGCAAACCTACAAAGTTTGAATAAAATCTGACCGTTTAAAGTGGGTCAAAATCGCGCCCAAAGGAGTCGGAGTCGGAGAGTTACATACAAGTGAAGCTAATATAAAGCGTGTAAAAATATAGGGCTCGGTATTTGTGTTACACATGGAGGATAGATCTGTAGTGTTCAGCGACCACCCCGTAGTATTAAATATTTAATTAAGTGCCAGTTTCATAGGTTCCTGATAAAATTGCAGATAACAATCTGTCGTAACGCTATCTAAAAATAAATATGATTTACAAGCGACTTTTTCTACCAGATATTTATATTCGAGACCTGTGGAACTAATTTGTAGTTTATATGGCGGATAAGTCTCTGTCAAGGACTATATCAGCATGTAGTGAAACGGGCCTTAGTATTTATTAAAATTTTATGTGTTCATGCTTGTATCCTTGAATTGGTTGAAAAACTAGAGCCCAGGTTACGCAATTCAGTATTATGCATGTTAGAAGCGAACCTATTATGCTGAGATCTCCATACATGTATATTCCTAATTCAGACACATAAATTGTTATTTTAAAAGAAATACGAACATTCATGTTTGTTGACTTTCCTGTTAATAAATAAAATTAGTGACATTTCGCACCTTGTAGTTATTTATTCATACCGTTAGGGGCAGTTTTACAGGTTTCAAGTTTTTTTTTGACAGATCATATTAAGCCGTAGTATTTATTTATTTATTATCATTTATTTAGGAGCATACACTTTTATATTTGATCGGCTTAAACATTTACGTGACGAGTAGCATTTATTAGCAAGAGGTGAAATCGGCCTTTAATATTCTATTTACAAAAACTAAGCCTGTATTCAAATTACTTACGTATAAAAAAATTTGAAGAAAAACGAGAGGCTATTTGAAAAATATAAATAATTCGGTAAGTTACCTAGAACAGACGTACTCAGGGAATAATGAAATATTAATCCATCTTTTAAAATAGAAATATTATTAAGAATAAGCTTTTATGTAGGCGGGTTCAGTTCAGGATTATTTTCAGCTATAATTTGATGAAAGTTGAAATAAAAATTATAATGAATTACTTAATATAAGGTTTAGTTTCACGTGAACTATCGCGTAGTCTGTATTGGACTCTCGTGCCAAATATATCGCACCCTTAGAACGAAAAGAACACAATTCAAAAAAGTCGATAATTGAGTTATATTTTGCTTGTTATTTTTCTGAGGTTATATTCATAAAATTACTTAAAACGAAGTTCTCAATACAACAATAGTTCAAACACAGCCATATTAAAGCGGAAAAAGGACCTAACTATTATATTGGGCCATTTTTATTATATTTTTATAAAAAAATGGGCCAGTTTTAAGTCATTTTATGACGAAAATTCAATTTTTGATTGTTTTGAATTGTGTCGTTTTCGTTCTGAAGGTGCGATATATCATAACATAATATGGCCTTATACCGGGGAAAGATGGCCACACGAGAGAGACAGGCGACATGCATCGCGCTTTTTCTGTGTTACGGGAAGGTATACCTATCGGGAAGGATTTGAGATAGGCTGAGATATCTAAGTCCATACAGCCGACATTTAAGGCACAGCTAGTTTTTTTTAATAAAATTTGGCCTGGCGATGCACTAAAAGCTACCGAGCATTAGCACGGATCGATAGTGCGGTTGACGCCTCGCTGTGGGACTAATGGACCGTGATCATGTTCAAAACTACTTATATTAAAGGCAAATACTTAAACATTATACGAAAGTGTCTGGGAGAAAGTCAAGCATACAATTGTTGTTATTAGTTAATTTTGGTATCATAATATCACCTTTCAGACCATTAAATTTGTATCAACTTGGCAATCTATCCAATTTCTAGAACCTTACTACGAACCTGAGCTATCAGTAGTCAATAGGGAACGTGCACGAATTATAGGAGGCAGCACAAAATCGACGCAAGAGCCACATGTGGATGAAAAAGGAACTTATCAAAGCTATAATTTATTTTTATTATGTGAAAAATGATAACATATGATTTTCTGCTGAATATTATTGATACCTAACTAGCGTGGCCTGAATAAGCTTTTTTGTAGATGGGAGCTAGTTATTTGATGTTAATGAAGCAAAATTAGGAGGTTATGTTCCCTTAATTACAGATTTGTTTGAATTGAATATTATCTTCAAAACATCTTTATTTTTATAAATTACGTAATGAGACATTTCTAAATGCTTTTGGAACTCATAGTTATGTATGTTTTATACAGCTTTTATTATTTTTGACCATTTTCACATAACGATGGAATGTAAGTACTTACTACTTAGGTACTATTCTTGGGAACATAATAGAATTTCACACCATTTGAATTGTTTATTTTTATGTTTTGGAGCATGCAGATACACAGCAATACATTACCAAAAAATTAAATGTTATTTTTCATCCTTTTGATATGAATACGTCTTAACGTATAATTACGTCAATGCCTCACATATCGATGGGCTGAAAAAGAGTCAGATTGCGCCACCAGATGGCAGAGCTTACGAAGTGCACGTTCCCTATTCTTTTATTTACAAAGCAATTCTTGTATATATATATAATTGGTTTCTCGGAAACGGCTCGTCCGATTTAGATGAAATAATGGATTTGAATAGTATGAGCTCTAAAAATAAAATCGGGGTATTCAGTTTTTTAATCAACCCCAAACTTGTGGGGTTAGAAGGGGGGAGATGCTAAACCGCTGAACCGATTGTAGTGAAATTTGGTATGGGGATATCTTGAATGTTGAAAACAAATACGGGGTATTCATTTTTTTATTAACACCTATTTAAGGGGGGTAAAAGGAGGGAGGAACTAAACCGCTGAACCGATTGTAATGAAATTTGGCATGGAGATATCTTGAACGTCGAAAACAAATATGGGATTTACATTTTTTTATTAACTCTTATTTAAGGGGGTAAAAGGAGGGAGAAACTAAACCGCTGAACTAATTGTAATGAAATGTGGTATGGGGATATTTTGAACGTTTAAAACAAATATGGGATTTTCATTAACTCCTTTTCGAGGGGGTAAAAGGAGGGAGAAGCTAAACTGCTGAACCGATAGTAAAGAAATTTGGTATGGGGATATCTCAAACCTAGAAAACAAACATAAGATATTATTTATTTTATTAACCCATAAATTAACGGAATGTTGAACCGATTGTAATTAAATTTAGAATGGAAATATCTTTAGCCTGGAAAATAAATATTATTATGGGATTTTCATTATTTTCTTTAACTCCTGTCTAAAAGGGATAAAAGGGGGAGAAACTAAACTCGTGAACTGATTGTAATGAAATTTGGTATGGGAATATCTATAACCTTAAAGATAATTATGGGATATTTTTTTCCCTTAACTAAGGGGGTTAAAAGAGGG
The DNA here is from genome assembly GCA_947568825.1 of Sphinx pinastri. Classification (NCBI taxonomy): domain Eukaryota; kingdom Metazoa; phylum Arthropoda; class Insecta; order Lepidoptera; family Sphingidae; genus Sphinx; species Sphinx pinastri. The sequence continues at coordinate 18,039,959 of OX387614.1, read as the reverse complement.
GAGAAAATACTGGTGCTCCGAATATATTGCACCGTATGGGGATTGGGAATATCTTGAACCTTGAAAATTAATATGAGTTATAATTTTTTCAATAACCCCAAAATGAGAGGGGTAAATGGCGAGAGAAATTAAACCGCTTAACCAATTGTATTTAAACTTGGTTTGAGGGGATCCCTTTAAACTTGAAAATAAATATGACATTCAGTTTTTTATTCCCTGTATAAGAAGGTTAAAAGGGGACGAAAATAAACCGTTGAACCGATTATGGTGAAAATTGATATCGATGTAGCTTGAGTATACATATGGGATATTCATATTTATTAACCACTAACTTAGGGCAGCTATAGGGGGGAGAAACTAAACCGCGGAACATATTATTAAGACCAAATTTGATGCGGATATTATTATCTTAAACCATGATAATAAATATAGGATATTCGTCATTTAACTTTTCTTTCGTAACTAAGTGAGACAACGGATGAAAACTGAACCATGTATCTGCTCGTGATGTAATTCATCATGGAAAAATTATGAAACCTGAAATTTAATTTAAAATCTGAACCGCTAAAGAACCGATTTTTTTTTAATTAGTAAGGTAACTGTAGGTATCGACTCATTTGACTTCATATATATATATGAAAATATTATTAGGACTTACTTTAAAGTGTACCATGTATAGTAGGTATTAAAAAATCACCCGAGCAAGGCTCGGTCACCCAGGTACTTTACTTATTAATTTATTTAATAACCTGTTACAATTTGATATAAAACACTATTCGTTACAACATTAACAGAAGAAAAGGGTCGTATTAATCTCAGCTCAGAGTAGGATCTTAAAATACATTTTTAATAGTGAACTTTTTAACAAACAAAACTGGTGCTATCAGCTGAGTCGGTGCTGCTAAGTAAATAAAACTCAGCTCCAAAATCCATCTTGTGCTGCGGCTTAAGATTCATTTGACATGTTCTTGATATAATATTAAATACGGTCGATCTTAAGATGCTAACTTTAATTTGACAACATCTCAGTTGCTATCGCACTTCAGAAAACTGAGTTACGACTCTAAGTTTGGAATTTGTGTCAGTTTGTACAACATCATCGGTTTTTTCCATCGTCACGACAATATTACTTTGGAAAAAATATTACGCAAGGTTTAATCCCCACACCCTCTCAAGACGCGTCGTTGAGAACATTCTCATCTCATATTGAAAGAAAACACTCGAAATGGAATAGAGCTCGCGGGGGTTGGGTTTAACTGTCTTTAACTTTTGGAGGGCTTGGAAAGCCCGGTCCAATAGACCGCGCTCGCATAAATCTTCCGGCAGAAAGTAAGTGTAACCGGCATGTCTTCTACCTACATACCTACTTTAAAAACGATTATACGTGTAATGGAATTTTGCTGACAGGATTATCTGGCCAGCGTTTTCTTTTTCGTCGATCGCAATTTAATGGTACAACTTTTAGTACTTGATAATGGTGGGAAGATTTTTAAAGAATTGCTTGAAGACTCTTTTATTATAAATCGAGGTAGTGGTTTAGCTTGGATCAATATATTAAATCTTAGGTGGAAGATTTGCATAAAGAGATTAAACATATTATATACCTACTAATAAATGTTGTACACTCGTGTAATAGTTAGTGTTTTGTCTTGCTATGTTGAATGACATTTACTGGCTCCGCCCGCGTGAATGAGTTTTCCCGTGATAAAAGTCCTGCTTTGTATTTCCCGGGATAAAAAGTAGCCTATCTGTTAATCCTGGACATAATTTACTCATGTGCCAAATTTCATCGAAATCCGTTCAGTAGTTTTTACGTGAAAGAGTAACAAACATCCATACATCCATACTTACAAACTTTCGCGTTTATAATATTAGTAGGATAGGCAGAAAACTCATCGGGTAAAGATAAAAATCGGTAATGGTTTTTCCGCCCCATAAAATTACAAGCTTCGACCCTATAATATTGTATTCATTTTTAATCCCGGATAATTCAGCTGGAGATCGAACCTAAAACTTCACCGGTTTCATGGCTCATGTGCCTCCACTAAACAAATGGGGCGATAGGCCAATTATACAGGTGACTGGTTCAATCTCAGACATATTAAATTGGGATACTCGATTTATTTTATGGAATATTTTAACAGAAATTCATTGTAATGAAAAAAATGCTACTTAATACCTAGATTGTAAGATTATTTATGTTAGTCTCGTTTGTTGAGTATCCACGGTATACCACTCGCAGTATATTCTTTAATATATTATTAAGTATTACAGATTAAAGGTAGTTTAAATGTAAACACATAGCTTTATAATAAATGGTATGGTTTTTATAATAGGTAAGCAAAAATAAGAAAAACATCATAATTTAACTGACTCCCAACACAAAGAAAATAATATTTTTTCCGTTAGTAAAATGTAGTTAGATACTCAAAGAGTTAGATAGGTGTGTAGGTAATAAAGGATATTACTATTACCGTGTTTGTCTACTGTTTAAGTATAATATTATTGTACGTATAACAAATATTTTCAAATCATCTCAGAAAAATAGGCCGGCATAATTGTGTCTACTGACTAGGAATAATCATCGTTCATCAGTCAACACTATATGGACCTCTCTCGGCTTACCATCAGGTGCAGGGGGTAATTTGCCGTGACGTATAAAAAAAATAGTGCCACCAGTATAACAAATTCAACTAAGTACATAAATAAGCATTTATTTTAGCACGTGGATAAGCATCCACATGTTTATACATTTTGTTGCGTTCTATCGCCTGCGGAGTGCTCCACTTAGTGGACCAGTTTCCTGTAGTTCATAAAGCTTTTTTATGATCTCGGTTTACTTTTTTAATCTTTACCAGTAAACAAATAACTTGGCGTTGATATGAAAGCCTAATTATGGAACCTAAAGACTATGGACCTGTTAATAATTCATTACCAATAAACATTTTGGAAAAATATATAGCCTATAACCATCTCACAGTAAATACGCATCGATAGGCGTTTGTAAAAATCGGCTCAATAGGAGAGACGATAGAGCGGAACATAAAAAGGATACATACATACATAGGATGTTAAAATCATAACCCTTCCTTGCTTCGCCGTAGTCGGGTAAAAATATTTTAAAAGGTGAATTTTGAAAGATGAACATGTCATTATAACTAGAAGTCGAATTATAAAATCACACCCATTGATGTATTGGGTTTTTTAATACATCAACGATCACACCGCTCACAGCTGGTATACGCTGACAGAAATCAACGAGGCTATCATCCTTACTAATATTATAAATGCGAAAGTAACTCTGTCCGTCTGTCTGTCTGTCGCACTTTCTTCACCCCAAAACTAATGAACCGATTTAAATGAAATTTGGTACATAGATAATCTAGAGCCTGAGAAAGGACATAGGCTACTTTTAGTGCGAAAAAAGGGTTGTAAGGGATTAACGGGGGGGGGGGGGGGGAGGCTGTGAAAAGTTGTATGGAAGTATCGTCATTTTTAGAGCTAAAAGCTTAAAAGTTACTTTAAGGCTGTTGATTCGATATAAATAAATATGACATTCAAAGTTTGTAAAAGTTTTATCCTCAAGGGTGTAACTTTACAATAGGGGATGAAAGTTTGTATGGAAATATGTAAGGTTTATGTGACTGTTTTATGAAGAATTTGGCACACGGGTAGGTCATGTTCTGGATTAACACACAGGCTACTTTTATCCCGAGAAAATATAAAGTGGGTCTTTTATCCCGGAAAAACTTTTTAACGCGGGCAGAGCTGCGGGCAAATGCTAGTAGTTAATAAATTAAAATTCTCACTGTAAAGACGCTTGTGCACATTTTAAAATAAATAACAGTCGAGAACGAGCCCCTGGTATTTCAAGGAGCTCAAACTTGTTTAACTTAAAGCATTATTTTGTGTTAACTGTCCGTATTCGCAATAACTTTATATATATAGTACATTAAATCTTCATAAATGCAGCCGACATTCAGGGATACGGCGGAGAACATAATGCACAATTATTGTCGCTTTAAGCAAGTCTGCTTAGGCTAGGGGCTCGCAATGTAAACTCGGCTACAATTGTAACAATTCTGTAAATTTTTACTATTTAATGTTATTTGGATGCGGTGTCTGTACTGGACCGGCTCGACACAAGAGTGCCTTATTTAATTTGGATTGTATAAAGCATTATTTTATAGCTTAAGGCGGACTTTGTAAGGATATCCCACAAATGTTTCATTATATCTTATATTGGTTCACATGACAAAAGAAATAAGTGAATTGGTGTTTTTTTTTGTTTTATATTATTTTATAAATCACATGTAACTGTTAGGTGTTTATTTTTCCTGCTATTTATACATATTAAGGCCTGTAAATTATATTTTCAGGCCGTGCCCTATATTTGGTTGGAACATATCGACAACGAAATATATTGAAAATTATATTTTCCGCATATTTTGAAGACTGCCTCGGTGGCGTAGTTCTATTACGGTACGACTGCTAAGCTAAGGTCTCGGGTTCGATCCCCGGGTCGGGAAAAGTGATATTGGGGTTTTCTATTCAGTATCATCCCGGAGTCTGGAATTTGTGCCCGATATGGCGATAGGCTCGTTCTCTATCACATCATGGGACGGAATACGCACGGAAGTGGGTGCACTTGTTGCGCCTCTGCCTGCCCCTTCGGGGATAACGGGCGTGAATGTGTGTGTTTGAAAACTACTAAATCAATCCATAATACATTTTTTTTATCAAAAATTACTCCAATGAAGCAATGCAGTCTTCGTAGTTCGAGGCAACCCTACTTAAGCTATTATAGTTGTTTTTATCATCTAATTCCATTAGTATATTATTAACAATAGCGTTAAAATTATCACTGTCATTTACAGATATAGTAACACTAGGTAACCTACTCTAATATAAATCAACAAAGCAAAAAAGGGTCTTTACGTAGTTTAATGATATATGGATACATGCTAGTTGGTATTACGCAATACCAGTAAAGTTTACTGCCTGTGTTACATACAAAAAGCATTAAAACTTGCACTGTGAAGAAGTAGGTTAGTTTTGCGCAATTGAGATCGCGACTTCCTCGCAACGTACTTATATGAACTGGCGCACAATTTAACTCGTGTGGATTTCAGAATGAAACTGTTGAAAATGTTTAAAACGAGAATTTTTTAATATGAAAAACGAAACTTCCCCGTTGACCTAGTAACCGAAACCTATAATTTATCGTCTCGCACACCTCCTAGTTGATTATATGTTTGAATAATAAATACTCACTTTAATTAATTCACTTGCGTATAAAGGTACTGCGTTTTATACTTTACTTATATTGTAAATGGAGTTACATAGAATATACTGTTTGCCGTGGTGTCCGCCATGGTCGGTGGCTGGAGGTCATGGCGAGCGATGAACTCCTTCTGCGAGCGCGTCATCTCGCGGAAGGAGAGCGCCGAGCGGGATCGTGAGCAGAACGATCCCGCCCGTAGCCAGAGGAGACGACGGAGGCGCCGGGTGGACGACTGACCGGTGCCTCATGCCCTGTGGTCCGGGGGCATCTAGAGAATTTCGCCACGGTATCCCCTGCCTGTCGTAAGAGGCGACTAAATGGGGCTTAGAGAAAGTCGCGGGATGAGCAGTGAGGGGCTGTTCATTCCAATTCAAGTGACTTCGAGGTGGACGACAATGCGGGTGGTCGGTCTCCCGCTGTCGTAGACGCTATAAGCGTCCTTTAGAGTTTGGGGGCATCTGAGTCCTCTTGTATAGAGAAGGGCCGCAATGCGGCAGCGCGCAAGGGCGGTCCCGTGCAGATATCTTAGTGCAACAAGATACCCCGGGGCCGTCCCGTATGCGCTGAAGAAGGCCACCGCGGGTTTTGGTTGGTATGCCGGTGTAGGGTGTACATAGGGCTAGGGACTCGGTCCAATGCTCGCTTGGATGATGCTATACTCCCAAGGGTCGACATTGGACTGTAAGACCGGTGAAACCAACATAACCGTTCCACTGACCCCCCAGTGGTGGTAGCGATAACGCGTTTTTTCCCCGCGAAAAAAAAAAAAAAAAAAAAAAAAAAAAAAAAGGACATACAAAGACACATTTCCCGTGAAATAAAAAAAATATTATAAGAATTTTTGCAACGATTTACCCCCCTTAGAACGTAGCAATTAGAACACGAGAGCCCGGGTCTTTTCGTTGTGATTGGTCGAAATACTAACATGTGACTCACGCGTTAGTGTGTCGACCAATCACAATCGCCACAATTAAATGACAGGGACCTTCGTGCCGTGTTTGTTAATCCATATTCGAGAGGCTGGTCTCAAAGCCGGTGGGAAGCGCGGTATGAAGCCATGCCGCAAACTGTCTCACCAGGTCTCACACTAAATTTCATTTGAATGAAATATATATAAAATAATTTTATTTATAATAATCAGTATTGGTATAAATTAAAATGTTTATATACTACCTATTCATTTTAACCGTTCTTCCAAAAAAGGAAGATATTACAATTTGTGTCTGTATTTTTTTGAGTATGAAGAGATTTCTCTTTTTTGTTAAGAAATAAGATAAAACTTATTGCGGAGAAAAAAATAAAACCGCATTTCATATTAAAGTAAACTTAGTACACAAAATATTATTGTCGTTGTACAGTCAGCAGCATAAGTATCTGTACAAAATCAAAATTTCTAATCGCCCATATACACGTTAAGTTAAACTGAAACTTTTTTGTTCTTCGTATGAAGTAAAGTAAATCTTTTTTATTTTATTTTTGTGAAGAGAAAAAAAAGATTAGTAAGAACACAAAAGTGTGTAGGCAATAAAGTTTCGAATTTGTTCATCTACTTATGCTGCTGACTTTACATCGTGACGTTACAGGAAGCACGAAAAAATACCGGTGTTTTTATTTCACGAATCTGACTTCAATTTTCGTCATTGATTTATAAATTCTAAACATTAGTATTTGCATGATAATATTTTTCAAAGATATGCTTATGTAAACAACTAATTGAATATAAAACAATAAAAACATGGATATTCATTCCCTTTTAATCAGATTGTGTGGTAAGATATCACTAAAAAGTTTTTCATAGCGATAAAATCTGGAACTGGAAAAGTTCGTATTTCATTATTAAAATTCCAGTAAAAATAATATGAAAATATGGTTTCTCGCATTCGTAAAAGAATTTAATAATAATTAATTCACGTTATGATTGTAGGGAAGCGAATCTTTTCATGTATTTAGAATTTAGGCTAAACAGAATTGCATGTATAAAAACGGAACAAATTAATATTTCGTAAAAGTGTGTCTTAACTTGAAATAAACATTAATCAAGCGATACCTTCATTTATTGCTAAATTATTTTACACCATAGTTGTTTTTTTTTTATTGCTTTCAATGACGAGACGAACATGCCGTTCTTCTGATGGTAAAGGATACGACCTTCCATAAACAGTAGCCACACCATGCAGCACCTTGAGTTATAAAGTACTGTTTGGCATTCCACTGCGCACATCCTGAGATATAAGATGTTAAGTCTCATTATGTCCAGTAGTTAAACTGCTTAGAATGCCCTTCAAACCGAAACACAACAGTGCATGCACACTGCTGCTTGGCGGACGGACGGACGGACTGTCAGACGGACTCTTTCATATGAGAGACCTACCACCAGTAAAATTATTAAATTTAAAATAATTGCCTTCATAACACCAGAGTCCGCTTGTGGTTCGTGAAATTGCAGCAAAAATGAAACGAATAACAGTGTGTAGTTAGTTAGATTCACAAAAAGCTCATACCTTAATAGGAAATAGTGAGTATCAACAGGATAAACATACAAACGTTTCGAAAACTTTGTCGTTCACTGCAACAGTATGACATGCTTTGTTTGCTGGACTTTCTATTTGTCTTCCTGTATGTGCTTTCAATTTTGGATGACTGACAACGAAAAGCAAATTGGATATGAAACTAAGCTAGCGATTTGAAATAGCGAACTAAGCCGCTTTATGTCGATGGAAGTGCTGTGAGTGAAACGGTTTGATTGTTTGGGCAAGTGTACTTTAATTGGGTGTACAGTCAGCAGCATAAATATCTGTACAAAATCAAAATTTCAAATCGCCTATATACGCGTTAAGTAAAACTTATTTTTTTATTCTTCGTTTGAAGTAAAGTAAATACCTTTTATTTTATTTTTGTGAAGAGAAAAATAAGATTAGTAAGAACACAAAAGTATGTAGGCAATTTTAAATTTGTTCATCTACTTATTCTGCTGACTGTACATGGCCGACTGTTTCCGCCAATAGCGTTTCTAGTGGTTTGTTATCGCTCATTGCGTAAATACTGACTCCAGCAAATAGACATCAACGTTGTTATATTCTCTTTGCATAACGTTTGTAATACACGTGTAATGTATATAACATGTCACCGGCAGTGTGTATAATTCAGGCATTCTATACAATGCATAGACAATGTATAAAATTCCTGGGGCGTCCAGGCAATGTTTAAAATATTATGAATATTATTATGCATTACATACTTAACCTAATTAATGTATACAATACATCGAGATTGCTTAGAATACCTGCTGGTCCATCGACAATGTATTGAGTATATAGATTTTGGTCTCTATTTATCAATTTTATTTAAGTAACTACTTATTTATTTACTGACGAAAAAATAAAACACATTATTATTATGGTGGTTACTCGTTGGGTTTTGAAAAATGGATATCATAGAAATCCAAACTTTGGTTAAGTTAGGTTGGAAATGTGTACATGCGCGAGCTAAGAGAGCGTGTAGAGGTAGCATTCGGCGAGCACCAGATAATATAAATATTTAAACATAAAACTCTTTTTACACACATTACCGTCTGCGTATTCGGTTTTGTATAGAATGCCTAGGCAAAGTACAAATAAATAATATTTCATACCTTATCTGAACGTTTCAGGTATACTATACATTGCCTAGACATTGTATTAAATATCGGATTATCCAGATAGCCAGTAACATATACACCTTACATCGTTGTGCTATTGTAATGGTAGATATTAAAAAGCCCTGTTAAAATTAACGTTCTTTAAGTCGCACTGTCATACAAAGTCTTTTATGTAATATATTATTATTTTCATTACACGTTTCTTAAGAGCGCGCTCGCACGAAACTCATCTTACACTAAATTCCCACAATATGCGGTATGTCGAGATAAGTTCTATTAAGTTTCCGCCTCATTTGGGCTACTTTTATGCTTTTTGTGTTACAATAAGGATCTTGGGTGTCATATTTTTATTGCTTAATAACAAAGAGTTCTAAGATTATATAGAACGGACATTAGGAAACTTGACATACAAAAATTTTGAGGATGTTCGTCAGTAACTCAATCTGCCGTGAAATAGAAAAACACCTATGTAAAATGCATTAGAACCTATTTTGACATGATCGTAATGCGCAAATTGGCATATTTACTTCCAAAATATTGTTTTTTTACAATTCTATTTTACAAAATTTAAGCATATCGAGACGTCTTGTCTCTCGGACGTGTCAGGCAAGACAGCGCCTTATTACGAATTGGTAATAACTTTTGATGATTTTTTTAAACTATGACAGTGTTAACTTATAACGCGGCCTCGTAACGTTAAGTTCTTGTTATTAGCATTAAACGACGTATGTACTATGTGTAATTTTCTCGGCTATGCGAGCTTAGCTAAGATAACTTAGCTTAGTTATTTGTCTGCAACCCGCGTAATGTAAAAGTTAAATTATGAAACTTACTTATTTCATTACACAGAAAAAAATAAAGAGATGTGACCAGTACAGTGAAATAATGAGAACTTTGTTTATGCCAATTTCCATAGTGATAAACGCGAGTTACGTTACGCGCCTGTTACGAGCGGTGAAAATAACGTGTGCCATAGAGAATAAGGGGGAAGATGTACGGTCTCTATGTAACTATACTGTTTAATGTCTTTGCTTAATAAATAAGTAATACAGTGAAACTTGGTTAAGTAGAACCTGGATAAGTGAGAAACCTCCATAACTGGAACTCATGCTGAGGTATTTATTTATACCTGGATATCTGAGACACTGGGTAAGTGGAATACCTCTATGAGTGAAACAACATTGCAGGTCCTTTGATGTCTCACTTAACCAGGTTTCACTGTATAAGATATTAGTTGCCGGCCTATTCTTGTCGGACCTGTTATATCCGGGCTTGTTATACTAAATATGCTGTAGGTCATAACGTCATTAATCAGGGAAGTGTATTATAGGCACACACCTCTGACTTTTCCAAGTTACGTGTGTATTGTTTATCAATTATCGTTCACTTTAACGGCGAAGGCAAACATCGTGAGGAAACCTACATACCTGAGAATTCTCCATAAGAATCTCGAGGGTATGTGAAGTCTGCCAACCCGCACTAGGCCAGCGTGTTGGACTAAGGCCTACCCCTCGCAGTTGTAGAGGAGGTCCGTGCTCAGCAGTAGGTAGTATATATTACGGGACTGATTGCATTGCATTTTATGCGAATGAAAAGGCTACATAGTATTGCAATACTTTATGGAAATATAAAAGCAGCAGCTATATTTTTCATACTGGCATGACAAAATGACTCCACGATATCTAATTGATCGATAAGGTTGCATCCTAAATGATCGACGGTCTGTAGGATTATGAAGGTTTTCTGGAAAAAAGAGCTAGTCTCTGGCCGCAACTAAAATAAGTTGTTTAAATTTTTTAATAGCAAAATATGTTATGCGGATTTCTCCCACCACCAAATAAAAAACGTACAGGGTGTAATGCAAAATTTAGACCAGCAAGGAAATACTTCCAGGTGCTTACATAGTGGCGGCAATATTTCAATCGTTCTTTACACATGCGACTTGCCGCAAGTCCTCCAAATTTCAAAATTTGCAGTAGTAAGCTTGCTATTTACACTGTATAATTGCTTGCGGATTTCATGTGTAAGTTTTCTTGCTAATCTAAATCTCGCTTAAACAAAATATCTGTACCCGAGCACGAATTTACGCGGTATCGTATAGTAAACGTAATGATTTCGTTTAAGTAAATTTTGAACAGCGCTCCGGCTCATTCACCTGGCTCATTTTTTTTTCAATTATACCTTAAAAATATAATATATGTTATTATTTAACATAACCTTAACAAAGTTATATTTTCCTTTGGATATCATTGTGAAAAAAAGAACCAGATTAATGAGTCAAAAACACTCGTATACACGAAGAAACACTCTGTTCCACGTACCAACATGATTTAATTTATACGGGCGCTGCTATTTGAGAAAATACGATAAGTTTGCGGGAACCATTTTTGAGGCGAAGGTAAGACACGGAAAACCTGGAACAGGTGCTCCGCCACACTGTTAGATTGTTAGAACACTTTATGCTCAGGTAAACACAATTTATACGATGGTCCGTTGTGTACCGGCTCACTCGACGCCTCACTTCATAGTTAGCTCGCTTGATTGGTATGTGGCAATGACTATACACCCAATAACGCAGCTTTGTATTGCGGAAAAATACCCGCGCCCACTTCATTTAATCAGGCCTTCGGGCGCTGAGTAGCGCCGACGAGTGGATTTAGCTTTGTTGCATGCTGAAGAAGACTCTTTTTGTTTAAACCTCTAAGTGTAAAAATTGTGGAGGATTTTTTTCGAAAGCGATACATCTACTTTTGTCTCGGCATTTTGAAGTCAATCTTTCTCTCAGTCTGTAAAGCCTTTAAATGATTTTCCATGCTACGTTATTTAAATCCATCCTCGGATACGCTCTACATTATTGAGGAATATTCTAGAACAGCGCGACAGTAGTTTTTTCTTTGCATGAAGACCGCCAACCACTGAGCATAATATCGGTAAGCTGACGCATAAAATATTCCTCGCAATATGGAAGTAAGAGGAGTGAGGTTGGAATATAAAAGGATCATAACAACTTCTTAGATTATAATCAAACTGATTATTCTGCTTAGTGAATTGTGTTAAATAAGTTTAACGGGCCAAACTGTTGGAATACTTTCCTTCAGCCTAAATGTACGAGTATTTGGAGTTAGAAGCGTACAAATACCTACTGGATACATTAATTACAAAACCTCATCGTCCATGTAGTTAAGAGTGATTTGTTGTCCTTAGGGAAGAATAGATAATGCTGTAACGCGCCTCGCATTTGTTCCCTTTTCGTACGTTAGTCTTGTAACTTCTATTTAGGAAAAGTTACGTATAGGTAACTGTTTCGCACAATATTTGCAATTTTCTTTACCATAATCATTGTATTAAATTATTTATTTGCTTAATAGAATACGTGTTTTAGTATTAATAACCATCGATACGTATCACCTTCAGTATCGTAATATTATCCTATTTTCGAAGCAATGTTTGTAATTTATAACCTGTTGTATTCTTATTTACAAAAAAACCTCATTCATTACATACCAATCAACTAATAATAACGAATAGAAACGTACTTGTGGCCTCACTTCATATTCTATACGACACACACGCCTCGGAATTGGTGTGCTTTGGCGAATAGTATCCTCTATTAATCCACGGTCTTCAATCAAATCCCTGACACCAGTACTTGCTTGTTTAGAATTGATTATTGCGATGCAATATTCATTCAAATGCACTTATGCACGTGAGCTCGCTACCGACTTTCGCTGTCTATATTTCGCAATTAGATTTTATAGACCCATCGAATACGTCGTCCGAGGTATCTATCACTACTGTTATTACATTTGGTACCGGTAAACGAATCTTTCTATCCTTTGTATCTATTTAGTGTGGCTTTCTACATATTTTCGCTGTTTCTTGCGAGAAGTCCTGTATTCGTTTGGAACTCATAATTATGTATGTTTGACACAGCTTTTATTATTTTTGTCCATCTTCACATAACCATGGAATGCAAGTACTTAGGTACTATTCTTAGGAACTTTATATAATTTCACACCATTTGATTTGTTTATTTTTATGTTTTGGAGCATCCAGATGCACAGCGATACATTATTAACAAATTAAATGTTATTTTTCATCCTTTTAATGAATATTGTACGTCAACGCCAAGTATCGATGGGCTGAAAATGAGTCGCCAAGTGCCAGTGACAAGTATCAATTGCGCCAATAGATGGCAGTACTTACGACGTGCACGTGCCCTATAAAAATAGCATTATATACTTTGTTCAAAAATCGAACTTTGACCAACCTCCCCTTTCGTTTCAAAGCTGCTGCGCCCACCGCCGTTGAACTGAAGTTAATACACACACACACTCAAGCCTTTTATCCCCGAAGAGGTAGGCAAAGACGTAATTAATGCACCCACTTTTCGCCGTGCGTATTCCGTCCCATGATGTCATAGGGGGCGAGCTTATCACTATATCGGGCACAAATTCCAGATTCCAGACTGATACTGAATAGAAATACCCAATATCACTTTGCTCGACCCGGGAATCGAACCCGAGACCTCAGCATTGCAGTCGTACCGTAATACAACTACGGCACTAAGGAAGTTACCACTCAAACTAATTTAACTCATAAAATTTAACATAGTTATATCTATTATATTACAATACCATTCAAACTTTAAATGTACACATATATCAAGTTTGTTAACAAAATAACTACATGATTTTTTGGTGTTTGGAACTCATTTGACCGTTTTTACCTGGCGCTAGCTTTATTAGAGTACAAATTGAAAAGTTCGTTAAGAGAGAACATGTTTGTAAGAGCTCCACCACAAATCTGTTACACTAGACTACTTTAGTATATTGCCTAGGTCTTTGCCCTTGGAGATAAAGTGTATTCTTTGTTAAACCCTAGTCTATAATCCGGAGATATCTTGCGTATTTTATCCACTTCACACATACAAGTTGGAGAATTTTATAAAGGTTTATCACTGCGAATCTGCTAATGTATTCAACGAAAAGGTTTAAATTTCGTTGGCGTTTTAACAAAGCAATTTGTTGTTTGTAAAGTCAATACTTTTAGTAGAATAGTTTCTTTTTATGTGTAGGTACGAGAGGATCTCTCCATTACTTTACACGGTTAAATAGCGGTATTGATTTTTATGAGGATATCTGGTAGCCTGAAGGGTACACGTGGATATTTTCTCTTTGGGGTGGATGTTTTACAAATACACAATAATGGAACATCAGATATTTATATTATGAAATTTGCTTGGTATAAGGATTCATAACCAATGATTTGTAGCTAGATTCTTGTTTATAACAATTTATTCTACTGATAATATTACCTGTGACTCATTAAATATAGTCTTGTATTCATCCATGCTAATAAAGGCATCGAATTTTTTAATTACTCTCTAACCAACAAAGATAAAAATATGGTCTAAACCCAACTAAAATGATACCCAAAAACCGTATTTGAATCAATTGTAGCATTCAGAGCAAGTTCCAGCAATTGGCCGCTACGTATGCGGGCCATAATACAAACGAGGTCTGTTTATCAAGCGAGCAGCTTCATGGACGCGCCAACCGTTGACGACTATTTATCACGTCACTCCATGTTTGTACGCTCTACGTACCAACCACAAATTTCCACCGACGAATAAATTAAAAGCACTTTCAGTCGTAAATGATTTAACGAAAGGCCCGCCTCGGGATCTGTCTACAGTTTAATTGAATTAGACATATTTATATTTTACGCAATTTTTCTGGATGTTGTTCTTTTTCGTTTTTGTACAGGTAAATGTGTGCGTAAATTGTGTGATTCGATTCATACTAATATGATGAAAGTAACTTTGTTCTGTCTTTTACGCTTCCACGATTATCCCGCTATGCCTGTGCCTGTTGAAAACGTTCTGTTCTATTCTATTTGCACGATCTCTGACGCTTGAGCGTAAGCGTTTATTGAAAACGATAAATTGGTAGACAAGTGCACTACGACTTGTCGATCCACCATTCTGCAAGTAGAAATGAAAAAATAACGTCACAGGTACTGGTGGTAGGTCTCTCATATGTAAGAATCCGTCTGGGTGGGTACCATAGCAATGTCCATTTCTACCGCCAAGCAGCAGTGTGCATGCACTGTTGTGTTTCGATTTGAAGGACATTGTAGCCAGTGTAACTACTGGACATAATGAGACTTAACATCTTATGTCTCAGGATGACGAGCGCAGTGGAATGCCACACAGTACTTTGTAACTCAAGGTGCTGAATGGTGTTGCTTCTGTTTATGGGTGGTCGTATCGCTTACCATCAGGCGAACGGCATGCTGGTCTCGTCATTAAATGAAATAAAAAAAGTAAAAAAAGGTAACCTTGTGGATTAGTGGCTACACAGATGATTTAAATGACGCATTGATGTATTAAAAAACCCTTTAATACATCAATGAAATGACGCCATATTTTTCTCTTTCTACGGGATCTTGTCGTCAGTGTTACAACAGTGAGATTATAAAGATCGGGACAGTTTACAAATAATATCGAAAGAAATCGGGAGATTTGCATTTGGAACTCTTAAAATAATAACGGTTATAATTTTATACCGTAACGTGATGATGATGATGATGATGATGTCCTCCACGACGTATCCGTCGACGGCGACATATTGTGTATTGGTTTATAGTAGCATTGTATGTTTTTGTTTATAAATAGCGTAACTGAAATACAATAGCTAAAAGCGAATGAAACTACAGAACCGTACCCATAATAATAATTGTTGATATTAACCATACTAATAATAATAATTCTTGATTATTTTTTTCGCAGTAGAAAAAAAAATGAAAGTTTAGTGTTTTAGACCATTCTATGGCTAATAAAAGAAATCGGCAGGTAAAGTCATTAAGTCAGAATATGGGAAGACATCATCCATATCCGCAGATGTTCCGATAAATCGAGCACTTTTGCAACACTGCTTGGCTGGCATACAAAACTACAAAATTGTTTCGTCGACGATTGTCAAAGTGGTAACTTGTGTAGCATTTCTCTATGACTTCTCGATCGACGCAATAAAAACGCTTACATTCTATTATATGATTGCGCACGAATAACTGACTTGTGAACTTGTCTAGGACTTTTCTATTTGTTCGCTTCAACCACGTGACATATCGCTAGGATGTGTCCCTCCAAGTTCATGGGCGGCGGTGATCACTTACCATCAGGTGAACCGTATGCTCGTTTGCCCCCTATATCATAAAAAAAATGTTTTCTATAGCATAAACGATTGCAGAAAGGCTTCTTGGCTATGGGCCCTGAACTAATTCTGCTATTATTTTTTTAAAAAAAAGCTCCGTTTTATCCCGATAAAGTAGATATTGGGACTTTTGCCCTGGTAGCATTCTCACGCGATCGAAGCCGCGAGCAACACCTTGTGTTTCATAAATGGAATGTTATGTTCATGTATAATAATTCTTTTAAAAACACTATGAAACCTTCTTTTCATTATAGTATGTATTACAATGTGACCTAGCTGCATCCAATGTTAAGTAAACTGTACCCCAAGGAAAATTTCGCCCATCAAGGAACTTGCTATAAGCACGGCCATGTCTCGAAAAATCTCATAAAACGTCTTTTAATTTAAAGAAAACTGGCATGTGATGCAATTACCTAATCCTGTCGCACCAAACCCCTTACAGCGCGATTACAGATATCATAAATAGGGGTTATTGCGGCTACTGAGCCGGACTCCATATAGCCGATATTATGCATAGCTTATAATACAGGTAATTCCGTACTATCGAGTTAGATATATCAACCACAAGAGCTCCAGAGCGTCGATGAAACTTGCCAGTATTAGCGGTCAGTACAGCCAGATAAACCGTTCATTATCGCACACTTCCCTCGATAGACCAAATTGACTTACGGTAATAAAATATTATTGGATAGAGATCATACGTATTTATTTTAGTAATCTTAGTTTAAATCCAACTCCATTCTTCAGCGGACGAATATCAGACCAAGCTAGTAATTTATTACGACGTATACCAATATGGGAGACGGTAATTTTCCCATTAAGTAAACAGAATTATGTCTAAAATGAAAAGACAGACAATATGTAGATCATAATTATATAATTAGGTATGTAATGTTAATGATTAATGACACCGGCACCGCGAGTTTGCTCTCGTGGAAAATCTGTTACACGGAACGCTGAGCGTCAAGTGCAAAATTTGCTTTATAGTGTATACAGTTAATTAAGTTTTGTTTTGTTTGTTTAGTAAGTTGGTGTGGTGTCCGTCTTTGTCTTCGTCACGCTCCTCTGCTAATAAAAATATTAAACCACCTTCAAAAACCACCAACAACCTAAAAATATTTAACATTATATATATACTGATTACCAATTTGGGAGTCAGTGACTAATAAAATTAAATATTGTTTTCCTATTTTGTTCATGTATTTATCTGGCTTAGCTAGCAATTAAAATTAGGCACCGATTCCAAAATTGGTAATCAGTATATAGGTAATGTTAATTTTTTTTTCGGCTTTTAGTGGTTTTGAAGGTGATTTAATTTTTTATTAAAATAGTTTTATTTTTTGTTTTTTTGTGCCAGTAAAGAACTCAAAGGGACAATAGTAGCAGTCTTTACTAGTATGAGCCTATAATAGTTAAAGAAACATCCACTAACTCCCAATAGTTAAGGAGTTATATTTTCCATTATCAGCTCAGCAACATGAGAAGATGAGTACCAGACGCACATACTTGAATAGTTTTAGAAAGAAAATATACAAAAGACATTATGCATTCGTATAAAATTTGAGAGATGTCCTAGATTTTTCTGGGATCCCGTCATCAGATACTGACTTAGTGCCAATGGGACTACCTGAGAAGTATATCCTATTAAACAAAAAAAAAAATTCGATTCGGTCCTGGCGTCTTCGAGTAATCGGGAACATCCATGAAATTGGTTAAAACTGAGTTAGACACTTTTTATTATAGAACTAGGTATTTGTACCATTTGATTTACGTGGTTGTCAACGGTACCTACTGGCGTCGAAGGTTCGCGAGGGAACAACCACAACTTAATAAATGGACCGCACAGCAAACTATGGGAGTGCATTGTTCTGATAACGAAAGCTTGACAATTTTTATTTCACATGTTTTCCTATTAATTCTAAAATAGATTTAACGAGACCCACGTACATGTTAACTTAATAGAACATTCATTAACTAAGATATTTAAGGAATCAAACTAGAACTTTTTCTTATTGAGTACATGTAGTAGTAATCTGTAATATTACTTCTGTTTAGTTATGAAGGAAGCTTAGCTACTAGAAAACTATAAAAAATTAACTTCATCGCGGGTGGTGTCCCGCGAAACTTTTATTATTAGTTAGTTTTCCACGTTTTCTGTTTTACGTCGGTTTCTATCCAGAGTTGGGATTGGACTGTATGGCTGGCTTACTTTATCGGATACGACTTTGTCAAGAGAACTATGAATTGTTGTCTTAAATCGTTAAGTCTAAGCGAAATGTGACTCAGTCACCGAAACCGACAAGGGAGGTATTTAAAATGTAGCAGACATTTCATTCTTGTATTTATTTTAAAGCTTCGAAAAAGTTATTTTGATATAAATTAGACAAATAAAGGGCTTTTTATTTAATTGTTCTTTAATAGTATAGTTGTTTTATCATTAAATTTTGAGCTGCAAATAAAGTTGGGCGAGCACAAGTAGTAACATTTTTCGAACATTGTTTTAACGACCGACGTTCTGTCTAGCGTAGGAGAGTTCGAAATGACGTTAGTATCTGTACACCTGCGCACCTGAACTGAATTACTCGCGTTAGTATGTTGGCACATAGATAGAAAAGTTCATACGTTTTCAATTTATCCCAGTGCTAAATGCCCAAGAAAAATATATTTCCCGTATATCTAAGTTACAAAAAAATCAAAATTTTAATCCGAAACAGATTTTAGGACTAGTCAGATAAATCTCTTTTTTATTGATTGTAGATATAAAAGTTTGCTGCACATGTTGGCAGCCATAAAAAGGTATAGATATAAATAGTTTTATATGTTCACGCATTAATACACGTGGAGCCAGGAGCAACAAGTGAGCCCACGGTACGCTGCGTTCCATTCCGCTCTATGATGTGTTGGGCTTGTCACCGTATGGGGCAAAAATTCTAATCCTGGATAACAGAAATAATTTTATTTTTCTATCAATAAATCTATAGAAATAGTAGATCTCGTAGGAAGATTATAATACACACTCGGTACAAAATAAGTACAGAAAATAGATATAATAAAATTGAACACGAATATTCCAATATTAATAGGGTAGTTTCCTATGTTTGATTTGGTACATTGTTTTATATGTAACAGAAAATAATACGAAAAATATTTTTTTCTGTGAAATCACCATCAAAATTGGTTGCAAAATAAAGTAGATATTCCTATTTGAAATATTGTTGTGAGCAAATGTGGGCGCGTGGTGTGGATATCGTGCTATCTCTTTTACACGCATGCAGCGTTATAGCCGGTGACACTTGGTGACGTCACAGTCTGATATTACTGTTATTTGAAAACTATCCCTTTCACCAAATTTCAAAGCTTTATAACTTACTCACTATTGCACCAATTTTGAAAAATCCTTTTTCGTTAGATTTGGGATGGCATAAATTTTTGATAAATGTATTCAAAAAAATGTTGTCTCTACCCTATTAACGTTATAATAACGAAGCTCCTATAGGTACCGTGAGAGTGCTGGAAAGAAACAATTGAATTCGTGTTAAGATAGCAGAAAATAGCGTTTTATTGTCCTTCGTTACAGCTCAAAGCACGCTTCTTGATGAAGGACTTTTTATAGTGTTCTTATCGGGATATTATAGATGAGATCTTTTCTATTTGTACCAAGTCAACTATTTCCATAAAGTAACATGTTACGTTTCTTTATAAGCATGTTTTGTCTTGGGGATATTTCTTTGGCAATGAGACGTTGAACTCTTGAAGATGAAAGGATACAACAAATTCTGCAAATAAGACCATGAAGAATTTTATTGGTATCTGTAATTTGAAATTTATGTCTTTGGTACATCCACACCTATAATTGATGTATATTGTAGGTATGTGTTTTTCTAACTGTAATTAGAAACAAACCACCCACCATTTAATTGCAAGGTACTGGGTGCATGTCATTGTACCTCGCTCGTCACCCCAATCAAAATTATGCCCAGTAATTACACTGGCCACAATATACATTAAATCTAAAGACAGCGGTGTTGGCATTGCTATTTGGCGGCACAAATAATAAATATGGTGTCTACCCAAACAGCCTGGCATAAAAGTGACCTATTATTTTAGTCTCAAGTCTCAACATGAATGGAAATCTTGAAGATATCTAAGACATTTTGGTTACATGATGTTTATTGGTAAATGACTATCCATTTAGATGATTTGATTGGCCAGGACAAGATTTTTTAATAACCTTAGTAGCCGACAGTCTTACTATAATTAAGAATCAAGTGTTTATTACGGGTATGTAAATGAAAATTCCACCATTCTAATAAAATATCGTATAAAATACTTTATATGTAAAGACTAAATTATGATGGCATTCATAATTGAACATATTTAGTATGCCTAGGTATATTAATATAGGTAACTATTTATAATTAGCATTGCGGCGTGATAGCATATTATAATTATATCATGTAATTTATTTGATTATTCCAATAGCGTCCAAATCTATACTAATATTATAAATAGGAAAGATTTGTAGTTTTGTATGTTTGTAACGAATAAAATGAAAAATTACAAGATCGATGTTTATGATTTTTTTTTAATTCTTTCACAATATAAAGCTACATTATCAGCCAGTAACATGGCTACTTTTTATCCCGGGAAAATATAAAGCGGGACTTTTATCCCGGAAAAACTCATTCGCGCAGGCGGAGCCGCGAACAAAAGTTTAGTATTTATAGATGTGATTTATTACAACAAAGAAAAATTACACATTTTTCCATCTGCAGTCACACAAGCCAACCTGGTAGTTAATTTTAAGCGCTGTTAATTAAAACTTGCGCAGTGGATAATCTCAGAACCAATGCTAATTACGAGCCGCTTATGATGAAAAATAATAGCGCAATTTCCGATGATATATTATTTTATTATCTTTTAATACTATATATCACAAACCATAACCTGCATATCTGAGAAGTTCTCTATAGGAATTTCGAAGGTATGTGAAGTCTGCCAACCCGCACTAGGCCAGCGTGGTGGACTAAGGCCTAAACCCTCTCAGATGTAGTGGTACTGGTGGTAGGTTTCTCATATGTAAGAGTCCGTCTGGGTGGGTACCACCGCAATGTCTATTTCTACCGCCAAGCAGCAGTGTGCATGCACTGTTGCGTTTCGGTTTGAAGGGCATTGTAGCCAGTATAACTACTGGACATAATGAGACTTAACATCTTATGTCTCAGGATGTCGAGCGCAGTGGAATGCCACACAGTACTTTGTAAGTCAAGGTGCTGGATGGTGTTGCTACTGTTTATGGGTGGTCGTATCGCTTACCATCAGGCGAACGGCATACTCGTCTCACCATTCGATGCAATAAAAAAAAAAAAAACAATTCTAGCGCATATATAACTTTGCATTTGATATTATGTGTTCCTTACACAGCATTCTAGCTTTACTTTGGATAACGTCTAATCTAAAAAACGATTTAGACTTGGAATAAATCCATTCCATGAGCTTTTTTAATACCGTATCAAATCATTTTATCTCTTACCATGGAAGAGGAGAAATCAAGCAAGCCCAGTCCTGTTTAGATTATCTAGGGATATGACAAAATGCAATTTATATTTAGTTGCTACTCTATTGTATACGTATGTCAGTTCCTTTATTTCCGCAAAAGTCGCGTGATGCAAGGTTGAGCGCAATCTGAATAGTTTTGACGTCTAGTGTCTGCGCCATGACAACAGGTTATTCCTAGTCCATACACACAAATAAAATTGTAGTGTCACTCTGTTTGTCAATACTAATTTTCGAATCGACTCTACTGATTTTGGTGGGATTCTGATAAGTAGCTGAATAACACGTAGCTAGCCTACTTTTTCGAAAATAGATTCCAAAAAACCTTTTCTTTTAATGGCAGGTAGTTGAATGTGAAGTCAATGAAAATTAGACCCAGATTACTTATGTCATGGAACAATGCATGTTTATTCTAAGAAGTTTTAACGCGTGCACACCCGCGATTAAAAGTTAGTATTGCATAAAGTTAAGCGAACCATCGCAACTCGCGCTTCAATGCCTACATCGGAATTTAAACGTCGACTGAATTCGCAATACAATGGCGCGCCACACAATGCCTCAAGTTTAGCTAACAACGCGTTGCGTGTTCGCCCGCAGATGAAAAGATACACGTTTCACATTTACAGTGAGATGTAATCATTCAAGTGACGTTGTTTTTATCGTCAATTATATTAATCTAGCGTTTGGGTCGCTTTGTGTTATTGGTTGAAGAGACAAGCTTTATGTCTGTTTGGGTCGTTGCGTCGTAGTGCAGTCTCATAGAAAACTAATGTGGTGCCGGGGCGCGATCGTAGAGTAACAGCATGCCGGTGCGTTTTGAGCTCTTACTAATCTACTTGAACCCTAAAAAACTTCTTTATTTCCTAAGCGCTTTTTTTTTTTTTTTTATTGCTTTGAATGACGAGACGAGCATGCCATTCGCCTGATGGTAAGCGATACGACCACCCATAAACAGTAGCAACACCATCCAGCACCTTGAGTTACAAAGTACTGTGTGGCATTCCACTGTGCTCGTCATCCTGAGACATAAGATGGTAAGTCTCATTATGTCCAGTAGTTATACTGGCTACAATGTCCTTCAAACCGAAACACAACAGTGCATGCACTGTTGTGTTTCATGTGCAAGCATCAGTATGCTTGGCGGTAGAAATAGACATTGCGGTGGTACCCACCCAGACGGCCTCTTACATAATGAGAGACCTACCACCAGTAACGCTTGTACTTTTATGTTTCGGTTTGGAGCACATCGAAGCCATTGTGATTTGTGAGACAATGATTTATGTTTACACGAATGTTAGACCTTGGAAAAAAACTCATTTCCAAATTTCAATTGATCGCGTTTTTTATGCTATTGTCTTAACATCTCATATTTAGGGTGACGAGTGCTTGTAGTGCAGTAATTTGTAATCCTGAATTCTGGATACGGCTATTGGTTCTGAGGGGTTGTGTCGCTTACTATCAAGCTAGTGGATTGCTCGTCATGTCACACTGATTTATATTAAGAGAAAAAGACGCGAGTGATCATTAGATTAGAGGTAAGGCACAAATAGCACGCTCAATAATAGATTGGCCGATTACGTTATTGCATCGTTACGTTTGTTACAACATTTATTTATTATTTAATTGTTTACCTAGTTATATTCGATTTCGTAAGCCAAGTCATAACTGCCAAAATGTTTGTGCGATATCCTAAAAAACATTTTTCTTTTAATTAAGTCAGTCCTTTTATTGAATCTGCGAAATGATAAGATTTTTTTTAGCCTTTCTGGGTGATATTGGTCACTGTATATTTATTTATTTATTTTCACTTTATACATAGTTATGTTATGAATAAAAAGTAGCCTATGTGTTAATCCAGAACATGAACTTGCCGTGTGCCAAATTTCATCCAAATCCGTTATGTTGTTTCTGCGTTTTCTTTTTACACATATCCAAAATTTTCACAAACTTTAAGGTTATAGCCGATAGTGTAAGACATTTTTTTAGGACCAGGAAGCAAATGCCTTACTGGGCAACCTGATTAGACCGATATAAAGTAGTAACTTCAACTCCTGTTAAACAATAGACTACCAGATGCTCTAAAGCGTATTCAATTTGCGTGTACTTTAAGAGACTGACTGCCTCGGTGGCGTAGTTGTATTGTGTACGCGTTACGAGTACGATTTGCGCGCTGAGGTCCTGGGTTCGAATCCCGGGTCGAGCCAAAAAACATATTGCGACTGGGTTTTTCCATCTTAAAAATTACTCAGTCGCAGCTCGGAGTCAGGAAGTTGGTGGTGTGATACCCCCGTGCCTCGGAAAGCACGTAAAGCCGTTGGTCCTGCGCCTGATCTCTCTCCGGTCATGTCGGATTGCCGTCTCACCGGACTATGAGAGTGAAATAGTGAGTGCACCTGTGTATTGCGCACACACTTGTGCACTATAATATCTCCTGCGTACCTGGCTGATCTCTGTTGAGATTGGCCGCCGTAGCCGAATTCAGCTAGGAAGGGATTATACTTTAAGAGAAATTAGAGGTACATATTAGTATAAAAGGAAATTAATATGAGTACGCCCGAACTGTTTGTCTTTGCCAAAGTTTCGATTTCCACGTGTGTTATACACAATAGAGCCGGAGGAAGGATCGCCAGCTCGGTTGTATGAATAAAATTTTCGACCAGTATTAGCTTTGGCAACTATTAAAGCCCCATGAAGAGTTGTTGTAGTAAATTCTGTATATTTTATGGCGTCAATGCACATTATAGTTAAATTTTGTTATATAGACGTAGTAATTTATTATTTCTATAGGTTATGAGTCGTTTATTATAACTTAGGCCGTCAAGTGAATTAGTGAGTCACCTGACGTGCCCATAAATATACAGGTTCCTGTGAAGTACTGGTGCTATGCTGGTAATGCCGCGTTTTAGGTAAAGTTAGCTAAATCGTGCCTACCCTCACATAAAATGATACCTATCAAAGTATAAGTCAACACGAAAATCCTGACAGGATACATGAATAGAGTATTAGGGACAAGGCCCTCGATCTTTTGATGCTATCTTAATGATAGGATTGAGAAGGTGCATGTAACGGGACGAGTCCCCGGGGTCAGTATAATGACTCTCCCACGGGGTTCAAGAGCCTTCACGCTCTCATTCGTATTTTAATATCTATGACTGAATTTGTTGATTTCCGCATTTTTATAACGTTGCTGCCAAAATTACACACACAAGTACCTATTTGACTAGAGTTTGTTACCAATCGTTATTTACAATGTCGAGTTCTAATTTAACACTCGAATTATAGTTTTGAGTAAAATAATCAAATAAATTGTAACATAAACAAATAAATTGATTGTGAGCTTGAAAGAAAATGGCATGCAAAATTTATTGAATTAATCTTTAAGGGGCGTAAAGTAGCGAAAATCTGGTTTCTTGGACTGATGGTGACAAAACTTTTGGCGACATTTTTAACACCAAGTACGTATTCCGTATTCGTATGAATAAAATGTAGATATGTTGGATTTTTTTAATCGGACTTTAATAGGGAGAATTAGAAGAAAATTTATTTATTAAACACTTTGTACAAGGGTACAGTACAGGCGGACTTAATGCCTGAGGGCATTTTCTCCCAGTCGACCTTCAGGTGGTGCAGAGAGACGGAGGAAGGTGTAAATTATAAATAATGAAAAATAAAAATGATAATAAAATACAATGATAATTATTTAACATAATATATATATACTTACATATGCTACGTATATAACTGTGTACATAACTAATTATTTAAAATATATACATAAACAATTACGTACATAAATAAATACGTGTACTAATAAGCTAATGATGAGAAACTGCTACTGCTGAAAATTGTGGCAGGTGTCATTTTTTATTACATTTGAATGATGAGACGGGCATGCGGGCGCGGCATGCCGTTCGCCTGGTGGTAACCACATAAACAGTAGCAACTCCACACAGAACTTTCAATTAAAAAGTACTACTTGGCACTCCACTGCACTCGTCACCCTGAGACATAAGATGTTAACTCAAGTGCCCAATAATTACGCTGGCTATAATGTCCTTCAAATCGGAACAAACAGTGCACACGACACAACAGTGCTGGGAATTGAGAGTGGTACGCATTTATGACACCGAACGGTGGCTCTCGGAAAGTCTTTGGAAACACTCATTTAATCCGCAACGAAATAAGTCAAATAGAAAGAAAGTTAGTAATATTAATTAGCCACGCTATTTCTCCAGGAGGCAAGATACTGAACTAAAGAGGTATCTAACCCCGAGCTAAGGACCTTCACATTAAAATTTTAACAAATGGAAAAGCCATGTAGGTAAAGCACCACGAATAATTTTAAGATTTGATGATTTTTAACCCCCAGACAGAAAAAGAAGGGTGTTATATGTTTAGGGTGTGTATCTATGTATCTGTACCTATGTAGTCTGCGGCATCGTAGCTCTCAAACGAATGTATCGATTTTGACGCGGTTTTCTTTTGTTTGAAAGCTGATGAGATCGAGATGGTTCTTAGCTATTATTTACGAAAATCTGTTCAGGCGTTTGAACATTATCAACTCATTTTCAAGTTTCACAACTCCGATTGATTTAAAAGTTGGTGTACTGTGACTTCGGCAATGTTTTAAAGACATGTTAACCTTGAGCTGATTCTGCAGCATCAAGTTGTCTGCGGGATACCCAACTCTTTAGCAACTTGTAGCAGATATAGCGTGTGTGGGCTCATAAGAATGGTTTCAATGAGTAGGTGGTAGATATTTGATTATCAATCAAGGCCTCATGATGGAGAACATTTTAATTTAAAAAGGTTGAAAGAAAAATTAACCGCTAAAGAAGTATTTTCATCTCCCTGAGCCGGAGTTCGGTCCCCCGTCGCGACGACGCTTGGGTCAAAATATTACTAGGTTTATAAACGACAAACAAAGACTTTTATTTCTAAACTTTTGAGAGGTTTTTTGTGTCGGGGGTTATTTAAATTTAATTTTTATAGTAAAACATAATATTATGGCAAAAAACGGTAAGGTCGGAAATTCTATCTTAAAATTATTGGATTTTCTACAAGGGCCCTATAGTATGCTACTCTAGATGCCATTTACATACTGTATAATGCTTTGTTCGACAAAGACTACTCTCTTAATGTGATAGCAATCTTGGAAAATTGCAGAATGAATATATTGATTTTATTTTTTAAAGTAACACCTAATAGATAAAAACCTATTTTAGAAAAAAAACCGCCTTCAAAAAACCAAAAAATCATTTAACATTACCTATATTCTGTGACTAATTTAAATTGCTAGCTAAGCTAGATAAATACAAGAATAATTATACGATAACATTACTTATATACCTACTGATTACCAATTTTGGAGTCGGTTAAAGTAGAGGAATTGTGATGTATAAAATACGGAATGAGCCAAAAGCGTCCTAGAAAGCAAATAAGTAAGAACGCTAAAATAATATTTGCACTGTATTATAAGCTTATTACCTATTTATTGAACCTTACTCCTAAGCAACAACGAGTTTTGACAACCATCCCCGGATAGAAGTTAAATTAATTTAACGAGAAATTAAACAAAATCGCGCCTAAACACGAGAATTTTTTAATGGTAAATGTCAACGCCCTTTTTAAAAAGAACTATCTTCAAAACAACCGTTGTATAATATTATAAACACAGTAAAACTACATAAATTGTAGTACGTTACATGCTTGCACAACCAGAAAATTATAATATTATATATATAATATATAATATTATAGAACCAGAATATTAAATATAACGAGTAGGCACAAAACACCAAAGGAATAAAAAAAAAATTAATTACGAATAGTCAACTAACAAAAATTTATATAAATTTTTACTACACGAATTTTATTCATCCTTGATAAAAAGTTCTTTCCTTAATTAAAATGAAGATACACAGATGCAACTCAAAGTGTTTAAAATTCGTATTCTAGGACGAGAATTAATTAAGTATATTTTTAATATTAGGGGTTATTAGAGACGCAAATAAACCATTCGAGAAATTAATTATAATTATTCGTGCATTCTAGTTGTTCATTTACGACCATTTTTTCTTTATTAATGGATTCACTCTAACTTTACCGTCTTGCGGGTTGGACTTTGGACTATTCCATAACAACACCGTCGGCTTGACGAAAGAGATGACCGATTCATCACCAAACTGAAACTCAAACTCAAAATTTTCTTTCTTCAAATAGTCTTTCACAAGCTCTTTTGAATCGTCATGAATCTACCACCGTTTCGGAACGTGTTATCGCTGTGAAGAAGAATCGGCGCAAGAAACTCCCTCAACAACACGATCGGTCAAGATGATATTTTTTTTATTCAAAATTTAATAATCCCTCCAAATTTTTTAAACATTTAAAGAACATATACTAGCAATAAATGAACATAATAGACACAATCTAATTATAGAAAATGTGTGAATCTGAGCAACCTAATCACAAGCATTTGCCTCTTTGTCCCATTTGTCCCAAGATAATCTCTTATACTGTAATAACCTTTTTTGCAAAGATGTTCTTTGACAGTAGATTTTTTTTATTGGAAGATTAACAATATGCATAGGAAGTTTATTGAAGAAGCGTAGGCATTGATCAACAAAATAATTGATTATTTTAATGCGATAATACGGTAAGAATGTTTATCTCTTTGAACCTTTCTCTAAGAGAAACACGAGGTCCGAGACAATAAATAGCTCTAGTAGCTCTCTTTTGCAAGACGAATACTATATTAACATCCGTACCATTTCCCTAAAGAAGAATACCATACGACAGAATACTATGAAAATAACTGAAATAAGCATTCTTGCCGTGTCTACATCAGTTAAACGCCTTATTTTTCTGACTGCATAAGCCGCTAAGCTTAGTCTACCTACTAACTAATCCGTTAATGCTGGTGTTCCACAAGGCTCGGTGCTATCGCCCACGCTCTTCATTCTGCATATCAATGACTTGTTGGATTCCATTGACAACATGCATTGCTATGCAGATGATAGTACGTGTCATGCGCGATACATCGGCCAACAGAATATCCCTCGGCGCACAGTCGAAGAAAGACGGTCACAACTTGTGTCTGAAGTCGGAAGCTCTCTGGGGCGGGCTTCCGAATGGGGTGAAAGGAATCTCGTCCAATTCAACCCGTCGAAGACACAAGTTTGCGCGTTCACTGCCAAGAAGGACCCATTCGTCATGGCGCCACAGTTCCAAGGAGTTACTCTCCATATGTCGAATAGCATTGGGATCCTCGGCGTCGAAACTGCGAGTGACGTCCAGTTTAGGAGTCATTTGGAGGACAAAGCCAAACTGGCTAGCAAAAAGTTGGGGATCCTGAACAGAGCCAAGCGATACTTCACGTGCGGCCACAGACTGGCGCTTTATAAAGCGCAAGTCCGGCCGCACGTGGAGTACTGCTCACACCTCTGGGCAGGGGCACCCAAACACATGCTTAACCCACTTGACTCCTTACAACGACGGGCACTTCGCATCGTCGATGATCCCAACCTCACGGACAGAGTTGAGGCGCTGAGTATGCGGAGGGACATTGGTTCTCTCTGTGTATTTTACCGCCTCTTCCATGGGGAGTGCTCTGAGGAACTGTTTAATATGGTGCCCGCCTCGCCTTTTTACCATCGAACCACTCGCCATCGCAGTGGAGTTCATCCATACTACGTTGAATCCATCCGTAGTAGCACGGTGCGTTTTCAACGGTCTTTCCTGCCGCGCACGTGCAAGCTTTGGAATGAACTCCCTGCATCGGTGTTTCCCGAGCGCTATGACTTGTCCTTCTTCAAACGAGGTTTAAAAAGAGTGCTCACCTCCCGGTAGGCAACGGCTTGGCTGTGCCTCTGGCATTGCTTTAGTCCATGGGCGGCGGATGCTGCTTACCATCAGGCGGACCGCTCGCTCGTTTGCCTACTAAGGCAATAAAAAAAAAAAAAAAAAAAAAAAAAAATAACTTTGCTATATTATGCGGTCCCCATTGGAGTCTCGCGTATAATGTGATGCCCAGAAAAGTTGTTCACTCATCAGGATTTCAACTCTAGCCCATTTATTTGTACATTGGTTTTTACTTGTCTTACATTGGGCATAGTCAATTTAATGCATTTAGGTTTTTTAGCATTTAGTAACAAGTTGTTTAAATTAAAGCAATGCACAATTTTAGAGAGACCATCGTTCACTGCGTCATAATTTTGTAACATTCTATTAATTTAAAATATTAATGATGTATCATCCGTGAACAATACAGCCTCCGCGAGTCACAGCCAGAGTGTGACTCTTCCTTGCAATTAAAAACTGAGCCGATATTGTGTGACAGCTTATCTACTATTAAAAAGTCGAACAACTCCCTAAACCAAAACCAATGTGATATTAAAATAAATAAATTACCACCAAAAAAACTATTACTATTTTGTGATGGAAAAAAAATCAAAGCACACGATAATCAGTTTGGCCGTTTTCTAGTTATAAATGGTGTAACTACCACAACTTTTATATATTATGTGCACGCGGCTCCACCCGCGTCAATAAGCTTTTCCGGGACAAAAGTACATATAAACCTTCCTCTTGAATCACTCTATCTATTAAAAATCCGCATCAAAATCCATTGCGTAGTTTTAAAGATCTAAACATACATAGGGACTGACAGACGGGAAGCGACTTTGTTTTATACTAGTTAGTGATATAGATAACACTGCCTCGGTGGCGTAGTTGTATTACGGTACGACTGCAATGTTGAGGTATCGGGTTCGATCCCCGGGTCGGACAAAGTGATATTGGGTTTTTCCATTCAGTATCAGTCCGAAGTATAGTATTTGTGCCCGATGTAGCGATAGGCTCGCCCCCTTTCACATCCTAGGTCGGTATACGGCTGGCGGAAAGTGGGTGCACTAGTAGCGCCTCTGCCTACACCATCGGGGAAAAAAGGCGTGAGTATGTATGAATTAGGTACTATAACATCACGTTACGTTTTATAACATTACGTATTTCCTTATGAGTTTATAAGAATCTTAGTCTCGCTATTTTCCGTATTACATCGCAATAATATATTTACGGTGGCAGAAAAAGTCTGGCGTGAAGCGTGAACACTTGTTTGTCATAGTATTAATCCAGAACGTGATAGAGACTTAAAACGAGGTATAACATGGAAAGATCACGAAAGTCAACAGAATCCGTTTGAGATTTTACCGCGTTTAAAAATAAATTATTCCTCATATCTCTCCAAATATTGAAGAGTCACGAAAACAACTTAATGACTTCGGGTTAGGCACGTTTACAAAAAAATATGGTATGTATTTTTTTTTATCGGTTAATACTTTATTGTCGGTGGCAAAACTTCATTTTTTCATCGATTAATGACAAACTGTTGTACAAACTGATGATTTTTTAAAATCCGTTATTAGTAGAACTTACGTTAAGTTAATGTAAATATTATATTGTGTGGAAGAATACAATATAACAGTGCTTTAATTATTTCATATTTTACATTAAATTTCCTATTAATAAAAAATCAATGTAAACGCTATACCAATAATTGTATGTCGTATTATTGTTTGCATGACATTAAAAAATATAATGCATTTAATCAGAAATTTTGAATACAATTAAAAACAGATCAAAACATTTCATCCAGTATTGCGGCTTCAGAACTCACAGAAGTCGTCGCCAACAGTAATTAATAATTTAAATTAGACTCATAATAGCCTGTTACTTCTAAAGATAGAAAATTAGTGAAGAAATAGTCTAGCCGTCTCGTACTGCGAATGGCGAAGTCGAAACTCGTAAATAATAACTTCATGCATAAACAATGAAAGTCATCTCCCCACCCGGCCGGGCTTCTTCGCTCCCGACGACATCCATTCATAATTTTCATGAAACACATCAAGGGTAAAAGTAATATCGAGAATTTTTATTCCCACGCTCCCCCGACGCTTGCATAGATTTTCGGCTTCGTAAAATATTATGTGTGTATCTAATATACGATATTATACATTTCCGGGTATTTCCGTATTCCAGTTAATTCTAGGTTAATTGAGGCTTATTGTTCTTATCGTGTGTCATGTTTCTTACGCTGTTGTGGTAAATCAACGAGTATGCTTTGAAATAACTAGAAAACAATCAAAAGGAGTTTTTAAGAGATTTCGTATCCATCATAAGCAATCACTATTCTAATTCTAAACTTATTCATTTGGTAATATGGCATCTCAAATTAATCTTAATATTTGACACGAAGCAACGGACGCTTCAATCATTTTTTACCCTACAAATAATTTTAAAAATTTATATAACCTTATTACCTATTTATTGAACCTTACTCCTAAGCAACAACGAGATCTGACAACCAACCACGGATATAATTTAAATTATTTAAAAGAGAAATTCAACGAAATAACGATTAAACTCGAGAAATTTTGAATTGTAAATAACAATACCCTATTTAACAAGAACCATCTTCAAAATAACCGTCGTATAATATTATAAACATAGTAAAACGACGAATTCACTGAGCGGCCACTTCATAAATTGTAGCGCGTTACATGCTTGCACAGCCAGAAAGACAGAAATATTTATTTATTTATAACGAGTAGTCACAAAACACCAAAGGAATAAAATATTTTAATTTAATAACGAATAGTCAACTAAAAATGTATTTAATTTTTATAAACATATTTTTTACTACACGAATTTTATTCATCTTTTAAAAGAAGTTCATTCCATAATTAAAATGAAGACACACAGATGCAACTCAAAGGTTTTAAAATTCGTATTCTAGGACGAGAATTAATTAAGTATATTTTTAATATTAGAGGTTATTAGAGACGCAAATAAACGATTAGAGAAATTAATTATAATTATTCGTGCATTCTAGTTGTTAATTTACAACCATTTTTTCTTTATTGATGGACTCACTCTAACTTTACCGTCTTGCGGGTTGGACTTTGGACTATTCCACAACAACAATATCGGCTTGACGAAGGAGATGATTACTGATTCATCATCAGAGACGTCATTACGGTCGCACAACCGATGGTGTCGTAACGACCTTTCTACTTTATTCTCTAAATTACTGTAGATTGTGATTCTAAGTTGATTTCAGCCCTGGTGATCAGCCGCAAGCCGATGCCACCTTCGGTGAGTAAGGGTTTCTTCCCCTTCTACTTAAGAACTGGGCGTTAGGCTGCAATCCACAGGGGTTGTGCCGGTAGTACCAGGCATATCAAGCTTTCTAGGACTCGGTAAACCCAAAGGATCCGTTCCAAGGTTTCAGATAGTATGACGGCATTTCATAATAATATTTTGTAGCAGTTTCAATCCTGCAGATTTCGAACGTTGGGTCGTAAGACCTTATTGAGACAACATAATCCTTCAACCTCCCGCGTGGCTGGGCAGCAGCGATAAACTTGTACCTCCGCGAAAAAAATTGACCCACTTACTCGTTTGCCGTCCGTGCCATATAAAAACAAGATAGGTATAAAGTTAAAACAAAAATAATCAAGTGGAGTGTTTACGAAGCCTTTTCACGTGTTATCCTCCTCGACCTAATCGCTCAACTTTTAAATACAGGCATATTATTTCATGCCGGACCTGTTTATTGCATTATTGGCAAATAGCCTGATTCTTTATAGTTTTAAGAGCAGAGCTTTAGTGTCGAGAGCTTCCATTTGCGAAAAAGATTTCTTGGAACGTATCAAGAATACAATATCGATAATATATCACATTATTATTTTATCCGCATCGACAAGTATCAATAGCCGTTTTTATGTATTGTATATTGGGCACTAATGAACGGTGCGAGTTATAAATAATTCCTTTATGACATATTGAATGTAGACGTCTACATACGTGTCTATTCACATGTGTGAAGTACGAATAACAAATGGCGGTTACGGCCTGATTGAGATCTAATTTATTGGCTCGCACTCTGAGAAGAGCCACAGACTAAATCACAATAATGGCATACGGCTCATCCTAGCATAAGTGAACAGATTATGTGTATTGAACGCTTTGTTCAGAACGTTACTTGCATTATTACTTCGACTCGGTGTTACGTGATATTGTGATTTAGCCTATTTCAATTTTTAGGTCAATCTACTTTGTAAATGAGAGGTTTGTTTTTAGATTAGGAGTAAAAGGAGATGTCCGCTTTTTGTATGGGTGCTGGGCCTCAAAATCTAACCAGGCTGTAAGTTTAGGGATATTAAAGTAGCAAAATATGGATCTTGGATCCATTAAAATATATTTTTAGACCCTTCCATTTATAACTAACTTTTTTTAAAACGTCCATATTAAGTGTTGTTTTTAAGCAAAATAAAATTAAATAAATCTCAGAATCGGAGGTCTTTAAAATTAAACGATTTATTGTAAAAGGCTAGTTTTTAGGAGTTCTATCAAAATATATATAAACTGTATTGGTTAGAACTGACTGCCTCGGTGGCGTAGTTGTATTACGGTATGACTGCAATGCTGAGGTCTTGGGTTCGATTCCCGGGTCGGGCAGTGATATTTGGTTTTTTAAAATTCAGTGTCAGCCCGGAGTTTGGAATTTGTGCCCGATATGGCGATAGGCTCGCCCCCTATCACGTCATGGGACGGAATAACGGCGAAAAGTGGGTGCACTAGTTGCGCCTCTGCCTACCCCTTCGGGGATTAAAGGCGTGAGTGTATATGTATATATGTATTG
Source organism: Sphinx pinastri (assembly GCA_947568825.1). Lineage (NCBI taxonomy): Eukaryota > Metazoa > Arthropoda > Insecta > Lepidoptera > Sphingidae > Sphinx > Sphinx pinastri. Next base: position 18,005,565 of record OX387614.1, on the reverse strand, counting down.
GTTAGAATTTTAGGCCCGTTTTTAGACATGTCCTTTATATCGCTATTTCATGATTTTGATCAGGATTGACTCCAATCCGACCGAGACTATGTTTAAGAAATAAAAAACAAATAGATATACAGCAATCAGAGAATCGGCACGTATTTTAAAGACTAACGAACATATTCATAATCAGTTTATATACTATTTTAGTTATAGAATGTTCTGTCTTCTTCCTTCAAACTCAATTAATAATAAATATAATAATAATATAAAATTCGTTCTACTAATATTATAAACGCGAAAGTTTATAAGTATGGATGTATGGATGTTTGTTACTCTTTCACGCAAAGACTACTGAACGGATTTCGATGAAATTTGGCACACGGGTAGATTATGTCCTGGATTAACGCATAGGCTACTTTTTATCCCGGAAAAACTCATTCACACGGGCGGAGTCGCGGGCAAAAGCTAGTAGGTTTATAAACTGTTTATGAATAAGGTCGTATAACGATCTCTATTATATAGAGATGAGTGATGACATATCTTTATCATAGCTTTACATCTGGCTTTTCCAGTTGTAAAAGTCTCAATAATTAAGGTTAAATACCTTTTTAGTTCATTATTTTGTCTCTCGCTTTGCTATGGAGGGAAGTGGAAAATGTATTTCTAACTCCTCCCTATTCTTCTATTTGATTAACTTCGTTGCGGGTTAAGACTAATTAGTGTTCCCAGAGACTCGCCGAGCTTCACCGCTCGGTGTCATAAAATGCGTGCCACTGCCGATCTTGGCTTACAGGAGTTGCAGTGGCGGGTGTGAGGGCGGGATAGTCTCGTATATCTTTATCATACAATAACATTCAAAATTAGTTGTATCGTAGACATAAATATAATAATACGTATTTAACGTATAAATAGTGGACAAATAGTACCTCGCAATTCCAAGTTTTCATACGAACACATTTAATAAAACTTAAACGAATTCTAAAACAACTTAATAACGTAGAATTTTAATTGTATTAAGTATAACTCCCACAATTTAATCATGATGCTAGGAGCGTTTACAATGTACAACAAAACGACCACGAGTAAAAATAAATGCAATTATTAAGGTACGGCCGATATCTTTTGAGCGTCAAATTCTAGTATAATACTTTGCTAAGAAATTATAATAATTATCGTATTTTCTGCGCAACCCTACTTACTTCTATAGCTACTTGTAGTGTCATAGTTTCCAAACGGATAAATCAATGTTGAATTAATTTTTTCCATCTGTAATATATTATTTGGGCGTATAATCATAGCATAATAATTAGCGGTAGTGAGCTATAACGTATTTACCATGCGATTACTAAACATATTTATTATAAATACACTTAAGCAATATTGCAGGCCGGCAACTGTCCAAAAAGAACGGCCTATTGACAAATCCGGCACTGGTGAAGCCATTATGTCGTAAATTCCAAAAAAACACTGTTTACCAAATAATTAATCATTATATTTCAAATACTATGCATGATGACAACGAGCTGTTTATTAGATATTTAGTATTATGAATATTGATACTGGATTTTTCTATTCAGTATTAGCCCGGAGTCTGGAATTTGTGCCTGATAAGGCGATAGGCTCGCCCCCTATCACATCATGGGACGGAATACGCTTGGCGAAAAGTGGGTGCACTAGTTGCGCCTCTGCCTACCCCTTCGGGGATAAAAGGCGTGAGCATGCGAGCATGCGTAGTATTATGAACAATCGTTTCATAATAGTATTTTGCAGACATCTCCAAAACAAGAGGAAATTTTAACTATACACAAACTCTATGATATCAAAGTCTATGATTAATTAAAATACCGAAACCCACGCTCATAATGCGTTTGATATATAAAGCTCGTTGGACGGTCCGTGCGTCCATTGAAATGTCATTTCTTTGACCTCGTTTATCTCTTGCCACTTAAATCCTTCAGCTCACCTGCGCTAGCCCCGAGGCACTTTATTATTTTGCCACTAACGCACCCACATTGTCCACTTTAATTTTATTAGAGCCAGTTACAAAATGTAATATAGCCGCTTAGCCCTTTGCGTTAATATTAAATTTCTTACTCCATACAGTTGACTTGGTTAAATAATTTGTAACGTAACGTTAATAATAATAATAATACCAGCCCTGTATTATATAAAGCATAAGCATATTATTTTTGGATGCATAACGCAGCAGACCTGGCTCTGTGGCGTATCTTGGGAGAGGCCTATGTCCAGCAGTGGACTGCAACCGGCTGATGATGATGATGATGATTATATACTGTCCCACTGCTGGGCACGGGCCTCTTCTACTACTGAGAGGTCTTAGTCCACCACGCCGCGCTGGCCTAGTGCGGGTTGGTAGACTTCACATACCTTCAAAATTCTTATAAATAACGTCTCAGGTATGCAGGATTACTCACAATGTTTTCCTTCACCGTTAAAGCGAGCGATAATTTCCAAAGAATACACATATAACTGTAGAGAACTTAGTGGTGCGTGCCCTTGGGTTTTGAACCTGCGGACATTCGTCTCTGCAGTCCATTCCACTCCCAACTAGGCTATCGCCGCTTCACGCTACGTACCGTTAAGCAAGATAAAAAACAAGTTGCAATTTTACATCAGTATATTTTATATTTTATCCGTGGATACACTTTAAGAGTAAGACATGAAACGTACACATGGTGCTTTAATTCGCACCCTTCTGGATTTAAGTACCAGTTCGGGGTTTACCACCAAAGGCACAATAAAAATAAAAGATCACGCTGTATACTCAAGTGATGAAGTGATCCGACCATGTATAATTCACTGCATTATTTAGGGAGATGTTATACGGTGTACAAACTCTTTAATGCGGACGTGAGCTTCTCTTTTAATCATTTTTATTTTATGGCATAAGGGGTTTAGGAGTACGATTGTTTGAAGAATATTTAGGATAATAAGCAAACAAACGCATATTACGCATTTTTTTGCAATAGGTAATAATTTCATGGATGATTGATCAATTTGTGCACGAAATTGTGACAAGCATTTGATATAATTGAATAACAATACGCATGGCCGATAGCGTGATGATTTCATTTGCCAGGTCCAGAAATATAAACAAATTAACCCACATGTCAATTAGTTATGTCTATTGTGTTTGGTATAACTGTGCTATGTAGGTATAGGAAATCGTACAAAAGACGGTTGCATAAGTTAAAAGGGCAGAATTAATGGTGAAAAAGAGTAATGATTCCTTATGTTTACGCGAATGTTAGACATTGAAATTAAACTATTATAACGGATTTTTTCGCGATTTTTTTTATTAATTTTTCAAGGTAAAAAAGTGGATAAATATTATTTTACTGTACTTATCGTACCACGATTTACCTCCAAGTTACATGTAGAAGAAAAATATTAAGAGTTAGGACAGGTTACAATAGTAAAAGATTACGTTCTTTCAAATCATTAAATCCACTTGCATTTAATGTACAATAGCTCTTGTCATAACAAAATAAAGTTTGCACCTAAGTCTTCTGGCTTGATTAAGAACAAACTGCACTTCTAGTCATAAGCCCTTGAACTAAGATCTAACTCTCAAATTTAATACATTGGAAACAGTAGCGAATATATTATAAGAGGGAGAACACATAATATTAATGGCATTGAACCAAGTTGTTAGTTTAATCTATTTTGAGTTAGTACAATGCCAATGCTTGATATTTTCAATTATATATCTAACCAGCTTTTGCTCACGGCTTCGCCTGCGGGATACAAATTTTCTGAGATAAAAGTCCCGCTGTATATTCTCCGTACCCATGGTATGTAGATAGTCGGAGACCCTAGGAAGGAAATAGGCAACTTTTATCCCGGGAAAACTCTTTCACGCAGGCGAAGCCGCGACCAAAAGGTAGTGTGAAATATTTTTTCATACTTATGTGCAGACTGAAAATGACGTAAAAGAAGCTATATACTGTATGTAATTCTGTCAGTCATGCGAGCTAAGCTTAAAACCTTAGCCAAGTTGTCTGCATCCCACATTAAGGCGTTGCGCAAACGCTGAGAAATTTCTGCCAAGAAATACTAAGTTCACTAATAATACAAAATTCGCACTCGCTGAACTTGCCGAAGCAAACAACAAATTTCGCGACGACTCACTGATCCCGCTAGTAAATTATTAGGATACTTTTAGAAAATTCCAGGTTTTAGTTAGTGCATTTTTGTGCAGGATATTTCGTCAGAGAAGAGACTAAAAATTTTTTTTTGTATTTCTGTAAAAGGCGTGCATTATGGCCTATTTTCTCATTTAAAAATCTCTTCAATTTCTTCTGAAACGGTTCAATCCACATTCATTCCAAAAAGCTGCTTATATACTTTAACTTTCTGCTGTTTGATTTATGTTTATAAGTCTCTTTTAAACCATTTAGATAATTCATGTATTGTATTAAATATGTAAAGCTACCTAATGCTGAACCGACCCATTTATGATGTAAGTATACTTTTATTTTCGTCAGCGAAACGAACCAACGCTGCCCCCCAGCCTCGGGGACGACTGGACTAATATATTTGGCTTACCGGCCGGTCTCACAATCGAGCATTAAGTCGTCCGAAGAAATTATTAACTTCAGAGGACTGTTGAGCTAAGTCCTCTAGTGTATACGATTTTTCAATCAGAACATAGCGATGGTCTTTTCAACGTTTTATACGGCTCTGCGCTCCCTGTAAGGCGCCCCGATTTTATCCTGCTTTTGTACACTTAGTATGCAAATAAATAAATAAATAAATAAAAATAAATGGTTGTGCTTACTGGCACGGCTTTATTTGAACTGTGCTCAGAAACCCCCACGTACCGAATGACACACTTTGCATCAAATGCAATCCAACCACCTACACTATTGTCCATCCTCGGCTCACGACGTCGACAAAGATTTTTTTATTATTCTTAACACACACACACACGCCTTTTATCCCTGAAGGGGTAGGCAGAGGCGCAATTAATGCACCCACTTTCGGCCGTGCGTATTCCGTCCCATGATGTGATAGGAGGCGAGGCTAGCCCCATATCGGGCACAAATTCCAAACTCCGGGCTGATACTGAATAGAAAAACCCAATATCACTCTCAATCTATCAACATCAATCAAGTAGTACTGACTTAATTCCTAGTTTTATTAGATTTTATTAATCTTGCTGTGAATCTGGTTTACTAGTAAACAGGCCTTTATGTCAAGATACAAAAACTATAACAGTTCTTTTGTTAAATGGTCAGACATTACAGTGACAGACCCTTTGGCCACAATAGGATTGGTGTAAGACGCTTTGGCCACAATAGGATTGGCATAATTTTGTTGACTAGTGAGGTATAATTATCTGTCACTTCTCTTACCGTCAGGTGCAGTATCGTATAATAATAATACCAGCTCTGTATTATATATTCTCTCTACTCCTGGAAGGGTTTGTGTCTTAGTCCATCACGCTGGCCCAGTACGGTTTCGCAGACTTCGCAAACGTATCATTTATATTTTTATGAAAAATTCTTAGATATCTATTCCTCACAAATTTGCCTTCATATTTAAAAGGAGCGATAATCAATAAAAAATACACACCTAACTTTGAAAGTACAGATATAGTGTAGGATCGCTTACGGACAAAGACATTCAACAGTATAATCTAGAACTCTGCTTACGGAGCATATTATCGTGTCTGATGCTACGCTTCGATGCGACCCGCCGCCCATCCAAGTCGGGCTTAAACTGTCAAATGTTTAGTAGTTTGTACCAATAAACTCTAACAAGTGACTCACCGATACTCCGTTCACTTTCCGACCAGCACAAAATTGCCTTCTTTTAATATTATTTCACAATTTATCGGTTGGGGGTATATAAAAAATTGTGATTCAAAACCGAAAACTCGTATAAATTACGATGTTTTTTAAATAAGGCCACGGAATACTAAATAGTACTATATAAGGCTTACATATTATTATAATTTATTTGTGACAGATATGAAATATTTCACCCCCTATCACATCATGGGACGGAATACGCACGGCGAAAAGTAGGTGCGTTTAGGTGCGCCTCTGCCTACCCCTTCGGGGATAAAAAAGGCGTGAGTGTGTGTGTGTGTCTATGAAATAATAACGAAGTTTTCTTAGGTGCAAACTTATTTTACGTGAATAATAAAAAATCCTTTGATCCTACATGTGTTACGAAATTGTTAAACTCAGCTCGTTTAAGTCAGTTAAATAGTACACAGATATAAAAGCACTTTCAGAGGCCCTACACGAATAATGAGCTCCATGTCCGAATGGATTTAAAACATTATAATGACTTGATTATACATTTAGTACTTTATTTCAGCTGTACAATTGTTCGACAGAATAATGATTAATTATAATTTGACACTTACTCTTTGTTTAATGAGGTATTATTACACGACGAGAGAATTAGGATTTTTTTGTCATCTAAGGGTAAATCCACATGAATAATATTTTTGTACGAATTTAATATATATTCTATCTGAATCTATCTCCCATTCCTCATAGATGTCGCACGCCGTTGGGTCTATGATAAACTAGACATGCCTGAAGGCTGGAGCGTTGAACAAAGTAACGAAACAAAATTAAATACGCGTATGTGACACATTTTATTTTATACATATTATATTTCAGCTTCGTTGTGTCTAATTATGAAAGGCAACACATATTTTAAATTGGATCGCGAGCAATACATTAATAAAAAAGGTTAAAAAATAAATCAAATTCATTTTATAATTCTTTTTGTACTAGATTTCGGTTAAAGATTTTTTAAATTTAAATTGAAATGGAGCTAACTGCTCCATTGTTACAAATTACTATTACTTTAAAATGTCTGGTATCTAGTAATCTATTAACTAAATCAAATAATGTAACATAGTTTATATACTTAAGCGTACAATTTAAAAAGGTTTTTACTATAATTGAATAGAGGTACAATTGTGTTAAGTCCAATACACCACATGGTCTCTAGCTATTGAGCCTAGGAAACTTGCAATCGCATTCAGCCCTGTATTATTACTGCCCACTGCTGAGCACGGGCCTCCTCTACTACTGAGAGGGGTTAGGCCTTAGTCCACCACGCTGGCCTAATGTGGGTTGGCAGACTTCAGATACCTTCGAGATTCTTATAGAGAATTCTCAGGTATGTAAGGTTTCCCCACGATGTTTTCCGTTACCGTTATAAGGAACAATAATTGATAATAATACACACGTAACTTCGAAAAGTCAGAGGTAAAATTATTTTTGACGCGTTCTGGACGAACGTGTTGTGTTTATTTTACTGTAAAACCATGAAGTGGGGCAAATCGTAAGATACCAAGAATCAATAGCACTTAGATTTATCAACTCTAAATGATAAAGGCCAAAATGTTCTGAGATCATCTTTTATTTCATTTTAGTTTTGACGCAAAGTGTACTTCGGCGCACCATAAGAGCTTGATTGTTATGTAATGAAAATAAGCAATTAAGAAATAAATGCATTGTCTCACTCCCATAACTAATATTTACGAACTATTATAGTAAAATATAGCGTCAACCAAATTCTAATACTAGTCAGATTTTTTTTCTCGTGTTTATAACATTGTAAATCGATTTGCCAATATACTACGGGCTTTTCCGGTAACAATCATATTTAATTTTTGCAGGTATATTTAATACCTAAAACTAGGCGGATGACATTTCTCTTTCATTACTCTCCGTTTTGTGGTTTTCGAGGCAATTTATTTTCTTATGATTATATGTACTTCATAAGCCAAAGAATTTCGTAGGATAGCCCATTTTTTTCCGTACACGTTGTACTTTTTACATAATAAAGTTTATTCTTGGAAGGAAAAGGTGAAATGTAAACAAAGAATAACTTTTGAAATCATCAATAAATTTTCTTATTATCTGTCGACAAATTCAACAACGAAGATTATAATAATTAAAAGTAAGGATATATTTATTACATAGAAACTAAAATCAAGAACATACAAGGAAGACCTCGTAAACTTTGACTATTTAATTATGTGTACGAAATTCACTCGGAAACCCTAACCCCTATCTAAAAACTCGTTAGAAAATACGACAGTGAAGTAACAGTACACGCAACGCAATAAGCCGGTTCACGCACGCTCTAGTATTTTGATATTTTATCGTCCGCCGTTTCCTTGAGTTATGCTATTCTATCACAGGATAAAATCAGTGTTTACGGCTGTGTTTTGGCCAATTATGACATGAACCTACAATGGATAAGATTTAGGATAGTATCAGTGGAACATTTAAGAAAATTTAACTTATTTAACCTTCGTAAAATTCAAGTTAAGCCATTGTGTGTAGCTGTTGGTTCTAGTACGTATTGCGTGAATTGCGTCATAGCACGTTTTTTTATCCATGAAAAATTTCATCAAGTCACAAATCTTGTTTTGTTTTTATATTTGACTATTTAAAACTTGAACCAACTAAAACCAATGAATTAAAAATATTTAATAACTTAATACGCGGTCGTTTCTATGAACACAACACCCGAACTGGAGACACACACTTGTGGCTTTACCCATACAAATATTTGTCTGCGTGCGGAAATTGAATCTGCCCCGTACATCATTCACAATCTAGGTATATACTTTCAAATATATCTTTACAAGTTACACTCTATCCTAAAGTGAATTTCCGTTATCAGATGATAGAAATAATCTAAAAATAGTACATAAAAATCGCTACGATGATTAAATATATGAATATTAATTCTTACGGTAATAATGCTGGTTAGCATTACAAAATTTGTTTTTGTTTGTGTTGTCGACGCTGTAGTTTATTTTATAGTTCCTTCGACAATTTTAATAAAAACACTACAATGGAAGTAAAAACAAACTGAAGTGTAAACAAAACCGGACAAGTGCGAGTTGGGCTCGCGCACCGAGGGTTTTTTTTTATTGCATTGAATGACGAGACGAGCATGCCGTTCGCCTGATGGTAAGCGATACGACCACCCATAAACAGTAGCAACACCATCCAGCACCTTGACTTACAAAGTAGTGTGTGACATTCCACTGCGCTCTTCATCCTGAGACATAAGATGTTAAGTCTCATTATGTCCAGTAGTTATACTGGCTACAATGTCCTTCAAACCGAAACACAACAGTGCATGCACACTGTTGCTTGGCGGTAGAAATAGACATTGCGGTGGTACCCACCCAGACGGCCTCTTACGTAATGAGAGACCTACCACCAGTAGGTTCCGAACAAACTTCATAAGTAGGTAATACATTAAGAAAGCATCTAACATTATTGCTCTAATTATAAGACAGACTAGGTTAAAGGCCAAACTTAATTTTGCTGTTCGATTCCTAGACACGGTTATTGTACCAACCGCAAATAATATGTTTGTAATAAATAGTAAATTCGCTTTTATTAAAGTACATATTTACGGTTTTCAGATTTTTTCCTTTACAAGTACAAGAGCTTGCTTATGGCCAAATTTCATGATTCAAGGCCAACGGGAAGCAATTACCCTATAGGTTTTAATTCCCTTGAGAAATCTCAAAATATGCGAAATAAACGGTTATATCTTTTGATTGCGTTGACTTACAAGTTTGATTTTTTCACAGCTGAAAGAGGCCAACTTGATACATCTACGCATTCTTGAGAAAAAGGGTCTTGCAAGACAGACGGACAAAAAAGTGACAAACATCCTATAAGGGTTTCTTTCAAGATTTGGAATCCTTAAAAACACCATCGATTTTAGAAGATTAAATTGTTGTAGGGACCCAAAAGTCAACTCTTAGGGATAAAAAAAAGCAAGACGACGGTTCCAAGATGGTGCCCAAAAACTTTGGTTGTCCAATCGGTCTGAAATTTTGCTATCCTGAAGCTTTTCGAATTGTTCGGATTAAATTATGCAACTGAATTTAAATAACTCAAAAATAACTTAACAGTAAAAACCATTTTTAAAACAAGCTTTTATTTAAATGTTGTAAAAAGAAAAACACTTTAAATTGAATTAAATTTTGTTTTATACTATGTAGACATAAAACCTTGTCGCGAGATTTACTGGTGTAGAACAAAGTAAATCCGGTGACAAGCTTTTATCTCTACATAGTATTATAAAACAAAATTTGATTCAATTTATAGCATTTTTTTTTCTTTTTAGAGCATTTAAATAAAAGCTTGTTTTTAAAATCGTCTTTTCCAATTAATTTATAAAATTTTAATTGTTTTTTTTTTCGGTTCCTGTATTGTGATTCCTTTTTTTCGTGACAGTTGATGCTTTAATATACATTCTACATACTATTAAATTAAATTGTTATGTTGATGCATTTTTTTTTTTATTGTTTTTTTTTTTTTTTTTTTAAATAAAATCATTTATGGATCAAGTAGGCTTATAAAAAAGCACTTATGACAAGTCATGACAAGGTAGAGACAATAACAAAGGTACATATACCAATTAAATAATTTAAAGTACCTAGATTAAATAATGAACAACCAGCACGGGCTGATAGGTATATTTAGACGCATTGTCTCCTTATTGTTATAGAAAAGCATATTTCGTGAATATGAAATACATATTAGTAACTCTATTATTATTTAAAACAAAACGCGCCATTAATTCTTGAGTATTTTAAGTTATTGACCTAGGTATTTTATTATCACTTTAAGATGAAAGTAAATCTTAAAAAGGCTCAAATGATATGGGAAATTCGATAAGAATTTTCAGTGACGTACTGAAAATACTAGCCACTAAAATATCCTCGACAGCGAGATCTAACTTTGTTTTAGTTCTCTATCACTTACGATTTCCGTCGTCTTATTATGTAAAAGGGAACTCTTTACGTGATTCAAAGCTTTGCTGTTGTGACGTCTTGGGATAATTTCTTAATTATGGATTTCGAGTTTACCACAACTTTGTTGTCTGCTCTATTATATATTTCCTTTTTGATAGTAAACCAAGTACAACCAAACTTCGTCTTTGTTTTAGCGGTAATTCACTTGAGAAATGCATCGTGAAATTCAACTCCTAAATTGAGCAGTTATTGTGGTCATTTTTGGATTCATATTTCACGGAGAAAGTGCTTTATCACTACTAGTAATGCACTTTCTCCGTGAAACCAAAAAAGGAACCAGCTAGATGACCTTTTCGAGGTTGGTCTGGACATCTATAGGGAAGGCCTATGTATGTATGTATATTAATTAATACTCGGTACAATTGTCTTAGAAGAGCACCATTTGCATCACGTAATAAAAAGGGTTTTGCAATATAGGTAGGATTTGTATTTACATTTCTAGAACCAGTCTGCTGAATATTCTCTAAATATTATATTTTTATGATGAGGATAAAATAATATGTAGGTATGTTGTAAGCAGAAACATATTATTTAGGTGTTCGTTCCATCTAGTGGCGCAATCGATACTTGTCACTGGCACTTGACGACTCATTTTCAGCCCATCGACACTTGGCATTGACGTCCAATATTCATTAAAAGGACGAAAAATAACATTTAATTTGTTCATAATGTATCGCTGTGTATATGGATGCTCCAAAACATAAAAATAAACAAATCAAATTGTGTGAAATTATATAATGTTCCCAAGAATAGTACCTAAGTACTTACATTCCATGGTTATGTGAAAATCGACAAAAATAATAAAAGCTGTATAAAACATACATAATTATGAGCTCCAAAAGCATTTAGAAATGTTTCGTTACGTAATTTATAAAAATATATATGTTTTGAAGGTAATATTCAATACAAAAAAATCTGTAATTAAGGGAACATAACCTCCAAATTTTGCTTAAATAACTAGCTCCCATCTAAAAAAAAGCATATTCTGGACACGCTGGGTGTAAATAACATTAGCCGGAACACATATTTTGTCATTTTTGTCATAGTAAAAGAATATATCAACAAATTATTGTGCTAGTTCTAGTTTTTTTTATCCACCTGTGGCTCTGGTGTCGATTTTGTGCTGCCCCCTATAGTTCGTGCACGCTCCCTATTCGTGAAATTAACCCGCGACAGAGAGGTGACATGACCGAAATGAAATATTTCGTCAAGAGTTTGTCGCCCAAATATAAAATACGGAATATATGTACTCAAATGCTTTTAATATAACATAGACAGCACATTACAGATAAATCTATATAAAAAAATGATCGCGTTATAAAATGATTTTCGTATGCAACTTACTTAATATTACACACAAAAAAGTTATTACAAAACGATTAGGAACGACGCAGTATGCCGCAAAATGCAATCACGTAATATTGGGTAAAACACAAAACATGTCCCATCGTGGCGTTGCAGTAAAATAAAATTCTGCGCGGATTATCGGCGTTAACAAATAAACATTTATATTGGCAGTTAGTTTAACGTGCATCCTGCTGGCTATACCATTTTAAGGTTGTATTTGAGCTCTTTACTAATATTACGAAAGTCAATTCGCTTGTTTTAGTTGTTTGGAGAAGAAATGTTAAGTGTGCATTAGGGTAGGAGTCTTGTAGATGCCGGTGGTTAAGGAAAAACCGGCACTATTTCGATATTTTTTTATGGCTCCATTGGCGGTATATTCGCGAAATAAAATAATTATATCAAAATAAATGTAGCCCAAATCACTAAAGAATAAAACAGCTACCTTTTCTTAAACTTTTTTTTATATCGATTCCGTAGTTTCAAGGATCAGTATTTACGAACAAACTCATGAACTAATCAATTTTACCTATAACAAGGGAGAACTTTAGCTTATTAATTATAATGTGCTCTAGAACAGCCATTCTTAAAGTGTGAAGCCTCTCAAGCGGCTCTGCAAAAATATTGGCCACAAGTAAACACCTGATGATGGACCTGCGCCTTAAATAAATAAAAATAAAATGATTCTTTCCATTACATGTAAAATATCGACGTCAAATAATACGATTACTAATAAAGAATAAGCATAAAGCCAAACAATACAAATTTTCTATTATTTTGGGGCTGCAATTTTTTTATTTTTCAATAGTGGCGAAAAGAGTTTGAGAATGGCTGCCTTAGTATTCTAAGGCAGCCATTCTCAATCTTTTTGAGTGATATTATGCCTTTGCCTAAAGCAATAGAATAACATACACGTGCCTTTATTACGTAAGATTTATTTAAGCATAATTCTATAAATGTAGAAACCATAAAGTGATTCAAAATACTTGCCTATATTAATATCTAGAACACCTAGTTATATTCATTATTTAGTTAAAATCAAAAATTAACAGATTCATCTCAACTTCAATAAAAATAATGTCCAATAATATAAAAGTTACTGTGTGAAATGGAACGTGATATTGACAGAAAAGACTCTCAACCAAAAATATCGTTTATAACTAATTCATTTAAAATTATGGCGTGGATCTAGTTCACCCACATACGCAGAAGTAATATAGTTTGAATTACAGCAATTGCAATTTCAGCGATGAATCTACCTCCAATTCCATTTTATATATCTGTAATATATACTTTTAAATTCATAGTGAAATTGTTGAAATAGCTAAGACTTAAACGATGTAGAGTTATTTTGAGTGGTTTCTGTTATAAGATAACTTTCATATCTCTAGGAGTTTATAAGATTTTTTTATGTTTGTTTAAATTTTTAAATATGTAAAAAGATTGTAATTTATTTACAACATGAACAGGTGGACGAATCGGGTAATACCATTTCTTACAGAAATCCAGCGTGCAGTAAGAACTTGCTATTACGATTCGTAAGGTAACTGATAACTCTGGAGGCACATACATTCCTATTTCTTCCGAAGATGATACTTTTAGTTTTGTGTTAGCTTTGGGCAATGGACACATCTAGACGTCAGGCTACCCAAGCACTCGTATGGCGGCCTATATTTAAAAAAATGAAACTGTTCGATATTTAAATTTCAAACGATCTCTAAGTTCAATAGTTATGATAGGACATAGGTACACAGATATACAGACAGACAGAGGTATACAGATCGCTGGGATTTAAGCATTACGCGCAATTTCATTGGTCTATTTTATTTATCGATACCAACGTGTTTTGCCAACATAGCTAAACTAAGAAGTCAACGGGGCTCAGATCTTAATCCGTCTATTCTTAAAAGAGCGTTTTGATTATGAATCTATACTAATAACTTGTAATAAAATCTCTTTGGATGTACTATTTGTATCTGGCTGATTTTGATGATATTTAAAAGTTTACATTTAAAAAAAAGAAAGAATTTAGTAAAATGTTGTTTTCAGCTATTTTTCTTTCTGTCGACATGAGTGAATGTAATGAAGAAATTCGATACATTTTGAAATTTTATTATAATAAAGGAAAAAATGTACAGCAAACCGCGAAAACAATTATGACGATTATCTAATACCTAATGCAGTGTCAGTAAGATTAGCACATAGAGGTGAAAAGATTTCTTTCAGGGTATGTAATACAGTATAAATCGTGTTTAAAACCACAGATTCTGAACTCTAGCCAGAGTGACCTTCTCGTGACTCAATGCGGGTTTTAACTTAGGCACAAGTGGGTTGTTCAAGTCAACGTACCGTACTGATAAAGTTGCTCGAAATGTTTTAAGGATAGAATTCGGAATGTAATCATTCGCAACCAATTTACCAGGAGCGTTCACGTAGATCTGTACTGGGTATGCTTCTAGAATACATAGGTGCAGACACGTGCTGGAGCAGAGTTAGTTTGAGCAGATTTAGCGCAGAACGCCTGGATGACTGATGGCTTGAGAAAGGTGGCCGGTAGCAGAAAATAGTGGGTACCAAGATCAGGATATAACACTTAGTTGCGAAGACCTACTTTCGGTAGTTAACAACGATAAGATGGATTGGTATTATTATTTATAATTGTTTTATAATATGTAGTAATAATATCTTGACGGGTAGATTTTATTGGTGTACAAAGTTAAAAGTCGATATTAGATAGCATTATGAAATTCTACATAATAGTTTTGTATACGTTTTGTATCTATGTTGGAAAACAGCGTATTATCTATAAAACTACATATTATGACATTGAAATAAAACTATTTTGCGGATTTTATCGCGGTTTTTTAATTATTATTTTCTCCCGACGTTAACACCTCAGTCCGCCCCGTGACCACGAAGTGCTGCAAAGCCTTCGAAACGTCGGGAGAAAATAATAATTAAAAAACCGCGATAAAATCCGCAAAATAGTTTTATTTCAATGTCTAACATTCGCGTAAATATAAGAAGTCATTATACATATTATGAGATTATTGTTTATATTTTTTCTACTATTTCACCTCGATAAATCACTAGTCGTCCCCTTCCTAGCCGATTTCGGCCACGGCGGCCAATCTCAACGGAGATCAGCCAGGTGCGCAGGAGATATTATAGTGCACAAGTGTGTGCGCAATACACAAGTGCACTCACTGTTCCTTCACTCTCATAGTCTGGTGAGACGGCAATCCGACATGACCGGAGAGAGATCAGGCGCAGGACCAACGGCTTTACGTGCTTTCCGAGGCACGGGGGTATCACACCGCCAACTTCCTGACTCCGAGCTGCGACAGAGTAATTTTTAAGATGGAAAAACCCAGTCACAATGTTGTTGGCCCGACCCAGGATTCGAACCCAGGACCTCAGCGCGCAAATCGTACTCGTAACACATACGCAATACAACTAAGCCACCGAGGCAGTCAAATCAAATCACTAGTACTTATAACACTATTATCAGTTATAACGTTTAAGTACAAAACGGTTAACAATTCCCTAAATTACATAACTTTAAAAATATTTGTGCAGTTTGCTAACGCTTAGAAATAAGTAATGTGGAAAATTAAAATTTTTATGACTTAGAAGTGAACCAACGGAATTTCGACGGAAAAGCGAAATGTAAATAAAATAAAAAAGGTCAAACGCGAGAATTAACGATCCGCCGAAGGGTTCCAGCTTTTGAATTAATTATCTTTATCAACGAGATAATATTTTTCTGTTTTTACGCTCCTACCGAAACGTTGTGAAATTTAAATATCGAATATAATTCATGAATGTTATGATTAATATTTCTTACACGGCATTACAGAAATTCTTTTTCATGTCTGTTCTATATTTAATGCCTATATTGTACTCCATCAATATTTCAAGGAAAAATATCTTAACGGAGCACGTTACGTTGAAGATAAACCCAAAACAGTGGAAGGACTATAAAGTGTAGTTGTTATAACCATATTTCAAACATATGAACGTCATGCAATCTCGTAACAAGGGCCCGCTATGGGTAAGGAATAGTCTCAAACTTGTGCAAATAGAATTCCCTACGTTCCCGTGGAGCAGCCGAAGGAGCTCCAACTTTTTCCGTGTCATTAATCTTTCCCCACTCATTTATCGTGCGCACGTGTCGCTGTTAGTACAAATCTTGTACGGTCAGCAACACAGCCGATTATGACCATCTGTCATAACCACATACACCACTTTCGCGAGTTAAGCTACAATCCAACCACTTGTGCCGCTTGATGTATTGGCAAATAAAATTATATGTATTTTAATAGCGATAGATACCGACGAGCAGTAGGTTTAAGAAACTGAGGCGTAACTCTTACAAATTACAGATAATATTATGTTAAAGTATGCACGTTGCTCGCTCAATATTAGGAATCAATAAATGCCTCGAGACTGTAAGAGGCAACCAAGAAAGTTGAAAAGCTCATTTACTTTTGTTGGCGGTACACTAATTAGATTAACATGGCGGTAAACAGCGACAAAATAGAACAAAATGTGCAAAACTAGCAGTTCCATATTTTTTTAACATTATAATTCCATTTCTCTATCGTTGATTTAATTAATGTATAAACTTAAAAACGTAACTTACGGATACTTTATAGTACTTTTAATTCCAAGTAATCTCGACTACATTCCAGACCGAGGACGTATAGCAATCAAACGTTATGTGCCCCATTGAGATTCGATGACACATTGGAATGCGGTCCGGTTCATCTCAGCTCCGTTTCTTTGTTCAAGTATGTGCGATCCATGGATATGTGTAGATAAGCAACGGGTATACGACGGGGCATTGGTCTGCCTTTTGTGACGGAAAACTCCTATTCTGGCTCTGTGATAGTTTGAAAAACTGTCTCAAAATGTCTTTTCTTCATGTCATAGGATACTTCGGAAAAAGATTACTTAGTGTAAGGGTTGGTGCAAATTAAAACCGATCGAAGTCGATTGTTAGTTGTTGATAGTATTTGATTTGAATGATGATTAAATCAGTCAATACCTATCATTCTTTGTCAATCTATTACTTAAAATGTAGAACATCTATAAGAAGTATAAAATATGTGTCTTCTACATTCGCTTCATATCCTGCAATCGCTATGCCCTCAATTAAACTTGTGTCAATTCATAACGTCAACAATAAGAAATGCAACCTTTTCGGATCACCATATTATATTCACTCCACAAAATGTTTTTATTTGCACCATTGTTAATATCCGGCATCAATAAACAATAAAGCTGAGTTTGTAGCATTCAATGCTCTCCATCATATAGGCGTATATGTTTATGGACAATGTGATAACAAATTTGCTGCGTATTTTCAAAAGGCCCATTGTCAACTTATTTTTAGCAAGCCGATATTCGCAATGTATTGTTATAATGACATTAACATTAACATGTTCTGTGTTAATAATATTTGAGGCATATTTGTGAATGAGACTTTCTGTCCTCTGCGAAGCATTGTGTGGTGTTGACAAACGATCTATTATTATCAAAATATGGTGCTTGCTAAATATTAATTCATTATGTTCATTTGGTTTAAACTTGGTATTTTAACTAACATCAACGTCATGTCGATAACGAGAGATCTTGTATTGTCATTCGTGTCTCTAAGCTTGCGAGCAATTTGATTTGCAGTTTCTATATCGCAGCGATCAACGGCGCGGTACACAGGCCGGTATTGTGTTTGTACACGACTTGTGGTTTCATGACAGATGTGTCACGGCCGTGGCGTGTCAAAGGTTTCTCCATATCATAGGCACAGAAATAATAATGGTCTTCGCATAGGCATGTCGTGGCATACGTCACCGTGTTACAAACAAAGCTTTAATGAAAATGATAGTTCGTGAAAGGGCAATTCAATTGCATGTCAGATCCAGTTTCACTGGCCGGCATAATCGCTTTGACTGCCGAGGGATAGTCATCTTTTATCAATTGATACTCTATCTGGACGGCATTAGACTTAACATCAGTACCGCTAGCACGAATAATAAAGAATTACGCCAAGCATTCGTATCTATTTGTTACGGACGACGAGCCGGAGTAATACTTACGCCTCGGCGGACTGGCTAAAAATAATGTAAATAGATATTTTAGTTATATGGTTTGTTTTGCGCACATCTGTGCAACAAATTTAAAATTGTAATGTCTTTATGGCCGAACGATTCTTTGTATCGAGGATGTTTACTCGAACTCGGCGACCATAAAGCAATTTAGCCTATAATTAAGAAATAGTTTTATGACGGCCGACCATTGTCGGCAATTTCGAAAATGTTCCACGAAAACATTGTTAATTGTTTTATTGCCTTGTTTTCGTCGCTCGGGACCGTGCCGCTGTCGCACGGCATCCCAACAATTGTAATTTTATGAATTTATTGGTTGAGTGCCATTCTGAACAATGACACTCGGCGCTCTTAGTGATAAGTTAAATTGTATATAAAAGCTGCCCACATGTAGGACAGCACCGACCGACCATTCCGCTCTGAGCAGTCGTCTCGGACGGACGTGTTGTTGTCGTAGCGCAAGCTCCGACACGCTCCCTCCGAGTACCTGCTCGGACGGTTCGCAGCGATCTCGCTGCACGCCAAGGCCGACAGGGAACAATAGGGCTATTGTCCTGTTGTGACCTGAAAGCCTACTCGGGCTTAACCGCGTCCTTATTAGGACAGGGTTTCGCCCTAATTCATCGTCAGTTTTTATTTTGCCCCTTCAGGGCTAGCTCGGTGGTAAACCTAACGGTGCTAACAAGCCGAGCTAGCGGTGACCCGGCCACGCGCTGCGCCCCTTCAGGGCTAAAGCAAAGCCGGACGGGTGCGGGATAGGAAGCTGTGGAGACACACCACAGTTTCCGCCGCATATCGCCTTTCCATAACCCTACCCATCCCAAACTCCATCCCGTGTATCGGTTGAGCGTGCGGTCTCCGGACCAATACCGCTTACGGTACACGGACAGTTAGGGACCCTTTGCACATTAAGATTGGCAAAGGGTATACAAGCTTAGGGCACACCTAATTTTAAGTACATCCCCCCTCGCCTATACCCGGCGAGGAGGGCCACGCACAGAACTCACCCCCGGGCACACCCACCCGGGGACTTAGTCAATCGCGTTCTATCACCGCGTTCCGCGATCCGCGATCGAACGTAAGTGCGCACGTTACTCCGCCTGGTTTCTTGTGTGTTCTTTCCCAGGCGGAACGCACCCGGTCGGGTCGTGAACACACACGCGGCCCCCCCAAAAATATGAAGTCAGTAGGCTTGGCGTCAGACTCTGACATGGCTGACCCCGACTACAGTGTGGTCGGCGTCTCGCCACCAGAGATGATGGCGATGATAAGGGGCATGATACAATCGGACCAAGAGTTCCGTAAGTACATGATCTCCTTGGCCAAGGAGCTAGTACTATTGTCGAACTCTGCGGAGCCGTCCGGGGCCATGATCGCCTCTGCAGCGACCGAAACCTCGGAGGGCTCCGTTGAGTCCGGAGAGTCCGTCGTCGACATGGAGACGACCACTGCAGGATCTCTCAAACGTCCTGTTTCTCCTTCCTCTGACGATTCGCAAGCGGAAGCCTCGGCATCGGAACCCGATGACGTAGGCTTCACGACTGTGAAGCGCGGGAGGAAGAAGAAAAAGGCCGTATCCCAAGTCCCGGACAATGTCGTCCCTGTCCCCGCGCCTTCAGCGCCCACCGACTCGAGTGTTTCGAGTCCCGCGAATCCCGCGGGTTCGTCGCCACCATCCCAATCCCAATCCCAGTCGCAACCCAAGGGGCCTAAAAAACCACCGCGGGTAAATATGCAACTCCCCCCCGGCAAGACCATGCCGGTCTTATTCAAAGAGCTGGAAAACCAGCACATTTCTATCCCCACGAACTCGTGGAACGGGAGCCAGCAGCTCCTATCTCTTCAGCCCGGATCGATCTCCGACCATAGGGCTCTCACCAAGTTCCTCGATTCGAGGAACTATTATTATTACACCTTCGCCCTCCCGGATGAGCGTCGCTTCCGCTACGTCATCCGCGGTATCCCCACCGTAATGTCGACCCAAGAGGTCAAAGAGGGCCTTCAGGCCAAAGGCATTTCAGCCTTAGAGGTGCACCGTATGCACCGCCAGTCCCGCGCTTCTCAGCCAGGCGCTGAATATGAGATGGTGCTAGCCATACTCGAGACCCCCGCGGACGTCAAACGTCTCTACGAAATTAGAGACATCTCGGGGCTAGGCGGCTTCACCGTCGAAACCCCTCACAAAAAAGGCCAAATAGGGCAGTGTCACAACTGCCAGAAATACGGCCATAGCTCTCGCGGTTGCCGCCTTCCCGCCAGGTGCGTCAAGTGCCTCGGCGAGCACGGCACATCTGCGTGCCCGCGACCCAAAGACAGGTCCCAGTGCACGGAGCCACCTTCGTGCACCAATTGTCGCCAATCTGGCCATCCCGCAAATTACCGCGGATGCCCTCGGGCCCCAAAAAAGACCTTCCGAGCCCCTAAAGCTCCAAAGGCTCCGGCCCCTCAGGCCACTTTCAAACTGGCACCTGCGCCAGTGCGTAACCCGTGGTTCCCAACCACGGCACGCGCCGACCCACGCCTCCAGGCCCGTGGCGGAGTCACTCCCGCCAACCCGGCCTCACCCGCCACCACCACTACCACAACCCAACCTACTCCTGTCCCCGCCCCTTCGGCTACCACGGCTCCCTCTTCCAAGGCAGCCAAGCCGAAAACCTCACCCCAGGTGGCGGCGACCTCACGCCCTACATCATCTTCTGCGCACGGCGCAAAAGTCGAGTTCCTTTTGAACTCGCCGGAGTTGATGGATCTCCAAGCCCTAATGGCCGACCGCGTGGCCCAAGCTTCCGCCCTAGGGCGTCCCGATAGCAATCTTGTCTCGGAAATTGTCCACATCCAGACGAGGATGTACCAGATCACCGTAGGTGCACTTTTTCCGTCATCATAAATGGCGCAAGCACAAGTAAATCCCTCCAAGCGGACCAAACCTCGCTCCCTCAGAGTGGGGTTTTTCAACATTAACGGAATTAACGGCCAACGAGCCGAACTCTCTGATTTTGTCCGCGAAAATAAATTAGACGTTTTCCTCATCCAGGAAACGTTTCTCAAACCAGCTCACCGCAATCCCAACATCCCCAACTTCAATCTGGTACGTAACGATCGTACCAGTGGCCCTTTAGGAGGCACTCTCATCTATTTCAAAAGGTCCCTGCATTGCATACCCTTAGACCCACCTGTAACCTTGAGGAACATTGAGGCATCAGTTTGCAGGCTAGCTATGACAGGACATCCGCCGATCACCATCATATCGGCCTACCTCTCGCCCTCAAAGGAGCTTCACTCCAATGAGCTAACCACTCTACTTGAAATGGGGGATTCCGTCATCCTGGCGGGAGACCTCAATGCCAAGAACACTCTCTGGGGCTGCAACTCGACCAACGGAAGAGGTGCCGCTCTGGAGAGTTGTCTTGACATAGTAGAAATGAGTATCCTGGTTCCTTCTGAACCAACCCACTACAGTGCTACCGTCAATCACCGACCCGACATACTCGACATAGCGCTCGTAAGGAACGTAAGCCTTCGCGTGCGTTCCATGCAAGTGCTACAAGAGTTAGACTCTGACCACAGACCTGTGATCCTAGATCTAGTCCCCCAAAACTGTCCAACAGACACAGGTCCTAACGCCCCGATGAAGGTGAAAACGAATTGGCGCCTCCTAGGCACCAAGCTCGCGGACACCTCATCCACAGATCTTTCCGCGATTCCGACCAACATCGTGACTCCTGAGGAAACGACTGGCGCGATACGCTCCTTCACCAACCACCTTCAAAACGTCTTGAGCGAAAGCTCCGAGAAGGTGCCGGAGACTGTTCACAGTCAATGGCAAATTCCCGACGACGTGCGGTGGGTGGTGAGGAGGCGTAACGCTACGCTCAGAGCCTGCGCGACGAGCCCCACCCCGGAACGACGACGTCTTGCGCGCTTCCTCCAACGTGAGGTTAGACGTCGCATAAAAGAGGTCGTCGATTCGAGATGGGAAACTCGCCTAGCCGAACTCGAGCCGACACACCAGGCCTTCTGGCAGCTGTGTCGTTCCTTCAGGAGAAACGATGTGGCCTCCATGCCTCCGCTCAATCGTCCGAATCAACGCCCGGCGTTTGATGACGACGAGAAAGCGGAACTGCTGGCCGACAGCCTGGAGTCTCAATGTTCCCTCACATCAATACCAGTAGACCACGACGATCTTGTTGCGGTTAATTCACTCGTCGAAAGTAGGAACGCGGTACGGCCACCGCCGATCTCTATTTCGCGACCGATAAACCAAAACGCCAATGTCGACCCGGACGTCGACCCGCCGCCGCCCGATCCCCTTGCACCGGTGACGATCGAAGAAGTCATCGCTCTGATCAAGGCGCTCAAAAGACGAAAAGCCCCCGGGGGCGACGGGATCCCTACCCGTATGATTAAGATGCTTCCGGAGCATCTTGTCCAAACGCTCACCGCGATTTTCAATGCAGCTTTTCAAAACTGCCTCTTCCCAGAGGTCTGGAAGGAAGCAGTTGTGATAGGTATCCACAAGCCGGGAAAACCCGCATCAGAACCGTCCTCTTATAGGCCAATCAGCCTGCTTAGTACGCTAGGCAAACTTTACGAGCGGATCGTCCTCGACCGCCTCAAAATAGTCGCCCACAATAACCATCTGATCCCTCCGGAACAGTTTGGTTTTCGCTCTAGGCACAGTTGCGTAAACCAGGTGCTCCGCATCACGGAGCACGTTTACGACAAATTCCAACGCGGCATGCCTACCGGTGCTCTTTTCTTCGATATTGAAAAAGCATTCGACAGGGTGTGGCACAACGGCTTGCTTTTCAAGCTGTACACGCTCAACGTGCCCACTCAGCTCGTGCACATCATACGAGACTTTTTGTCGAATCGCGGCTTCAAATATCGCGTGGAGGGAACTCTCTCTTCCCGACACACCATTACGGCCGGAGTCCCGCAAGGCTCCGCTCTTTCCCCTTTTCTTTTCTCGCTGTACACCAGCGATATCCCGCAACCTAAAAACGCCCATCTGGCGCTCTTCGCGGATGACACCGCAATCTACGCCTCACGTAGAGACCCCGACGATGTGGTGCGCGATTTGCAGGCCGCCGCCGACAAGCTCGGTGAGTGGTTTCACAAATGGCGAATCACCGTCAACCCCACAAAGAGCCAGGCTATCCTGTTCACTTTGAAAAGGAAAGTCCATGTGCCTCATCATTCAGTCCGCATGTCCAACCAGGTTATCCCCTGGACGGCCAAAGCCAAGTATTTAGGAGTGACCCTTGATCAGAGTTTGACCTTCATCCCACACGTAAATGCGGTACGCGCGCGAGCCGCATTCGCGATGAGTCAACTACATTGGCTCATAAATAGGAACAGTAAAATGTCCATCCGCAACAAGATTAGGATCTTTACCACGTGTATTAGGCCGATTATGACATACGCGTCGCCCGTATTCGCTCATATACCGCCTGCTCGTCTCAAGCGTATGCAGGTACTGCAAAATAAATTTCTCCGACACGCTCTTGGTGCCCCGTGGTACGTTCGCAATCGCAACCTCCACGTGGACACCAACATGCCGACCATCAGGCATTTTATGCAAACGACCAGCAGACGCTATTTCGATCGGGCGGTAAATCACCCTAGTTCGTTAATCCGCAAAGCGTCCGTTTACACTCCATTCGACCGCGCCAAATGGAGACGGCCGCGTTCAGTTTTAACCGATCCAGAGGACGATATCACTCTGGCCATCCGCCGTAAGAACGAGTTCTTGAAACTCACACACTCCACAAGACCGCAGTTCCGTCCTCGCCGTCGAGGACCTCGCCGCGTTCCCCGTCGCCCCCCCGACCCCCCTAACAGTTCCGGCCCGCGTGCCGACGAAAGCAACGGATAGGATTAGGTTAAAAACCAATCTTCCCCATTAATCGCTGATGTCTCATCCTCTCCCAGTGACCGTCCTGAGCCGAGGTCCGTAACCCGTTAGTGGGTTGCCCTCAGCATGGTCACCTAAATTAAAGGGTTGCGAGTGCCAAAAGCGCTCACCCTAAAGTCCGGTGTGGCCAGAAAAGCCGACTCTCGTCAGGCTACTGGCCGTTAGGTCCGCGTTAAAAAAAAAAAAAAAAAAAAAAAATAGGACAGCACCCGCATTATTGTGTGTACTCTTGATCAGTGAACATCTTACGCTTGAACATAAAAAATATACAGTCCACTTTAAATGTAAGGCTGACGTTTCATTTACTCATCGGACCCCAACGGAATACAACATACCCACTGAGCTATCCGAAGCTGAACGTCGCCGCCAAAAAATGGTCCTTCGAGCCGGATTCAAGTGAAGACTTCAAGAAGCCAAGAAACACCAGTAAGCGCGTCATAGTCCGCTTTACGATTACGTCGGCAAACCGCAGCAAGAAGAAGTACTGCGACACGTCGAATAAAGCGAGGCGCCAAACGAACATCGTCAAGCCTAGAAGAGAAGCGGCCTGAGCCACGGCAGTGCGAACTCCTGTAAGACGGAGGGTAACTACGCGCACCAAAGCAAGACGGAGCTTCGTAAACAGCGCGACGAGTGTTCCCAAAGGGGCGCTGTATCCGCAAAGGCGCTACGAGCACTCACGAGAGGTGCCAACGGAGATCCACGAGCGACGCGGCGAGTGTAGCCGAGCGACGCAGCGGAAATCGACAGGCAACGCGGCGAGTGTTCCCGAGCAGCGCAGCGGAGATAGCAGAGCGACGCGTCGTTCCCGAGCGATACTACGCGTCGTCAAGCGAGAATAAGGAAAAACGGCTAGGGCCAACGCGAAATCGCGGCTAGGGCAAGCGACCACCTAACGGTGTCAAACGGACGCTGCCTTAGTTAACGCCGTTTTTACGGCGGTGTAACGTAATTGTGCTACGTTACCAGCCCGTCGGAGCACTCTCAAAGTGCTAAGGCTGAAGTGCACGGCACAACTACGCCGGTACGTGCGTAAGCGATACGGGGGCCAGACTGTAGGCGCTGCCAAAGGGGTCGGACATTCCAGCCGACTACCGAGCGCCCCGTATTCGCTTGCGTGCCTCTGCCGGGTAGAACCCACCTATCCACTCCTTAACACTCCATCCCGAAGGGAGCGTATCCCGGCTGAACACCGGGCCCTCCCAACGGACTGATAGGGCGATAGGCTTAAGTAGGGTTAGATTTAACGTGTCGCATCTTAAGTGTTAAGTGTAAAAGATGCCGACAACTAGGAGCCAGGCCGCCGAGGATAAAACCCTCCGAGTATACGACGACTATCCCGCGTCACCGTCAGTGCAAGCATCCGCGTCGGTAGTACCGTCCGAGATTCCGCGCCCGATAGCTAGAACGATCGCTATGGAACCAAATACGCCGGTAACAGTGATCGCGGAACGTAGATCGAGAGCGCCGTCGGTACACTCTCACAGATCGACCGCGAGCGTAGTAGCACGAATTAGGCAGGCGGAACTAGACGCTGAGGAGCAACTCGCCGAGATCCGACGGCAGGAATTACGCCTACAGGCCACCCTACTAAGAAAGAAGCTAGCGGCGAACATAGCCAACATCAGAGAGGAGACGGATAGGGAAAGTGTGGCCGGGGAAGAGGCCGTAGAGACCGATCGCAGGATTAGCGACTGGTTGCAACGTACGCAAATACGGGGGGAGCACGAGCCGAGGGCTCTTTCCCCACGTCGAGATGGTATGCATACGGAGCAACCACCGCGCGCCCGGACTCCGGAACATGGAGAGTCCAGGCGACCTAGGTCACCAACGCCACATAGGTCTAGGGAACGGGGCATCGATCGACTAGCCAACACCCTAGAGCAAATGATGCGGCGTCGGGCACCACCGAGACAGACGCAAGATCTGCCTCAGTTTAGCGGAGCGGCAGGGGAATGGCTACCGTTTAAAGCGGCCATGCGAGAATCGACGACCCTGCACGGATTCACGCCAGCGGAGAACTTAGCGCGCCTAAGGACGTGCCTAAAAGGTGAAGCGCGTCAAGCAGTATCCGCGCTGTTGTATACGGCTACCGATCCCTCAAGAATAATGCAGACTCTAGAACAAAGTTACGGACGACCGGAAGTCATAATCGACCAGGCGTTGGAAGATTTAAGAAAGTTGCCGAAAGCGGGCACCTCTGCGGGAGAACTCAACGGATTCGCCGTCAAGTTACAAAACATTGTAACGATAATATCCCGACTAGACAACAGAGGATACCTAATGAATCCAATGCTAACGCGGCAAGTGATAGATAAGTTAAGCCCGCACATGCGAACCAAGTGGTGCGATTATGCCGAGGAATACATGAACAACCGGGAGCCGGAGATAGTAACATTGTCCAAGTTTTTAATGCGAGAAGCGGATCGAGCGGTGAGGTACGCATATACACCCAACACGCACAGTATGGCACCGCAGAAGAGTGCGTCGACCACGAAGCCCGAACATCGCACACGTCGAATCATAGATGGGAATCGCGGCGCGAACGTATTCGCCACGGTCGACACGCCCGACAAAGATGTCTGCTTCTGTTGTGGAGCGAACCACAGGACGCCTAAGTGCCACAAATTAGCGGCGATGCCGATAAACAAACGATGGGAATGGGCAAAGGAGACCCGACTATGCTTCCGATGCCTAGATAGCCGACATCGACGGTTCCGATGTCAAGCTCGGAAGTGCGGGGTCGACGAGTGCGCAAAACCGCACCACGCGCTGCTACACATGAGCCAAGAAAAAGAAGAAAGTGTAGCAGCAGCCACCATGGTAGAAGAGGAGCAAAAGGTATTGCTCAAAATATGTCCGATAACGGTCAGAGGACCGGGGGGAGACGTCGATACGTACGCCCTATTCGACGAAGGGTCGACAGTGACGCTGGTCGACAAGGAGATCGCTCTATCGATCGGAGCGCGCGGTAGTAAGCAAACGCTAACGCTACACGGCATAACATCCACGCGAAAAGGATGCGAAAGTGAAACGATCGATATCGAGATAAGAGGTCGAGGTCAACGCGAGTACCAGCGAATGAAAGCGCGTACGATCGAACGACTCTCCCTGAACACCCAGTCAGTAAAACCAGCCACGTTCGAGAATACGCACTTAAGAGATTTAAACGTAGAACACATGTGCTACTCGAACGCGAGGCCACGGGTGTTAATCGGTACGGACAACTGGCACCTAATCGTGTCGCGCCAACTACTGATCGGCGCCAGAGGACAGCCAGCGGCATCCCTAACGATGTTAGGTTGGATTGTGCACGGGACCGAAGGCCGGCCTAAAAGCATAGTGAGCCGAGACGAAGAAGCCGTGTTGCACATACGCACAGCGCAAGAAACGCAGCGCAAGCAACCCGACGATCGACTAGAAGAGTTGATAAAGGCACACTACGACGTAGACGCATTAGGTATCACTCGATTAGTGAAACCTGTAGAAAAAGATGAACGGGCCAAAGCTATTGTAGAGCGTACAATAGTGCGAGTCAATGAACGATTCGAAGTAGGGTTGCCGTGGGCCTCGGACACAGTACGACTGCCTCCGAGCTACGATATGGCCGTGCGACGACTTCGAAGCATCGAGAGAAAAATGGACAGCTCGCCCCGTTTTAAAGAAGCGTATACCGCACAAGTGGAAGCGCTATTGCGAAAAGGATACGCGGAACTTAGCCGACACAGCGACAGCGAACGCCTGTGGTTCTTACCTCATTTCGCGGTGTTTAACGCCAATAAGCCCGAGAAACTGAGAATGGTGTTTGACGCGGCCGCGCGAGCGAACAATACGTGTCTGAACGACGCATTATTAGATGGTCCGGACCTGCTAAGGACGCTTTACGGAGTGTTGTTCCGTTTCAGAGAAAAGCCAGTCGCTGTGACCGCCGATATAAGGGAAATGTTCCTACAAATCAAAATAAGGAAAGAGGATCGCGTCGCTCAACATTTCGTATGGCGCGGTGACGACCGCAGTCACCCGCCAAAGAAGTACGTAATGACGTCAATGGTTTTCGGAGCACGCAGTTCGCCATTTTTGGCACATTCAGTAAGGAACCGTAACGCGGACGACCACAAAGAAACGCATCCGTTGGCGCACGAAGCAATTGTCAACAATCACTACATGGATGATTGGGTGGACAGCTTCGAGTCTGAAGAGGTCGCCGCGCTTACTATACAAGAAGTACGTACGGTACATCGAAAGGCCGGGTTCGAGTTGGCGGGTTGGAGCAGTAACGTTCCACAGTTGCTCCAAGGAATACCGCCGTCCGATCGATCGGCAAGTCCCAAAAGGTTAGGTGCGAACATAAACATGTGTGGGAAAACACTTGGTCTAATGTGGCTCACAGACACCGACCAACTCGGCTTCAACACAGCGATGCACAAAGTACCCGAAGAGGTAAAAATGGATCTGCGGACGCCTACGAAGCGGGAAGCCTTAAGCGCGGTGATGTCCATTTTCGACCCTCTCGGACTGATAAGCCCATACACAGTCACAGCGAAAATAATGCTGCAAGAACTATGGAAGCAAAAAATGGGATGGGACGAGGATTTGCCGGAGGAAGAAGCGACAATATTTCGCGAATGGAAGGCGGACTTAGCCTTTATTAACGAGCTTCGTCTGCCAAGATGCTACCTAAATGCGGGCAAAGACACGCGGAAAGAGCTACACGTATTCTGCGACGCCAGCGAACAGGCGTACGCGGTAGCTGCTTATTGGCGCGCAAAAGGTGCAGACGGTAGCATAGGAATGACATTGGTCGCAGGAAAAGCCAAAGTAGCGCCCTTGAAACCGCAGACGATACCGCGACTCGAGTTGCAAGCATGTCTGGTTGGAGCGAGACTCGCCCAAGCCATAATACAAGAACATCGCGTCGAGCCACAAGTGACGTTTTGGACGGACTCGAAAACAGTACTGCACTGGATTAAAGGGGACTCGACGGGATACGCGCCATACGTTGCACATCGAATCGGCGAAATCGCGGAACTAACGAAAGTCGATCAATGGCGATGGGTCCCGACCCGACACAACGTGGCAGACGACGCTACGCGGATGGGGAAAACGAAGCTTCGAAGCAACGATCGGTGGTTCGTAGGACCGTCATTTCTATATAAACCCGAAACAAAATGGGAAGACGAACCCCGCTGCGATAACGAGAACCCTCGAGAAGAAGCGATCATGGTCGTGAGAGCACGACAAGAAGCACCGCTGGTAGAGGTAGAACGGTTCTCGAGCTACAGGAAGCTTGTCAGGGTGACAGTTATCGTGCTGAAGGCGGTAGACAAATGGCGCCGACGCGACGAACGTCCAACGTTAGAAACTTATAAAGAAGCGGAAAACCGCTTAATCAGACAGGCACAAAGGGATAGTTTCCCCGAAGAAATAGATCGGCTTAGGGAAGGACGTGCGGTAGCGCGTAGCAGTCGATTAGGGAAACTAGACCCCAAATACGGAGACGACCGCATCATCCGTCTGAATGGGAGAATCAACGCGGCTATGGTACCGGAAATCATGAAGGAGCCGCCTATTCTGGATGGATCACATCCCATAACACGGTTGATCATCACGGATGAGCATAAACGGTTACATACGGGACAAGAACAGGTAGTAAATAGCCTACGCCAGAAGTACTGGATTATCGGGATACGACCAGCAGTTAAGCGCATAATGCGGAAATGCGTCACGTGCGCGTTGAGACGTGCGAGTCCCGTGACTCCAGTAAAAGGGAACTTGCCTGAGTTCAGACTAGGCGCGTATACTAGACCGTTCTCCAGATGTGGAATCGATTGCTTCGGTCCGATGTGGGTGACAATAGGGAGACGACGGGAGAAACGTTGGGGAATGCTCCTCACGTGTCTCGTAACGCGAGCCATCCACATCGAAGTAGTAGCTAGCTTGAGTACGGACTCTGCCATAATGGCCATTCGAAGAATGGCGGCGCGACGCGGTTGGCCGGAGACTATCGTATCCGACAACGGAACGAATTTCCGAGGAGCGTCAGTAGAACTAGCCACGGCTTATAGAGAATGGATACCGACGTTCCGAGAATTCGCTCTGTCTAATCAAATAGACTGGCGTTTTATAGACCCGGGAGCGCCGAATCAGGGAGGCGTTTGGGAACGGCTCATAAGGAGCGTTAAATCCGCACTCGCGATAGCATTAAACGAAAGAGCACCTAAAGAAGAGATTTTAGTGACGACATTAGCAGAGATTGAGCATACAGTCAATTCGCGACCGCTCACTCACGTGCCCGTTGACCCCGAGGATATGGAGGCACTTACGCCCAACCATTTCCTGCTGGGAAACGCGATAGGTCTACCTTACGTAGGTCAGTGTGAGGTAGCAGATAAGAGAACATGGAGAGCCGCCCAAGCATTGGCTAATATGTTTTGGGAGCGGTGGCTCAAAGAATATCTGCCTACTTTAACTCCACGCGGCGATAACCGGGGTGCCGCGTGTAACGTCAAACCCGGAGATGTAGTAATTATAGCCGACGGACTATTACCGCGGAACGTATGGCCACGGGGCCAGGTAGAAAAGGTGCATTTAGGTCCAGACAACGTGGTACGAAGCGTCGAAGTTCGTACCCGCGGAGGTGTTTTTAGGAGACCGGTGAGGAGGCTCATCGTCCTCCCATTGGAAAAGGGCTGCGAGGATCTGCGCCGGGGGGAGGATGTTACGGACGACGAGCCGGAGTAATACTTACGCCTCGGCGGACTGGCTAAAAATAATGTAAATAGATATTTTAGTTATATGGTTTGTTTTGCGCACATCTGTGCAACAAATTTAAAATTGTAATGTCTTTATGGCCGAACGATTCTTTGTATCGAGGATGTTTACTCGAACTCGGCGACCATAAAGCAATTTAGCCTATAATTAAGAAATAGTTTTATGACGGCCGACCATTGTCGGCAATTTCGAAAATGTTCCACGAAAACATTGTTAATTGTTTTATTGCCTTGTTTTCGTCGCTCGGGACCGTGCCGCTGTCGCACGGCATCCCAACAATTGTAATTTTATGAATTTATTGGTTGAGTGCCATTCTGAACAATGACACTCGGCGCTCTTAGTGATAAGTTAAATTGTATATAAAAGCTGCCCACATGTAGGACAGCACCCGCATTATTGTGTGTACTCTTGATCAGTGAACATCTTACGCTTGAACATAAAAAATATACAGTCCACTTTAAATGTAAGGCTGACGTTTCATTTACTCATCGGACCCCAACGGAATACAACATACCCACTGAGCTATCCGAAGCTGAACGTCGCCGCCAACACTATTAGTTTAAGAATTTAGTACCTACTATGCCGCAAAAAAGTGATTCGTCTTGCCAATTCACATCCCTGATTAGATACTTACCGAGCAGAGACGAATAATCACGAAAACGAGTGTGTAAACAGCTTGTTCGGGTTTATTCGTTACTCATTCATAGTCATGTATTCGTGCACGAATTATTCGCCAAATTTGTCGCCAATAATCAAGATAAGACATGAATCATGATGCATTTTGAATTCACTGTTGTCATGACTTCATGATTTACTATTCCAAGTTTATACGCGGCCAATGTTCATGCTGTTAAGTTTTAGTTCCATAATATATGTATACTTATGGAACGATGTTGAAATTTCCGTACAAAAATCTACTTAAACCGAACTATAACTTAACTAATTTCACAAATATTCGTACTAGGGGGTACTCGTGTAGTCAAATCACTTTACTGTGCTCCTACTTTAAAATAAAGATATATTACGGTCTTTGATAGAAATACCATATATATTATTGAAACACAAACACAAAAACTATGAATAAATGGAAATAAATTATCTGATAACAATAGTGACGAATTCAAAGATACTTGTGTGTGCGATGTAGTTGAGTTTGGAAATCGCTTAATACGGTAAAAGAAAATGAGATTCGTCAATTTGGATTGCGCTCGATTCAATCAAGTGAAAACGCTAGCGTTGTTATCAATGGAAAATTTTATTGGGCTATCCTCATGAATTTGCGTTAAATTTATCGTCTACTTTATCTAGTAATGAATCTTTTTTACGTCAGTTTGTTTATGCTAAAGGTCTGTTGCTTTTGAAAATAGTGAATGGACACTTTTTTTGAGTTACTGTATCAATATGGAAAATAATAGTAACCTGAGACTTAATTTTAATAGGACGCAGTAAAAATACCATCATAAATTTATGATTAAACTTTTCATTGAAATTATATCAAAATGTTATTTTTTATACGAAAATTAAAATTATCTTTATATTTCTACACGTAGTTTCACATTCTGGTATTATTAATTGGGTAAAAACCACAGAAAAACACATGTCATATTTGCAGTAGGTACCTTCTAGTCTTTAATTAATATTAGGAATTAGTTTGACTAGATCTCCACTGTGAGTTAGCCTTGTGTAGTGGGTAATTACATATTAAGAAAAAATCACTAAAAACATTAAAGTATGTAGGTACATGTACTTATACAAACGATGAACTATGTAGGTATACTACGGCACATAGAACAAACAAAACCCGAACGCTGAGAACATTCGCTTCTTTGTAAAGCATACATGGGTGATATAGTATTTGTTTCTGTAACATTACTTTTAGAATAGCCCTTTGAGCTTTTTCTATTCGTAATATAATATTATTATTAGTAAATTCACAACCACTGTGACTCCACAGTGATACATGTCATTACTGACTCATATATCATTATTTAAATTATAATATTAATGTATATAATAGGTATAAATCTTTTGCAGTGCAATATCTTGAACAGTTTATGCAAAATAGGCCGCTATAGTACCTTTTTAGGTGAGTATAAATTATTTAAACTCGTTACCCGTCCATGAGAAAATTGCGGAATCGATTTTTAAGAAATTTGGCACGGATATAGACTTCGATTCAGGTCAACACATAGACTACATTTTATCTAGAAATCGCTGGATTTTGAACTAGAGAGTTCCGCAAATTATCCTCCTTTTAAAGAAGAGCGCGCTTTAATTTTTATTACACAAGGAAAATACAAGGAGACCAGCTGATCAAAGCTTAGCAAAGTTAGTTAGTCGCAATGCTAGACGGGCCACAATACACACGTTCCAACTACATTGAAAAAAGTCAGTAAACGAAAGGGTAATTCGATTTTTAATCTTCACAGATAAGTTGAAACAAAAACTCAACAAATGCTACAATTTACGGAAAGTAATGGTAAAATTAGTGGAGTTAATGAAACCTTTTACCGCGCGGCGGTAAGATTAAGGGAGGGAGATTTAATTCAGATGGTGAAATAGAAACGTCCAATTTCTGATATTCACTTTTTTTTATTGCTTTGAATGACGAGGCGAGCATGCCGTTCGCCTGATGGTATGCTTACCGTATCGCTATACGACCACCCATAAACAGTAGCAACACCATCCAGCTGCGCTCGTCATCCTGAGACATAGGATGTTGAGTATTATTATGTTAACTATTAATGTATGAATAGTTCAATTATATCTATTTGATATGTAACTCAAACTTGAGATTGATTTATTAATACCGCCCTTAGTACTATTATATCCAGTAGTTGCACTGGCTATAATGTCCTTCAAACCGAAACACAACAGTGCATGCAGACATTGCGGTGGTACCCACCCAGACGGACGGACTCTTACATATGAGAGACCTACCACCAGTAAGTGATTGTATATTACATATGTGTATTTGTGATCTGACTGGAAGTTCCTCCAGTACCAATGAGGCATTTTCTTGTAAAAGAAAACCAATTTCCAATCCCGTATAAGAATCCCTAATAACAGCGCTTACTCTTTTAGTATTTTTTTATGTTTATTGTGCAACATAAATCAATATTTCGTATTTCAATCAGCAATAATACGTTTGATCTCTTCGTGGTTATTTTCGGCTGTTCTTCATCGAATATTATTATAATTATTTATTATTTATAAAAAAAACAATAATAATAATATCATTAATTAATAATAATTGACTCCATTAGTTTATAAATTCTATTTCATAATGCCTATAGTTTTGAAAAACATTATTGAAAGAATAATAAAAAGAAGTAACAGTCTCTAACTCCTGACGATGTGTAAAAATATACACACACTATCTACACGCACACACACACACACACACACACACACACACACTCACGCCTTTTATCCCCAAAGGGGTACACTTACACTTACACTTTTCGCCGTGCGTATTCCGTCCCATGATGTAATAGTGGGCGAGCCTATTTATTTTATAGGGTATACATTTAAGACTCCGGGCTGATACTGAATAGAAAAATCCAATATAATTTTGCCCGACCCCTGATCTGAACCCACAACCTTAGAGCGATGTCGTAATACAAGCAGAGTAAGTACAAGACCAACCCACTAAAAAAACAGTTACTCAAATTCTAATATTAGTAAAAAAAAAATGTAAAAGAAATGTCGAGAATTTTGGAATATATGCAATATTACTTATTTACGCATAGTTCATGTAATGTCGGGGAGCGCACGCTCATTATCTGTGTTACCAAAACTAGCATTTCTTTATTGAAGAAAATATTGAAACCAGCCATATTATAAAGGTAACTCTCCATATAACTGTTCAGTAATACCCATTACATATCCACTTGCTAATATTTCATCATAATTGCTAATTGCAAATCTGCCTCCCCTTATTTAATTGCTATTTGATTCAGGATTATCTAAAACTTATAATATTTACATATCTGGTCTACGTAAAAAAAGAAACGAACTTTCCATAAATGTTGCTCAATACTTTAGGTTCATAATTTGAATCTATTTTGAAAACCGAATAAAAATTAAAAAGTTTTTCCTTGCGAATATTCGAGGGCTCAAATTACACCCTAATTAGCTTGATTGCGTAATCGACCTCAGAGCATCTATTGGGCAGTTTCTAACCACGCCGAATATCCAGCATAGTTTCCTGAGAGTCTAAATAATTTTAGTAGAACGCTACCGAAGCCAATCATGAAAGCAGTAAAAGATTTTAACAACACCAAATTACATCCGTTTTAGCGAAGTATATTATGGGCTAATAAGAGACACCGAAACACATAATTTCATAATAAACTAGTTTTTATAAAACTGATTCATTATCCTAAATACTACGGATTTGGGTACCGTTAACAACTTCGCTACAAACGTAGAAATATGCAGCGTAATTATTTTATAATAGGCATTGCACGAGTGGCAACAATTTTTGCTACTAATTTCTATCCAGCTTGATTCTAAAAAAATAGTCAAACTATTTTAATTTATCCTTATTATGCATCATATTGGACAAAAGAAGCGGATTACCTACCAACGAGTTTGTCAAATGTAATTGACGATAGGCTAACGAGTAAATTTTACCTGGTACTAACTGTACTCGGTAGTTACAATCAGTATCAGTTTAGCCTCAAAAAACCAAGGGAAACATTGCTGCGTTACCGGCCGAATAAGTAAAGAATGGCGACTGAAGTTGGTTGGGTTTTGTCGGAACTCCTTACAAACCGCGCGAAACGCATCTAACATTGAAAAACGGGTACATTATGGCTCTACCACGTAAAAAAAATATGCAGCAAACTATTATATATCTTGATAAAGGTAGCAGGAACACGCTGGATGCGGGCCGCTTTTGACAGGTCCGTCTAGATATCTTTGGGGGAGGCCTATGTTCAGCAGTGGACGTCATGTGGCTGATCATGAAATGAATGAATTATATATCTACAGTTGTATACTATATGGACCTTGTGGTATGGTTTTTGCCATACCTACTATTGGAATCATGTCTAACAACTCAAATAATAGGACCCCTTTTACAGAAAATAATACGAAAAAGAAATTCTTCTGTGAAATCAAATCAAAATTGGTTGAAAAATAAAGCAGTTATTCATATTTAAAATATTGTTGTGAGCAAAAGTGGGGACGTGAAGGGGATATCGAGCTATCTCTTTCGCACGCACGCAGCGTTATGGCCGGCGACGCTCGTCGATGTCACAGTGTAATATTACTGTTATTTGACAACTACCCCTTCCACCAAATTTCAATGCTTTATAACTTACTAATTATTGTACCAATTTTGAAAATTATTTTTCCATTCGATTTTGCATTGCATGCATTTTTGATAAATGTATTAAAAAAAAGGAGTCAACTACCCTATTTTATCCGTGGTGCTTTACATCTGGCTTTCCAGTTGTAAAAGTCTAAACAATTAAGGTTATAATACCTTCTTTAGTTCATTATTTTGTCTCCCGCTTTGCTATGGAGGGAAGTGGAAAATATATTTCTAACTCCTCCTTATTCTTCTATGATTAACTTCATAGCGGGTTAAGACTAATTAGTGTTCCCTGAGACTCGCCGAACTTCACCGGGTGGTATCATAAAATGCGTGCCACTGTCGATCCCGGCTTACAGGAGTTGCAGTGGTGGGTGTGAGGGCGGGATAGTCTCGTAAACTTTTATATTTTCGAACTAATTCAATTAAGTTTATTTTACATATTCGAAAAGCAGTTGCGCACAATTATTTACTCTTTCGTTATTTTTTGTTACATAAATTCCTGCAAAAAATATAATTAAAGATAAAATAAATATATGTCTTTAGAAACTCTGTTTCGCTCATATTATGCTCCATCAAATTGCTTGTCAAAGTTCCATTTGGCGCGTTAATTTATCTAAAGTCTAAAAACACTCAGTATTTTTACTGTCGCTTATCAATTCCAAGAGGAATGGAAATTCAATTTCTACGCTTTCTATGCTTTTGGGAGGGATGGGGTGTAAAATATATATTAATTTTGTTTTACGCCCATCAAGTGTAATATTTCTGATTCTTAACCCTACTTTTAGAACCTTGATGCTGTATCCTGATATTGAAATGTGTGCATAATATCCCTTTGTAACAAGTTCTCAAATTGTTTTAAAGTGGTATTATAAAATGATATTACGGAACATAATATTCCGGGCGCCGAATTCCAATTAAATTTAAATTAGCAGTACTTAGCAAAAAACTGTCCTAAATAATATTTCAAGAACAATGGAAGGAGGAAATCTAAACCGCGGCGTGTTTGCGTCGAGGGCGCCCTGGAATTGACGATATTTTATTTTATTTGTAACGGTTGGATGTCAGTTATCGTCGTCGTAAACAACAAACTTTTGTGATGCTTTCTTTCTTTAGTTTAATACAAAATTAACATTTCCGCAAAAACCTGCCAACGGTTTTGTGATTTATGAATTAATACTTTTTTAATATAAGATGATTAATGTTGAGTATTTTTATTCCAGATACATTTTTGGTCACATTTCGACGGTTTCGAAAGTACTAATTTCGCGATGTAATACGTGACATTTTTGTAATTTAATGAATATTTTTTATTTACACTTAATATTTATTTTCATAACATGTCAACATCGGCATTTTTATTTGAATCATATAATTTTTACATTTTTGTGGCCTTTTATTATGTTTAATAGTTATTAAAATAGCTTTAAATTTAATTCTACAAAAAAACTGTCTGCTGTGATAAAATCACATAAGGCACAACATTTGTGCAGCCAAAATCAAATAGGTAAAGTTACTCCTTTTAAGTACAACATGAAAATAAATATTAATACCAATCCTACATATAATTTACTTAAAAATCTTGCACGTACCTGTCCTCTCACTTCTTGCCATTTGACTCTTAGCAGAATTGTTCAAGTCCATCAATGACAAAATTGAAAACACAAACAATGAAGAACGAAACACTAGCTTGAAACAAGCCATCGCGAAAAATTATTTAACGCGTCCCCGTTGCAAACAAATCACATTTTGTTCTAAAGCACTCAAATATCCCGCGCAATTCTAGCGATATTAGCCCGAAGGCTGAAAGTTGTTGGGCGATGCGGCGCGCCGCGCGCTTGCAACACTGGCGAGAGTCGGGTAGCGACTGGCTCCGCGGCGAGCGCCCGCCCTTCCCGTGCCACCCTCTACCGCCCTCAACATCCTCTTTTCTACACGATACGCACGACTTGTTTTATTACTTTTATTTTTCTTTAATAATCTTGCTTAATGGTCTATTCCGTTGTTCAATGAAACTTCTTAAATTTCCTTTTTAAGTGTCACAATAAGTTTCTCACCGGTGACTGAAAGCTGCTCGCGTCCTTCCAGATATTAGGTTGTCAGTGTTACTCCGTTTGCTTTAATGAAACAACATTTATTTGGATTAAATTATTCATGAATTTCAGGCTTTCGTTTCATTTCTAATTGCATGATAACTTATAGCCGGTGTCCCAACTGGAAATGTATTGATACCTTATTTAGAAGCGAATGTAGATAATAAATATGTAATGTGAAAAATATATTAAGAAAGCGAGAAAAGGGGAGACATGCGTGTAATCATATAAGGGTTTCATAGCCAATCAACATAAATATTTTTATTGCGGAAGGGTATTATAGATTGCTTCTAACATTCGAAAAGATTTTGGTTTTAATATTATTTCTCTAGTACCAATTATGTTTCACTAACTTGTCTTAAATAAATTTCAATCAATAAGCGCCTTTTTTATAAATATTTTACATAATGTTTTGTAAGTTATTTTCATATGTGATTAAGTACGTCAGTAAATACCA
This sequence comes from Sphinx pinastri, assembly GCA_947568825.1. NCBI lineage: Eukaryota > Metazoa > Arthropoda > Insecta > Lepidoptera > Sphingidae > Sphinx > Sphinx pinastri. Next base: position 17,966,716 of record OX387614.1, on the reverse strand, counting down.
TAATATTATGTTTAATGATTTAAAATAAATATTTTGTTTTTCTTCCGAATAATTAGTTCTACTTCTTTTATAATATATACCTACGTAATGTTATGGTCATACTATAAAACTACCCCTAAAACGGGTCAAAACATTGCGTTACTGCATCATGTTTAAAGATTTTTTTTTTGTTATTTTTTAACTATTCTCATATTAGATACTCATTGCATTATTAATATTAATAATATAAAAAATATATGATGATAAACCTATGCTTAGTCATGCGACACGGTTAATTGCTACGAATCGCTACGAAACTAAGCTACGGTGCTACGTTACCTCTACGGTTACAACTTTTATTCGATTCAATTTGACGTGGTTTACTAAAATATATTATTATGATTGTTTTATGGTGGTATATGACCCGCCCTTGAACATATATGATTTTTGGGAATACATTGCGGGTTTTTGAACGGAGGAATAAACTTTGAGGAAGTGGACGTAGAGACGAGACCACCTGCAAGGTGGAAGGACGACTTGATAAAGGTCGCAGGAACACGCTGGATGCGGGCCGCTTTTGACAGGTCCGTCTGGAAATCTTTGGGGGAGGCCTATGTTCAGCAGTGGACGTCATGTGGCTGATGTGATGATGATTGATTTGATTGATGGACGTAAGTTTGTTACGCTTCATGCAATGTCACTAATGTCGTTGTTTGTGTTGTCCTAATTTTGTAGAACGTATCATCAACATAGAGAAGTATAAGCTACCCTTATCCGAGAATAGGTAGGTAGAGGAATAACTATAGCACGCTCAATTCGTTTCGTATTTCGAGGTTATTCAGTGTACTCAAAATAAGTCATCATAGTTCTGGTGACTGGCAGGAGACGCCATATTTCTCGCTGGTTGAAATTATATTGCAAGCAAAGCTATGGCAGAAAAAAGGTTTTGTATTTTTATAGGCGTTGTTGCTTTTACTATATTATACATGGTCATTTTGACATTGCGCTAATACATTTATTAGATGTGGTATTTGTGGTATCATTATACCAAATCATGGGTTGGAATCGTCCCATGTTGTGATAGGGGGCGAGCCTACGCACTGCGAAAAGTGGGTACACTAGTTGCTCCTGTGTTTACCCCTTCGGAGATAAAAGGCGTGTGTATGTGTATATTTGCTTGCTTCTTTACTTGATGACTCGGGTCAAGCGCACGCACTCTATTCCGTTCGTTCTTTATACACCTTGACGCAAGGTTGCTTTTCATGTGTTACGAAAATATTCGTGCGGATCGCGCTGAGCGTGTAGGAAGCGCACGAACGGTACATGAGCGACGCGCGAACAGATCTGCCGGCAGCTAAGATATCTGTTTCATTCATACAGATGAAACCCTAAAAGAGCTGTATACAATTCTAAAAAAAGTAAAATATTCGAGAAACAAACACCACATTTCCTTAAACGGTGCATCCACTCACTAGGAATTATCACGCGTTTCCGGCGCCCGAAGCTTGCCAAATATCTACTCATAAATTATTGTTGTTTGACGCATTACAGCAAAATCTATTACAACGCTTTACTTAGCTATTTTATGCACGTTATGTCGTTTTATTATAGCTATATAGTTGTTCAAGTTAAATTGCCGTTCGGTTATTAGTTTGCAGACTTTTATCGATTTCCGTTCGAAGTTTAATTATACACATATGTTATAACTTAAACGGGTGGTAGTTAAATTTCGCTCAGTTATTTTTTTGAGTGGAGTACGTAAAGGGATCTTAACTCGACCTCCGTTAGTTTTTTTTTAATATAGACGCATGACGACATGAGGAATCTTTTTCCCTGATGCTTAGCGATACGACCGCTCATAAACACTGCGTGGCATTACACTGCGCTTGCTTTTCTAAGACAAGAGATGTAAGGTCTTATAATGTATAATTACACTGGCTAGAATGTTCTTCAATCAGGAATCCAAAGAAGGCGTGTTATCTCTCTCTTTATATTATCATAAGCTATCCACGCTTTATACAATTTTATAACTAAAACAGGTGTAGAAATATAAAAGTTTGGCGAACGAAATACCATATTCATGTCGATAAATCTTATAGGTGTGTACATACAATAGGGTAGTTGACTACTTTTTTTAAAATACAAATATGAAAAATGTATGCTTTCCAAAATCTAATGGAAAGAGAATTTTCAAAATTGGCGCAATAGTAAGTAAGTTATAAAGCTTTGAAATTTGGTGGAAGGGGTAGCTGTCAAATAATAGCAATACTAGGCTGTGACGTCACCAAACGCCGTCGGCCATAACGCTGCGTGCACGCGAAAGAGATAGCGCGATATCCCCGCCACGCCCCCACTTTTGCTCACAAGAATATTTCAAAATTGAATAACTGCTTTATTCTCCAATCGATTTTGATGTTGATTTCACAGAAGAATTTTTTTTTCGTATTATTTTCTGTTACATATAAAATAATGTACAAAATCAAACATAGGAAACTACCCTATTAGTGTAAAAGTTTGAATTTGTTCAGCTAGTTTTGTGGCTCACTGTACATACCTTATTAATCGCAATAATGGCATTGATTTAAGCGGGCAACCGCTAAATTCAGCAAATACCCGTTCATCAAACACCGTCTAATAGTATCAATAATTTAGCAACTTCATAAATCGACGTGGAAAACAAACATATCGGTCGACGGACCTCAATCAGAAACTGTTCCGATATTATTATTTTGATAATAATTGATACCTATGGTAGGCGTTAACTGGAAGGCTGGTTCCCCGTATTTAATAAACAATATGTGTTACATGTTAAATTTAACATATTATAGCCGATGGGTTTGTTCAGCCACGCACGGCTCGGCGAGCTGTCCAAAACCAGACTTATTTTCTTTGTAACGATTAATTGTGGCGACGCGATACAATACTCTTGTTTTATATTGCTTTGAATGACGAGACGAGTATGCCGTTCGCCTGATGGTAAGCGATACGACCACCCATAAACAGTAGCAACACCATCCAGCACTTTGAGTTATAAAGTACTGTGTGGCATTCCACTGCGCTCGTCATCCTGAGACGTAATCTCTGCTTGGTCGATATTATATTTAAATTGTATGTACTGAAATTTCCATCAATTGATGCGTAGCCTGTTTGGTTTGTTAGTAGTAATAAATACAAATTTTCTTCCGCCGAGTTGTTTGAACGATTTTTGCAACATGTATATATAATTTGGTCTAGTCTTTACGACCGGCGGTTTAAGACCAATAATCCTACTAACATTATACACGCGAAAGTTTGTAAGTATGTATAGATGTCTGTTACTCTTGCACGCAAAAACTATTGAACGGATTTCGATGAAATTTAGCACACGGGTAGATCATGTCCTGGATTAACAAATAGGTTACTTTTATCCCGGGAAAATATAAACCGGGACTTTTATCCCGGAAAACTTTTAAACGCGAGCGGAGCCGCGGGTAAAAACTAGTAATATGATAAAGACAGGATGATGACATAAATCATCTTACTAATTAGATTGTAGGAACTAGTCACACTCAGCCTTACTCACGTTGTGGGTTGTTCATACAGTTTTAATAGGCATGTACCTCAGATTTTTTTATTTTGTATAATGGTGTTATTGGGAATTTTATTAATGCATATGCTGCTGGTGTGTCAATGAATAAAAATAACATAAAATAAAAATAAATACAGTGACTTTTTGACTATTATAACTAAACAGTTATTGACAACAATCCTCGACGTCGGACAGCGTGCAGCAACATGTGGATGTGTTGCTCATCTTTAAGGAAATTAAGAAAGATATGTTTATTGGAGCATGTCAATGATTTTATGAAACGCAATAGGCACTGCCTCGGTAGCGTAATTGTATTACGGTACGACTGCAATGCTGAGGTCTCGGGTTCGATCCCCGGGTCGGGCAGTGATATTGGGTTTTTCTACTCAGTATCAGCCCGAAGTCTGGAATTTGTGCCCGATATGGCGATAGGCTCGCCCCCTATCACACCATGGGACGGAATATGCACGGCGAAGAGTGGGTGCACTAGTTGCGCCTCTGCCTACTCCTTCGAGGATAAAGGGCGTGAGTTTGTGTGTGTGAAATAGCGAATCTGCTTGAGAACAGTTTTTGCTTGATACTAACGCGGTCAAGGCGGTTCATATTGATGCATCTTTTTAAACAAACGAATAAATCAGATGTTTAACTTGATCGTCTTCATAATAGAAAAAAAAATAGTGGCGAGTACAATTTTTCCTATGGTTATAATAAATACCCGTGAAAGCCTTACAATCGCGAACCGCGTATTAATAAAACTGATTACATCACACTCATATGTTTATTCACGAGCCCGTTGATTTCAACGTAGCATAAACAAATATAAACTTTTAAATTGAAATTATGATCACAGAGCAAAAGTTTTGGGTCCAATGTCCACCCACGCTCAGCGGGCCGCGACTAAAGTAGCTCGGGAGTAATCCTTGTTTCTAAACTTATTTTTTTTACTGATCTTTTAAACTTTTACAACGTTTTCGGCACATCCCTATCGATCTTATTTGGTGTTTGTATCAATTAAGCATAATATTTATACGACTAAAAAATATTGTGTCTGTGTTGTGTAACAGTGACCCGATTATTAAACTGTGAGTACATTTTTTTAATGTAATGTGTGCGTAATAGTGTGCTATTATTTTTTTGTTCGGCCAATTGGGCTTTACTGCATCTGATGTTAAGTGAAGTGAAGCCCAAAAAATGTTGACCGGTAAGAGATAAATACAACCCTAGATGGAAGGCAGGGTTATCTCCGTCTGCCTAATTTCTGCGTCACGCTTCGCTTGAAGAACTATATAATATACCATCCCGGCATCAAATCTTATTTAGTAATTGTTGTTTATTACTATAGGATGTTTCTTAACTATTTTGTACGAATTAAATAGCAATATGAGGAAATTTGTTCACCGAATATTGAGACAGACTGTTTATAGATAAATATTTATAGATCACTCGTCCATCATCCCCGGCACAGACATCGAACCCACGCAGGTTCTCGTTCTAAAACCAGCATCTCGGCCGTAAGGTTGCGCCTCCACCAGATGCGCTGCATTACTAAGATGTGAATGAGTCTCGAACCTATCAACAAGGCCGCTTGAATTTCGAACCTTAGCATCATACAGCTACCTCGCACATTTCCATATCGACGGTAAAAAGCGATTTTGTCGTATCTCGAAATATCCAACTTTACACCAGAGCCAAAAAACGATTTAAAAAATTCATAACTCGTAAATTTATGAAGATAGAAAGTTGAGATTTGGAACATATTTCCAAAAATCTAAACCTTACTTTCCACGGTTAACCGAAATATCCTAAAGTTACTACTTCATTGATTTTGTACTAGTTACAGCAGTCGATGTTTTAATTACGAGCAGCAGAAATGTTTTATCTGTGAGGTGAAATGTATGAGCAACTAAGATACATAAAAATTTCGATGCGACGGATCTGCTGTATCTCAAATAAAAACCATGCGAATCATTTTTATTTTGCTGTATATGATTTAATCGAACTAGTTTATGAAAAAAACACGTCTTACATACAAGCAGTATCATAAAAGTTATAAAAATAAAATGCTGTATCTTTTACTAAACGCTTTTATTTTCTTTTTAAGAATGTAAGGACAAAAAAAAACAAATAAATAAACAAAATAAACAGTAACTTTTCTATTCAACTCTAACTATATTCGTCTCCTGTTGTGGGGGGAGGGGGGCTCAGAATGCCCCAAGCATCGAACTACGCTTTCGGCATCAATGGCAGTGACTATCCCGCCTTCACACCCGCCACTGCAACTCTTGTAAGCCAGGATCAGCAGTGGCACGCATTTTCTTATACCGAGCGGTGAAGTTCGGCGAATCTCAGGGTACACTAATCTGTCTTTAACCCGCAATGAAATCATTCAAATAGAAACATAGGGAGGAGTTGGAAAAAATAGGCGTCAAGGGCAGCGTGAGGCCTACTTTCCACGCTATCTTCCATCACTGAGATCGCAACATTGTACTAAAAGATAATACAAAATTAAAGACGAACTACCCTGCTTGAAGCGGCGATAGCCTAGTTGGGAGTTGAACGGACTGTCGAGACAAATGTCCGCAGGTTCCAAACCCAAGGGCGCACACCTCTGACTTTTCTAAAAAAAAGTTATGTGTGTTTTCGTTGTAAATTATGGCTCGCTTTAACGGTGAAGGAAAACATCGCGAGGAAACCTGCATACCTGAGAAGTTCTCTGAATTTCGAAGGTATGTGAAGTCCGCCAACCCCCATTAGGTCAGCGTGGTGGACTAAGGCCTAAACCCTCTCAGTTGTAGAGGAGACCCGTGCTCAGCAGCGAGCAGTATATAATACAGGGCTGATATGGTATGGTATAGTACCCCCTGCCGCCCACCCGCCACCCCTGGTAGCCCCTATTAGTCGTCTTTTACGACAGGCACCGTGCCGTACCGTGGGGGACTTCTCCAAACGCCCCCAATCCATACGGTGGGAGACGCCGGTCAGTCCTCCACCTAGCGTCTCCTCTGGTGGCGGGAGGTATCTTCGCGCTCCTGATCCCTCTCGGCACTCTCCTTCTGCTAGAGGACCACCTCGCAGAAGTGGGCCATCGCACGCCATGACCTCTGGCTGCCAACCATGGAACCGGCCACGACCGGCAGTGAGAGGTCTCCTCCGACGACTGCTCTGAGAGCGCTGCGCTCCTCGTCCCAGGCTGACCAAAACTCCAATGTGTGCTGATCCGTATCCAGCGGGCAGTTGTCACAATGATGACAAACAGCCGAAACCTCTGCGCCTACTATTCGACACAGTTACTCACCGAAGCAGCTATGCCCGGTAAGTATCTGTATCAAGTGAAACGTAGCTGGGCCATGGCGCCTGTCCAGCCACGCAGCAAAACCGGGCGCACTACCGCGACAACCCTGAACCCCGCTGTCAGGGCCTCCCGCTTGATACGCCACTCCTCCACGTCAGCTCGAGGTAGGGAAGCCTTCATGTCCGGATGCCTCCTCCCACCAATGAAAAGCATCGAAGAGGGCGACCAGATCCCAAAGCAAGAAACCGGTCAACAAGCAAGCCGCCTCGAAAGAAACTGTGCGGTACGCCCTGATCACCCGCTACGCCAAAACTATGGGTTTAGCAAGAGAGCGATGCAGCGGTCGCTCAAGAAGTGCTTTGGAAGTCGAGAAGCTGGTTCGGAATGGCGTAGGTAAGGTACACGCTGGGGTAGGAGCGAAGTGATGGGAGCGGGTCTGGCTAGAGTGACGTATTGACAAAGTATTAATCACTGAAAAAAAAAACAATACTCTGTTCCTATGACGTAAGTGTGATTTTCACTATCCGATTCAATGTTTGAAATGTAGTAACTATTCAATAATTATACGCACATCTCTGGCAACGTAAAATTTTGGGCCGACAGAAATGCTGTATCTCCGAAAATCAATCTCCATAATTGAAAAATAATGTTGTAACAATTATTTACACTGGGCGTATTGTTGTATCTCTTTTATTTTCAAAAGTAACGTTTTTTTCTCTATTTACAGCAAATTTTTGTATAAACTGTACAAAAACTTGAAAAAAATCGATGGCGTATCTTAATTTTTTTTCGTCGTAAGAAGACGAGACCTAGACCATTCGACGCGGCTTTTTTTTCTGATCAATAATATAGTAATAAGTCATTTTGGCCATTTTCCGAGATACGACACTTCCGCTTTCTACCGTCGATATTACGCTCCGCTACACGGTACACAGCATACATTGTGTAAAAACAGATACAAAACATCGGCAATGGCATGATATCGCATGGCTAGCACCAGTAAATACAGCTATAACTGTAAATGTGTGATGTTTACTGTGCTTTTTATGTATCAATCTCAATTTTGCTGTTTTCGTCACTTATGCTGTATTTACGAGTGCTAAATATCCGACGAAAAGATTCTTAGATTTGACATCGCTTATCTTTTAACTACCTCGCACATCTCTATGGAAAAGCATCCTCATGACACGAAGCCTAAGAATAAAATCTATAACTAAGATTATTTAGAGCATAAATATAGAATAGATTGAGCGTTGCTGTCCGTCTGTCAAGTTCAATCAGTGTGAGAAAGAGAGAGAGAGTAAAGCAGTCGAGCGGCGTTAGATATAAACATAGAGTGATATAAAGGATTTTATACACTAAAAACTTAGAGAAGAGACAGGCATCATCCGTAGGACTTTATCTCTTTCAATGCAATAAAAAAAAAGTAGGCTGAAACTAAGGCACATCACTAACCTTAGGTAGCAGTGATACATCAAGTATTAAATTTTGTATAATTATTATATCTATAATTATTCAAAATACACCCTTTGGTTATCTTACATAAGACGGGAATACCTTGTAAAATAACGCGAAAACAAACTTTTTTCATCATCCTCCTAAGAATCCGTTTGAATATGTTCCCACATTTCCGCAATCTCAGTGTTGAACAAAGAGAAAGAACTAAGTGCGATCAAAGTTTATCATCTAAGTTCCTAAAGCGGGAATACAGGGTTGCACGTCCCTGCACCGGCGCGGTGCGGCGTCGCCAAACACGGTGTGTACTAAAATAATATAAAATACGTTTGCCAAACCACGGATATTTAACAATCAGCAAACTTATAGTGGATTGGGAATCTAACCTTTATATGTTTGTATGTAATTTCATGTAAGTATCAATATTACATCGTTTTATGATATAGTGCTAAATGATATGGATTAAACCCGCGAGATCATAGACATAATAACACCAAAATAAAAGGGTTTTAATTACTTAGATATTAGGTAGATTCGGTTGTTAAAGTGTCATATTATATTAAGTAGTAAGACATTGCAATAAACCGTTATTGTATTTTTATAATATTGAAATAAACTATTTACAATTTTACATAATAGTAATATTATAAATAATATACTTTTTTCCATTTTTCTATTACATTAATAGACGAGACGAGCATTTGAATTACAATTACTCGTAACAGTCATAATGCCTAATGCCCAGTAATTAAGTCGGATATATTGACGTTCATATCGGAATACAATAGCGCATGCCCCTGCTGCTTGACGGTAGAATTAAACACGACGGTGGTGGCTATCCAGACGGCCTCTTGCATACGAGAGACCTACCACCAGTAACCATTTGTAAATAAAATAAAATTTAATCATTTTCAAATATTTTAATTCTCGTCAGATTTAATAAGTGAAAGGTCTTTGAAAAGTAAATAATAAAAAGCACCTAGCCGTGATAGCGAAAGGCATGTTCACTGGTTCAGATCATCACTCCATAACCTAAACGCACTATTCATACAGCAGCGCAAAAGATGCTCATCTAATTAACAAAATTATCATTTTCACAAATACTTAAGGTTTCATTATAATTTTAGTAAATTCTCAACTTGAGAATTAGCATAACGTGGCCTAATACAGTTTTATCGAAAAGCAAAAAGCAATTTCGAATTGCGGTCTCGTTTTGAATGTAGCAGCTGGTCATCTTTGGAATTTGATTTCAATTAAGGAAATAAAAGTCAAAAGTTTTATTAAAACGGAATATCGTTCGGTGTTCTCCGGCACTTACATCGTTTAATATTTAATACGGCCCCTAAATCTAGAAATAAATTAGAATTTCCATTTTCTTAACAGAATCAACGAGTCGAATAATACGAATAAATTGAGGTATGCAGTCGTAAGTCAAAAGGGATAGTTTTCGTATCCCTCCTGGGTTATTATTCTTATCCTAATATCAAATTAGGGACGTACCGTGCTCACGAACAAAAAGTTACGTATTTTATCAATGTTGATAAGTAATTATAGATAAACTTATAAGAATATGAGGTTTCGCTAAGTTTAAAAGGAATATGAACGAAATGATTTGGTACAAAATTGACTAAGTATACTCGAAGACACAAATTAATTTTGCGAGGAAAGACTCAAAATTCTATCACTTAAGTCGCTTTTCCTTCTCTTGTCTCGTAATTTATTATGATAATGTATCATATAACTGGTAAATAAATTAACTAAAATATCTACACGAACAAAGCAGAAAGTTATAAAGCAATATAATTTCGATATTTGTGTTGGTTTTTGTGTAAAGTAAGTAAACGGCATCTATCGCTGTGAATAATATCACTTACCATCGTATCTCGTGTTTGTCGCGCCATTATGAAAAATTACAATGTCACAGCGGACCTCTACTTTATTAATACACTAGCTTTTGCGCGCGGCTCCGCCCGCGTGGAAAAGATTTTCCGGGATTAAAAGTAGCCTATAGCACTCAGGAGTAATGTAGCTTCCTATTAGTGAAATAATTTTCAAAATCGGTCGAGTAGTTCCCAAGATTAGCGCGTTCAAACAAACAAACAAACTCTTCAGCTTTATAATATTAGTATAGATAATTAGGTGGGCTACTTTAAGTTCAATGCTCTAATCTACAAAGAAAAAAGTTTTAGACATTTACACCCTGATAAAGGATTAAAAATTAGGACTGGAATATGATTTGGTAATTGCAAATTGTACATTTTATATTAGCAGGTCTGATTACTACACTAAGATTAATTCATAATAATATGACGACTGATATAATACACATATATTAATACGTGAAAGTCTATAACCACTAACAATAGACGCACTTTATTTGGAATACATTTCACTTACGCACCTAGCAAGTAACCAATATTTAGTGGGACGCCAAATCCTGTAGATAGTTGTGTACTCAAAACTTCCCGCAAGCCTTAAGATTAGTGTGCAGGGGCTCTAATCTTACGTTTGCCGCCCAATGACATTAATTTAACTGGCTCCTTGTTGGGCTTATTTCAGTCTCTGTGATGTACAACGCAGCCCGCCGACCGCCGACGATAATGTTTACATACATTTACACGAATTACTACAATCGTGTTTCTTTGGAAACCTCTCGAACGTAGCTAAACTTACTGTATTATGTATTTTTTGGTGATCATTTTACGTTTAGGTTTCGTATTATGTAAAAATATTTGTTACGATAAATATGGCCATAAATACATTAAAGAATACCATAAATATGATAGTCTTAGGGGCGTATTAGTAGATGCAATTCAATTTCGCTCAGTAGTACGATATCAGCTGAGAAATTTAGGGTGAGCATCTTAAGATAGTCGCTGTTTATTAACCGACTTCAAAAAAGGAGGTCCTGTATTCGATCCCTATGTATGTAAATTTGTATGGCCGCGCGTTTCTCAAAAACTACTGATCTGCTTTGTGATGGGGTTTTCGTTATTCAAATGTATATTTTTCAGGAAAGGTTTTAGTATATAATTTATTAGGATCTGATGAAGATCTTCGGAGATAGACAATGGAACTCTTCAATAACTAACAGCAGATGACCCGCGAATGCTGCAACCGTATATCGGATGATGTATTGTTTACACCATTTCATAATTAACTAACAAAAAAGCAATAAATAAAATCTTTTTAACAATAAATAAAACCGACTTCAAAACCACTACAAACCAAAAAATAATTAAACTTTATATTCGCTTAGTGTATACGTATATTTGGAGTCGATGCCTTATTTAAATTGCCAGCTAAGCTAAATAAATACACGAACAAATATACAATAACAATGTTCAATTTAAATTAGGCACCGACTCCAAATATACGTATATACTATGCGAATATAAAGCAAAAATTTTTTTGGTTTGTAGTGGTTTTGAAGTCGGTTTTATATCCATATTAACATCAGCGCAAATTGCATATTAAGTTACAATGTGAGACGGATTTTGACAGCTTAGTTTTCTTTGTGTAACAGCGGTTACTCAGCTGAGAACAAGCTCTTAAATGACAGTGTAAGCTTGGTTTATTTAATAGTTCAATGCATTAAATGTCTACTTGAGATTTTACTCAAACTTGAGATTGATTTATTAGTACCGCCCTGAATCACCACAATAATATTCCAGTCTTGAGTCATGGATATCAGGAATCCCTTTCGACTTTCGATCCCACAGCACGTAATCATGGAACAATTACTTGTGGACCATTCAAACATATTTTATCTCAGTTCAAGGATCGAATCCGTGATCTCAAGCTCACTAATTGCTACTCGGAGCATTACTAGGGCGACAAGCCTCTATCAAAAATATTTTACACTTTAATCACTTTATAATTAAAGAGATTATTATTATAACCTGTTATAACGGAATTTAAATTGCAATCACTAGAGCTGCCTCTCTTATGTGCCTGTAAGACTCATTTTTATTTAAAGAAGAAAGAAGAAGTGGCCTACAGGTGTATTGAGGTCAATAGCACATAACTTTGTACAGCACCGCTTTAGTAGATTTGTAATGGTTTTGTATATATGTATAAATAAATAAATAATTTCATGCATATAGACTGCAGACTACGGGGGCTAATTCGAGATTCGAATGTGATGGACTATGAGAGACATGCAATCAAATTTCGCCTGTGTAGGCAACGGGCATGCGTCACTGAATAACTAACTTTATAACAATGGCCGAATGTCCTCAATCGCACAATGAGGTTCATAATGGATTAGTGCGTTATATCGTGTATTGCTATATGTAAAATTGTAGGTATTTTTGATTACTTTTTTACTATACAGCATTACTATGCTACAGCGACAGGTCTAATGGTTCTTTAAACATTATAATATTATAATGTTTCTTATACACTCAATCAAATAGTACATGTGTAGGTAGGATACCTACCTTTATTTTTGAAGGGTTAGGCATGAAGCAACCAGTATAAGATCGAAACCACAACAGGCTTATCGTTGGTTATTTCCATCCCTTTACGTGAAAATAGGTGAATCTATCGCTATATTGTTGAAATTTCAATTCTAGGCAACTTAGGTAATTTTCATTGCTCATGTCACGTACGAACAAACACTTTAAATATATTTCGGAGTTAACAAATCGGAAAGACATCAAAGGCAACAGATGTTTGCAATAATTCTAAATGAATCAAAACGCAAACATAATCATAAAATTGAATTATTCTGAACTAGCTTTTGCTCGCGGCTCCGCCCGCGTGTAAAAGTTATTCCGGGACAAAAGTCCCGCTTTATATTTTCCCGGGATATATTTTATAGCCTATGTGTTAATCCAGGATATGATCTACCCGTGTGCCAAATTTCATCGAAATCCGTTCAGTAGTTTCGGAGATGTGCAAGTAACAAACAGAAAAACTGACAGACAGAAAAGAATTATAATAATTGCTGATTTGTTTTCCGTTACTCTTCTGTAGTCGCCCCCCATTTTTTTTATCACATTTCTTTAAATGTAAGTATAGACACCGGTGCTTGATTATATGTATAGATATGGAATATATATTAAAATTGGACAAATACTAAATAGTTTAGTATACAGAAAGTTAGTAATTTTTTTATAAATATTTTTTATTTCTATCAATCAATATGCACCCATGCTACCGATGCATAACTGTCAGAGCAGTGGTAATTTTTCAATGCCTTTCTTGAAAAATATTTTATAACTGAGGTTCCGCATTGGGAACGACAAAATAATGAATCGCTTTTATAATTTACTATTTAGTAAAATACCTTAACGGCAAACTGCTTTCAAGTGGACGTCGTAGAAAGTTTATGAAAAATAAAATATTTCACACCGCACTCATTCTTATGTTTAAATTTTAAGATCAATGTTGTGTCGATCAGCGGGGTTTTAGTAAAAGAAAGCGAAATTTTTATTTTCACACATTATTCACGGACAAGGGTCGATATACCTACTTAGTACTTACTGTGTCTAGGATTAAACATGCTACAAAAATGTGTGTGTAATATAAGAACATTACGTTCACCAAAAATATCTTAAAACACTAGTAGTTAGGTGCTTTTCACTCATAATTTTTGAAGTGAAAGTTCTTCATCGACGTACGGGAGAAATATATGCTAAATAAATACGTCACATTTTCTGTCACATTTGACCGTCACGGTCTTCTAGGGTCATTATTTACATATCAATGGTACATCTATATTTAATTATCGCAATAATAAATAATATGAAATTTAAAATTAGAAAATAATTATTGGCATATGATGAACATAATAAAATGCCTCCAGGCCAATTTGACAATTAGTATTGCATTACATGCAAAATTGTGGGAGTAGTGTTTACTCTACTGTAATATGAATGCTAAGTACAATGGGTGCATAGTCATTGATTCATTCCAAAGGTCACTTATAATTTAAATTAGAGTAACGGCTTATTCAGCTTGTATTTAAAAAAGGTTTTATTTTTATGTTAACCTCGCTTTTGATTGTAAGTATTAGTAAGGGTTTTGGCGGGAACTTGGTAGTGTCATGAGGTGCTCTTGTTTTAATTCATTATTTTGGTGATACTTAGTGTTATATTGCATAATTATGGTGGTATATTATCCAATATAGTTCTATTAAAGGGCTCAAATGAAGTGAATTGAAATAACTGTGCTAGTCAAGTGTTTGTTTTGTTGCCGCCAAAACTCCTCGATAAAGTCTTGGTAAGGTAGCCACTGCTTTACTTCGACATAGTACTACTACTACTGAGGATAACAAAGAAACAATATTATATAGTATGTAACTTCTAAAAACTTTGACACTGGCAGATGCGCAAACCGCGCCTTGCCAAAGAGAAAAAAAAAAAAAAAAGTATTAGTAAATGTTTATTAATTTATTGAAATTAACCATCATTTAAAAATACGACTGTCAATTCAGAAGGCAATATTATTTAAATATATTAAAATTAAAAATAATAATAATATTTTTTCCGTATTAATGGAATACAATAATTTTTAAAAGAACAGTGATAAAAATGTGTTGATTGAAAAAGTTTCACTTCATACGTGTGTACATTAATACACACACACACACACACTTTTTTACATCTTGTTCCTTGCTTGTTTTATTATTCATTTGAGTAAAATATTCTGACATTCCCACTTTTATTTACTCCTTTTAACATGATCACCCATTTCGTCTTGCAATGTCTGCTTCAAGGTCTCTATCTTAGCTAGAAATAAAAAAGAACTAGCTGTTTTCATTGCCCTACTAACAGTTTATCGGCTCGTAACTTGTTCACTCTTCCCTGTAGGCTGTAACTAAAGTTTCTACCTGTAGATGAGGGATAAAGAGTCAATTTAGTATGCCACCATAATTCCTACCGATTATAATACATATAGAACGTGTTTCAACTCGTTAGTTGATATTATTCGCGCAGTTATGCTTGAATAAATCTCTGACAAATGAAGGTGCATTCAGTCTAAGGTTAGATGCTACTCCGACAGCACAACATAATCGTGGAACCTTGTTAGATATAAATAATATGACTCCATAAATGTAAGTAGGTTAAACATCCGAATTAACAAGACAAGCATGTTAATGTGCATCCTGTGGCTTCGATTATTGTTGTACAACTAGGTTTCTACCTACCTTAAAAAATTGGGGTTTGTATCTCTACAACTTATAAGTGAGAACTTGAATGATACCTAAATTGATGGTATTCCTTATATAATTAGCGGTTAGTCTACCCTGCTATTAATATATAAAATAAGTAGTCACTTTTAATTACAGGAAGTATAAAATATTATGAGACATAACATAAGCGGAACGTATGCAAAACAAACAATCCGAATCGAATTATAAATAAAAAATCTACTGAATAATATTCATACTTTTTACATAACGCAGGCCGCAATGGCTTACTTAATATACTACAATGCATTCAACAGCATTGTGTGGAAATTCACATTTTTTTATATACATTGTTAAATAGGGCACAAGTTGCAATTTACAGCGTAATAAAGTCAGCCCTATATTATTTACAGTCCTATTAACACGGGACTCTTATGCTAATGAGACGGGTTACATCTTTCATCCTCCACGCGACCATATGCGATGTTTTTCATCTTCTGGGATGAGCTTAAAGTGCCTAGAAACCACTTGAAAATTTATATTTCGTTAGTAAATTACAATTGAATTAGGCTCGCCCCCTATCACATCATGGGACGGAATACGGACGGCTAGAAGTGGGTGCACTAGTTGCGCCTCTGCATACCGCCATCGGGGATAGTAGGCGTATGTGTGTGAATTAAATAATATAAAAGGAAACACAAAGTATTTTTTGGAACGAAGTTCCTTATTGCGCGTTGTGAAAGGGAGCTGGACGGAAAAGTTGTGACGACACTTTTTGCTATTATCTTACTAATATGAACCTTAAATACAATGCATAGAAGCTATAATTCTTGAAACGAGTATAATTTAATTTATTTATTAAAGTCATTAAAACCATTTCTTACTAATCTAATATGAACCTTAAATACATTGCGTAGAAGCTATTTCCCCAGCGTTGGCACTGCACGAGTACAAAAGAATCGAACGTAAAATTATTTTTTCAAATTTTGTTGATTTATTCTACTTTGGTTACTGACATTTATCAATAACAAGACTAAACGTGCTTTGCTCGCGTTTAAAAATCTACTTTATGTGGTAAGCGTAAGATCGAATTTGTGTTTAGTCAATCAAAATTTGTGATAAAAATGCTATGCAATAGCTTTACCGCGGCAGTCCCCGAGTGCCACACGTATTTATTTGTTTTTTTCTCTAGAAACTTATGTATTGGAACGGAAATAGGAAAATATTTATATATATACACACTCTGTTATATAAATAAAATTTTATTACAATTCCTTCACTAATTAATCGAAAGGAACTTCGTTCCATCCGGGTGTCCCTTGACACCTCTCATTGTTTTTTTGTTATTTATGTATTCTGTACGAGATAAATACCACCCAGGTTAAGACTCATTTTTACTGCAAAAAAGACGATAACACGACTTTATCAATGTTTTTATTATTCATATTTATCTCTTGTATTAATAACAAAAAATAAACCGACTTCAAAACCACTACAAACCAAAAAAATATTTAAATTTATATTCGCTTAGTATAAAAGAATATTTGGAGTCGGTGCCTAATTTAAATTGAACAATGTTTTCGTATATTTGTTCGTGTATTTCCTTAGCTTAGCCGGCAATTTACATTAGGCATCGACTCCAAATATACGTATATACTAAGCGAATATAAATTTAAATTATTTTTTAGTTTGTAGTGGTTCCAACCAGACTGGAAAGAGTTAGCGGAAGATCGAAAGGGGAGGCCTTTGCTCAGCAGTGGGACATATGAGGCTTAAAGAAACAGTGGTTTTAAAGTCGGTTTACTTTTTGTTGTTTTTTTTATTTGTTGCTTTTTTGTTACTCAATTATGGAATAGTGTAAACAATACATCATGGGTATACGTTTACAGCATTCGCGAGTAATCTGCTGTTAGTTATTGAAGAGCTCCATTGTGTATCTCCGAACATCTTCATCAGATCGTCATAAATTTAGTATATACTAAAACCTTCCCTACATAAAAATATACCTACATATGAATAACGAAAACCCCATCCAAATCGGATCAGTAGTTTTTGAGAAACTCGCGGCCATACAAATTTACATACATACATACATACGGATCGAATACAGAACCTCCTTTTTTGAAGTCGGTTAAAAAACGTACGGGCAGGTTGCTAAGTACCAAAAATTATGAACATACTGTCTGTAAATTTTGCGCTCTAAATTTTGCAGCTGGGATTTTAAATTCAGCTATTTGCAAAAAAACAATTCAGTGTTTGCATCGTTGCAACCAGTGTTCACGGCAATTACTTTTTCTAAAATCATTATAATATCCCGAGTCTTCTCCTTTATTTAAGGGAAGTAATGATAGTCGTTCGCAATTAATGGTCGATAGTCAGGCGACATTCATAATGGAAAATCTGTTAGTGTTTTTTGAATGATTATATCACGAGGGTAGCTCGACTACGGTTATCTATACTAATACTATAAAGAGGAAATATTTGTATGTAAGTATGTTTGTTACGAATAAACTCAAAAACATCTGAACGGATTTCGATGAAATTTGGCACACGGGTAGATCATGTCCTGGTCCTGCAGAAGTCTAGTTAATGATTAAAGCAATGTTACTAATTAGGTACTTGCTTGTATGTATTTATAACAATCGCATTTTATTAGGGTGCTGATAATCTTTTTGAAAATGAAAAATTCTATATAATAGTATAGTTTTTTTATAGGACAGAGATTTATTTAAGTCAATCTATTAGGTGTCTACCTATAGTCAAAGTAGGTCATGGGTCTACTACACGGGCAAATATAACCAAATGTATATGAAAAGTAGGAAAAAGATTAATAAATCTGTTAAAATAAGTTCATCTCATAATACGATTAATCACAGTAGCTATCTGTTGGTGTAAGATTTTGGAAATTCGTTTAGTTCGCGGATTTCATAGATATAGAAATAAGAAATTATTAAATCACAAGCAAAGTAATCTTTTTCCAATTCGTATTTTTTTTTTTTTGAGTCAGTGCCTTATTTTAATTGAAAATGTTTTTCGTATTTGTTTTTTACTTGGTTTCGCAAAAATAATCATGTAAATCGGAACGTAGGGTAAAAATTTTTGTTGAACCTCCCCCTGTCTAAGTCGGTTAATAAAATAGTTCTGTATTTTAATACAAACCTGTAGCCTTAGCACGAGTTTACGCACCATCGTATAGTTAACATAATGGTTTCGACTATCGGACTAAGTAATTTTTTGTG
The DNA here is from genome assembly GCA_947568825.1 of Sphinx pinastri. NCBI lineage: Eukaryota > Metazoa > Arthropoda > Insecta > Lepidoptera > Sphingidae > Sphinx > Sphinx pinastri. The sequence continues at coordinate 17,948,045 of OX387614.1, read as the reverse complement.
TGGTTTGAACAGCGCCCCGGTGAGCGTTGGAACTAAAATACTGCAGCGTGAACGTTGCGCGCGTTTAAACTTCGAATAGTAAATCGAGAAACCAAATACAAGTATGTGTCAAAATATATGGAAAATGTCAGCCCGTTTTGTCGTTAATGAAATGAAATCATTTAATTATTCGAATCCATAAAATGTTAAACATTACTTCGATTCAGTCAATTTTTACCCTGCCACCAGTTTGGAAGGCAGTTTCCACCAGAGAAGAACGGGCAAGAAACTCTAGGGTTGCTCTTTTCAAAATGAGTTCAAAGGTATAAATTAGGTACGTATGTATGGTATCGACTAGTGCATTAACTTACTCGATACGAATACTTTACGATTACTATACGAAACGAGTAAATTCGTGCTCGGTACACTGTTCGCCGTCATCTATATTAAGATAATTATAGAGCAGCGTTAGTAATTTTATATTTATTTGGGAAAGGAAGATTTTGAACCGATTATAAATTATACCCATGTAATTTTGTTATATAATTATGTTACGTAATATTTTCAAGTCGTCAATCCCTCAATGCTTAAAAACTAAGGTTTTTAACCAGTGCGTCCTACCTGTAATGACCTACGCAGCCGAGACGTGAACACTTACTAGGGGTCTGGTCCACAAGTTTAAAGTCGCTCAGCGTGCTATGGAACGAGCGATGCTCGGGGTCTCTCTGGTAGATAAAATCAGAAATGAAGTTATACGCCAGAGAACTAGAGTAACCGACGTCGCTCGCAAAATCAGCACACTGAAGTGGAAGTGGGCTGGCCCTGTCTGCAGACGGACAGACGGTCGATGGAGCAGAGAAGTGCTGGAGTGGAGACCGCGTTTAGGTAAACGTAGTGTAGGACGCCCTGCTGCACGATGGACAGACGACTTGAAAAAGGCGGCGGGTAGCGGATGGATGCGGGTTGCTCAAGACCGGGATGGTTGGCGTTCACTTGGGGAGGCCTACGTTCAGCAGTGGACGGCGACAGGCTGATTGATTGATTGATTGAATTTTGTTACAAATATAAGACGTATGTTCTAATAAAATAAACATAAACAGCATTATCGTCATCATCAGTGACATGAGGTCGATTTCTTAGTAAAACGCCTCCCTAAAAGATTTCCAAAATTTGTACATAAAACAGTATTAAGGTAATGTAAACTATAAAAATAAACACACGTTTTACATACATACATAAATACGCACACATAAAAATACACAATAACATTTACATACATAAATACGTCGTATTCGACGGTATAGTCGGCGTATTCTACAAACCTGTAGAATTCGCCGACTTTTCTAGCACATTTTACTTAGGTAGAAATAAGGTAATAAGCAAATATACTTTCCCGCGAAACCTTTTTGGACTTATAGGATTCGGATCGCAATTTATCGCTTGACAATTTTATTTCATTTTAATTCACTTCCAGGATGCCGGGAGGGTATTTCTTTCAATAAAATACAGCACTTGCTACTAATGCGATATTCAATTTATAATGCTAATACAATTTATATTTTAGGAAGTTGAAATAGCATTAATTCAATAAAATGTAACTTGAAGCTTATTATGCCTCCATTCTACGTTTGATAACATTAAGTACTGTATTTATACGATGCAAATACTATCCTGTGACCGACTTGTATATTTATGTAGTAATCAACAGAATAAAAAACAAGAAGTATGGATTGTAGGAAAAAAAGAGTATCATTATGTCACCCCTACAAATATATATCTTTCTGTTAAGTCTGAACTAAAGGTCTTAATGAAGACTAGCTATTTGTTGGAAAGGTCTACGTCAGACGTGACCGATTTAATTAATAACTACCTATACAAAACTGTTAGACAATAATTGATTGTATACCAAAAATAGAAAGCAGTACTCTGTTTAGAATTTCATGTTAAATTCCAAACATTCCAAACGTCGTCCATCGGCGAATAACTGGTGGCCAGTTTGACGTAGAGTGCCAACAAAAACAATACAATTAAGGAAATTCCACAAAATGACTATGCGGACGTACAAAAATAAAAATAAAAACATATGCTAACAAACAAAAGCAATAAAACGTTGCTATAGCGTGCCACAGACAGCTCTCAAAAATTCGCGCCACGCGGCGTCGAGTGTAAACACTTCATGTGGAAAGGCAATTAATACTCTTCGCATTTTGTCGCGAAAGTGTTCAAATCCTTTATAGTCAGCCTGTGGAATACATGTCCCAAATCAGGGTGTTCAAATGTGATAATTAAGTGGCGAGACAACACGGGAACGGGGCTTGTTCAGACAACGCGCATGACGTTGAATAAGTAATGAATGTTCTTACGCAAAACTGCGGCATGAGTTGCGTTTTGAGAAAACAAACTGTCCCACGCTATTAGTATTTTGTATGTTTCCTGCAGTACCCAGGAGTTGTTTTTTTTAACCTTAAATAGAGCGATGTGTGTTTATTTTAATTTTGTATTAATTCAGTCAATCAGGTTTAAGTAGTTCGATTCAGTGACTCATTCTTTCGAAGACTATCTCGTACTTAAACTTACTGGTATTTAAGAGTTATTAGTCATTTACTACAAATATTTACGTTATGTTTAATTTGATCTGATTTACCATTTTTCGATCCCTTTTTTACCGGGTGCCCTACAACTTGAAAGGGTTTAGGAACTGTTTTCAAGACACTTACATGAAAGATTTTGTAGGCCTTAGAAGTGCATATCCAGAGCAAAGTGTGCCTTTTGCAAACGTTAATGTAGACGTAGTATTATACTGTATTAAATGAAGTGTTTACTACTTCTTTTTGCAATACATAGTTTATTTAATTAATATCAGGACACATACCTGACATAATATTACAAAATATAACACTTCGCTTTCTGAATTATCAATGTATTTCATTAACTAGATAATAGACCAAGCATAGATCTACATTCCGGGCAGATGAGTTATTAATATTAATCATTTACAGCTATTGCTTTAATTATTCCACGTAAATCTTTAACGCTTAGGCCCTGTTTTTTCAACTGTAGTTATCTTTTTGTCAAGGTGTTATTAAGCTGGACGCGCTCGCAGAGCTTCGAGTGCTCCAGGTGCTAAGATTAATAAGACCCTGACAAAAGATAACTACAGTTGAAAAAACCCGGTCTTACTCTGAGCAACGAATGTACTTGTACAATTAAAACAAAATATACCTGCTAAAAGTGTTAATTGTAATTTTTATGTTATATTTTTTAAATAAATCGGTCGCTCAAGTATACTGAAAATAAAAATATAATATTATGTATGGTTGGTAAACATTAATTTATAACTTTTTACGAAGAATAATAAAAACTTTACTTATAATATTTATCTCATGTTTATGTACTATCCCAAAATACACACTTTCTAGGTCTTCAGAGAATTCTATAAATCATTTTGAAGTTATTGAGCACCACACCAAGGTGTAACAAAAATATACCTACCTGAAATAACTAAACGCGCATATTCATATAATTAATCATTGTATGGATATCTTAATGCGCCAATATCGAAATGTATAAGATTTGATTGAGTAATTATCTTAAAAGGAATACGTCGCAGATAAACAATCACGCGAAAATCACGCTTCATAGAATGCAGGTAAATAAAGATACACACGGGATACTTCAAAGCGCTTTAAGTATTAGATTGCAAATAAGTTAAAATTTAACTTATTTTCAATCTAACTACTGATTTTACTGTTAAATCATACCGGTATTATTGTTTAACATACAAACAAAATAAAATTATAACGTACCTACTAAAAATTGCATTCGCTAAACTCGCAACGTAATGGCATAAAACCTTTCTGTTGTTCGCCTACATAAAATCCTACCTTGTCAGTACTTCAATATGAATTTTCTGCTTTCTGGAAAAGTTATCGGTGTCATCCCTAGAGACTACATATCGGCTCTCCCCGGCTTCCCCATCGACGTAATAACGACCGACTTTATAACCGAGTGGGCTTAAATCTTACAACACCTACCACCTCGCAGAGCGCCGTCTAAAGAATGAAATCTAAGTCGCGATTACAATTGGTCCCGCCGGAGTCGGTAACTTATCCAAAAATCCGAGGTGATTTAATGTACCTACCAGAAGTCACGGATTTAAAGAGTTCGCAGGAAGGCGAAGAAGTTCGAGTGCGAATTCCTTTCGTGATTTTATCTCTACTATGTTTGAGTTTTCTATCTGATGAAGTTTATGGGAATAAATGTTCTGTAAAACGCTGATCATATATACATGTATAAAATAAATTTTAGATTTCCAGCAATGATCGAGTATATTCTTATGCATCGTTTCTAAAATGACTCGCAATTTTTTTTGAAGCACGATGAATTATAAAAGTCGATGTTTAATGCGTGTATGGGACTCACAGTATAATAGTAATTTTGAACATAGATATTTTGTATTTGGTCGCTTTATACGTTTATGTGACGAACAGCGTTTATCAGCAAGCGGTGGAATCGGTCCTAATTTTTTTTTACTTCTATAATATTATACTGTGAATAGAAAATATTACAAATGATGTACTGTATAGTGTACATATTATTATTGCTACAGATTACCTAGATTGAAATATGAATACAATAGTTACCTAATAGTTACTAGAAATTTCATTCAACATAATATTATTTAGGTATATTTTTTTTTTTTATAATGGCATTTGCGTTCATATTTTGCCAATGTCAAGTTTGGTTTGTCTATTTTATTATCTGTAGTATGTCGAAGTAAATCAGTGGCTACCTTACCAAGACTTTATCGAGGAGTTTTGGCGGCAACAAAAAAAAAACACTTGATTAGCACAATTATTTCAATTCACTTCGATTGAGCTCTTTAATAGAACGATGGATAATATACCAACATAATTATGCAATATAACACTAAGTATCACCAAAATAATGAATTAAAACAAGAGCACCTCATGACACTTCCAAGTTCCCGCCAAAACTCCAGGTATATTTATATATTATAAAAATAAATAATTTAATTTCCATGTCACATAATATGGGTGCACTATATAAAAATCATTTAAAGATTTTAATTTGAATTTTAAACAAATATTTATCTCACCGAAAACATGTCTCAATGTATTTCTTCGTTGCATTTATTAAGTTTTTTACCCCACGACAGAAAAAGAGGGGTGTTATATATTAAGCATTTTATTATGTAAACTTGTACAATCTCATTTTAGCTCCGAAGCTGCGCTAAGCCGGTGATTGGGGAAATGGCATGGTTGTAGACGTGCTTCACTGTTAACTTTTTTCGACCTGGACTATTTTAACTGGTGGGAACGTGGCAAGGCAGTAAAGTTTCCAACTAGTCTCTTTACGACGGTTCCTCTCGTAACAGAATGATTGCGCACGAAGCTTTCCACAGTAAAATGCAATAAGTTTAAAATAAATTGTCGTCACTAGATTGTAATACAATTGTGGAATACTCGATGATGTTATTTTTAAGCCAAAAGCCTTTTGTATGTACAGAAATAATTTCCCTCGGTCAGCTTACGTTCCGGATGACGGTGGCCCACAGTTGCATCTTCGTCATAATTCTAAAGCAGAAGTTGAGTATAGTTTCATAGTTGGCTTTACGCCAGTGTGTTTTATTTTCTTTTTTTTATGGTATAGGGGGCAAACGAGCATACGGTTCACCTGATGGTAAGTGATCACCGCCGCCCATGAACATCTGCAATACCAGGGGGCATAGAGATGTTATACAAAATGTTAAGAATTTAAATAACCCCGTTTAATATGTTCGAATTTAAATTGACACGAGCATTTCGCGCGGCAACCGGCAAATCTTGTGTACACCTTTCGTTTCAGGTGCGTGAAAATATATACAGAGTCCCTCTTTTACCATATTAGCTGGCATTAAATTAATAAACCGAGGGACGTTTTCTTTATTCATCCTATTAAGCGCTGTTTGTTTTTGGCGCGAATAAATAAAGATTTCAGTACGATAGTCGATTTCATAGTGAGCTCTTAATTATAAAGCTGTCAAGTTGGTTGACTTCATTTGGACGGCGAGCAAGTAGTTTCCAGCTTGCTCACTGGCCTTTCGTGGGTAAAAAGGAGAACAAACAAAGCCTTTTCCTCAATTAAGCAATTTGTGCGGACATAAATTCACCGAGTATATGGCGCTCACCGGTTGCTGGGGATGTTTCACTTCTATTATAGAAACAACTTGTTTATTTTGTAGTGAATATACACAGGTGGAGTCTTTATTTATGTTCACTGGAAATTCATTTTGAGGGCTGTACAAATATTTTTTCTCTCGTTGATTTTTTTTTTATTTGTAACGGATGGATTGGTACATGCGTGTAACACTGTTTGAATATAGCTTAACTTATATTCTCAGAATATATCGTATAGTTTTTATTTGAACACACACATTCACGCCTTTTTATCCACAAAGGGGTAGGCAGAGGCGCAACTAATGCACCCACTTTTCGCCGTGCGTATTCCGTCACATGATGTGATAAGGGGCGAGCCAATCGCCATATCGGACACAAATTCCAGACTCCGGGCTGATACTAAAAAATCAAATATCACTTTTTCCGACCCAGGGATCGAACCTAAGACCTTAGGATTGCAGTCGTACCATAATACTACGCCACCGAGGCAGTTTTTATTTCAAGTATCTATACGTAATTACATAATTTATTATAATCTCTAGAAAATAGTTTATTATCCTATCATATTTATTTTTATTCCACCTATAATCTTGTATTACGCTGTAATAAAAAACACATATGGGAGGGCGATTTTCCTCGGGTGCAATGACGTTAATGAAACTGTCTGTAGTTAGGTGAACTCCGGGTCCAATTCTATTCTACAAATGCCTCAAATGAGGCAACGGGGTAGAGGTCATTCCGCTCCGAACCAGCGCCGTATATTAAGCCAACTTTCATGAAAAGATTCAGCGACATTTACGTAATATTTAATTAAAAACTGTCACGTTTTGAACCGGTCGCGGCGGTTATTATATTATAAGACAGCGGAACCAAACCTACAGCTGTAACAATGTGGTCATTTTAACTTGAATTTAATAAGCTCTGTATGTACACAAGTACACTGTCGCATCATATTCTACTTTTCAAACTTTACAGCAAAACTTGCATGCTTATGTCAAAATTCTGCGCACTCCATTTTTGATACATTCAACCCATAGCACTAGTAGATTATAAGTATCATAATATGAGTGTGTATAAACATGCATTTACAGATTACGACAACTACTTTCAAACTAGTTTTTAAGAACTAAATACGAGTTATCCTCTCATCAGGAACTACTTTTGTCAATTAGTATTACCAAAATATTATGCTTTCATATTAAAATAAAAGAAAGGAAAAAGAACTTACGAAGGGGAATGAATTAACAATAATTAAAAACTAACTTTAACATAACTCTAACCAAAGCTTAAACATGTATCCGAATATTGACGGGAAATATTTTAATACCTTAACAAACGATATTGAAATATTTATACAATGCTCTCGACGCAGCTAACTTGAGTACGCGACTGTTGCAGCATGGTCGCCTTTCCATTCTTGACATTCTCGTATTGAGAAAGTACGAGTGTTCAGATCTATCGCCTTCTATAAAACGACATATTCGTAGGAGTCCATACAATGCGCGGTATTTGTAAATTTAGAATGGCATTTCTCCGGGATATAACATTCATCTTAGGTTGGTGATTTCTTAAAAATCTTGAAATTGCGAAACACAGGGCAGCCATTTGACAATGTTCCTAGCCACCCGTAGAAGAACACTGAAGATTGTGTTTCATATCACGTTATTTAGGCTTCCAATCATCCCTTCAAAGACTTCGTTGTCTTTATAATTTAAAACTATACGAATAACATAAAAAAAATACAAACACACGAATTGATAACCTCCTCCTTTTGGAAATCGGTTAAAAATTAGATATTGGTATTATAATTTTGACGGCTGACTCTACTTTTTGAAAATCATTGGTTGATTCTCACCGAGCGTCTTAATGTAAGCTACAAAACATTATTCGCTGATGTAAACATACTTATTGCTGTAGTTTTCCCTTTTTAACCGTCTTCCAAAAGGAGGAGGTTATCAATTCGTGTGTTAGTATTTTTTGTTTATTACTATCGGGCCCGACGAAATTCGTATAGCTTCAGAACAAATGTAGGTACAATAATAATCAACATGAAAAAGTCATAATATATTATCATAAGTCATAATATGAATAAACCTTTGGAGTCGGTGCTGGCCATAAAAAAATCGAACTGCCTACAAAAATATGTTTATTAAAAAAATACTCTTAAATTACACACATTATATTCTTATATGAACTATGTACTTTACAATAGAATAAAGTAACAAATTCTAGTCGCATGCCAAATTAGTACAAAAAATCAGGCACCGACTCTAAAGGTTTATTCATTGCACATAAATATAATCACACGAATGGCAGTGTATATAATATTGGTAGTATTTAAATTTCCTTATAACCCATGAGCAAAGTATAAGTTATTTTTTACATTATAGTGGTTTTTGTTAATTTACAAATAAAATGTATAACAAAATGAATTTTCTTCATAATTTCCTTGATCGTGAACATTGTCCATATTTTTATAGTTATTCTGCTATTCGGAACGGATACAAATCCAAAAAATCAAATAACATGATAATCGGTTCGGCCGTTCTCGAGTTATAAATGGTGTAACTAACACAACTCTCTTTTATATATAGATTAATTATTCATATAATTTAATTCCTTGTTTTTCAGTAATTGTTATACATATACATACATACCTTAAAATAGTGCTATCAAATTTGATATCTTACTTCTTACTAATATTTTAAATAGGAAAGTTTGTGAAAATGTTTGGATTTTTGTTAGAAGTAAACTCAGAAACGGCTGAACGGATTTGGATGAAATTTGTCACTCACATAGACCATGCCCTGGATTAACATAGGCTACTTTTTATCTGGTTAAGTTACTCGCGTAGGAAATAATTGAATTTCTTTATCTGATTTTTTAAATGGATCGCGCTTACGTCATCGGTGGTGCTAATTACGCTTTAGATCAGTTCAGCAATATAGGGTCGTTTGTAGCGGGAAGCGTTGTTTGTTTAACGCGGGCGAAACCGCAAGGAATAATTACTTACTCTATTAAGACGATACTATACCTAATGATTTAGTCACGCTTAATAAATAAATGGGATAACATAATTAGACTAACAAGAGGGTACCGAGTAAAATAATTATTAGGGCAACGATACGCGATCATTTAATAACCATCCATGTAAGATTAATTTATAAATATTGTAGAGCAAAGTTGGAGTGTTAATGTTTCAGAGAAAATTAATTTAGCTTAGATTATTTTCAAAAACATAATGATAATGACGAAGCTGGGTAAGATCCAGTTATCAAAATCAAACATCTAAATCAGGAATTATTGGACAAGCAGTAATGTTGCGGCGGACTATGGATAATTACCAACAGTGTTCTTAAATAAGCCGCTCACAAATACTTTCCGTTTATACTAGTTAACTGTGGACTTAGAATGTGACACGAAGACGCAACTCGTAAAACGATGTCGTTTAATTTTGATGTTTGTGATTGATCGAGAGACCAATACGTCAGTCACTTGTTAGTCTCTCAACCAATCCCAATAAGACGAAACGGAGACGTGACGTGTTTTTTTTTCACATTCTAAGCCCACTGAGGTCCTTTGAAAAAAAATTATCCGATTATTATAGGATAAAAAAATTCGAACATGATAAGTTATGCTGCCACCTATAATTTCAATCTATTTTAGTAATTTAACAAGAACTTCTCACTATAATTGCTTCAGATTCTAATTGACGGGCTCAGCTCAGGGGCGTAACTAGATTTCAATTCAGAGGGGGCAAAATCTCTAATTTTGATCCCGGGGCGGGCGGAGGGAGGGGGCACAAAGCGAAAAATTTATATTGATACTCTCAATAACTCAACACAACTATATAAAAAACTATGAACTTGTGGTGAATCTAGAGGGGGCAACGACCTCCATTACCCCCACCTGCCTACGCCCTTGGCTTCGCTAAAGACCCAAGCGATTTCCTCAGTTATTCGGGCAAGGTTGCAGGTCAAAGCTACAATAACGTTGAGTATTTCAATGATTGATATTTCAAAGCATCAACTAGTATAATATTATAAAGCTGAAGAGTTTGTTTGTTTGATTGAACGCGCTAATCTCAGGAACTTCTGAACCGATTTTGAAAATCCTTTCACTCATAGGAAGCTACATTATTCATGAGTGCAATAGGCTACTTTATATCCCGGGAAAATATTTTTATCCCGGAAAAGCTTATTCACGCGGGTGGAGCCGCGAGCCTCGCCTATTATTTTATAAAATTTATACTTATTCATTTTCATACTGTAAGCAATTTATCACAGCTGTCTACCTCACCGAATCTCAGACACTGATAGCTGATAGAGTATGAAAGTATAAAGTAACTGATAGCTGCATCCGTCGACTGTCGAACCTTCCTTCAACACTAATCTATTCACTTAAATATTTTACTCCATCATAAACTTAGCAAACTATTAAAGTCGGAATATTGTTGCTAAAATCCTTCTCAAAGTTGAACTTTTGCCTGTGGCAACAAATACCTAATGGAAGTCTGAATATTTAGCAAAGTTCTTCACCTAAGCTGGTAAGTTCATCGTTTGGGATTATTTGTGTGCGCCTTAGTCCGCGACGATGGTTGCTCCTGTGCAATTAAGTGTTTCGGCTTTCATTGCGAGAAACTCCAAATCACTTCCTTGAATAGGTTTCGAATTAGTATGTCAGCTGAGACGCCTTCAGTGCTCTTCGTAGTGTCTTATACTTTGAATACGGAAACAATAGCATTTTCGTGAATTGGATATTGTTTTTACTTTTTATCTGAACGGCTGTGGAAGATGTTTTTTAAATGATAAGTGTATATTTATGTAAGTTAGGGGAAAATGCTTTAGATCAGGTACAGACAACTATTGAATCAATTTTAACAAAGAGTGCTGCAATAAACTTTCAACAACAAAATGAACATGATATGTTCATAAAGTGTTCTTAAATAAAATAAAAAATTATGACTATTATAATTAATATATTATTAGTTTGGGTTTCGCAAATCTTATGTCTGATTTTTTGGTAAGTGTTATCGAATTTGTTTTACGTTTTTTACTAGTTAAATAAGTTAATTTTACTGAATTAAGATAGTAACTGCTCAGAAACATGTAACAAGAAGATATTATTTTTTTCTATAATCATAGGCCATTTACGGTGATGTCCAGATTATAGCCGTGCACCGGAGTATACGAACTAAACTTAACAATTTTCTCTAACTATGTTAAACCCAGTTAAAACAAGTTTTAAGCCAGATTAATTTTTGATGAGCAGTAACTTCTACTTATAATAAAGACATTACTTGGTGTATTTTATAAACTAGTTCCAACCAAAAATGGGATAATTAAAAACGGATTTTCGTTGAAAGATTATAATCTTATCTTACTAATATTATAAATTTAACACGGAAGTTTGTGAACATGTTAAAGACGTTTTTTTTTCTATGATTTCACAATCTTGTTTTTGTTCACATTGTTACTATGATTGCAATGTATGGAATGTTGGGGGAGGCGAGGTTCCGCTATTTGATACGTAGCTCAACCCCTCCAAATGTGCACAATACATGTTACGTATTCATAATAATCCTCTCCCCAATTTTCAGGGTGTTCCACTCTCATTGCGAAATGACCTGAGTATCCTTGGTATGGATATACGCTGTGATCTGAATCCAAGGAAAATCGAAGGTGTAGTATCTGCCACATCACGCAGGGTTGGAATCCTGAGCAAGGTGCGTCGGTTTTCACACCCGGTCATCTCTGGGACGGTTCCGCCCAATACTTGCTTGATGCCTTGGATGAATTACAGCGGCGGGCCATCCGCATTTTGAATGATGCAGACGTGAGGAACAACTTGGCGTCGCTACAGTTGCAGAGGGATGTCGCTTCTCTAAGCATGTTCTAACGTCTGTATCATGCCGAATACTCTGAGGAATTGTTTAATCTGATCCCTTCCTCTCCTTTCCTCAGCAAAACCACGCATGCTGGCATGCGAAGCCACAGCTTGATGGTTAAAATCATCTCGGCCCGAACCAATAGGTTCGCTAAATCTTTTCTTTGCCGCACCATCAGGCTTTGGAATAGTTTACCGGCGCACGTGTTCCTTCCTATAATCCTGGGTCCTTCCGCCGTAGCGTGAAGAAGCAGCTTAGTAGGCCGGCATGATTGTGTCGAATGACATGAGATAACCATCTACTGCCATTCGATACTCTATCTGGACGGCATCGCGCATACCATCAGGCGAGGTGCAGTCACTTTGTCGTGAACGAATAAAAATATATATATATATATACAATGTTTAAAGATGTTTGTATGTTTGTTAGAAATAAACGCAGAAACAGCTAAACGGATTCGGATGAAATTTGGCACACGAGTATACCATGGCCTGGATTAACACATAGGCTTCTTTTTATACCGGTAATTTGCTCCCATGAAATAATGGACGTTTTTCATTTGTTTTTTTTAACAGATGGCGCTGGCGTTTTGGGACTTTTGTTGCGGGACAGGCTTCTCACGCGGGTGAAGCCGCGAATGCCTAGTATAATTATATCAAAAATGTTATACAAAATATATTTTGTGGAAATATTTAAACATTGTACTATAATTGGACTGATGAACAAGTTTCTACCACGAATTTCTACAAAATATCCATTCAACAGAATTAAACGTAAGTAATTTATTCGAACATGAGATTTTTCCTAAAATCCTCCCGCCCGCAGCTGATGTTTTATATTCTATCTGCAATGTTTTATTGGAAAGTAATTACGTAGTAAAGCAATGATTTTTTATTAAAGAGAAAACGTTCTATAGGCATAAGAGAACTTTTCAGCTAATAGAAACCAAAGTAGGATTCCGAAAACGTACAAATGTTCAATTATCCGATGAGTAATTGAACCATACCATACCAGCCCTGTATTTTTTTTTTGGATAGGCGATCCTGCTGTCAACACCGGGGGAAACCTGCGAATGGGATACTGGAGTCCCCCGGCTTGACGACTGCAGGGGCCTGGAGAGGACGCGGGAGAGGAATATGGAAGGAAAGGTGGGGGACGGGAGGAAGGTTCCCGGGATGGGCGGAAAGAGAGGGTGCCAGGAAATGTTCGCGGGCCCTTTTAGGCCTCAATCTGATTTACACCCAAGAGGTATACACACTGAACTGTGTGCCTCGGCCCGCGACTAATGTTCCCCCGCGCATGGGCGTGCATTGGGTGTGAAGACCCAGAGCACAAGAATTGCCTCGGGGGCACCAGCCCTGTATTATATACTGCCCACTGCTGGACACGGGCCTCCTCTACAACTAAGGCTTTAGTCCACCACGCTGGCCTAGTGCGGGTTAGTAGACTTCACATACCTTCAAAATTGAATATGTGAATGATATAATTATTTATTCCATTTCGGGTATTCTGAAGAATTGCAATTCATTTCTGAATGACCGGTAGATATTTAATACGAATATTGAATACCTACTTTAAATAATTTTCATAATTTTTTAAAAAGAGTAGGAAATTTATATGTGTTAAAATTTGTTTTAGTTCAGTAGTCATCTTAGATTATATTGTTATAATTTTAGTATCTTAAAATAAACATTTCGTGATCCAATCAATTATAAATTAAACGATCAATGTTACTCCAATTTTATCAGATTAACTCTTAGAACTTAATTTTACTATCACATATTCTCTTAACCATTTTTTAAATGCGGTCCCCATCGTTGCGTTGAATATCGTAACTTCAACCATCGCTAATCCCCCCTCCCCCCATCCCGGGATCTTGTCAAGTTTAGTAGCAATCGGATTAACATTTGTTTGATAATTTCGTGTCATCATCGGCATCTGGCTATAGACACGTGCAGCGTATGTGTTCGTCCCTTCCTACTACCTAGGGTCTTTCAAGCGGAACGTGAAGAAGCAATTAAGCAGGCATAGCTATTATAACCTCCTATTATAACTCCTTCCCTTTCTTTTATATCAGCTCCACTTCTCCTTACCTAGCCCTATTCCCGTCCCCAATATCCGTGTCGTCTGTACCTATCAGCCCGTGCTGGTTGTTCATTATCTAATGTAGATACTTTAAATTATTTAATTGGTATATGTACCTTTGTTATTGTCTCTACTTTGTCATGACTTGTCATAAGTGTTTTTTTATAAGCCTAATTGATCAATAAATGTTTTTTTTTAACCAATATGTTTTTGGCCTTCTCTTCACGTACCGTCAGGTGCAGAAATGCCACTTTGCCGTGACATCAATAAAAAAAGATAGTGCTACCCGTGCGAAGCCGAGGTAGGTCGCTAATACGTATAAGTCTAAGATTATTCCATCGAAGCTGTTGGGGCTACATCCAAAATATTCAAATGTAAATCAGCATGGAACGATTATTATTGCTCACACTATAGTACAACATTTAGCAAGGCGTCCCTCTTGAGCTCGTAAAATATAAAGGCAATAAATGTCAAGCACAGACAGCCAAGTTTCACAACATAAAAGTTTGCGAGCGGTCGTGAAGATGGCCTCGGAGACCAAGAGGCAATTCAGCATTTTTCTATTATATTGTTTAGAAATAAGCATATTATCATTAGATTTCACATTTATATATAATTACCACTTCTCTGTAATGACTGTTTTATACGTATCAGTACCTGAATTGAAAATTATATTACTTTCGTATTTCGTAAAACAGGCTTGACATTCTAACCAAGATACTTTATATATAGTTTGATAGTACTCCCAAAAACTAGGCCTTTGCAATAAATTGTATAATTTAAATGTCCTCCGATTTTGAGATTTGTGTAATTTTGCGAAATCCTACACTTGAAATGAACGTCATTAAAAAAGTTAGTTATAAATGGCAAAAGCTAAAAATTTTTTTTAATGTGTCCAAGATCCATATTTTTCTCCTCTAAAAAAATATATTATTATAAACAAAGTATAAATATTTTTTTAACTTTAAATATTGGCAAAAAACCAAAGGCCATTTTTTTTCATCTTTAATTTTTTATAAATTTGCAATTTTTTATGTGCTAATACACGCTTTTAGCACATTTTTCTAGGCGTCATTCCGAATTCAATGAGCTATCGCACATAATTTTAAGAGCAGTATCTCTATTTTGTACCATTTTCAACTTGTCGACTAGACTATAGCGAACTGTATTATACTTCGAAGAATGTGAATAATAGACAATATTCTAATGAAATTTATTGGATCGAATTACCTCAAATTCAAGATCATTAAAAAAACAGTCTTACAAAATTTTGTATAAATTATACAAAATAATTATCACCTCAAGAATTGTTTTAAATACAAAAAATAACAGTGGTTTCCAAACTAGACGAGGCCTGTATCATTTGAAACCAACATTTGAATTACATAACATCAAGAAAACTTTATTAACTAACTAGATGTTGCTCGCGATATCACCCGCGTGTTTTTGTTTTATTGCCTTCGAAGGCAGACGAGCTAACGGCCCACCTGATGGTAAGTAGTTACCGTCGCCCATGGACGTCAGCAATGCCAAGGGCACAGCAAAGCCGCTGCCTACCGTAAAAAACTTTTTTTAAGCTTCGTGAAAAGCCTTTCCCGCTATAAAAGTTCCTAAAAAACTGAAGCGATGTATAGCGCCACGAGTACGACGACAGCGTCATTTATTAAAAAATCCCATTATTCCCCATGGGAGCCAATTACCGGGGTAAAAAGTAGCCTATGTATTAATTTAGGACATGGTCTATCTGTGTGCCAAATTTCTTCTAAATCCGTTAAACTGTTTCTACATTTACTTTCAACAAACATTCAAATGTCCAAACCTCCGAAAATTTTCACAAACTCGTGCATTTATAATATTAGGTGTAAAATAAGCATTAACCGAAATAAAATAGAAATAAATAAAACTGACAGTAGACTCTTCAGAGGATAGCAGGTTTTGTTATTGAGCAGCTCATGATAGACTTAGTAATATCGTAGTCGATACTTCGTAACTCGTGAGTAAAATAATAATTTAGCGACTGTGTTTTATATTGCTCCATGGCAAGATTTTAAATGTCTGTGATTGTAACGCCTTATTCTCTGAAGGTTATTGTGCGATCGCCCGGATCAGTCTCAGTTTCAATTGTACCAATTTACATAATTATCTTTCGCCGACACTGTATGGAAAAACAAGGCCAAACTGAACAAAATTGCGACACACATTTTCCAATTTCTCGGTTCGATGTGAACTGTGCGGTTTGAATTTCCATATAAGATTTATATTACAGTTCCAAAAACGGATTGGTTTAAAAACGTGTTTGTTTATTCAAGCGGATAGTCGACTTTAAAAAAGGTGATGTAGGCTACTTAGTATTCCGAAAAATGGAACAGCTCCGGTGGAATACAGCTCTGCCACTGAAGTGCGGGCAGCCATACGCCAGCGGGGCTAACTTAAATTACTTCATTTTTGCAGTTACTGCGCTATATAGGTAACTAGGTGTTGTTCGCGGCTTCGCCCGTGTTTAAAGCCTCTCCCGCTACAAAAGTCCCCAAAAAAATAATACGACGCCAGCGCGACCTACTTAAAAAAATAGATTAAAAATATTAAGATGTTTATATTTGTTTTCCCATGGGAGCAAGATATCGGGATAAAAAGTACCCTATGTGTTAATCTAGGACATGACCTACTCGTGTGCCAAATTTCATCCAAATCCCTTTAGTCGTTTCTACGTTTACTTTTAACAAACATCCAAACAATTTCACAAACTTTCACATTTATAATGTTAGAATGTTATAAGATATTGACATTCAAAAATCTAATTTAGTTTAATTCACATATTTCATTTGCATATACATATATCCAGTTGTTTCTTGTTTACTTATATAATATTATAGCATTGGAAACCTGCTGCCTGGTGTCCGAAATTCGTATCCTGTATAACGCTGGATACAGGCCGCTTTTGACAAGTCCGTCTGGAAATCTTTAAGGGACGCCTATGTTCAGCAGTGGACGTTGTGTGGCTGATGATGATGATGATTACCTAAAATTGGGTATGTTACGTTCAGCTATTCAATTTTCGTGTTACGTTACAACGTTTTGCTTTAAATCAAATTTTTCACATCCATGCACAGATGTGACAAAAATGTTGAAAAAATGTTGTTATTACTGTAAACATCTTAATATTTACGAATGTTTTGAGCAGTAAAAAAATCTACACAGTTGCATATTTTATCATTAAACAATATTTAAAGAGTCGTTATTTTATATAATGCTAAAGAAAAGAGCAATACCTGCGCAGCGTTTTGAACGGCAGAGAGTGCCGAGCTAAAAGCAATAAAGTTTTCATTGTAAAATGTTTATTACCTTTACAAATTATTTTGCTTGCCCCGAAGGGGTAGGCAGAGGCGCAACTAAGTGCACCCACTTTTCACCGTGAGTATTCCGTCCCATGATGTGATAGGGGGCGAGCCTATCGCCATATCGGGCACAAATTTCAGACGCCGGGTGGATACTGAATTCCACAAAAATCCAATATCACTATGCCCGACCCGGGGATCGAACCCGAGACCCTGAGGTCCTGAGATTGCAGTCGTACCTTTATACAACTACGCCACCGAGGCAGTCATTTAGGCTTCGAGGTCTTTATTTTAGACTGGCAAAAGAATTTCCAATAATATTTTTTTGTTGTCATATTTTTAAGATATTATCATCATGACATCACTACACAAAGTTACTCGGTGTTGCTCGCAGCTTCGTTCGTGTGAAAATCTTTTCTCGCTGGAAAAGTCAATAACGCCATAATTATTATGTACGTTGCCAGGGCCATTTATTTTGATAATCATTTAAAAAATATCCTACGGGAGCAAACTACCGGTTCTGGTTGTAACTAATTTAGAAAGTTCGAAAATGTTTACTCATCCTCGACAATATTAACATTTTTACCACCAGCAACCGAAATATTATATATATTTTGCTAGATGTTCCTAACAGCACATAAAATTGTCGCTGAAGTAAACAAAATATATCGGAAACTGTTTTACTAATCACAGTAAGTCACACTAAGTAAAAAGGGGGGCAAAGTTTATTCAAAAACTACCGCACGGATTTCGATGAAATTTGGTATGAAGATAGTTCACGAACTATAAAAAAAGTAAAAAAAAAATACTATAAAAGTAGCCTAAAACCTTCCCAGGGTCGTGACCCTGTGATTATCCCGGGAATATACATCTTATACAGCGGGACTTTTATCCAGGACAAACTCTTTCGGGCGTGCGAAGCCGCGGGCATAAGCTAGTCAGAGATATTTGACAGCTCAGTTTAAAATTCAAATATTTATTTCTTTATAAATTATATCAGTAAATGAATAAAAGCAGATAATTCTGAACCTAAATGGTCAGTACCATTGAACCAAGTTACATTTCATTATAATTTTCTTGCCTTGCATGACATTGTATAACCCCCCCCCCCCCCCCCCCCCACGTAATATATTAGAGTGTGGACATGTTTGGTAGCCCGATCATTTTAGAAGCTAAGGGGGGGTCCGGATCCCCAAAATGTTCAGTGGCGTAGCGTGGTTTATTGTAAGCTCAGGGGGGGATCCGAACCCCCTAAACCCCTATTATGTATCCTACTTGATGCCACGGTTAATAAATAATTTACCTAACGATGTTCGTGACAGTATCACACCTATTAATATAAAAAACAAATTAAAGAATTATTATCTGCAGATATCCTGAGTACCTAACAATAATATTGTTATTATTCTATAGAAAACCTTACGATGCGCTTGCCTAGTTTGCGTTCCTATGATAATAATGTAACTAACTAACCTATCTAATTTGTTAATTTGACGTGATTTTGTAAATTATATAGCATAACTATAAACCTCAGTGGTTTTTTATGCATATAATACCTAATTATTGTATTACAAAAGAAATAAATAAAGATAAAAAAAAAAAAAAATGTCGCGCGAACGTATCGTATCGGTGAACGCTGTAAAGCAGACATAGACAATAAAAATTTATTAGACAATTGTCGCTAATAATTGTATTGTATTATGGTAATGATGATGGCGTGTTTACACTACAAGATTTATTATTCTTTGTGAAATGTGGAAATTACAAATATAGTAAATATTAAGTTTCTGTGAGTAAATTTGAAATTTTAATTTATTGTTATGCTGTCTATTATAGCCATGGAGGATAGATATTTTTCTTTGTTCTGTGATTATAGCAAATAAAGGTATCGAATAGTAGATAGAGAAAAGGTCTGAATAGTAGATAGGTAATGAACTGTCTAGATAAACTCGTTTCAAACCGAGGACATTTAAATTTTTTCCAAAAGTTATTACCTGCTCGGTGACTGCCTCGGTGGCGTAGTTGTATTACGGTATGACTGCAATGCTGAGGTCTTGGGTTCGATTCCCGGGTCGGGAAAAGTGATATTGGGTTTTAAATTCAGTGTCAGTCCGGAGTCTGGAATTTGTTCCCGATGGACGGAATACGCACGGCGGAAAGTGGGTGCCTAGTTGCGCCTCTGCCTACCCCTTCAGGGATAAAATGCGTGAGTATGCAAAAGTTTTTTTTTTTCAAAAGTTATTACCAATTGGTAATAAGTTGCTGTCTTATCTGACATATCCATGTGATAAGACGACTCGGTATGCGCAAATTTTGTAAAGAAAGCAATATTTTGAAAGGAAATATACCAATTTTCGCATTACGATCATGTCAAAGTATGTTCTAATGCATTTTACATAGGTGTTTTGTTATTTCTAGTAGACTGAGTTACTGACGAACAGGCTAAAAATTTTTGTATCAAAATTTTCCCAATGTCCGCTCTATATAATCTTAGAACTCTTTGTTTTAAGCTAATTTGAACTGAATCTCAACAGTTTTGAGCCTACTTGTAACTTTCTGCAATGTTAACAAAACCAACAATGATGTTGATGATTAATCCCTTTTTCATTTGTAACAAACGCGATATATTAAAAAAACCTCCTTAGTAATGAAAACATTTAGGCCGTACAATGTTTTTCATAGAAAAAATGGCCAGTTATTTTTAAGTGTCACCGTTTGTAACACAGAATATTTCTTTGAAATATAACCTCTATCTCCTTTAGAAGCTGATAGCGCTTCCAATTTATGCACAATAAATGTTAACGATTAGAATGGTTAGGCGATTAAGCGAACAGTATTGTTAGCGGTTTAATATTCAAGACAAAATGTTTTATTAGATGGGCGCCGCATAAAACAAGGTATTACAATATATCGAGGGAATGGAGATCCATTAAAGAGCGCCACAGACGAAGTTACGAGAAGTGGCGTATATGCAGGGAATTTAATACGATGTCAGGTGTGTTAAACTCAAACGAATAATATATTAAAGAAGTGCCTCGTACAGTTATGAGATTTAGTTGTAATAATTATTATAAATATATATTATTATTGAAGTTCTGAGTATGGTTTTTATAGTTACACATACGAACTAAATTTCAATCACTTTGAAATGTAGATGATTTGATCATCGAAATTGGTCATAGGTATGGAATATTAATTGATACCATCCATTAAGGAAGTACAATCTATAGGCATATATACAGGGTGGATTTTCCAAGTAGGCGTGGAAGGCGAAATCCGAAACTATGAGGTATAGCGAAAAATCCTCAAAGGAGTCTCAGGGCCGATTTTGATGAAAATTAAAACAGTATCATTGGATTTTGAAAGTCAATATTCCTAGTCAAGAATCGAACCTGTTGAGTTTGACAAAAAAACAAACACACTGTATCGTTACACCAGTCAATAGTGTCGCTAATAAAGATCAAATTCTGGGAAGTAATGATACACGGCAAACTCGGGGATTGTTTCAAAACTTAAAATGAACCCTTTCTCCAACTGTAGCATAATATTAGTTCGGAGACAGGCTGATGGGATGCGCGGGTGCGCAGGCGCCTCGTTGACGCAATACATCTCCGACTCCATCGCTGTCCATGCGCTGACTGACGTTTTCCGGACGCAATGCTCTTAGACGTTCGCGCAAAAGTCGTGGTAGTTGTGGGATACCACGAATCTTTAATAGTTAGTAAGATAATAGAGTACATAGTTGTCATAGTCCTTATCTTCTTTTGTATCTCGTATTTCAGACTAAATTAATGTATATATTATAAATGCGAAATCTTTGATGTTTTTTACTCAATCACACCAGAACGGCTGAACGGATCTGGATGAAATTTGACACAGAGATAGATTATAGTATTGATTAACACTTAGGCTACTTTTATCCCGAAAAAATATATAGTGGGACTTTTATTCCGGAAAAACTTTATCACGCGGGCGTAGCAGCCAAAAAAAGCTGGTTTAAACAAAAGTATGGCTAATAATCTCTTTTTTACAAAAAATATTTTACCCAACGCTTTCTTCTTATACGTAATTTGCTCTAAATTCCAATTTCTTTAATAAGTATTTATACTAAGACGAGTGAAAACTTGTATTCTCCATAAAATTTTGAGTATGACTGAAGATGATTTTGAGTGACTGTGCAATGTCAATTTGTTTTCATCAGTCAACATGATTCGCTCGTCAATCATGATTGGTGGAATTGAATGCCGATTGTGTGAGCGTATACTGGACACTTAACGCTTAGCGCATTCGCTGCACGTTTCTAATTCACATCACTCAATGTTAAGTAGCAAGTCGCATCTTACCATTTGAACTTTAATTATTCTTCTTCCGCCTGGTCTTATCTCAGGCCATAGCTTTTTTACATACCTAATTTGTAAGTCTTTATTTTTTTATTATAACCTGGCGATAGAGCTAGGGAACTACCTGTAATACCATGGGTCTTCTCTGAGAGGGTTTAGACCATAGCCCTCCACGCTGGTCCAGTGCAGGTTAGCAGACTTCACACATCTTCGAATATTTATGGAGAATTCTCAGGTAGTTCAGGTCAGGTTCCCCGCAATGTTTTCCTTCACCGTTAAAGCGAACGATAATTGTTAATAATAAACAAGTAAGTTCTTTGTGAATTATCGCTCGCTTTAACGGTGAAGGAAAACATCGCGAGGAAACCTGCATACCTGAGAAGTTCTCTGAATTTCGAAGGTATGTGAAGTCCGCCAACCCGCACTAGGTCAGCATGGTCGACTAAGGCCTTAACCCTCTCAGATGTAGAGGAGGTACGTGCTCAGCAGTGGGCAGTATATAATACAGGGCTGGTATGGTATGGTGGTATGGTAAGTAACTTCGAAAAGTCAGAGGTAGTTAATTAGGGTTTTGAACCTGCGGACC
The DNA here is from genome assembly GCA_947568825.1 of Sphinx pinastri. Lineage (NCBI taxonomy): Eukaryota > Metazoa > Arthropoda > Insecta > Lepidoptera > Sphingidae > Sphinx > Sphinx pinastri. The sequence goes on along the minus strand of OX387614.1, from coordinate 17,925,654 downwards.
GTCATTTAGCCAGTTTGTTCCATTCCCAACTAGGCTATCATGCACGTAATACATATTATGATCAAGTAATCTCTACCGCCCATAAACACACACAATATGCGAAGAATAATGGCCTCACTACAGGCCTTAAGGGAAAGAAATAAGGATTAGGGAGATCGGGGTTTGGGCCTCCCGAAATCTCATTGACCATACAAAACTCTATAGCATGTAGCTCCACGTTCAGTTGATATTAAAGTGGGTTAAAATCGGTTATAGGAAATTATCTTGACTTGCCGATCCTGCCAATACAGAAGGCATTGAGGTGGACTGACCAACAACCCCTCTCTTCGCTCCCTCGTTTTACCCGCGTGCTATTAATAGGATGTATGAGGTCCCGTCCAATCCTGTGCATTCAAGAAAAAACTCAATTTGTGAACACATAAAGTTGCAATTCGAATACAATTACTACAACATTTATAAAATATTACGTAGAAATAAACTTGTACATATCTGCGGTCTGTAATACTTTAACTTCCGCGCACTCATCAATCTCTTCATGCATCGACGCAGACTGCGAACACTTTTATTTTACTACACAAGTTACTCTTTTAAAAGGAACCTCATATGTTAGGTCTGAAAGGTTTATTTACTGGGTTTTATGGCGATTAAACTTATTGTTAGTCTCTATGATGGCAATATTAATACAATAATTACAAATATCAATAGAGACAGCATGTACTTTCGATGGATTGAGTTAGACAATAAAAACACCATCGTGAATATTTGTTGTTGTGTTTTTACGATCAATATATAATAATATTGCTGGAGGACGAAGAAATCCATTTTTTTATTGCTTCTTAATAGTGGCTAACCTCTCAATAATTATGCTGAAAGTGTGGGCGTTCACCTAACATAGATATTTAAAAAAAAAACCAAATATCCTTCGCCTACACTTACAATCTTATTCATAAATAGTGTATAAACCTATTTTAGTTATTGAATTATCTATATAGATAATTCTAATAGAAATTAATTATTATCTATATAGAATGAATGAAGAAATGATAATTATATAATTATCATTTCTTCATTCATTCTAAATAATTATCATTATCTTCTTCGAACGAATTTTGAATTGAGTTTGAAGGAAGAAGACAAAACATTCGATAACTAAAATAGGTTTATAAACTGTTTATTAATAAGATCGTTAGTGTTTTTTGTAAGTTCCCACATCTAACAAAAAGTTTTCTAAGAAATACGTCTGTATTAAATAGAATACCGTTCAAAAATACGTAAAAATAATATGTCTTAATAGTTCTAAGTAGTTTCTAACTTCAACATATTAGACGAGTCTTATTAATGCACAATTACCTTAGGAGAATATTGTGACAGAATATTCTATTATTGGTAGTGAGTAGTGATACTGAATAATGTATGTATGGTTCCTTACAAACTTCGTGGCCGCAAGGTGCTTACATCGGTTAGATAGTCAAACGAACTTACCTTTACATACAGAACTTCGACTAATAATATCACGAAGGTGTCTTATCCGGGGAAGATACTATTTAAAAATGTATGTTCAGCAAACTATATCTTTCTAAGTCTAAGTTACACTGAATAATCTCTATTGCATTACCCTACTGTTCTTTAAGCACTTTGTTACAAATATAAAAGTTTATTTATGAAGGTGTCTGGATGTTTATGCATTTTAATCAATCGCCCAATGGATTGAGATGAAGTCTATAGACCACTTATTTAACTTATACTAGTATTTCCCAGGAAAATTTTCAATAAAATAAGAATTATTTAGTAGATAAATAGTAAATTATGAATTGACATAACAAACATATTATATGAGAGAATAATATCCTGATCTCACCCATACCCAACTTGATAAGCTTGAGCGACTTCAAAACTTCTGTATTCGGTTCGTATTTGGCTTACGTAAATATGACCACGTTTCTGAATTTCGTTCCAAGCTCAAGTGGCTCCCTATTCGCCTTCGCCGGAATGCTCACATTCTCACCTTACTATACAATATTCTTTTCAATCCGTCTTCTCCACGCCACCATTCCGAACGCTTTACTTTTCTTCATAGCTCTCACTCTCAAACACTAAGGTCATCAGATAACATGGCACTCAAGACTGCACGGTAGTAGCTTCGTTGATAGTTCTTTTACTGTCCAAGCTGTTCGTCTCTGGAACGCACTGCCGGTGCCTATACGACGAGCTCCATCACTGAGCAGCTTTAAGAGACAAGTGTTCACGTTCTATCTAAACGCAACATAAATTATTATTTATATTATAATCATTTTATGCACATTTTTTTTGTATTTATCTATATTTATATCATTATAAATATATAATTTGTATATATTTATGTATTATATAATTATGTATTATTATGTAAGTTTATTGGTAGGTAAATATAAGTACACCCACACTCCAAATTCTCCGTCGAAGTGATTTCATCCTATGGTTGTCTGGAAGAGATCGCTCTTAGCGATAAGACCGCCTATTGTTACACTAGCTATATCTAGCTAATAAGTATGCTGTTTGATTTTTAATTTCTTTGTATGTTAGTGGTGTAAAATAAAGTGTTATCTATCTATCTATATTCGCAAAATTTATGAGCAAAATCAAGTTAGTACTTATTTTGTAAGAAACAATTAAAAATAACAGTAGGTAGCTCTAGCACGAATATTTTTCGCTTTACCTTTAGTTACAGTTTAGTTAAACGAAAAGTAACTCTCTTACATAAATTTAAAAATCGAACGTCCGGTGCTCGATTTTTGTACAGCAATTTACGTTAAAACAAACAAACCCATAACTATATATAACTATAGCGCAATATGTTCATGCTAGGGAAACAGGACATTATGGAAGGCACTACACATGTTGAAGATTCATAAAGTTAATCTAAATATCTCTTATAGGGACATATTGTATCAAACGTTTTTTTCCGCATGATACGCACACTATTTTGCATTAAACATACTTAAAATTAGACTTGGAAGTCTTATTCAGAATTGCCGTACCCACTTTTCATCAATCCAATACATTTTAGGAGTTACAATAGCAGTGCGCATGTGCTAAAAATTATGCTATACGATTCTATGAAATGATGAATCTAATTTCAAAGTCTTGAGCAAGTTTTTGTTTTGAATAATTATAACTTTTACAGCCATGGTAGAATTGCGTAATTAAAATAACAAAATATAAAGAGAAATAACCTAAAAAAGGAATGCATGAGATAAAGAATAAGGCATTATCTATCTATGAATACAGGGTGACTGGAAATATGACGCACCCATACATACAAATCTAGGGACGGAAGATCAAGCCACCTTGCTAGCCAATCAATACATATTTGGTCTGAGATCACTCGCAGGAACAAGCCGCTTTTATTTTAACTTTTGAACTGTTAAATGGGTTGAGTTGCAGGGAAGCTAGGTGTGGACATTCGACTCGGCTATCAATATGCGTTCAACCTTCACTTAATTCGCAGCACGTATTCACTCATATCAACACAATCCTGCAAAGCACGGGTCTTCTATTTATAATTATTTAGAAACGAGTACGTTATAATATTGTAGTTTCTGGAATCGCTACAGAATCAATTTATTGCAAATTTTAATATAAATAACTTTATCTGAGTTTATATCTATAAATGACATTGCCATTTAAATTCTTTCAGAGCAGTGAGTAATCTCAAGGCAGTGTTCGTTCCACATTGACTCCTTCCAAAGTAGCGATCAAAATCAAACTTGTTCAAATTTGCAATGGAAATATCACTTGATTTTCCTTTTAAATTTTCAAGGTTTAACGAGACTGGGGTCGTCAACAGCTTAAGGATATTAAACTTCCTACTCGCAGCGCGATCCTATTTGTTTCTTTGGGGATTTTTGTTTTATGCAATACTAGACTTTATTCGCTTCTTTCACTGGTTATAGTGTAATCTGAATTATATTTTATGCTATTCTGAATCGCTTGTTTAGCCGATTATGTTTGACTATGTTTTACCCACGAGATGACATGTAGGAGTGGTGATGGTGGAGTTTGTTCCCACTTTAAAAAGCAGCCTAAGCAGAGCACTAAAGGATACTGTAGCTACCTGCTAATTAATATGCTATATATTTTCAAAATCGAATCTATATAGTTCCTGAGGTTAGTTACCCTCCACGTACTTAAATCAACTGTATAATATAATATTAGTACAACCAAAAACACACAACGATGAATAGATATCTACCGAAATGCAGGACATAAATATACTCCTTAATGCGACCGGACGATGAAAAGCCTAGGCAATAGTTCAATATCATCAAAGCGTGTGGCGATCCACTCAAGGTTTGGCTTTCTTCAGAGTCAGAGTTCGGGCACGCAGGTAGAAAATGTATCGCTGTAACATAAACTTGAAATGAGTGAGTGTCGACTTACCACATTTCGGCATTCAGGGTTCTCCACGTGTAACCACTTGTCAAAGCGATCGATCTAGGACACGCCAGGCTTCTACTTCTTGTTATAAAGCTGATTTTTTAACCATTACTTATGGTATTGAGATACGTGTCTGCGTGTTGTTGATAGAATAAAAAAAACGCAATGAGAGGTGTCAAGGGACACCCGGATGGAACGAAGTTCCTTTCGATTAATTAGTGAAGGAATTGTAATAAATTTTTATTTATATAACAGAGTGTGTATATATATATAGATATATAAATATTTTCCTATTTCCGTTCCAATACATAAGTTTCTAGAGAAAAAAACAAATAAATACGTGTGGCACTCAGGGACTGCCGCGGTAAAGCTATTGCATAGCATTTTTATCACAAATTTTGATTGACTAAACACAAATTCGATCTTACGCTTACTACATAAAGTATATTTTTAAACGCTTGCAAAGCACGTTTAGTCTTGTTATTGATAAATGTCAGTAACCAAAGTAGAATAAATCAACAAAATTTGAAAAAAGAATGTTACGTTCGATTCTTTTGTACTCGTGCCGTGCCAACGCTGGGGAAATAGCTTCTACGCAATGTACTTAAGGTTCATATTAGATTAGTAAGAAATGGTTTTAATGACTTTAATAAATAAAATAAATAAAAATATACTCGTTTCAAGAATTATAGCTTCTACGCATTGTATTTAAGGTTCATATTAGTAAGATAATAGCAAAAAGTGTCGTGACAACTTTTCCGTCCAGCCCCCTTTCATAACGCGTAATAAGGAACTTCGTTCCAATACCACGAACAAATAAAAAATGCTTGATTACGTATTTTATTGTTTTATATTCAAATGTATTTGATACGTTTTCATTGGTCAGATTAATTGTATTACAAAGCCTAAAGCATGTATCAACTTTGTTACTGCAACTGTTCATGTGCATCTTCATATTGTGATCCTATCTATCTTCCGTAAACACTAGCAATACCATACAGACCTTTTAATTACAAAGTACTGCGTAATACTCCACTGCGCTCGTCATCCTGAGACAATACATGCTAAGTCTCATAACGCCCAGTAATTACACTGGCTACAATGTTCTTCAAACCGGAACACACCAATGCATGCACACTGCTGCACACACACAAATGCACACTTTGTTATAAGGTTGCTTTTAGTAATGCGTTACGATAAAATTTACGCCGCAGTTCGCCAATTTGCATGCCCGAAGCTGGCGAATCTTTCACAAACACGCGTATTCGCCGATCATTTGTCAGTTTGGACACACTCTATATTGTTATATTTACAGTCTAGAGGTATGTAGATAAAGTCAACACATACTACACGCTTCAAGCTACGGTTTCATAAGTAAACTAATGATGGCACAAACTTAATGTTTAGTTAGAAACTTGGAGCCATTTCGCAAATAAAACGTACATGATGAAGATGTACACAGCTTATTTGCTTAAGTAAATATTGAAATCACGCTTTAGGTATGGTAAGAAATTAAATTAAAATTTAAATAACCCCCGACACAAAAATATCTATAAAGTAAAAGATTTTTGTGTGTTGTTACTTAAATTTAAATTTTATTTTATAAAACACTATCTTCTCCATCATGGGGTCTTGATAATCAACTATCTAACACCTACTCATTGAAACCATTCTTCTGAGCCCACACACGCTATATCTGCTATAAGTTGCTATAGAGTTGGGTATCCCGCTGAGTACTTGATGCTGTAGCATCAGATCAAGGTTAACATGTCTTAAAAATATTTCCAACGTCACAGTACCCCAAATTTTAAATCAATCGGAGTTGTGAAAATCGGAAATGAGCATATTAAGATCTTCAAACGCTCAGGCGTTTGAAGATTTTGATAAATTATAGCTAAAAACGATCTCGATGATTTGTATACCTTAGACCGCAGTTACCTACTGGTGGTAGGTCTCTCATATGTAAGAGGCTGTCTGGGTGGGTACCACCGTAATGTCCATTTATACCGCCAAGCAGCAGGGTGCATACACTGTTGTGTTTCGGTTTGAAAGACATTGTAGCCAGTGTAACTACTGGACATAATGAGACTTACATCTTATGTCTCAGAATGACGAGCGCAGTGGAATTCCACACAGTACTTTGTAACTCAAGGTGCTGAATGGTGTTGCTACTGTTTGTGGGTGATCGTATCGCTTAACATCACGCGAACGGCATGCTCGTCTCGTCATTCAATGCTATAAAAAAATTTAAGTACTTATTTTAAAGGATTAAAAAAAATAATTACAAAATACAGATCCTACATTGCTGATTTTACCTATGAAAATGATTTTTTATCGTTTTTTGTTAACGTGGTTACAATTTTTAAAAAGACTATCATTAATTTAATTCATATCACTGAACATGCCAAAATTAATTGAGAATATGAATAACGTAAAATAATTTTACATTCAGAGTTTTTCAGAAATATTTAACTTGAAACCATTTTGCTTTTCAGAATATGACGTGAAAAATTAATAGTGAGAATATGATTGATTCAGAATATATTATTTTAAAGTATAATAAATTTACTAATAATTATATTAATTGATAAAAGAGAAAGAGTAATTAAACTCTTTGTTTACTCGTTGCTACAGCAATTCTGGGACTGAATATTAATCCAATATATTTTAATACATTCAATAAAATACCGGAACTTCAGGATATTTACTTAATAGGATATTTTGCGGAGGGTCTATCTCGTAACGATACTTGGGTCTGTATTCACAAACGTTACTTGCTATAATACCAGCCCTGTATTATATACTGTCCCACTGCTGGGCACGGGCCTCCTCAACAACTGAGATAGTTTAGGCCTTAGTCCACCACGCTGGCCTAGTGCAGGTTGGTACTTGGTAGAATTCACAAACCTTCGAAATTCTTATAGAGAACTTCTCAGGTATGCAAGTTTCTTCACGATGTTTTCCTTCACCGTTAAAGCAAGCGATCATTTACAAACAATACACACGTAACTTTGAAAAGTCAGAGGTGCGTGCCTTGGGTTTTGAACCTCCGGACATTGTCTCGGCAGACCGTTCCATTCCCAACTAGGCTATCGTCCACTACAAACACCATGACAGCACCATCTTTTCTTTTTTTTTCGCGGGGAAAAAACGCGTTATCGCTACCACCACTGGGGGGTCAGTGGAACGGTTATGTTGGTTTCACCGGTCTTACAGTCCAATGTCGACCCTTGGGAGTATAGCATCATCCAAGCGAGCATTGGACCGAGTCCCTAGCCCTATGTACACCCTACACCGGCATACCAACCAAAACCCGCGGTGGCCTTCTTCAGCGCATACGGGACGGCCCCGGGGTATCTTGTTGCACTAAGATATCTGCACGGGAACCATGACAGCACCATGCAGCGGTATATTTATTTGGATAAATATTTCCCTTTCCATTCTTGTCTACATTAGGCTGTGCCTGTGTCGTATACATATTATGTTACAATTTCTAATCATATTGGTATAAATTACTAAACTCATTAAATAAATATAAATACCTATTTTTTATCTAACTGTTTTTTATTAATTATAGATTATGTTGGTGTCAGCTTGATCTTATGAATTAATAAGTATTTCGTAAACGAAATATATATTATCATGCAATCTAAACCCCAAATAAATGTTTCTGAATCATCCAAATTTAGCAAAAAATATTGTAACATCCATATGCTATTTCCAGATAGCAGTACATTATTTACAAAATATTGACGTGGATACAAATTAAATAAATGACCCTCGTCCCGCCTTTATAAGGCCCGAAGAAATTAGTTTTTCTATACAGCGAATCTTGTTACAAAGCTGAGACCTTCGGATTCAGATTTGGCTTTGGAATTCTCCGAACCTTTGCGTTTTAGCAAATTAAATGAATTTAAATACATTGATTACGATTGAAGCGATTTCATTAGAAATATACATAATATTATATTATACTGTAGGTATTGTATCTTTGAGAACTAAATCACTTGTTTTAATTTTAACGCTTTATAAATGTTCAGTATGTAAAACCATGTTGCTACTAATCTATTAGTAAATTTTAAAGGACGGCACGCTGAAATACTTTTTATAATTTATATCAAAATACGTCGGATGGAACCTGGAGTAGTGGTAATGTCGTGAATTGTGGCTAATGCGTAAGGGAGATCAGGCGAGACCCTAGAGGGAGGGGGTGGCTGGTGCGGGAGTTACCCCTTAGGAGGCAACCGACGCGCGCACTCGACAAGTGTGTGCAAAAGTTTCACAAAAAATATTATAAAACAAAAAAAAAACACTGACGCAAAAAAAATATTTATTTGTATAACTAGTTTTCTAATAGTGCATAACTTTTCCGCGTCGCAGACATCGCTAGAATTACATTTTCATTTCACACCATTAAAAAATAGTATTCCACTTGGTCGTGAATAAAATAAAAAAGCAATACATCGGCATACAAAATGAATAACGGTATTAACTATGTGGATATTACGATAAACGAATAAATTGCGAGGCGCGAGGCGGGGGTGAGAGTACTCCCCGCATCCCATGCCACGCTCACTCGGCATCAGTCGCCCCTAAGTCTCAGGTTTGCACGCAGCATACCGACATTGTATCGCTTACTTTTCGCACTAAATAAGCCTTGGAACAGTCAAAAAAGAATGTAAAATATAGTGCAAGTATCCCAGTAGGCAGCGTATTGATTATTTTGGACAATGGCGTACAAAAAACGCCACGTTTCTGTGTTCACCAGCTTGTTGTTGTTACACGCAGCTTTGCTGTCAGCGCAGCCTTTCCCCGTCGAAAAGATCGCAGTTGGTAAGTTATTATGCACGTGTTAATGTTATAAATTAGTATTTTGTAGTACTTTATTTTCCTTTAGTACTTATATTCTATTAGATATCAATAATTCCTGTGTTATTAAAATAATTGAGCAACAGGACAGGCAGTTGTAAACTTGTAACGCTTAGTGCATATTTAGTTGCATTAGCAGTTGCCACGGTATATGCTATAGTTATTTGTGTCATGGTTTCATCTCGCTTCAGCGCACCGTATCGCCCGTGCTCGCTGCGATGCGAATCGATTTTCTCTTTTCAGCAAACTATGGCTGACTCTTTCACTCGCGTAACGTGACATTAGCGGAGATCAAACAGTTACAGGCGTCATTCAAATTATGTTTTTATTCGTTTATTAACAAAAAGCTTTGAGTTTAGCTACATAACTACACACTATCTAAAAATTATTCATGATGTAATAATTTAGTATGTAAATATTATACCCAGTAGAGTTAAATTTAATAAACATCCAATAAATCAAAGAGAGATCAAACATGACAGATTTTCGGCTGCAGAAAAGTATAAAATCAATAAGAACGAACGTTACCGCCTCTATAGCAACCCTTTCGCGTATCCTTGGAACTGTTTGTAAGCTAGTTGGCCGATATCAAACAATCATTTCCAACTAATCATGCGTAGATATAATTAAAGTTTTGGGTTCCTAACTCATTAATTTCCTCCCAGAATTCCTCTCTTGTAAGGAAACTTCAACTAACATTAATCATTATAGTTATCTATCTTAACTCTTGGCTTAAAAGTTAATCGACGTAGCTTTGTGAGACACCAATAAACTTACGTTGATGCAGTTACGCTGGCTTATTTTTCTTAAAATTGTAATGTTCTTTGGTTAATTATATTATTTGGTGTTGCAAACATTATTACTAAATATTTAAGAACAAATATAAGCGTTAACACCAGCGGTAAACACACAACAAAATATGGAAATAATTATAAATAAACTGTCAATATAAATGAGCTTTATAGTTGCTACGACATTAACAGTTGCTTCAACAAAATTTCTATACTAATCAATTTAGTGGAAGCAAGTGCCCACTAACTAACCGCCATTTTGAGTTGCACCAGACTGATTGTTCGCAATCATGTATAACGAAACATGGAAAGGTTTAAATTACTTTCTAAAGCACGTCTGATGGCGCGGAGATATTGTCTGCGCAGGCCCGAAGTATAAGCCAATTAGGTTTCCATAACTTGAACGTGTTTTGATACTGCATGAGATGTGGTGGAGTCGTGACTAATTTATTTATTTATTTACACTTTCTATACAACGAGTATAAAGGCGGACTTAATGCCGAAGGCATTTTCTACCAGCCAACCTTCAGGTGGTGCAGAGACAAACAAGGTAGGTGTACACGATGCGAGAAGGTAGTGGACAAAACATTAACATAATAAAGACTTATAATATTTATAAATATAAGTTACAATAATAATAATACATAACACAATTACATACCTACTGATAAAATAAAAAAAAAAGAAATACAATAAAACATAAATATACATAAATATGATATACATACATACATACATACATATATTAAATATATGTATGTATGTATGTTGAAGTTGGAGGTGTGATACCCCCGTGCCTCGGAAAGCACGTAAAGCCGTTGGTCCTGCGCCTGATCTCTCTCCGGTCATGTCGGATTGCCGTCTCACCGGACTATGAGGGTAAAGGAATAGCGAGTGCACCCTGTGTATTGCGCACACACTTGTGCACTATAATATCTCCTGCGTATCTGGCTGATCTCTGTTGAGATTGGCCGCCGTGGCCGAAATCGGCTAGAAAGGGTATATTTTTATATTAAATATATAATATTAGCTGACCTGTTGAGAAGATTCTGCCAATCTATCAAGGAGCAGTCTTCGAACCCTTGTTTGAAAACCAACCCGCGTAGTGGTAGATCTTATTTCGGAAGGGAGCGCGTTCCACAGGAGAATGGACTGAACGTGGAAAGAAGAGTGGATGAATTCGGAGGTATGTGGGGGACATATGAGAAGAAGATTATTTGAGGAGCGAAGATTCTTATTGTGGTTACCACCAAGGTACTGGAAGTGGAGAGATAGATAGGAAGGTTGAGAAGGAGACTTGAGAAGCGAAAATAGTGTGGAGAGTGCACGCCATTTACGTCGCTCACGAATTGGTAACCACTTCAGTTGAGAGCGATAAATAGACACGTGATCGAATTTGCGAAGATTAAAAATGAATCGAATGCAGTTATTGAGAAGACGGTCGAGTTTATTGAGTTGATCTGCATTCAGGTCCAAAAAGCACACATCACCATAGTCGAATAACGAAAGGATTAAGGCTTGCACTAGCATTGTCTTAGTCTTAGTTGGGAGGAAATTTTTAAAGCGGTAGAGAGCACGAAGAGCACCTGTGACTTTCCGACTAATAAAAGTTACCTGGGTCTGCCAGCTCAGGTTGGAGTCGATGTGTAAGCCAAGGTTCTTAACAGAGGTGCACCAAGGGATGACGGTTCCGTTAAAAATGACTGCTGGAAAAGTCGTTAGGTCCACTCTGCTCATCATCCTCGAGGTGCCTACAACAATGGCTTGACATTTAGTGGGATTAACAGTGAGTCCGAAGGAGTCGGACCAACTTTTAATGTGAGCCAGATCCTTGTTTACCTTATCTATTACCTCGGACAGACAATCGACTCCGCCCTGAGAATAAATCTGCAGGTCATCGGCATAGAGATGATACGCACACTGAAGGTTTTGGGTAATGAGGTTAATAAATATAGAAAATAACAAAGGAGATAATATGCCGCCTTGAGGGACACCGCAACCGATGTCGCACCAACTAGATGAGGATCCATCAATGCGCACCGACTGCTGGCGCCCTTGAAGATAAGATGAGAACCATTCAAGTGCCACAGGAGAAACCAAAAGATGGGAGAGGATCGCTAGAAGGATGTCGTGACTGACGGTATTAAAGGCGTTTGAGAAATCAACCAAAGCTAGTACAGTGACTTTAGTATCTTCCATACCTGCCCTAATATCGCCAGTCACTTTAAGGAGTGCGGAAACGGTGCTGTGCCCAGGTCTGAAGCCAGATTGCATGGGGCTCAATAGGCTATTTAGATGCACATGATCAGACAACTGCTTATGTACACAGGCCTCAAGCACCTTGGAGAGGAAAGGAAGTATAGAAATAGGACGAAAATGGTTCACCTGTGAGGGATTAGGGACTTTGGGGAGAGGAATTACAAATGCTTTCCGCCACAAGGACGTAAAACAACCTGTATTAAGGGAAACATTAATGATGTGGGTAATGGGTGAGAGAACAAAATCTAAGATAGGAATAAGCATTCGACGACTGATGTCATCGCAACCTGTGGCGTTGGATTTTATAGACAAAATTATCTTTTTGATATCAACCTGTGACACTGGAGAAAACTTGAAGGGAATAATATTAGGGCTGGGAAGACTGGCTAGAAAATCCAAAGTGCTACGTCTGGTTTGGAGATCAAGCGTAGTTGCAGTGGAGAAATGTCGATTGATGTTATCCAAACCAACGGTCGCCCCCGGAATTTCATATACTCTTTCCTTACCAATACCGAGAGTTCCTAAGAATTTCCAGATATTGGCTGGGGAAGATGAGGAAATGTTATTGAAAATATGGCGACGTTTAGCGTTGCGCAACATCTGGTTGCACCGATTTCTCGCAGACTTAAACAGACACCAGTTGGCTTCTGAGCGATCCCTTCTGTAAATACGAAAAGCCCGATCTCTAAGCCTCATCGCCATTCGTACACCACGTGTTATCCAAGGTGCAGGAGGACGCTTCAATTTGATTTTTTTAAAGGGAGCATGGTCATCATAAAGTTCTTGGATCTTGTCACTGAAAATGTTGACCTTTTCGTCAACTGTAGAGGCTATCATAAGATCATCCCATTTCAAATTAACAGCGTCCGCACTAAGACTATTCGCATCAATGCGACCAAAACAACGCACGCGCAATACCTTAGCCGTAGATTTGGGAGGTTTAAGGGAGTAGCAAAGGAAGATGAGGTCATGGTGAGAGAAGGCAGGAGCAGGGTATTGGCCATGTAGGGAAACAAGGGATGAGGCAGAGGTGCAGATAAGGTCAAGCCAAGTGTCGTTGCCTTCAGCATTATGGTGAGTGGCTTGCAGTGGCATTACTTGAAGGCCAACAGACTCAAGGATGGCAAGGAGTCTACGGGACCGAGAGGAATGGTGAACTTGATTTATGTGATTTATAAATATTGAATAAATAATAATATGCGGGTATGTAAAGCTACGCACATACGTCGTAACATTTCTCCAAACACGAGCATGAAACTCTTACACGTGCCAGCAGTTGTTTATTGCAGTCGTGTCAGACATTGTAACAGTTCGCCGAGCCAAACCACAACAGATAAACAGAATAATCTTAAAATACATCCTGTGGGACGAATTTAATATTTCCTACTACGAACTATATGCCCTGCCCACTGCCAATTCAGCTTGCTAATCCGCAGGCCTATGTCAGTGACTTTTGTTCTTCTACGGATCTCCTCATTTTTGATTCGATCGCGTAGAGAAACACCTAGCCCTCTCCATAGCTCGCTGAGTGACCGTGGGCCGTCTTAAGCGCCCCATAGTCAGAGGCCACGTCCCAGTGCCATATGTCATCACTGGTAACACACATTGGTTGAAGACTTTTGTCTTCAGGCTCTGAGGTATTTTGGACGAGAAGACCTTGCTTAGTTTCCCGAATGCTGCCCAACCGAGCTGGATTCGACGATTGACCTCTTTCTCAAAGTTGGACTTGCCTGGTTGGACTACTTAACCTAAATTGACGTACTCGTCACCAACTTCGAGAGTTGAGCTCCCAACGGTAATCGAGGTAGGTACAACATGAAAATTCGTCAAAATCTTGGTCTAGTCCATGTTCATCCTGAGGCCCACCAATTGAGAAACTCGGTTGAGGTCACTGAGCATTGTGCTAAGATCTTCCAGCGATTCTGCCAATACAACGATGTCATCGGAAAAACGAAGGTGAGTGATGTATTCGCCATTGATGTTGATGCCGAGTCCTTTCCAATCCAAGAGCTTATAGGTATCTTCCAACGCGGCACTGAACAGTTTCGGAGAGATAACATCTCCTTGTCTCATGCCTATGTGTAGTGGAATAGCCTTCGAGCACTGTTCTTGTACTCGAACCGACATGGTCGAGTTATTATACAAGCACCTCAACACTTCGATATACCAATATTCAATGTGGCACCGCTGGGGAGACTGCAGCACAGCCCAAATATCGATCGAATCGACGGCTTTCTCATAGTCCACGAACTCTAAGCACACATGCTACATCGGCGTTGATTTTTTTTCCTTGTAAAAAGTTATCCAAATTACGGAAAAAATGGTAATCTGTTGGAGCAAGGTCCAGGGAGTACGGTGGATGTCGCAGACATTCCAATTGTAGCTCCTCTAGTTTAGCGGCCGTCTGTTGTGCAGTGTGTGTGTTGTTTCAAGCTTTTTTACTTTCCCGATTTTGCTTCAAGTGAATTAAAACAGCTTTATTACTCACACTGAAGCCTGCAGCTAACTCTAAAGTGGTTTGCGATGGATCCGCTTCCCCAATAGCCTTTAATTCCTCGTTATCCACCTTGGTCTCCGGTTGTCCACGGGGCTTGTTCTGAAGGTTGAAATTTCCAGAACGAAAACGTAGGAACCAAAAACGTACCGTGTTTTCTTTTGCGATACCACCGTCATACACATCGTTAATCCTTCGAGCTGTTTCTGCAGCATCAGTGCCACGGTGGAACTCATACTCGTAACTATAGCGATAATTCATGTTTTCCATTGTGCGATATGAAAGACGCCAAAGAAAAAACTAATCAGGAAGAAACAAATAAATTACTGTTTTCGAAACACAAACGTACGAGTTAAATGCATTTATAAAGAATTTGGAATTCTTAACCAAAGGGGAGCTATTTCAGATCAAAGTGGCTAGTACCTACGAGAAAACGCCAATTTCATATGTATGGACCTAATACTGTATGGTATTGAAGGCACATAATATATTTTAATGCAAAACTACTAATGGTAGGTATGTGAAAATTTACAACAATGTTTTAATGTTTGTTATAGGTAAGTAACTGCATAAACCATGTTTTTGGACTAAATAAGACACATGTTAATGATACATCTATGAATGACACATAGAATACTGACTATCCCGAAAAACGTAATTTTATCTCGGGAAAGGATATTAGCGGTCGGCGAGCAAGAGCTAATAAATCATATTAATATTGTAATAACCTAAGATTGATTACATTTTTTGAAATACGAATTTTATGTCCTAACAACATAGGCTTCGATCTTTCTAGACTTTTCTCTCAATAGTAACAGACTTAAAGGTATTATTTAACAAACTATACTGTTGAATGTCTTTGGTATTAGTTGTTGGATCAATAGTTGTCTCAACGGCGCGGGCGTTGCGCCATTTAAATTTAGAATGTAATATTGAAGTACCGTGGCAATTTAGATAACCTTAGTTTGACCAAATTCTTACACTGATCTTAGGTTTGTATGTTTTACTTGTAATGTTTATATCTAATTAATTATGAAATCATTGCCTTATTTAATACTCATGTATAGGTAATTATAAAAAAATAAAATAAGAATAAAATAAAATCATTTATTGATCAAATAGGTTTATTAAAAAGCACTTATGACAAATCATGACAAGGTATAGACGAATAACAAAGGTACATATACCAATTAAATAATTTAAACTACCTACATTAAATAATTGACAACCAGCACGGGCTGATAGGTACAGAGAACACGGACATTGGGGACGGGAATAGGGCTAGGTAAGGAGAAGTGGAGCTGATATAAAAGAAAGGGAAGGAATATCTTTACATTACGAGGAAAGGAAACGCCACGGTCCTCGCCGGCGACGATAAAAAGGTCCTAGCCTAGCTAACCTACCAGCCTTTCACTAGCTACCTAAGCGATGACGACCCGAAGAAGAAAGGCAGAAAGAAACTCCGGGCTTAATTTTTTCGTCATCAATTGCCATGATTTTCTTCATTTTTTTAAAATGTATATTTTACAGTATTATTATTACACGGGTTAATGTATGCATGGATGTAGCCCTAAGATATAAATAAAATACTATTGGGAAGCAACCAAATAAAAATATATTGGCGTTAATGATGTATTAACCCACGTTTACAAATGTAGTTTATACTAAATACCTACATCATATCTTTAGTCATTGATAGTAATAGATATAGATCGGTCGTCACTATAATTGAACAATGTCAAGATGTCTAAAAGGGGTAAAAGAAAAAATAAAAAGTCATATTATTAAATAAATTGAACTTAAATGTCAGAAAAAAAAGTCAAAATACAATATGGACATAGCCATAATTGTCACATTATAATATACATATATTTTTTTTCATAGGCGTTCAATGTGAATGCTCAGTGCCTTGGTGCTGTGCCGGCAGGACTGATTCCAAATATCCTTAGCATTTAAATAGTCTGTCACTTTATAGTAGCCTCTAGAAATCAATACACGTTTAACGTAAGGCTTAAATTGGATTTCAGGCAGATTTATTACTTCAGAAGGAAGCTTATTATAGAATTTAATTCAGTTGCCCATAAACGAATTACTAATTTTGCTGAGTCTAAACTTTGGAACTGCAAGTTTGTTTTTGTTCCTTGTATTCATACAATGTATGTCACTGTATGAATACAAGGAACAAAAAAGCCTTTGCACTATTATATATTTTTCAAAGCTAAGTTTAGCTTCCGTGTATGAATGGTGTGAATGAAAAGCAATACTCAACCACTTTGTCCAATGAGACATGATTGAAAAGGAATTTTATATATTGTATTGATATTACTTTCAAAATAGCCGTTGAGTCAAATATTTGCGAGATGTAATCGAACTGCAAAATATTTTATGCATTCGGAGTAAATTTTTATTCGTTTGTAGCAGCTACAGAAAACTGCAATACGCGACATTAGTATTCTTCTTACTTGATATATTTTTTGTCTACACACACACCATATTGCCATATTGGGCACAACATGGCGAGTTACAGTTCTGAGAAACACCTAATATCACTTCGCCCAACCCGGGGATCGAACCCACGACGTCAACATTGACACCACCTTTTCTCTATAAATACTATTTACTGGTCGTAGGTCTCTCATATGTAAGAGCCCGTCTAGGTGGGTAACACCGCAATGTCTATTTCTACCGCCAAGCAGCAGGGTGCATGCATTGTTGTGTTTCAGTTTGAAGGACATTGTAGCCAGTGTAACTACTGGACATAATGAGACTTAACGTGTTTGATAGTATCTTTAATAGTGAACGTACATATTTCTTCTTTCATTACAAGCACATCGTTTTTTAAAATAAGAGGCATGTCTCCTATGCTAAAAGTAGTCTTGATGGAGGATAAATAGATCGACAATATTGAATCCCACATTTCTATGTGTTTACACTTAATTACAATTATTTTTAGAAAAACTAAATGAATAGATTTAAGTCTACTTAATTTGAAGTTAATATGACTTCTGAGAATTTTATTCCGAAAAAGAAAAGTAAGTAGTTAATAAAAAGAAAAATGCCTACAACGCATTAAGTCGTAATTCAAATAGTATGATTTTATTTTATTTTTTTATTTTTACTTTATTTGGAAAACTACAGAAAAAAACATAACACTTATAAATTAAAAACAATTAAACAACACATTATCCACAACAGTTTCCACAGATTACAATATCATGTAAACAAAAAAAAAACACAAAGGTGGCGCGGCGTGCTATAAGTACGCACCTACACCCAGAAAACATTAACTAAAATTCTTAAAATTGCTCATAATAATATACAATTACATTTACTTATAATATTTTTTTTGTACTGGGATAGAGAAAGGTGATTATTAAAGAGACCCGTTTAAATGATTATTATTCTTTTGGTGAATATTTTAAAGACACATATATACAGGCACATAGTTCGAAGAACTGATGGCAGATGGCGTAAAAAAGTTCTTGAGTAAAGACCACGTACTGGCAAGCGTATCGTTGGACGTTCACCTACAAGGTCGATAGATGACTTGATAAAGGTCGTAGTAACACGCTGGATGCGGGCCGCTTTTAACAGGTCCACCTGAAAATCTTTAGGGGAGACCAAGTTCAGCACTGGCCATCATGTGGCTGATGATGATGATGACCTAAAGCTGATTTATTTGAAACGACATCTGTCCTCATATAAAAAACTACAGGAGCAACTATACTCTACCTTAGACAACAAACACCTCAATAGTATTTTTTTACGTTCTAGATGATATAAATTACCAGCTAAGCGACGTAAATATACGACAAGTATTCAAAACATAGGCGCCGACTCCAAATATAAAGTCAATATATGTATAAAAAGTCAAATTATTTTAGGTTGGTAGTGGTTTTCGAAATCAGTATTTTATCAATCTAAAACCTAGCTTATAAGTGGTGTGTTACGAATAAATCGCAACGATTTTAAACAAACAAAATTGGTAAACTATACTTTGCTATCCTATATACTGGATAAATTTCCAATATTAGTATAAAACATTGATCGAACTTGCCTCCGAGGTCGTAGATATCCACCGCGGATTTCCGATTGAATAATGCATATGGGCGTCATTTTTAAATCGGATCTAAGACATGCACTTGCTTGAAATGTACCAGTTGTATTCCTGCTAGGATGGCTTCGGTACTCATTCTCCCTCAATACTATGAAAATCTATCTAGGATGTACAAAGTTAACCTTATAAGACATTATGGGATTATTAGGGTTCTGTACCTCAAAAGGAAAATAAGGAACCCATAGAGGATCACTTTTTTGTCCGTCTGTCCGTTTGTACGTCTGTCCATCAATCTGTCTGTCTGACCCTTTTTTCAGGAACTCGTGGAGGTATCAAGTTGAAATTTATAACAAATACTCGGATTTACGGTCTCTTTCAGCTGATGTAGTTCAACGCTATCAAAAGATATGACCGGTTGTGTCGCATATTTTGTAATATATTATGCTTCGACTGCCTCGGTGGCGTAGTTGTATTACGTACGCGTTACGAGTACAATTTGCGCGCTGAGGTCCTGGGTTCGAATCCTGGGTCGGGACAAAAACATTGTGACTGGGTTTTTCCATCTTAAAAATTACTCAGTCGCAGCTCGGAGTCAGGAAGTTGGCGGTGTGATACCCCCGTGCCTCGGAAAGCACGTAAAGCCGTTGGTCCTGCGCCTGATCTCTCTCCGGTCATGTCGGATTGCCGTCTCATCGGACTATGAGAGTAAAGGAATAGCGAGTGCACCTGTGTATTGCGCACACACTTGTGCACTATAATATCTCCTGCGTATCTGGCTGATCTCTGTTGAGATTGGCCGCCGTGGCCGAAATCGGCTAGAAAGGGTATATATATTTGAGCTCTTTCATCTTTACCTATCATAGTCTGTTAAAAAACTCTTTTCATTGACTTCGTGTTTAATTAAAACGCAACGTGATTTTAAATAAGTGACTATCACATCCCGGCGAAGCGGTGCGTAGCTTGGTTCTTCTATATTATGTTAATATATTTTGATTACAATGAATGGCTTATCGTGATACGCTAACAAACACGGATGGTCCACGATTTTATTATAATATGTATGTGTAGATTAAAATTTTAATTCTGTTTCTACATGAAGTATATTAGATGGAGAGCTGATACATATTTTTGGGAACGTATTTGCGGCAATGTAACACATTGTTAAAAACAAGTTCTAGTTATACTTGAATACAATAGTCTAGCTGAAGGGATACAGGTCTTAGACCTTCAAAAGTTCTGGAGGCATTTGAAATTTCAATATCTTAGAATTTAGTATTTAAAGAGTTGCAAAATGAAAAACCTAGATCATTTAACCGGACCGTTACCTTTTCCGTGTGTTTGCAAACTGCTTTTTTTAATCTAAGTAAATTAGCCCTTTCCTTTGGTTTGTTGTAGCCTGTATGTCATTACTTCTCAAAATTTAATCCGTATCGAATGGTGTAATGATAGAGTATATTGCTTTTTATCATATCAACGGATTCAATTACTGTGTTAGTTACACCACTTATAACTCGAGAACAACCGAACCGATTATCATGTTCGTTGATTTTTTGGATTTGTAACCGTTCCGAATAGCAGAATAACTATAAAAATATGGAAAAAATTCACGATCAAGGAAATTCATTTTCCCATACATTTCATTTGTAATTTAACTAAATGAACATGGCGTTGTTTATTTTCTCCTTTGACAGCTGCTTCAGTTGCGCGCTGTCCCTGTGGCGGTCGCAAAGAGTATATAGAGTAGTTATAATGTCATAATATTACCTAGGTTCTCGAGTGGAGACCACGTACTGGCAAGCGCAGCGTCGGCCGTCCACCTGCAAGGTGGATAGACGACTTGATAAAGGTAGCAGGAACACGCTGGATGCAGGCCGCTTTTGACAGGTCCATCTGGAAATCTTTGGGGGAGGCCTATGTTCAGCAGTGGACGTCATGTGGCTGATGATGATGATGATGAATATTACCTCCTTACATTGCATAGCGTTGCCCTCATTGATGTATTAAAAAACCGTCAATGGTTGCCCTATTAATTAGCATCTTTTTAAGCTTTCCCCAATTTTTATTCAAATTTCGACCGTGTTTGTATTGTAATTAATTCTCTACATACGACTTTTTCTAAAAATTCTATTACTTACAATGCCGCGAATTAAAACAAGAAGTTGAAGTCTTTTCCATTAGGTGGGTAAATAGCGGAGAAACATTTGGCCGAATCAAAATAGTCTTTTGTGTTTTACGAAGGAACTTGAAAAAGATCGTGTGCCGAGGAATAAGCTGTGGTCAACATTATCATTTCATTCATTCATCATTTCATTAACGTATGGGGCTGAGGGCCGCCTGGTAAGGGCATTGGTCTCTGTAATGAGAACTCTAAAGCCTGTATCAGTGCAAATAAATCAGAATAGGGATTCCTAATACTGTGCTGTTGCCGAGGCTTATGTATGAAACTGAATGCTAGTTTGGCAGGACAAGCACGAAATTCGAGTAATTGCGGTGGAAATGTTCTTCTTACAGAGTATATTATTTGGAGTCACTATTTCTTCTCGCATGGGGATAGTATGACGTTATAAATTGAAGGATGACTAAAATTAAAAGAAATATGCTGAGATAATTTGGGTACGTAGAGAGGATGGTTGAAATACGAGTTACGAAAGGTATTTATCTAGCGAATGTGGATGGTACGGATGGAGTCGATGTCTATAATCGGCGAAAATGTATGACGAGAACAATGAACGTAGAAGAGGTGAAAGAGGTATGTAATTATTGTAGCATGTCGCGATCAATAGACTCTGCTTCTCTCTGTCTCTGTGTATGAGGTAATATAACTTTTTTCTTTTGATTTTCCTACATTTGCTGAGCTTAATTCACTTTGATAATTTATCGAATCAAATAGTAAAAAAACTAATAAGTTAACACAACATTCATTGATTCTGAAGCGATACGAAGTTCACCGGGCCAGCCAGTTAATTTATAAAAAAGCCGTTTATAAGTTCATTCTGCGAAATTGCGTTAGTAAATACTATTTCTTGGTATTCAATTCTGTTAAGTGACATAGGTACACGTAATGCAGGCACCATTGTGTGACGTGAAAAAAAAACTGGAACCCTTATTTATTTCATTAAATACACATAAACACAAGTTAAATGAAGAAGTTACAGATACATTAAGTAGCTAAGCAAGTCAATAACGAGCTTCAAAGATTTCACTAACAAATCGCAATATCAAATCGAAACGAGTTTAGCAACAATGTATCGGAGTTGATGTTTTTCAATGGAGTGCTTTACCGGGATGCAATATTCGGGTACAAACTTGCAGTAATTACCTCAGTGGAATAGTTCGTTTCATGCTTCCGTACACTGCGATACACCTGCGTTAGTCATTGCCGGCTGTGAACAAAGGGGCTTGTAAAATCCATTTTGTTTCACAAATAAGCGGAATAAAAATTCTACAACAGATTCTAATCTTATTTGTATGAAAAGTCGCTACATCGATCAATTCGATTTATTTTATTTAACTAGCATATGATCCCGGATCCGCCGGCGTGAAAAAAATTTTCCCGTATAAAAGTCCTGCTTTATATTTTCCCGGGATAAAAAGTAGCCTATGTGTTAATCCAGGATATGATCTACCCGTCCCAAATTTTGTCGAAATCCGTTCAGTAATTTTGGGGATGTGCAGTAACAAACAAGCAGAAAACAGACAGACAGAAAAGAATTACAAAAATCGCTGATTTGTGTTCCATTACTCTACTTTAGTCACCCCATTTCTTTTTTATCAAATTTCTTCAAATGTACAGACACACCGGTTCTACTGCTTTATTATATGTATAGATTTAATTTTGAAATTTCCTATGACCAGCGAGCCGATAGAGGATGTCAATATTTGTTATGTAAGGACTATATCAATATTGCCTACATGTGTGTTGCCTTTTCTGTACAATTTAAATGATTCGGATTTTATAGATATTTTTTTATGTAAAATGGCTAACGCTAAACTTCGCAACTGTAGTGAAAACGTTCATTCCATGGAAGCTTCAACCAGTGGATACTAAGGTTTGCTCCCGACTTGATTAATTCATCGTAATGTATAGGGAGTGAGTTATTGTTTGTTTAACGACAATTCTTGACAATGTAAGTATATAAATATGATATTATTAAAACTTACGCGAGCCATATCACATTAATCGTGATCGAGAGGCCTCCGCGACGCGACGTCCTCTCAGCACTCGCCTATGAAGATGACCTACTTAATAGGTCGAAACTGGTCGGCGATTCTGACCAAGAATACGTGAGTAAAACCGTGGTTTGTAAACTATAAATGTATATAAATATGGTCAAGGATATTCTGTATGAGACTGATCATCATCTATAAAGCGTCATCTATTAATTCAGCGCTCGCCTTGAAAATGAAGAGAATCTACATACCTAAGAAATCTACACAAAAACGAGGGTACTTATGTACCCATTATGTAATATGAAGTGCGGACACGCACTAGTCCAGCGAACTAAGAGGAGAGGGGTCTAGTCTCTTAGTAGAAAACGAGGCCAATTTACAGCAGTGGGTCGTTTTATTCTACAGATTACAGCATTTACAGGGCTGTTACTATAATAATGTTATATTCTTGAAATTAAACTATTATAACGGATTTTATCGCGGTTTTTCATTTAATTTTTCTCCCGACGTTTCGAAGGCTTTGCAGCACTTCGTGGTCACGAGACGGACTGAGGTGTTGGTGGTCCGAAAAGTTAGTGTTACAAATCTACCTTCAATTTACAATTATACAATTTTAAGATGTTAGTCATTGTTTGCATAATAGTTTAATTTCAATGTCTAACATTCGCATAAACATAAGGAATCATTATTATATTCTTGGTTAAATATTTAAACCGGCAAAAGACAAGTACACATAAACGTATAACACAGAACCGCGTGGTGCGGATGTGACGCGATGCCGTGTGCAAAGACTGCGGTTTACATACGGTGTCATACAAATTGTATGATACAATACCTATTTTGATCCGCCCGACCACGAACCGGCATGGCACGACGCGCGGCACGTGCTAATTGGGTAACTGAAAATGTTATAAATTAAGTATATTACAATTCGCTAGAGCTAGTTGTTCATTATCACTGCTACGAATTCTATTACGATTTTACTGTGCATGTGTGCTGACTTTATTTTTATAATGCGGCAAAATAATAAGTATCAGGAAATGATGAGATCTACATTGCATTTTTACGCAATTAATCCGTTTTCCAGTTTACTAAAAATAAAAATATAAATTGAGATTTAATTTGAACCATTGCTATTCGGCTAAAAATATGCAATTCAAAATATGACAATGCGGGGAATTCGCTGATCATTACAAAATGATACGTCAATATCATTGATGTATTAAAAATCCCGTCAATATGATATAATTACAGTCTTAGAGTATGAATACTACAGATTCGACAGTCACAGTTCCGAAAGATGAAACATAAGATTATACAATACCTGTGTTAGACAGAGATACTTGACGCCATTTTTATCTATTTCAGCGTGCATAATTATTGGTCGGTTCTAACTTTAAGGTGTGACAAACATATTATATGTTTTTAAGACTGCAGTTGTTTTTGAGTGATATAGAATCGTATTAATTATTGTTTTTGGGAAAATATTGCGACTGGTGCGTGTATCAATGGCAGGTTTTTTTATTGCATTGAATGACGAGCCAAGCATGCCGTTCGCCTGATGGTCAGCGATACGACCACCCATAAACATTAGCAACACCATCCAGCACCTTGAGTTACAAAGCATTGTGTGGCATTCCACTGCGCTCGTCATCCTGAGACATAAGATGTTACGTCTCATTATGTCCAGTAGTTACACTGGCTACAATGTCCTACAACAACAGGATACAATGTGTTCGGGAGGAAAACTGTAAATCGCTAAATCGTTCCATCTCATCTATGTGCACGCGATGAAGTACTCTTGGCATACTTAATAACAACTATACTGTTTAAGCAGTGGACGATAGCCTAGTTGGGAATGGAATGGTCTGCCGAGACAATGTCCGGAGGTTCAAAACCCAAGACACACACCTCTGACTTTTCAGAAGTTATCTGTGTATTATTTATCAATTATCGTTCGCTTTAACGGTGAAGGAAAACATCGTGAGGAAACCTGCATACCTGAGAAGTTCTCTGAATTTCGAAGGTAAGTGAAGTCCGCCAACCCGCACTAGGCCAGCGTGGTGGACTAAGGCCTACAACCCTCTCAGTAGTAGAGGAGGCCCGTGCTCAGCAGTGGGCAGTATATAATATAGGGCTGGTATTATTATATATACTATTTAATGTCTTTGTTAATAACACTCTCTGGGTACGGTAGGTACATAACTAAAACAAGTTCAAAAAAATAAGGCATATTTTTTAATCAAAAACGTACCTACCAGTGTACACTGTAATTGGTTTGTTTCTGGTACTTAATACTACATCGTAATGTAATAAGTATACGATCATAATTCAGCCGTTTGCATAATTATCGCTACTAGAAAATATTTTTATTATTCATTTTACCTTCAATTGATACTAAAGGAGTGACGTAGGTAGGACTCATGAGGATCCTTAAAATAAATAAATCATAAACGATTAAAGAGATAAGAAAGCATTTGTATTGAAAGAACGTTGCATTCAAATATATTATCTGACAGAGTAAAACGTAACAACTGAGAAAGTGCCAGAATGACTCGTACACCCAGTGTTCCATACTACTTTAATACTTCGTGACTTTAAAATTATTATTTGTTAAGATATCTGCTACTAATATTTCACACTACTAGGCAGTATGTCTCACATATGCGAGATTTTGGTTGAGTAGGTACTACACACAGTCTATTTCTGCCTCTAAGCAACATTGTCCAACTTGCAAGTACTGTTGTGTTCCGGCTTAAAAATTGTAGCAAAAATGTAATTACTTGGCATTATGCGACTTCATATCTAATGTCTCGAAGCAGCGACCATATAGCGCCTCTTGGAGTGTAAAGGCAGTACATTACGTGAACAACCGTTTTGCTAAAAGATTAAATGTTATAATAGTAATTGAATATAAAAAAAGGAAAAATATATAGCATAGAGTAAATTTTTATGTTGGAGTACGAGGAGCTTATCTCTTCTTGATTTCTATGCAAAAACGTATGTAAGTTTAGGCTATGACGAGATACATCTACATGCTATAAGATAAACCCGAAGTTAGCTAGCTAAGCTAGCTAGGATATATATTATGTTTAAAAAAAATATTAAATGCCCTTATATTTCTTTACTTAACAATACAATGATATTCTATTAAAACAGTAACATTTTTATATGAATAGGTCACTGATATTAATAGACTCATGTTCCATTATTCCACGGGAGCAACTGGGTAGCTCACATCCCAAAATAAATCAGTTAGAGCCCTATGACCTATATATAAAATATATCAGATAAAAAAAGAAAAAGTCGCCCACATAAAATACATGTTTTTTATATAATATATTCCTATTGGAATAAGCAACTAAAAACTTTCCAATATGCGGCCGTATCCAGATTTTATACAAAAGCTTTCAACTCCCACTTAAATACTTCAGGGAGTTTTATTGGATCTTGCAAATCCAATCAGCCCGTAGTTTTTCAGTTTGGTTAATGGCACTACCGAAAATTGTAATTCTATCTTCCCATAACTTTTCCGAACTGGTGGTAGAGTTAATATTGACGGAATCTAAATAATGTATAACATTTTATGGGTTCGAATAAATTATTTCATTTCATTCCATACTATTAAAATTCAAAGTTAACGTCGGATTAGGGAATCAATGAAACACGCAGCTCGTCCGACTGCAGGCTCCAGTAAAATGAATTCCAATCCGCTTACGTATAGTGCCGGATTTCGGTGTCAAACATACATCGAGAGAAAATTACATGCAGTCGTAAAGCTGGGCCAATAAAATAATCTTATGGGCTGCCGCAACATTTTAGGAAATCGTCTACTACCGAAATCGATCGGTCGACTAACCGGAATCAGGCTTGGGTGAGCCTGGGTAATGGACCCAGAATCCGTCGGCTATAACGTGACGCGCGGTACCCTGCAGTGAAACGTACGGCTGAGTATTACTATTACCTACAGCCGATTGCGAATGTTATTTGCTATCTTATATCTGCTATTGGCTTGAAAACTTGGGTTGGAATTTGTAATAGTCGAACTTATAATTATAGGCGTCAATATATTGTGTGTTTTGCTACGCCAGTGTTGATAAACATTTTAATTTACACGTGAACTTAATATGCTTCTGTATATCATAGGTATATACCACCGATCTTGATACCGAGGAAATATTCTCGGAACTACTTAAATTTTGCATAATTTACATAACGAATCTAACAAAAAGACTAACGGTCTTATTCATAATAAAACGCTAATCGAAGGTAAAAACCTCCATTAGATATAACGTCCTAGAAGCCTATCGAGCGTTCGATAAAATTTCTTATTCATAATGGTTTTTTGTAGCTACTATAAGTGAATTGCCGTTGATTGCCGTTATAGTACATGATGTTGCCAATACGTAGAAAAAAAATATTTCAGTTGATTTCTACCAATTTATACCAAGCTTTGTCTCTGGAAACAACTATAAAAAAAACAACTTGTCAATGTCAGTTGTCAAAATATAAATTGGAGGGAAACTACCAATGTATGTATTATACTGTTTATATTCTCATTGAGTTTGTTGATTGTTCTGGAAAGTAATTAAAAACAGAATAAATTAATAAATTGGAAGTATGCAGCAATTAAAAAAAGAAAAACGGCAGAGGGGTGAAAATTGTCTGGAAGAAGACAAGGTTGGTGCAGCTATTTTACGTACTTATTTGAAAGTTCCAGTTTGCGCGATTCATGCATGCATTACTAACAGTATTGTTTTCGCTTTCAAGATTATATTAAAGGAACTGGTGAGGGAGTGGGTCAGGGTCCTCAAAAATAAAACTACGGACACGAACTCCAATTCCACGAAGGTGGCGGCGTGGAATGACTTGAGAAAGAGGTGCTAACTTAAATCTAATATTGCTACTTTTGCATTGTTTTCATGTTAAACAATATACACAATTAAGACATTCCTTAAACAAACTTCTTTTTTCATTTCAGTTTTAACTGTATGTGTAATGGTATCCACGCTCAGTAGTGCACCTGAAATCACAGTGGGGCCTCTTAAAAATGAAGGCTAAAAAGCAAAGGCGGAAGAGAGGAAGGAGCTGCTGAAGACTGGTGGTGGCCCACCACCAGTAATAAAAGGAGTCAGTAGTGAAGACATTAGCAGCTGGCTGCCTAATGAATTTGTTACCGACACAAATGAATTTGACTCTGACAGTATAAATCAGGTAATATTCATTTATGGCATGTTTTTTTCTGTAACCACTGAGTCATACTTCTTGTAACTATTTGAATATT
Source organism: Sphinx pinastri (assembly GCA_947568825.1). Lineage (NCBI taxonomy): Eukaryota > Metazoa > Arthropoda > Insecta > Lepidoptera > Sphingidae > Sphinx > Sphinx pinastri. The sequence goes on along the minus strand of OX387614.1, from coordinate 17,897,314 downwards.
TTAGATGAGAATATTATAGCATATTGAAGATTCACCTTTACAGGACAAATATTCAAAACCCTCTGCTTTCACACATACTACAACTACTGTAAATAATATTCTTGAAGAGGTATGTTATACCAAAAGTCAAATTAAAATCAATGTAAAGATCATAGTTCAACACACACATGATGGTGTGCCCTGGTGACCCTGTGTAGGATACCATACCATAACAGCCCTGTATTAAATACTGCCCACCATTGTACATATATAAATAAAACATATGTTTTTCAGGTGATAGTTGTGCATCCTCCAAATTCACCTTCCAGTGAAATAATGAAGGAGGTATTTACAAATCAATATTAAGTAATTCCAGTTCCATGCTATAAACCTGAACGATGCTGTTATATATTTAAATAAATACAACATATTAGATGCCAGTTGTGGAGCCACATCCTCCAGAGGCTTCAGGTCCATGGCTAAAAAATAAATAAAAAAAGGTTCTTGCAGTAAGTAAACTTTAAATTAATTTCCATATTTAAGTAATTCTTTTATTTTGTTTATACCATACCAGCCCCGTATTATATACTGCCCACAGCTGAGAAAGGGCCCTATATTATTACTGAGAGGGTTTAGTCCACCACGCTAGCCTAGTGTAGGTTGGTAGACTTCACATACCTTCAAAATTATTTTTGGGGAATTCTCAGGTATGTAGCTTTTCTCACAATGTTTTACTTCACTGCTAAAGTAAACAAAAATTGATAAACAATACACACATAACTTTTGAACCTGCAGACAACTGTCTCACCAGGCCGTTGCATTCCTAACTAGGCTATTGTCAACTATGAATGTTTATACATTGCATTATTTCAGGTTTGCCGCGCACCTGCAGAACAAATAGCTGAATTCGAAATCCAGTGCTGAAAAGTGCTGCATGCCATGGAGATGAAGAATGAGCAGTAGAAAAATATTTTTTTTAAATTAAAAGAAACTAGTAAAAAAAAACTTAATAATTATAAACCAAAAAGTATCTAAACTATATGATGTTTAATTATTACCTTTGGGTGTGCACTTCATTCAATATTGGACACACTATCCCCGGATACTTAAGTCTCTTTGAGCGATTGTAATGTTGTGCAAAATTGCAATGGCCACAATACCTAGTCATATTTACTAGGTCAAATTTTACAGACATGGCATAGAGCAGGCATTGGAAGCACTGTTTCCATACATCAAAGCAACAATACTTGCCTCATTGTATTTCTCTGTACCACATAGTCTCATTACAGGTGTATATAAATATGGCTCCACATGTATACCTTACTGCTATAGCCACTTTTTTATATATTCATATAAATAGAATATTGGGATAATCTTATATTACTAATATTAGAAATACGAAAGTTTGTGAAAATGTTTGAATATTTGTTAAGTAAACTCAGAAAAAGCTAAATGGATTTGGCATACAGGTAAACCATATCCTCGATTAACACATAGGCTTCTTTTTATCCTGATAACTTGCTCTCATGGAAAATAATGTGTTTTTATAAATAAAAGGCGCTGGCGTCTTACTGGTTTCGCTATAAATCGCTACAGTGTTTCGGGACTTGTAGTGGGAAGCCGCGAGCAACAACTAGTAAATCATAATTTTATTTTTCAGAATATGATAGTTGTACCTCATCAGACTCCACTTCCAGCAGGAAATATAAATGAGATATTTATGTATCAGTATTATACTATATTCATGTAAGATACTATTGTTTCATGTGGAGATGTAAAACATATTTTTCAGGTATTAGTTAAAAAAAATACAATACTTAATAAAATAAAAACTTTATTCATTACGTAGGCATATAAAAGGCTCTTATGACAAGTCAATACATAATATTCATTTTTCAATTACTTAAATTATTTAGGGAACCAACACGGCCTAGCAGGTACAGAAGACATGGGCAGGGTGGAAAGGATTAGTTCCACTTTCCTTCCTTCCCTTCAATACTATTAACAATTTGTTCAATACACAGAATAATGCATGCATATATGTATAAGAAATAAAAAAAGTCCAAATCCGCCACCTGAAAACAAAAAGTATTTTACAAATCATTATTAAATCATTCTAGTTTGATGCTATAATCCTGTAGGATACTAAAATCCATCTGCATGGTGCACCTGGAAATATAAAGGAGGTATTAACAAATCATCATTAAGTATTTCCAATCTTTTGCTATAATCCTGTAGGGTACTGATGTATATTTAAATAAATAAAGCTTATTTTCAGTATTACATTCAAAATAATGTTTATGCATTGCAGGAAAAAGTAGCATGCTATTCAAATGGACAATAACCTCCAGTGAAATATTTTTTTTAATCTTTATGATGTAATAATAAAAGAAAAATATAAATTTTATAAAATGATGACAATGACTAACTACAATTAGGATGTTTAATTATAATTTAATTATTTGAGTGTAAAAAACTTCATTAATTGAAGTGCCTAGCTATAAAAGCCTGCAAAATGGCAGAATTTCTACCCTGTCTAGGGTGTGGTTCAAAATTAATTGATTCAGACACCTATTCAATATCAGACACACTTTCTTCTGTGGCATATGTCTCTCTTTGAGCAATTACAATGTTGTGCAACACTGCAAGAGCCACAATAGTATTCTTCACATTGCCTAATTTACAGACATGCCATGGAGCAAGCATTGGAAGCGCTGTTTCCACACACCAAAGCAACCCTCCACAACATTTCTTGTTGAAATATGTGCCTCATTATATTTCTCTTCAGCATGACTAAGTGGTCTCTCCCTGAATCTCCTAGAAGTATACCCCTTAACTCACCTGCTTCAAAACATTCTTTGAGGGTCGATTCATTAAATATCTGGGAGTCATGAGTGCTGCCTCGTCACCTAAAAACGATATCCCAGATCCGAAGACTAGTATCACAGGTAACCTACAACAATTATTATCTTGTTTATGCAATAAAGTAAAGCCTATCGTAGTTTACCTTATATATTTCTGAAAATCTTACCGGAACATTGAGGGAATATCCTTTTCTATTTATGTAATATTGGGCTGCATCACCACCATGTTTTTTTATTTATATATGCATGCAATCAATACAACCAATTACAGATGGGAAGCCTCTTACATGGTGGAATTCTGTCATTAGCTGTTGTTCCTCTGCAACAGAAATGGGCATCATTATATAATCTGCAGCACGTCGTGCGAGCGCACGCGCTACTCTGCTAAATATGCGGCTGATAGTGGCTTGAGATAATCCATAGAGGTCTCCAGCATCTTCTTGAATCTGTAAAGAAAACGAGTCTTAAAAGTAACGCATCATTAGGTATACCCAAGTTTGTATGAATATCGAAAAGGATTAACTTACCTCTTACCTTTACGGTGCAGCTGTAACTCTTCGCAGACTAATTCAATTATAAAAGCAGCCGTTCGTTTGGAAAAACTATACCGTTTACGGAATTCCTAGTCATCCAGAGAAAACGGATCAAACTCTGACGATAAACTTTTCTACGTGAAATATTTTCAATTACTGCAATGCTATGCAGGGTTTGTAAGGCTTCCATTATTTATACACAAGTAAATAAAAATACTTCTTGAAACGAAAATTATGCGCTACGAGATCGATGTGTTGTTTACTTTAAATCGACTGACAATTGACATCGGAAATCGGTGCCAAACACGAAACAGCTGACCGACGGCGGCCATTTTTTTGTTACGGAACGCTTAAAGAAGGGGTCTAGCTCCTATAAATCAAAGCAACTTCACCGTAGGCTTATAGGCCGTTTTAGCGCTTTTGAACCATTATGAATAACAATTTTTTACAAGCCTCTACTAACGGTCCTATAAAGTTCCGAAGAGTCATTATGAATAAGACCGTTAGACTTTATTACACAACAAAATGTATTAATATTTATGTTATATTATTTAATTATTAATATTTCATTGTACTCGTTTAGCACGGGAAATCAGGGTAATAATTAGACTAAAATTATCACTACCATAATATTTTAATTATACGAGATTAAAATAAGAACATTAGCATAGAATATTACAGCAGCAAGCCGGCAGGTCCAGTGTTCGATACTAACGCGCTTGAATAATTTGAACTCATAAAATCTATACTAATATATAAAGCTGAAGAGTTTGTTTGTTTGTTTGAACGCGCTAATCTCAGGAACTACTGGACCGATTTAGAAAATTCTTTCACTAATAGGAAGCTACATTACTCTTGAGTGCTATAGGCTACTTTTATCCCGGAAAAACTTTTCCACGCGGGCGGAGCCGCGCGCAAAAGCTAGTTCTTTATAAAACAACAATCATTCCAGCTACGAGCAAGTTGGAACGCTAATTATGGTAACGAAACTGATGTTGAAACTGTTTATTCCAAGTACAGATTTACCGCGCACGTTACATTGCGACGAGCGTATCTCCCCCTGTATTGAGTTTACGTAAAACAACGACGCGAAAAGTTGGAACAATATTTGGAGAAAGTTTTCAACATTACCCGCCACCGAAGTTGCCTATCCCCCGGTGCTTCTTTTGGATACCTGTTATATTGTAGACGGTGCTACGGTCAACTTTGGGTTAGTCCGCTCCTAACAGCGTAAAGGAAAACGAAATTGGATGAAATATTTTTATATAAATCTCGTTGCAACGTTATTTTACAATTTGCTTACGTAACACGGTAGTTTCCTATGTTTGATTTTGTAAATTATTTTATATCTAACAGAAAATAATACGAAAAAGGATTTCTTCTGTGAAATCAGCATTAAAATGGGTTGAAAAATAAAGCAGTTATTCATATTTGAAATATTGTTGTGAGCAAAAGTGGGAACGTGGAGGGAATATCGCGCTATCTCTTTCGCACGCAAACATCGCTATGGCCGGCGACTCTCGGTGACTTCACAGACCACAGTATAATATTACTGTTATTTGACAACTACCACTTCCACCAAATTTCAAAGCTTTATGACTTTTTCCGTTAGATTTTGGATGGCATACATTTTTGATAAATGTAAGAAAAAAATGTAGTCAACTACCCTATGGTGTGGTTACTGATTACGCTTCGTGTACGATACGATACGATACGATAAATGTATTTAAAAAGAAGTAAGTATGTATTTAGGTTGTTTATTCTCTGATAGATGCGTATGTACAATATGCGCGCTGTACGTAATACTCATAACGAAGGCTTAATGTTATAATGTTAATGTTTTTAACCCCCGTCAAAAAAGCGGGGGTTATAAGTTTAGGGTGTGTATCTGTATGTCTGTCTGTGGCATCGTAGCTCTCAAACGAATGGACCAATCCTGACGCGGTTTTTTTTTGTTTGAAAGCTGATATGATCGCGATGGTTCTTAGCTATAATTCATGAAGATCTGTTCAGGCGATTGAAGATTATCAGCTCATTTCCAATTTAAAAAGCCCGATTGAATTAAAATTTGGTGTACTATGACTTCGGCAATACTTTTAAACATGAGCTGATGCTGCAGCATCAAGTAGTCTGCGGGATACCCAACTCCTTAGCAACTTATAGAAGATATAGCGTGTTTGGGCTCATAAGGATGGTCTCATCGAGTAGGTGTTAGATAGTTGATTATCAAGGCCCCATGATGGAGAATAAAGTACTATAAAAAGTTTGAAATAAAAATTAAATTAAAATTTTAATAAACCCCGACACAAAAATCTCTAAAAAGTAAAATTATAAAAGTGTATTTGTCGTTTAAGTACCTAGTAATATTCTGAGCCAAGCGTCGTCACGTCGGGGGACCAAATTCCGGACCAGGGAGGAAAATACTTCTTTAGCGGTATAAGCATAGTATCAATATGAAAGTGAGTAGTTTGTTTCCAAGTTATCTACTAAACTTTTACTAAAAATATTACTAAACTGACAGTTATCTGGGACAGTTGAATTTATCACGTACTAGCTTTTGCCCGCGGCTTCACCTGTACGAAAGATATATTTCTGAATAAAAGTTCCGCTGTACATTTTTCCGGGATAAAAAGTAGCCTAAAACCTTCCTAGGGTCTCTAAGTATCTTCATACGAAATTACATCGAAATCCGTCCGGTAGTTTTTGAGTTTATCGCATACAACCCTTTTTACCCACTTAGTAGTTGAATTTCGCAAAATTCCGTCTTAGTGAGCGCCTACGTCCTAAAAGGAACCCCATGCAAGATTTGAGACTCCTAGCACTTGTAGTTTTGAGATTTCGAGATGAGTGAGTGACCTTTTGCTTTATATAGTTTTTTTTTTTGGAAATAATAATCTATCGCCTAACATAGGGTAGGCTTGTTAAAATCATATTCTTTATGGACCTCAATTCCGCATTTGAGGCAAAACAACAAATTACGATTTTCGGTTTTCGTCGATTCGAATACATTTTTAAGCATGTTGCCCCACTACTACTCTAGTGAAATTTGAAGGGCTAATTTTCCATGAATGCGGGCAGATTTTGAAATAGATTGTAGGAAAACGTCAATGTAATTTTTATTCCAGACTTGATAAAGGTCGCAGGAACACGCTGGATGCAAGCCGCATTTGACAGGTCCGTCTGGAAATCGTTAGGGGAGGCCTTTGTTCAGCAGTGGACAGTGTTCATGTGGCTAATGATGATGATGATCAAATGGTAAAGTTAGTTAATTATGTTATAGATTCTTGCACCAAAGGTAACTGAGCTTTATTCATATCAAAGACATATTAAGCTTTGTATGTACGTAGAATTTGGTTTTTGTCATACATATACTTATACATACACACACACGCCTTTTATCCCCGAAGGGGTAGGCGGAGGCGCAACTAGTGCACCCATTTTTTGCCGTATTCCGCGTATTATTGCGTATTCCGTCTCATGAAGTGATAGGGGGCGAGCCTGTCGCCATATCGGGCACAAATTACAGACTCCGACCTGAAACTGAATCGAAAAATCCAATATCACTGCCCAACCCGGGGATCGAACCCGAGACCTCCGCATTGAAGTAGTACCGTAATACAACTACGCCACCGAGGCAGTCAGAGTTAGTTATTTCATTAACAAACTTCCAAAAGGAGGATGTTCTCAATTCGTGTGTTTTTTTTTATAAATTACTCATAACCGATAAAACAAGTTAAAACACAAACAAATGACCAGACCGCTAGGCCTCCTACTAAAAAAATTACATACATTTAGATAAACAATGTTATAGGCACATCTATTCATACAAATTCTTCGTCTTAACTCTAGAGTCTAGACCATTCTGTGGGTCAAGATAATTAAGCAATACCTCTTTTAATGAATTAGATTCCCCAAATTTGGCTATCCGATCTCACAAATTTCTGCCCTACTCTTCCCTTCCATACCGACAAGGTTTTTTAATACATCAATGCCGACAAATAATAAAATTACACCACACTACAAAACAGCTATTTCGAAAAATAAACATTACAGTAAACTGAGATAGGAAACAGACCTTCTCCGACCGTACATTAAATGACACCCGATATTTGTTTCTCGAGAACGCGAACACACGCCCTTCGCTGTAGAATTCACACGACTCTCTATGATAACAACAAGGAGATTGTCCTCGAATACCGGGGATATTAAATACTTGATTTTGCTCGCGGAAAGATTTGGTGCAACTGAAAGCTTTAATTTTATCGTACAAGCGAAGAGCGCATTTGTTTTTGGGTTTCGCTTTGATAAACTTACTAGCTTTTGCCCACGGCTTCGTCCGAAAGAGATTTTCCTGTATAAAGTCACTTTATATACAAAATACTACACATTTTTAACAGTATCCGTTATAATTGCAAGTACCAGGCGACAATAAACTGATACAGATCGAGAAATCTTGCAATATTTGACACTTTGGTACAAAGCGCCTTTCCGCCCAGTACAAGTAGATCCCCGACTTTTGTCAGAAAGGCACTCGCAGTCACAATAGAACATATAAATTATTTCTCTACTATATTCTGCATGTATTATACATATAAACCTTCCTCTTGAATCACTCTATCTATTTAAAAAAAACAAGCATCGAAATCCGTTGCGTAGTTTTAAAGATCTAAGCATACATAGGGACATCTACTGGTGGTAGGTCTCTCATATGTAAGAGTCCGTCTGGGTGGGTACCACCGCAATGTCTATTTCTACCGCCAAGCAACAGTGTGCATGCACTGTTGTGTTTCGGTTTGAAGGACATTGCAGCCAGTGTAACTACAGGACATAGTGAGACTTAACATCTTATGTCTCAGGATGACGAGCGCAGTGGAATGCCACACAGTACTTTGTGACTCAAGGTGCTGGATAGTGTTGCTACTATTTATCTGTGGTCGTATCGCTTCCCATCAGGCGAACGGCATGCTCGTCTCGTCATTCAATGACATAAAAAAAAACATACGAGTGTTCCCTACACTGTGTACGAAGCCATCACGCGTGCGGGGTGCTTTCGTACATTTTCCATTTTTTGGAAAAGCTTGCATATGTATATTACTTTGTATTAATCCGGAACTATTCTACTTTTTAAGCCAGGTATACAGTTAATATAATATTTTGAAATAACGATAAGTTTTTATTTTATGGGACTTAAAGTAAAAACTGTACGAATCCTACCTGCTCTCCCCTAACTTCAGGGACTAGCAATAGCGTCTGTGTGAGGCCTTACTTATATTATTTACAACTTGATCGAGTAGACATGATTAATAAAATTAATTAAGACTTATTTATTTATTTACTAAGGTACACCAACAGCATACATATCCTTAAGTCTAGAATACATTAATTATTAATTTATTACAATTAATTTAAAAATTACCTGATATGCATGCCACTTACAGGCATACACAACATTCACAAAAAGAAATGGTATAATAAAACTAGCAAACAACAACACTTTAGATGAACAAAATTAGTGTTACAGAAAACTTAAAATAATAGGAGCTTATGGACAAATGATTAAAATAAAAATAAACATTTTTTATAGATATACAGAAACAAAAACAAAATTACTTAAATTCGTGTACTACAGCCGAATCAATGGAAAATATAGCTCTTCTAAAACGTGTGAGCGAATCTGCATGGATATCAACGCTGGAATCAGATTTATACAGTTTATTTAGTTGTTAACATTCTTGTTATAGGTGAGTTTAAGCCTATATTAGTTTTACAAATAGGAATGTGAAGTATGTCATTGATGAGGTGTCTAGGAATTTTGTAAGGAACAGAATAACACAAGCACTCAACCAAATTACTACATTTTATCAAAATTAAGATTTAAAATCATGTTCGTGTTGATTGCTACAGTATAAGAGATAGTCAACACTCAACCCTCCAATTATTACGATGTAGTTCAACGTGACCACTCCTTGCAAGAGGATTTTAACATATTTATATGATATAAATTGTAATTAAGTGAAGAATTCGCGTGTTAAGCCGCTGGCTCGCTTCCAATGCGCATCGCTCCAGCTAACCATATAAAAGTTTAAAAATTATCTCTTACCCAATAAAGCTGGTTTAGAAAATATTATAGCCCACAGCTTTTCAAAGGCGAAACATCATAACATGAACTAATTGATATTTATACCATGACATAGTATATGTTAACATATCATGGGACGGAATACGCAGGGTGAAAAGTGGGTGTACTAATTGTGCTCCTGCTTACCCCTTTGGGGGTTAAAGGCGTGAGTGTGTGTGTCTCTGTGTGTGTAAAGACTGATATTGACGTTGAACAAATTTTTTGCATATTGGAACGAAGTTCCTTATCGCGCGTTGTGAAAGGGGGCTGGACGGAAAGTTGTCACGACACTTTTTTCTATTATCTTACTAATATGAACCTTAAATACAATGCGTATAAGCTATAATTCTTGAAACGAGTAAATTTTTATTTATTTTATTTATTAAAGTCATTAAAACCATTTTTTACTAATCTAATATGAACCGTAAATACATTGCGTAGAAGCTATTTCCCCAGCGTTGGCACGGCACGAGTACAAAAGAATCGAAAAAACATCATTTTTTCAAATTTTGTTGATTTATTCTACTTTGGTTACTGACATTTATCAATAACAAGACTAAACGTGCTTTGCTCGCGTTTAAAAATCTACTTTATGTGGTAAGCGTAAGATTGAATTTGTGTTTAGTCAATCAAAATTTGTGATAAAAATGCTATGCAATAGCTTTACCGCGGTAGTCTCCGAGTGCTACACGTATTTATTTGTTTTTTTCTCTAGAAACTTATGTATTGGAACGGAAATAGGAAAATATTTATATATTTATATATAATATATACACACTCTGTTATATAAATAAAATTTTATTACAATTCCTTCACTAATTAATCGAAAGGAACTTCGTTCCATCCGGGTGACCCTTGACACCTCTCATTTTTTTTCTTATTTTAATTCTGAGTTGCTCTGATTTCATAACTCATAAAGAGGTAATTATTACATGATACTCATTTGCAGTTCAGATGAACGCGCAAAAGGGTAGTTTGACGTTATTTGTAATGTTTTTTTTTATATTTCAATGAATGGAGCACTATATTTAATACGAACGTCAGCTGTGCACCGAGGGTGCATAGCGTAAAATAAAAGGTTGATGCTAATTAAATATATAATAATGAACTGATTCTGCAATTCAAACTCGCAACATGCCTGAGGTTAGTTTGTGCAACAACTCAGAAGCTCTGGGTTGATGTCATAAAATTACAAGCGACCATAGTATTAGTACAAATAAAGTGAAAAACAATCTAACGAATAGGAAGTAAGTAAACGCAACGGCCCTGAGGCTTTATACAATATTTTACTTTTCACCAAAAAGGACGAAGAGCTAGTCTCAAAAAATAAAAGGGTTTTTCATGTTAATTAAAACGTTGGTTAGCATAAAACGCAAAACATCACATAAAACGAAGAAGTGAAAACCCCATTCGAAAATCAAGAAAAAAAACGTTATTTTATTTGAAAACATGAATCTTAGTAATTAGGTGGGTTTTGTGCGAATTTTGGTAAAGACTTTTTATAAAAAGAAGAGGATGCAAAATGTATGGAATTATTATCTACCATATACCTACAACTCCAAGGCAAAAACATATTTATGCCCTTAAGTCACACGTTATATTAAGAATGGCTCATAGATTATAGAAGTAATAATGGCTTCACTCATTCTAGAGCATGATCCAGGCGTAATAAAAACCTTAAAATTCGTATTAAATCTAATTATTCCAATTTTCGTCAGTTAATATACACATCGTTACTTATCGAACAGAAATTACATTATTATTTCATTTCAATCGTTATTTTAAATATTTATTAATTATAAACGTTTGTTTGTTTGCAATGGATAAATTCAAAAACTACTGGACCGATTTTGAAAATTCTTTCACTAATAGGAAGCTACATTACTCCTGAGTGCTATAGGCTACTCTTTATCTCGGTAAAATATTTTGCCGCGAGCAGAAGTCTATGTTTTATAAACCTGAGAATGACGCTCTACTACCCATTAGACTAAATTAATAATAAGAGTCAACGAAATCAACTTATACAAGAAATAATATGTAGGAGTGAATATATACGTTGGAAGTATATATTCAATACTGAATCCGAATGAAAGAAATGCGCTAAAGATCCTGGTCGAAAAAATCGTAATGGCTAATGTTGAGATTGCCAAACGATCATCCCAAAAAGTAGAGTTGGGCGTTCTGTGTCCATTAGCCGACGCCTTTTTTGACTTATCATAATGCAGTCTGCCGGAATATGCCTACTTCAAAATTCAGATGCACGTTTCTCTTATTTAAGAAACAAATGTTTGCGTTTAATTATAACGTTATTTTTATGTGTTTATTTCTAATGGAAACCGAATCCTGTTAAGTTAATTACTCATTATAAATCAACACAGCTACACGAATAAAAAAATGTCTATATCCACAAGTAGAAGCAAGCAAGAAACTGAACTGTCGTATGAACTCGATGATATCCTAGATTAGACTTCAGATAATAAAAATAAGTGTACCGAAGATTTGCCCAATAATGTAATGAAACATAAAAATCCTTGGAAAATACCTGTCTCATGGAGGGCCCAAGGTTCCATTGAATAAAGCCGGACTTATAGTGTAGGTACTCGGTGCCTTTTTGACAAAAACTTCCAACATCTATAAAGTAAATAAAACGGTAGGTACATTCAGCATAAACAGAAACATGCGATAAAAATAAAAGAAAAATCCATATAAAAATACTATAAAATCAAGTTTAATATTAAGAGCGGCCATCTGGAAATCACGGCTCGTTCTGATGGGGGCTCGTTTCCATGCAAGCTTGCACATACGATCGCTGCTAGGGCTGGGATTTACTTGTAATTCAGTACCAGACTTTCAAGGGCTTTCAATTACTAGTATGGAAAAATATGCGGATCGAAAACCGTAACTTCAAAGTAGTTGGCAGTATTTAAATTCATAGTTATCGGCATCATATTGCTACACACACACATATATATATATATATATATATATATATATATATATATATATATATATATATATATATATAGAGATTTTAATCTCTTAAAACATATTTTATCAGATTAGCTCATGACCATGTGATGAAAAAATCAAAACTGACAAAATATTATTTGTATTTATGTATTTAATAACATCCTCCTTATGAGTCGGTTTTAAGTCTCATACATACGTGCTATTTTTTCATTTCAAGCACTTCGTAATACATTCTTGATTTAATCGCGCAGTCAGCACAAATAGTTCACAGTCAAATCAAAATAAGTGCGTGCCAGGCCCCGCATTTTCTATCCTGGATTGCCAGTACGCAACTACACAGTACAAAAGGAATATAACGCTTGCAAGTGTCTCTTTTCCCGTGCCAGAGCGACTTATTTTAAGAAATGTCTCATCCCTACTACCTGTTAATACATGCCGCCTGACCGTCCGTGAGGTGAGGTGGTATCGAAAGTTATAAAATTAAAGGCAATTAAACGAACATTAGGTACATTTCTATTAAGATTATCAACGCGCATACTCACGCCTTTTATCCCCGGAGGGGTAGTGCACCCACTTTTCGCCGTGCGTATTCCGTCCCATGATGTGATAGGGGGCGAGCCTATGGCCATATCGGGTAAAATTCCAGACTCCGAGATGATACTGATTAGAAAATCCAATATCGCTTTGCCCGACCCGAGAATCGAACCCAAGACCTCAGCATTGCAGTCGTACCGTAATACAACTTCGCCACCGAGGCAGTCTTAGAATCAAGATTATCAAAAAATGCTTATATTATTTAATTTGAACAATGAGTTTGACAATGACGGGTTTAAAGAAAAAGTTCTAGTTTCCACTATTTTAAATCAAATTTGCACAAAATAGTATGAAATATAACGGGTCTTGAGAAACTATGTGTTATATCTTTGACCTCTTTGCCAGTGGCACCGAAGCTCCTGAATCAATCGATCGATTTGAATGCGATTTTTTATTATGCTCACAGAGGGCCATGGAATTAGGATATAGAGGTCTTATTACTCCTAAAGTGAAACAACGGTGGGGATTTTACTCCGGAAAAAATACCTAGTCAAAGAGAATGTGGCGTTTCATCAGTGAAAGAGTTTTTAGAAATAGATCAGTAGTGTCAGAGATTATCCTCTATTCCTGCTTTCTAAGCCTATAAATTCTACCTTTTTATAATATCTGTACACAATAATCATAGATAATAAAATATTATGATAAAAATCACTACCAAAATAAAGGCCCGGAGATTCATATCCAGCCGCATAAAATGAGAAAATAAAACTATCACTTTATTTTAAATATGCTAAAGAGAAAGAAACGACGCGACGTACATTTTTCTTTTGTTGCAGAAATAAGTTTCTTGACACTTTGTGTACTTTACGCTGCGACATCGTGGTAGCATGTTGCTTTTTTTTGTAGTCACACTTAATATTGTAAATTACAGTGAACTTGAGGTTTTATTGTTCTCATTAGACAATAATTATTGTACACTAGCTTTACACTAGCTCCGCCCGCGTTAATAAGTTTTCCCGGAATAAAAGTCTCGCTTTATATTTTCCCGGGATAAAAAGTAGCCTATGTATTAATCCAGGACATGATCTACCCGTCTACCAAAATTCATCGAAATCCGTTCTGTAGTTTTTGCGTGAAAGAGTAACAAACATACACCCATACATTCTTACAAACTTTCGCGTTTATAATATTGGTAGGATTATATTTTAAAATAGTTTGATTCCCATTTCATGAATCATTAAGGTCACGTAAAGTATAATATTCCTATGATGCTAAAGCTGTGCTAAAGTATCTAAAATAGGAACCATTCTCTACGAAAAAAAGGTTTTAATTCAATCCACGCACCTCAATTATACAGAATGCATAAAGATTTCACAGTACAAGAATATTAAACACAATGCAGTATGGTTAATATATCAAAGCTTGGCAGTGTTTTTAGACATTTTAAAAAGCAATAGTTGCGCTTTTTGCAAATTACACGGTAGATTTAACAGGCACAACAATGAGCGCCATCAACTTGCAAGTTGCATATTTGTCGGGAGTTGTTGCTTTCATAAATAAAAATATAAGTTATGATATTTTTGCACACGCTATTATCTTTTCATAAAATCTCCGCCACTGCAACGCCTCCGTTCACCCCAGGCTTAGTACTTTTTACCGCTGAAAAGTTTCTTTTAATCTTCTTTTAATGAAGTTACTGTCTCCCAACCAGGTAAGACACTTTGCAGTACAAACAAATCCTGCTTCGAATACAGAATAAAAAAGATGTAACGAAAAATTATTGCAGTTGTTTTAAATAATCTCTTAGAAATAAAACCTTCGCAATATAAGGCACATCTGGGAGCAATTTATTTTTATAAGCCGATTTCGTGTTGGAAATTGCTTAGATGATGAGTCGATTGTCAGTCACGGGACTATGGTTGTTTTACTTTATTATTAATTTTTGCTTTACAGGTTCAAAACGCATAACTTATTTTATTAAGAAAACTATTTTCACTTAACTTGTTTCTTTATCTGGATATAATTAGCTAGAATATCTGGATTTATTTTCGATATCTATCACGGAACTTGCATAGTACGAGTTAGTAGGGCAGATTTCAGCGTTTCCTGATAAATTATACTCGTCACATAAATGTATAAGCCGACTAAATGCAAAAGTCACACTCTAATTTGGGCTCACAAATAAAGGACTAAAATAAGTACTATTTATATTATCTGTTTAATACGATAACTTTCAAATAAAATTTACATGACAACTGTGAAACTGGCCCTAAGTTTATTATAATCAATCAAGCGTTGATATAATATTTATTAGATTTCAATAATAGCTTAACGGTAATAAAAACTGTTAACAACACAACTGAGGGCCGGGTCTCTTCACGATAGTCCATTAACACAGCAACCGTGAATGATCGTTCGAACAATACATAAACAACAATAAACTAAGCCTCGAAAAATAGTGATAGTACTGTTAAAACGCCTCGGCGTAATACAGAAAGAAATGACGTTGCAAATAGAAGAAATATTGCTAAAAATGGAGCCTTAGAATGGCTCTTAGGACGTAATGTCCACAGACCAACCGGCGCGGCGGGAAAGAAAAAAGACATAGTGATAGTTTGCGACCACGTAAAGCATGGCGAACTTGCGGGCTTAAAAGTATTAAAGGAGCCAGCGAGCTGTGGCTCTAGTGATTCAGATAAACGTTTTGGTCAGCACTCATATATCAAGCCGATGACGCTTTCAGAATACTAGCACCCGGTTTTTTCACTACGAAAATGGAGATATCGAAGAACGGATTTTCAATTGTTCCCAAAATATATTTACCTGCTATTATTGACCGTTCTAGAGATGAAACGATTCACAACTAGCAGTATTCTTGTTTTAAGAGCTGATAAATCAGTCTCATATGCATAGGTATGCAGGCTGTAATCTTCGAAACGTCGCGACTTATTTCAAACATCAAAAAATCAGAAATAATCTTTTAAATAGTTTTATTTAAGAAACATTTAATTCGCGTCTTTCATTTAGACATCATAGAACCCTAAAAATTTCGTTGTATTTTGTGAAATTAGAACACTTTTGGTATGTAAATATTGTGTTATCTTATTATTTCGGGACACGAGAAGGTAACGTGATTAAGTAAGTTTTGTCTTTGAGAGGTCAATTAATTATAACTAACCTTTGATAAAAATAATTTGAGTTACATAGTACGCCATGTGAACATTATTAACAATAAACACTTCGAATTAAAATTGCATTTTTTACTATGTTATTGACTGACTCTTGTTACCTATTCATGAAAACTAGTAAATGGCCATTAGTTTTTTTTTTGTAATCTATTCTGTTGTACTTAGCTGGTGGTTTTTAGGTTAATATTAATTGGTTGACTGGCAAATTAAATAGCACTTGCAGGACGGTCCCGTGCAATTATCTTAGTGCAACAAGATACCCCAGGGCCGTCTCGTTTGCGCCGCAGAAGGCCACCGCGGGTTTTGGTTAGTATGCCGGTGTAGGGTGTACATAGTGTTAGGGACAAGGTCCAATGCTCGCTTGGATGATGCCATACTCCCGAGTGTCGATATTAGGCTGTAAGACTGTGGAAAACCAACATAACCGTTCCACTCACCACCCAGTGGTAACGACAGCGCGTTTTTTACCACGCGAAAAAAAAAGCACTTGCTGTCGTCACCTAGTTTAGGTGCAAACTAATCACTTGTATAAATAATCGCTTTTATTCAAAGTTGAAACATGCAACTGGTATTCTCCTACACTATTCAGTACCTATTGGGGATAATGCAGCGAAGTAGTATATTAATAGCTCTTAATATGTTGTTAAATATTTATTCTAAACCATTTACCATTTAAACCATTTATTTTTCTACACACACATAAAAACAATATGAAAAATTCTACGGAGATGTTTTATTAATTATTCACGGTTAATACCAAGTGTTAATATTGCTCGGCGGGCAATACTTGGGTTCCTATGTTTGAATTTATAGGTACATTATGTTATATGTAACAGAAAATAATTCATCAAAGATTATTTTCTGTTAGAGAAATATATGTACGAAAACAGTTTTACATTTTTTGAAGGTGCTTTAATTTTTTGTTAAACAGTTTTTCATGGCATCCTTAAAAGTTACCTCCTATGCCGCATTACTTGTAAGCAGTTTGTTTAATCTCTGACGCTCCTTATTTATTTAATAAATAAGTAAATACTTACTCTTAAAGCGAGTCAATTCATAATTAATTAGCACTGCTAGTAACTTAGGTATTATACGGAATATAATTTTTAAATCCTGAACTTTTAATAATACAAAGGATCGTGAAGGATTAAAGACAAATGTTTGCAGACCAATTACGCTTAACCCGCTTAATCAATTTAGTATTTGTTATATATATAGTTGAACAATGTCCTATATTAAATAATAAAGTATACTCACTTGTTCAACGCGAGCAATACCTCAGGCCATGTCCTGTATAAGTGACTCATCGGATCTGAAATCTTATAGCTTAGTATGAATTAAATAGTAAATGGAGAGTTGTTCAACAGTGGACACCATGTGGCTGATGATGATGATGGAATAGTAAATGATTTTATTTTTGTTACAGGCGCAATATTCGACCAGAACACGGAAGAGATCCAGAATGTATTCAAATATGCGATGACAATGCACAATCAAAACATCAGCAGCCGAAGGTTGGAGTTGCAAGCCTATGTAGATGTCATTAATACCGCCGATGCATTCAAGCTTTCACGACTCAGTGAGTATTTATTGGAAACATTATTATGTTCCGCCTCGCTTATCTAGGGCATAAATGTGTTCGCCGTCATGCACCGTAAATGATAGGCGCCTGATTTTTTTTAGGTTTTATTTAAATAAAGTAAAACCTAGGTCTATTCACAAAAAGTCTGATAAGATTGGAAAACAAATTCAATGCAGCTACACTATCGCCTATAAAATAACGCAAAGCTATGGTGAAACAATTTATTGATGCGACCAATTAATTTTCATAAGTCTATACAAAATGTAGCAATTTGTCGGATTATAATTAATTGAAATGAAATAAATTTATTCGGACCCATAAAATGTTATACATTAATTAGATTCCGTCAATGTTAACTCTACCACCAGTTCGGACAGCAGTTCTCATTAGAGAAGAACGGGCAAGAAACTCTAGTGTTGCTCTTGTAGAAATCAGTTCAAGGTATAAAATAAAATGCATGATATATGAAAAAAATACAATTAAGCATTTGTTTATTTTGTTTAGAGCAGTTCATTTATATACTTGCAAAATAGGTAATAAATTTTAAATTCCAATACGAGTGCATAACCCTCTCAGGAATAATGTAATAATTTGATCTGAAATTCTTCAAGATATACCCCTAATACTTAGATAGTAAGCGAAAAGGGCAGACCAGTCCACACAAGCAGCACCTGTTCACGAGTATGACGCATGTGCCAGCCATCAGCCTCCTCAAACATATTACAGGCAAGTGGCCGACCCGGCACACGACGCCGCCGCAGGCACAGAGAGTTAAAGAGTACGTCATACCCAAGCCGCTCACAGATTGGAAACAAAAAAAACATTATTGAAACGAAGGACATGGACATTCGAAAGAAAATCACACGAAAATACTTAATTAATCCCACGCCTTTTTATCCTCTATGTATTCTGAAATTACACGTCACTATTTATAAAAATGTTAGCGTTAACTTTTTTGACATTAGGTGTGACGAATATTGTACATTTAGTTTTTTCACTACTATTGTTAACGTTGAACCAATGCACTATTTTTGAGAGAGTGTTGCTTACATCGTTAAGAATTGGTTGATGTCGACTTATTTTAAATAATAAGGATTTTTTTATTTTTTATTTCATTGAATGACGAGACGAGCATGCCGTTCGCCTGATGGTAAGCGATACGACCACCCATAAACAGTAGCAACACCATTCAGTACCTTGAGTTACAAAGTACTGTGTGGCATTCCACTGCGCTCGTCATCCTGAGACATAAGATGTTAAGTCTCATTATGTCCAGTTGTTTTACTGGCTACAATGTCCTTCAAACCGAAACACAACAGTGCATGCACACTGTTGCTTGGCGGTAGAAATAGACATTGCGGTGGTACCCACCCAGACGGCCTCTTACATAATGAGAGACCTACCACCAGTAAATAACACTACTTCACAATTGTCCCTTATGAAATAAGTTAAGTCATTTAAATAAATTAGAAAAAGAAAAGGTCTAAGAATTGAGCCTTGTGGAACTCCCATTGTATGACTTCCATAACAATCCCATAACTTCCCATGTAAAGTAACGTTAATTCACAGATTACTATCAGTACGCGTCTCATGAAATTCATAGTATTACACTGTTTTATACTGACAGCGTCCTAATTTTCTATTCCTACTAAGAAAATTCGATCTAAAATACAAATTACGACTTGGTTCATTTTTTGTTTTTGTTAAATCTCGCGAGCGAGCAACCAATACTGAACAAATTTACCTGTATAGAGTTCGTGTGACGGAACTCGGATAGTTTAACTCCTGGATAATAAAAAGTTCCTGGAAATAAATATAGTAATATATTGTGTTTCTATAGTTAGTTGAGCAAGCAACTAATACAACGATGTATGTCGTGTAGTAGGCAGCCTAAGGCCAGTCAAACAAGATCACCACACCAGAATAAGTGCTTGTATGATACGCACCTATTTCGTTTTTCTAGATACTATCTCATTAAACATAATTCGATATTGTATATGTTTATTGGTTGATTTCAATCAATTTATATTTTACTAGGTGATGATCGCTGCTCCACCCGCGTGATAAAGTTTTTCCGGTATAAAAAGTAGCCTATAGCACTCAGGAGTAATGTAGCTTCCTATTAGTAAATTTTCAAAATCGTTTCAGTAGTTCCTAAGATTAGCGTGTTCAAACAAGCAAACAAAAAAACTCTTCAGCTTTATAATATTAGTATAGATGAGGTCTAATGAATCTGTACACACAAGTATAATTCCTATACACCAGGGGCTGAGTAGTCTTACCAGTATCGTCTTATATATTAAAGCCAACGTGAGAAGAATACAATTCAGCTACTATTCAAATAGTGACTGCCTTTGAAATAAAATTAAGTTTACAAGACTGTGCCTCAGTCTCAAGAGTGAGGAGAATCTTTAAGACAAGTGTCATCAGTGTTTCACGTGATCAGAATGTAGACGTAGCACTCAGCTGATCGATACTTGGGAACCGTCTAGGAGGAGACGTTCCCTAGAGAATTTTATTATATTCTGTACAGTAAACATCCTAACATGCACTGTAAATGAAACTCCTAGCCAAACACAATATATTGCGTAATGTATGCAAGATAACTTTTCTCGCTCAGCCGAGTTGACGCTCAACGAAAGATAAATTCTGTGTCAACTTTTTATTTTTGTTAGATGTCGTTTGTTAGTGTCGACACATTATAGTTTACTTGTTATATAACGTCCTTGCAAATGTGGCAAATGTTTAAAGCTGTGTTCGACGTAATTCTCATTTCAATATTCACTGAGTAATCACCTCGTATTTAATGCAATGCTATTGTAATATTGAACCGACATCGATTTCAGCCTCGCTCGAATTCTCTTTTTATTAAAAAAGTTGCATCAATTCAGTTGAAGTTCAGCTAGATTCAGTTATAATATAAAATACTATCATGATATTAAAAAAATCTATGGGACCAATCGGGAAGTATATTCTTGGAATGAAAAAAGATTTTTAACAATCGGTCAATAAATGACGTAGATCTAAGGTAACAAACATAAAAAAAAAATACAGACGAATTGAATCCTCCTTTTTTTGAAGTCGGTAGAAAATATAGCGTAATTATGACTTTATAAAGCACTATTCCCGCAAAAGCAACGTTTCGGAAAAGTCAAAAGGCGATAGCCTGTCAATTGGACTTTGTAGTCATGGCTTGTCCAACACTATACCTGCTTTCAAATTAACCGGTGCCACGGTGTACTGTAACCCTTTTTCGTTCGATCCAAAGCAGCGGTGCCAGCAAAACTAAAAAAATACCGCTCGGCCTTTACAGCTCCATGTGAAAAACCAATGCATCGAGTTGTACCTAAACGAAATATATATGCTTTGATTCATTCGGATTTTTGTCTCAAATTCTTCATAATATTACGTACTTCTCTCGGGTTTTCAGCTCAGTATCAGACCGAAATCTGGAATCAGTGCCCGATATAGTCATAGGCCCGCCCTTGTCACATTACGGGACGGAAAACACACGGCTAATTTTGGATGCCTTAGTTGCACCACCTCTGCCTAGCTTGTCGGGAATAAAGCCGTGATGTGTGTTAGGTACATTAGTCAAGTCAAAAGTCAAAACCATCAATGATATTACATGTAATCCTATTTTGTAATGTATTACATACAAAGACATTCAACAGTATAGTTAGTTTTTTTTTAATTATATTTCCACTTATATCCAATATCCAAATTATCCAAAACCCAATATCACTTTGCCCGACCCGGGAATCGAACGCAAGACCTCAGCACTGCAGTCTTACCGTAATACAACTAGGCCACCGAGGCAGTAAAGACATAAAACTAGAAAATAATATAGTCCCATTATAGATTTATAAGTACAACATGAAGTCCACTGCTGAACATACGCCTCCCCTAAATATTTCAAGACGGACCCGTTGAAAGCGCCCTGCATCCAGCGTGCCCCAGTGGACTTCACGTGGCTGATGAAGATGATGATAGGTACAACGTTGAGAGAACTGTCTTGAATGTAAGACCAATTCAAAAGAATTCCAGAACAAACTGAACAGTCGGTGAATGTGCTACGGAATTGCACAATTTGATTCCCCCATCCCCATTCCACCACAGGACCAGCAGAGATACGGCGAAGCGTCACTGTTACACGGTCGAAGTTCCAAGAGCTCGCACTAAGCGCTTTGCTTCCACCTTTATTGTGCGGACAGCCAAATTGTGGAATTCACTACCATCGTGTCTATTTCCGCATACATATAATTTGGGACTCTTCAAGTCGCGAGTGAATCGGTTTCTTCTGGGCAAGCGTGCTTCACCTTAGGCCGCATCATCGCTTTACATCAGGCGGATAGCGGACAAACGTGAGCCCATTGAGAAAAAAAAAAAAAAAAAGTCAAATAAAACAGTTCAGAGATACGTGTTGTACAAAAGTATCATCAGTGCCCTAGGATAACGTTGTTGTCCCACAGAAGCCACAAATGTTATCGCCAAGTCCGTTCCGCGCGAATAAAACAATGAGAGTAGGATATTTTTTATGTCGCCTTGTAAATAAAAACAATGCGAAAATATTAACGCGAAAATTAAAAAGTAGAAACAAAAGCAAATTGCCCGTGAAGCGAGATGTTCAGCGGCGGCAGACACCCGCGCCTGTTCGCTCTAATGACGAGTGGTCCCGCCTTCTGCGGCCTCACCGTCTGCCTCAAATCTTTTATTATTTCAGACGAATGAATGGCCAGCTCTGAGATTTATTTCCATACAACTTCTTAAAAATTATCTGGTGCGAAAAGAAAAAATATTTACCAGTGTTGTATTTCATATAATTTAAAAGTTGTGATGTAATATATAAATATAGGTATCTTTACAGATTATATAAATGCACTACGTGTAAAGCATATTTAAGATCCTATATAAAACTCTTATAAGGCAAGGTGTGTAGCTATCTACTTTCGGGTTAAGTGCCTCTAACATAAACTGAGCTCGTAATCCCATAAAGAAGCCAAAAGCACTTCAAATTTTGTGACGAACTGTAAACTTGTATTGCTTTTACGAAGTATATTACGTTAAAAAGGTGATTTTCCTCCTTTCCTGTCAGCATTTTACATCTATTTCCTGGTGATATATTTATGCCCCCAAATCGCTTGAACCAGAAAAGGGAATGTAGTGAGTAAGATAAAAAAAAAAACAAAGTAAAAAATAAAATTGTTGGCACGCATTCCTTATTGTCGTGTGGAATATAAAAGTGAACAATGCTTATAAAAAGTCATATGTTTTAATGTAGTCGGCTACAAAACTACGAACTTGCTATTCCGCTTTGGTTAATCTTTTAAAAATATTTCTGTAGAATATTATTTAAATCCGATTTGCACATGTTAAAGGGATGTTCTTACTTTTTGTGGGATGAGCATTTCAAGAAACGTGGGTAACTATCTTCTAAATACATTCCTGCAGCATTTATTCTGTATTATTGTGGATTATAGGATACAAAATAAACGTAATATACAATGTTTCATGTTAAAAACTATATGTTTTAGATGTTTCTTTTTAGTGTCCAAGTACTTGTGGATTGGATTCAAGAAATAGTATTTTCCTTTCGATATATATTTAATATTATCTACTAGGTGTTGCTTTTGGCTACGCTCGTCGACCATGTGAAAAGCCTTTCCCGTTTCAAAAACCCCTTAATCACTGCAGCCATCAATAGATCATAGCTTCATCTGTACGACTGTAATTAATGAGATAAAAATTAGAATATTGCCCACTAAATCAAATAGCGGGATATAAAGTAACCGATGTGTTAATCCAGGGCATGTTCCATAGACTATACGAGTGCCAAATTAAATCTTAATCCTTTCCTTACTGTGTTTACTTCTAACAAACATCCGAACATACTAACATTAGAATATTTTCACAAACATTATCATTTATAATATTAGTAAGAAGTCATATTTCTTGCTAATTTATTGTTGCATAAAGCAGCAAAAAAGCAGATGTCTCACCTGATGATGCGTAATTTTCATAATTAATGAAACCCCAACAATAAAAAAGAGTGATAATTGTTCCACCAGCCTCAAAAGAAATCAACTGGGTTTGGGAAAGAGTACGGTGTTATGTAGACTTTCGTTCATTTACCATGCAATACCACGACCCCAAGCTGCCCCTTTATATCGGTTTTCTACGAAACAGCGCTACAACCTTAGTTGAGCCCGTCCTTTCATGCTGTCCAAACTTGTCTACAACGTGACCTCACCACTGTAAAATACCCCAAAATGTCCCTTTGTCAAATTAACTTTAGCCTGTGAAAGGTCCACTTATAGGTATTCAATTGAATGGAATCATAATATTCATTCAGCTTTCATTTAAGATATTCAAGATAGGGTTTAACGTGTTCACACACTTTCAAAATATATAAAATATACATATTTTTAGAATACAAGGATCATTACGAACAGTTGTGTAACATTACCTAAGCTGGCCGGTATACACTTGAGGTATGCAGAGATGAAACTAGTGCACGCACCACACGATTAGTCGGGTTAATTTCCGTCCTGTAATGTTAAATGACGGCGAGTTTATCATCACATCGGGCTCTAATTTCAATTTCATCATTAGTTCATAGGTATTTATCGAGTTGAAATCTTTAGAAGCTTTGAATGATAAAATAGGGCATGGAACCCAAGTCGTTATGCACTGTCACTAGATCAAGCTCATAATATCCACGTCCGTTCACACAGACCCACTTGGAGAGAAGAGCAGATCAATAGAATTTTGGATAGTTGAAACAAGGTTTCTTTTTAATATTACGAATAACTCGATGCGATAAATATGTAAGCTATTATAGTGGCAAACAATTTCCTACAAAAATCTTTTAAGACTGCAACACGTCCTAACTAGCGTGAGTAGCTTCATGTATAAAATGCTAAGGAGATGATATGTCTTTAGCGCACTAACTCATGTATAGCTTTGATTAATTATATCCCACTAAATTAGTTCGAGTGCATTATTTTTTGTTGTTTTTCATGGGTATAGTTTTCTCCCCGTTTTAATAGAAACCACGTAATAACTGGTATCATTATGCGCGCACACAAGTATACGCAGAATGATGCAGCGATAGCGTATGACACAGCTGTCACGCATACTAGCTTAAAAATAGTTGTTTGTTTTAGTTTCATTGCAGCGCGTCACTCTGTCTAGGTATATAATTAATCAAAGGCGCATCATAAACATTAAAAAATTCACAGTATACATATTTTATTATTTCGAATGTATCAGTAACGAAGCTGTTAACGTTTTAACCGAGATTTTGACACCTTTTCCCGTTAAAGTATTAAAAGCGAAACAGGTGTTAATATTGACAATTACGAGCACTTAAATTCTGTAATTTAACTACCAAGTAAGTAGTTTTAAGTTAATAATTTAATCGTGTATGTAAAATTGGTGGTAGTTTCTGTTCGTGGTTACGTCCGTTATAAAGTCATATTAAAATATATCAATAAGGGAAAATGCTTTCAATTGGTAAAATAAATTTCAGTCCCTAATTAATAGCCCCAAAAATTAGCACGCTAACACAAACAAAACTTTCAGCTTCATTATATTTTAAGAGATAATAATTTATTTATGCAAAGAAATATTGAACTAGTATTTAATTGATTCTCTGGAAGCTATAAACCGAAGCCCCATTTTTTCAGTACCTTATTACTTTCTTTTAATACAAGTTACTTTTTATTGACGATTCTAAATATTATATTCATGTTATTATAACAGAAAAACGTACGTTGATTTTTCGTTTAAAGAAATCATTTTATTTTCTTATCTGATACAATAAATTTTGTATTGGCTAACGTCGTAAAAGTTATCATAGCTATGGTCGGTACTATCAGATTATTTATTTTCAAGAAATTGGGCTACTATAAACTTTTCCATCATTAAGTAACGTAGACTCAATAAAATTAATTTAATACATAGGTGTTTCAACAACATTTAGCTTCTCTTATAGGTCATTTTCATTATGACGCTTGATATTTTACTAGTTATCACAATAATGTACTTTTACATGCTAGAAAAAAGTTTGGTAAAAGCTGGAGTACTCAAATACGAGAAGATGGAAGATTGGAAGGAGAATGCAACAAGATAGATGATAGAAGATGCATACACACAAGTCTACAATTGTGTAACACCACTCTAGCTCAAATTTGATCCCGTTGATAAACTATAATACACAATAGACTGAAACATGTCGTTAATATACATTCTATGCAGTTTTATAATAGAGGTTTGATTTAAAACGGCTGTTTCTATACATGTTTTTTGTTCGGTCAAAGGGCTTAGAATACTGCGTGT
Organism: Sphinx pinastri; assembly: GCA_947568825.1. Classification (NCBI taxonomy): domain Eukaryota; kingdom Metazoa; phylum Arthropoda; class Insecta; order Lepidoptera; family Sphingidae; genus Sphinx; species Sphinx pinastri. The sequence goes on along the minus strand of OX387614.1, from coordinate 17,871,206 downwards.
GTGTAAATGCGGTATCTAATACAAAACGTCTGTCGTAAATTACAAATTTTAGTCAAAAATATGTTTTTACTAAATAACAAGTGTATACTTATTTTTCCTCTTTGCCTTAGATGTAGAATAGTTTAAAATAAAGATAATATTTCTGAAAGCTATTAAGGAATACATTTTAATAATAATTTTAATTAATTAAATAGGAGTAGAATTTAATGTTTCGGATAACAATACCAAGCAGGAAAGGAGATTAAATAGATTAAGAAAGTTTTGAATATAGCGTGTCGTGTCATCGCCACGAAATTAGTTTGTAGCGATGAAACAATGGAACGTTAAACTTTAAGAAGGTTAATAAATGCCAAATTAAATTATTTTATTTCTAAAGGAAAATAGAAGTCTTTCTCTAAATTAAGCTCCATTTAGACGGGTCAATTATTGCTAGAAATAATTGTACGCAATTATTGAACCCCGTCAGAATACGCGCAATGGCGCGGCGAGGCAATTCACGCCCGCGTTGACGCGTTCAGAAAACGAATATTACAAACCACTGCTTGCTTGCGACTGCTGAAAGCAATTATTTCTCTACTTAAATGACGCTTCACTAAAATATTTCTATTTTACTTCTGGTAATGAGGTAAAAACAAGAGCAGATATATTTAACACTTTTCTATACTCCATTGGTTTAGGTATTTAACTAAATGTAAATAAATCATAAAAAAGGTATTTTATCTGCCCATTTCTCTTTACAAAATACGTTGTAACCAAAATAAACGTCATCAACAGTCAACACTTAGCACTATTATTCCCGTTTATTAAACTTATTTGGTTATTGTACAGTTATAAATATCATTTACGCGCGAACACAATTAATTATTAAAAATTACAAAACTATTATAATAGGATCTCGATCTGTCAGCTGTAACAGACCTTATACGACAGGCCCACTAAACATTTTTCCAATGGATCGTAATAGATATCCCTACAAAATTTGAGAGTACGAATGTCACGTAGCACACCATTAGAACTGACCGCTATTTAATTTACTCGGTTAACTACACAACAATTATTGATACGTTTCTGCATTGTAGAAATTTGTTTATTTATTATATTTTTTGCTTTGTTCCGATAATTATTTGTTTTTAGTTCTTTGTTTTGTTTCTAAAGTGAAAGTAATCATTTTAAATGTTTGTCGTACACCGTAGTTTCATTGACGCAACAGTCTTCTTAAAAAAAGATTGACTACCCAGGAATCATATGTCATTGTTTGTTTACATTTAGTTAAATATCTAAACCGATAGAGTATAGTGTGTTTAATAATTAACATGTACTAATTAAGATTAGAAATTAAACCTGACTGAAATCAAAACTAAACACTTATTAATAAACGAGTCTATTTCAAAGCATCCAAATTTCACAAGACGACACAAACTAAGTTATTGAAGGAACCCCTGAGTGTCGAGGTAAAAGAACGATATTCTAGGGAAATGTTAAATTTTATTTATACTTCTATGTTATAAAGATAATTAACTTCATAATTTACGTTTTGAAATTCATCACCAAAGAAATACCTGAAACTTAGGAACATGGTTGCATTGTAGGTTCGAACTTCGAATGAATACCTAAAAATAGCCTCGCCACGAAGACAATGAGTTGTATCCCTTTGTGATCAAAGGACAAATGGTCTGGTAATCCGCACAGATTACACCCACAGTTCATTCTCTAACTAATTCGCAGTATTGGATTTTTTCACACACACACACACACACACTCACTCACGCCTTGCATCCCCGAAGGGGTAGGCAGAGGCACAACTAATGCCCACACTTTTCGCCGTTATAGTGATAGGGGGCGAGCCTATCGCCATATCGGGCACGAATTCCAGACTCCGGGCTGACACTGAATAGACAAACCCAATATCACTTCCCGATCGAACCCGAGACCCTGAGGTCTATGATACTGATATTGCAGTCATACCGTAATACAACTACGCCAGCGAGGCGTAGTATTGGATTTTTATCACTCTCTTATTTAAACGCGCTAAACTTGTATATATATGTAATTGGTTTCTCGGAAACGGCTCGTCCGATTTGAATGAACTTTTGGATTTGAAAAGTATGAGCTCTAAAAATAAAACTGGGGTATTCAGTTTTTTTATCAACCCCAAACTTGTGGGGTTAGAAGGGGGGAGTTGCTAAACTGTTGAACCGATTGTAATGATATTCGGTATTAGGGTATTATCTTGAACGTTGAAAACAAATATTGAATGTTCATTTTTTTATTAATTCCCATTTAAAGGGGGTAAAAGGAGGGAGAAATTAAACCGCTGAACCGGTTGTAATTAACTTTGGTATGGGAATCTATCTATACTAATATTATAAAGCTGAAGAGTTTGTTTGTTTGTTTGAACGCGCTAATCTCAGGAACTACTGGACCGATTTTGAAAATTCTTTCATTAATAGGGAGCTACATTACTCCTGAGTGCTATAGGCTACTTTTTATCCCAGAAAACTTTTCCACAAGTTCTTCACTTCACTTCACTCAACTTTTCCGAAGCTAGTATATAATAAGCCTGGAAAACAAGTATGGGATGATAATTATTTTCTTTTACTACTGACTAAAGGGGATAAAAGGGGGAGAAACTGAACTCCTGAACAGATTGTAATCAAATTTGGTATGGGTATATCCATAACCTTAAAGGTAACTATGGGATATATTTTTTTTAACCCTTAACTAAGGGGGTTATTAGAGGGGAGAAAATACTCTTACTCCGGTTGTGTTGCACAGTATGGGGACTGAGGATATCTTGAACCTTGAAAATTAATATGAGATATTATTTTTTCACTAACGCCAAAATGAGAGGAGTAAAAGAGGGAGTGAAGAGTGGATGATAGCCTAGTTGGGTATGGAACGGTCTGCCGAGACAATGTCCGCAGGTTCAAAACCCAAGGCACACACCTCTGACTTTTCGAAGTTACGTGTGTATTGTTTATCAATTATCGTTCCCTTTAACGGTGAAGGAAAACATCGTGAGGAAACCTACATACTTGAGAATTCTTCATAAGAATTTCGAGGGTATGTGAAGTCTGCCAACCCGCACTAGGCCAGCGTGGTAGACTAAGGCCTCACCCCTCTCAGTAGTAGAGGAGGCCCGTGCTCAGCAGTGGGCAGTATATAATACAGGGCTGGTTGCATTGAATGCAATTGAATGCATTGCATTGCAAAAGAGGGAGAAATTAAACCGCTGAACCAATTCTATTAAATTTAAAACCTCTTGAAACTTTAAAGTAAATATGACATATTCAGTTTTTTTATTAACCCCTAAATAAGGTTAAAAGTGAAAAGAAAATAAAACGTTGAACCGATTATGGTGAAATTTGATATAGATGTAGCTTTACTATAAATATGGGATATTTATTAACCACTAACTTAGGACAGCTAATGGGGGGAGAAACTAAACCGCGAAACATATTATTAAGACTAAATTTGATGCAGATATAATTATCTTAAACCATGATAATAAATATAGGACATTCGTCTTTTATCAATTCGTAACTAAGTGAGACAAGGGATGAGAACTGTACCATGTATCTGCTCGTGATGTAATTCAATATGAAAAAATTATGAAACCTGAGATTTAATATAAAATCTGAACCGCTAAAGAACCGATTTGTTTTTAATTAGTAAGGTAATTAATAGGTATCGTTACTCGTTTGATTTCAGTAAAACATTATTAGGACCTACTTTAAAGTAATAAATAGCATGTATAGTATTAAAAACCATTCGAGCTAGGCTCGGTCACCCAGGTACTGTGAAATATAATCAAGTACCCAAAAAAGTGTGTTATTATTGATTGAATGTAATAAACACTGGACTAAAGAAACCTCAACCTTGGTTCATTATTGTTAATAGACACTCGGCACCGTGGCACAGGTTGACACACCTTTTATTGTAATTGCAGCCTAACGCAATTACCTTAAAAGCCTGTCAGAGGAGCTAAATTTAATGAACTTGAAAATAAAGTGGATTGTCTTATTTAATCCTCCTTTGCTTTCTGTATTTTTCCCACCTCTGCGTTGACAAGTAAATTAAAACTACTTTTTTGGTTTGCAAGTGTTTGTAGATTCATCATCATCATCATCAGCCACACGACGTCCACTGCTGAACATAGGCCTCCATTGTACAGTCAGCAGCATAAGTAGATGAACAAATTCAAAATTTCAAATTGCCTACATACTTTTGTGTTCTTACTAATGTTTTTTTCTCTTCACAAAAATAAAATAAAAGAGATTTACTTTACTTCAAACGAAGAAAAAAAAATTTCAGTTTAACTTAAAGCGTATATCGACGATTTGAAATTTTGATTTTGTATAGATATTTATGCTGCTGACTGTACATTGTAGATTGCTAGCTTTCATACAAAAGGTATACGAATTTACTCAATATTCATTTTCTTAGTAGATCATAAAGATAACATAAGAAAAGATATCGGTATTATGTAAACTTTTTATCCCGGGAAAATATACAGCGGGACTATTATCCCGGAAAACTTCTTAACGCGGGCGGAGCCGCGGGCAAAAGCTAGTTAATATTATAAATGCGAAATTTTGAATTTATTTTTGTTAGTCAATCACACTAGAATGGCAGAACGGATCTGGATGCAATTTGGACAAGAAATAGATTATAGTCTGGAATAGCACATAGGCTAGGTACTTTTTTATCCCAGGAAACCTTTTCCACACAGGCAGAGCCGCGAGCAAAAGCTAGTACTGTAGGTATAAAGTATCCCATGCTGTATATAAAGCTGCAACGTCGTGAGGCTCACTAACTACAGTTTAGCTCCAAATATCATATTATGCAGCACCGACCGCATCGCAAAAGGCCTCGTTTAACACAATAAATGCAACCCGTTTACGCCACTATTTTGCATAATGTCATAACTGTCGATTGGCAAAAGTTCCTATGTAGCCGGTTATCGTTCCTCCAATTCCCATCCTGCGTCGATAAAATGTGAGAATGAGATGTAATTCATTTAGGCGCTTCACACACCGCCCAGCTCCACGCTGCGGGGTGCGTGGCGACGCAGCCACGCGCGTGGTTGCAATATAGTATGCGGTGGCCCAGGCGCCTCATTTTACAGCAGCTCGCGGTGATTGTACAGTGCAGAGCATTGTTTTCTATATTAAAATGGTTATTAATACAGAACTCATTCACGATGCTACAGGTATATTATCTGTTTGGTTGTTGTATATTCAAATTAGAAGAAATCACGCACCATACAGCAGTCGGTGTGCCATACCTTGCGTCTCGCCCCGCACCCACGCGCGGTGTCGCGTGTTTCTCTGCATGTAGGCGCGTGATCTGTAACACTGCCCGTCAATGCGTTTTCTGTGTGTTGCACTACGCGTTCTTCAATACAAAGAGAGATAAATACTTACAAGCAATGTAACAACACGCAATCCCGCGCTATGCTGCGTAATGCGGTGCAGTATGCGAATCGCCTTATGGAATCGATGAATGAAATGAATGAAAAACTTCTTACGTAGGTACTACGTAGATGGGTACTCTGAAGTAGTTTCTTATTTGATAGACTCTTTTTGCGAGATGTGTGCATGGCTACTAAAACTGCAGTCTGCACACATCATTCATATATTGTAATCCTTGGACGCCTGCGGTGGACACTGGTGTCCATTTATATAAGGAAATTAGCTTATAGCTATATATAAGCGGGCGTTGACGGGCAAAGTATCTATGTTTTGTTTTTTATTGTTTACTCATGAACGAAGTCGCTGATAAAATTTATTGAGTGATTTGTCTATGAGAATTGTCATCTGTATTTGCGGCCCTTTTATAACCCCGTTAATGCATTAAAATGCCAGAGGCCAGGAATGGTCTAAATTTTTTATACTCGATTAGCATACATACAAATGTATGTAAATTTTTAGTTACCTATATAACGAGACATACCCAGTGTGACACAATTCAATCGAATTCCATTGTTGTATCAGTTACTTGACTCCCTCGTAAATCTGATGGTTTGGAACCCTTATTCAATTTGAATATAGGCGAAATTATAAGCATTCCGTGAAATTATAAACTATTAACATTTATTGAATTATGAAACTATTTCAATAATCTCATTTCAAATATATGTGGCTTCTATCACAATAATATATCAAATAACCGATATTGTCCACAGTTTGCAATCAGTTCGCCCGCGGCGTGTTTGCGATGCTCGGCGCGGTCACGCCGGAGTCCTTCGACACGCTGCACTCATACACAAACACTTTTCAAATGCCTTTCGTCACGCCTTGGTTTCCTGAGAAGGTGAGTGTATTATAAGTAAGTCTGTAGTAAGTTGGTAAGTGTGCAGGTATGTAGGTAAGTATGGTAAGTGCCTGTTCCAGAGAGACCTTTGACTAGCAAACTCAAGATAAATATGTAGATGATTATCGTAGGGAAGAGGAATTATAACTTGTAATAAGTTACTAGCCTGTTGCCATTTACCGCGCATGACTTCAGACACCAGGTTTATGCCAATTGGAAAAACCTAATATTGCTTCACCAGACCCGGCATCGAACCCAGGATACCTCCGTAGTCCCGCGTACGAAAGACAATTACGTCACCTACTGTTAAGAAGCAGAATGTATAAGGCAATTTGCAATTAATGTTCACCCAATATTTTAAAGCACTATAAATATAACTCATCCTATTTTATGAATGGAACCTGGAAATTCTTAGTCGAATATTGGGAACAAAGGCAAATTCTTTCAAAACCGAGAATATTTTAGAAACCTTTTTCTAAATTGAGGACGTACCAAAAAGAGATCATCACCTTCGTTAGATCCTGAATAAAAATGTCACCTAGAGACATACAAATATTATAAATTCGTCTCTTACGGTTTCATGGTTTTATTACTGAATTTTGATAAAATTTGGTACCAAGTAAGCTTGACTAGGAAAGGACAATAGGTTATTTTTTTTCGAATATTCACCAACACACTTAATTCCAGGTCGGAAAAGCCATGAGCATAAGCTAGTAAAGTCAATTAGCTTTAAGAGGACAAAGGTAGTAGGTATTAATATCTGCTGAACTACACTACACACAAATTCGGTACCTCATCAAACCATGCAGGCTAAACAGACTAGCTGTATGAGCAATGGTTAATTGGTGTAACTAAGAAAGCGATGGCACGTAACTTTCTAACTAAGAAAAATATGCGGCGAATCCATCCATGGTTAGGGTCTGATGAGATCTTACGAACATATTTTTGCCCATAATCTTTAATTCATCCTTATTTATCCCGTTAATTTTTTATTATTGTTTTGGAAATGATAAACTTAATTAATAGGTGTTTAATTAGTTACTATTTTGTCCCTTTATTCCATACGTTTTAATACACACATATTCTCGGCTTTTACCCCCAAAGGGGTAGGCAGAGGGGCAACCAGTGCACTCACTTTTCGCCGTGCATATTTCGGCCCGTGATGTATTTCGTAGAGAGCCTATCGCCATATCAGACACAAATTCCAAACTCCAGGCTGATACTAATTACAAAAACCCAATATCACTTTGCACGACCCGGGGATCGAATCCGAAACCTCAGCATTGCATTCATACCGTAATATAACTACGCTACCGCGGCAGTTACATTTTAAGTCGGACAAAATACTCATTAGCTTATATAAACAGACTTACGAAGCAAGCGGCTTAACACTTATTATATAATGGATCGTAATGACAAAATCTAAATGTATCTACTATTTACGGCCCCTTCGACATTTTTGAAGAAATAGCTTGATTACATGCCGGTCATGTCTTGAATCTTAAACCGCATGCTACTATTAAAATATTTATTAAAATACTGTTTAAATATCCATTTTTTTCGCAGTCAGTAATTAAAATGTGTTTGTTTGTATTGCTATTAGTTGAAGTAAACACTTAGAAAGTTAAGTGTAAATAGCATTCTTTATAGGCGGCGGAAATTGTGTATGTTGAAATTGAGTTTAGTAAACTGGAGTTTTTCTCATCGCTTTCAGCAAACTGCACAAGGTATGAAGCCATTGAAGGCTTTTATTTATTTTCGCAAATTGAAAATTTTAATATTTTTTCCTCCTCTCGTAAACTAGTGCACTCTTTGTTTTATTTGTTCAAGAACTCGGAACATTAAATGAAGTCATTTATTTTATACCGGTGCAAAATTATGTCATGACAGAATTTATTTTATACAAATAAGACTAATTTATGAGTATCAGCCCGAAGTCTGGAATTTGTGCCCGATATGGCGATAGGCTCGCCTCCTATCACATCATGGGACGGAATAAGCACGGCGAAAAGTGGGTGCACTAGTTGCGCCTCTGCCTACCCCTTCGGGGATAAAATGCGTGAGTATACGTAAATAAGACTAATTTGTGATAAAGTTTTTTTTTATTACAAATGTTTTTTTTATTGTTATTCAAGCAACGTTGTGGTAACTACGCGACTATATCGCTCCATACATAAACGTTAATTATAATTAGTGCCTACTCAATTTTCCCTCTTACACTTGAATATTTGTTTTAAATACTGACCCTTCTGTCGAAGGATCCGACAAATCAATATTTCGATCCCCTTCATTCATACCTAAGGCAAAGGGTCCACCCTGCACATACTCCAAAAAATGCTGTATGTACAGTCAGCCACATAATAGCTGAAAAAATTCAAAACTTCAAACACCTCTACACTTTTGTGTTCTAAACAAATTGTTCTTTTTTCTTCACAAAACTTTCTTTTACTGGTGGTCTCTCATATGTAAGAGTCTGTCTGGGTGGGTACCACCGTAATGTCTATTTCTACCGCCAAGCAGTAGTGTGCATGCACTGTTGTGTTTCAGTTTGAAGGACATTGTAGCCAGTGTAACTACAGGACATAGTGAGACTTAACATCTTGTGTCTCAGGATGACGAGTGCAGTGGAATTCCACACAGTACTTTGTAACTCAAGGTGCTGGATGGTGTTGCTACTGTTCATGGGTGCTCGTATCGCTTACCATCAGGCGAACGGCATAAACGGGATTTATTGTACTTCACAAAAATGTTTCAATTAATTTTTCCGCGTATAGACGATATAAAATTTTGAATCCGTTCAGCGACTTATTTGGTACATCTTTCCTAACACTACAGTCGCAACAGTTCTGTCGCCCGCACTAAATATTTAAACATAGTCAGAATTTCTAATTCGTATAAAAATATTTTATAGCAGTTACCATTATTTGTATTTTATTAACTGTAAGTCGGAATGGGTACCTAAAGCTGCTCGGCGCTTTTGACAGGTCCTTCTGGAAATCTTTAGGAGAGTTCTATGTTCACCAGTGGACTTCATGTGACTGATGACGATGATGATAAAGAATAACTGACACGCTGCGTACCATCTAAAGCATATTTTTACAGTTGTTTTGTTGCCAAAAAAATACATAATTTGTAGTTTAAAATTATTCTCAAGCGGGAGTATATTAAGATAATAAATGTTGATAAAAATTGAGTCATTTAACAGAGATGGATGCTGCAAACATCCAGAGTGGAAATGTTGACGCTCATTGCATTACTCAGCATCAATTTCTGTCTCTTATACTCCATCTAATGGAAGCAATTTATTGTACGCCCGAACAAGAATATACGTTTGAAAATACTGAAGACAATGCTTTTGATTATTCGGTAAACAATGTCGCTATTTGTTTATGTTTATTTGTTACGTCTTTCCTTGTATTAATCATAATTTTATTATATGATAGCCTTCGTTGTGTAGTTAGTGGTGAGCCGGCTGTGAAACGTAGCTTTGGGTTAGATTCTAGCACTAGTACAATTGTTTATGTGATCAAGATTTGGTTTCCGGTCTGGGTGTTGTTGGGCTGAAAATCTCTCGTTATTTCTAATACCACCACACAAGAGTTACATATTATTGTGGGGTATGCACTATTCGGTGTATTTATCTATGTATTTACAGTTTTTGGTAGCAGACCAGGCCGCGCGAGAGTCAATTCTCGGATCAAAATTCCCACGGTACCTAAGGACAAAAAGTTGCCTATGTGTAAATTACATTTATTCTATCTGCCTGCCAAATTTAATCAAAACTCATCAAGTTATTGGAGATTACTTCTAAAGAACAACAAACTTTCGAATTGCTTATATTGTACAGTAGAAGTAGAAAGTGGGATTATTCACGTATGTACATACATACATTTCATCACTAATTGTAATTTGCAATTTGTTTAAAAAAAATCATGTTTTACAAGAACATACTGTTACCATAACAAGATGAATAATGTAACTAAACTGTATAAACTAATAACTTTACTATCCTGGCGAATAAATAGTCCTTTGAATTGCTTACGCGGTATTTTCTAAAATTCATAAAAATGGTGCGTCGGACAGAATGATATTGGGTTTTTCTAATCAGTATCAGCCTGGAGTCTTGAATTTGTGCCCGATATGGCGAAAGGCTCGCCCCCTGTCACATCATGTGACTGAATACGCACGGCGAAAAGTGTGTGCACTAGTTGTGCCTCTGCCTACCCCTTCGGGGATAAAAGGCGTGAGTATGCGTAGAAGCAAACACGACACTCGTGTAGGGTTATTAATTCGTTTGAATACGATATAACGTACGCACGGTACCGGAATACTCTTCTGTAACCCATTATATTGAGCATCTTAACATAGATTTTATAAAATACCCATATAAGGAAATTACGCTGTTCCAAAAGTACGACACGTAGATTTCAAAGACGAACGGCCTTATTCCTAAACAGTTTATAAACCTATTTTAGTCGTCAAATGCTTTGTCATCTTCGAATGAATTTTGAATTGAGTTTGAAGGAAGAAGACAAAACATTCTATAACTGAAATAGGCTTATAAACTCTTTATGAATAAGGTCTGAAGTGTTTATCAATTAAAGAGTAAATTGTTGTAATTGATAGCGATACCACAAATGTTATAGTGCTAGAAACACAAACAGTAATTGAACTATAATAAAGGCTTTATAATTTTAAGTGGTTTCGTTGATGATTTATTAACAAAATTGTCAGTAATGCAAAATTTGCGTTTTGTAAACAAAATGCAAAATTTGCTACAGTTTAATTACAGAGCTTGTTATTTGTTGGTTTAATATAAGCTTTTATCAGGTAACACACGGTAATTATTTGGTGAAATTAAATTGCTTTTGCAATACTTTACCACGCAGAGAAAAGGGATAATCTGTCAATAAGTTAATATTTTAACTGGTACATATTTGTGTTAAATTATTTGCATTTAAGTGGTATGAAATTTTTCCATCCATCATTTAGAAATTATTTTTGGGGATTTCAGGTATGGAGGTTTGCTCACGATGTTTTCCTTCGCCGTTAAAGCAAACAATAATAGATTAACTATACACAAATAACTTCGAAAAATCAGAGCAGTGTGCCTTGGGTTTTGAACCTGCGGACATCTGTCACGTCAGACCGGTCCATTCCCAACTAGGATATCGTCTACGATAATTTTTTATCAATATTTCATTGTAACATCGCATAAACAATGAAGGTATTATGATTGCCAGTGATTGGGAATTTTAACATATCCAAATCTAAAATTATTATACAGTTTTTATTTCGTAAGGCATTGTTAATTAAGATAGGAAACATAGTAACACAGTTTCCACAAATTCAAAAGAGCTTAAGGTGATTCTTAGGCTTTTAATTTGACATCAGTTCAATCTGTATCCAACGGAAAGTCTTAACAAATATTTTGTTTTGTTACTTACCCGCCAATCCATAAATGTCAATAATATGACTTCAACCATATATCATACTAAGATCATTTATCAAAGCCATATTTATTTATTTATGCACTTCAATACAAATTTATATAGGTGGACTTAATGCCGTAGGCATTCTGTTATACGTTCAATAAGGTTGACTACCTTATTGAACGTATAATTATTGATAGACAACCTTAAACAAGAGAGGTTAACAGGAAAACATTTTATTCTTTATAGTATAAAAGTTGTTTAGTAAATTCATCGTGTAACAGTAAACCGGGGCAAAATAATAATTTTGCCGTGGGGTTTCTCGAGGCTCGCGATATTGCTAGAGACCCCACAACTTACCACCCTTTTCCGTTCTTCAAATATAAGCAGCGCCTATAGTCTGTACGATCATGGGCATTCTTTACCTATATAAGTAGAAAGGCATAGCTGCACTTTTAGAGAAGTTTACCATTCTAATTGTTATATGTATTTATGTTTATTCCCTTGTTTATGCTTGCTATTGATTATGTTGCACGTGACATCATAGTATAAGAATAGAAGATTATGATAGCACAACCAGAAAAACTGTACAGCATTGTGGCGTTGTGATTAAGATAGTATTTATAATGTCTCTTCGTATCGAAGGCATTATTAAACGTACCGTATAGAAGTATACATCTCTCTTTCATTTACCAAGTCCCGTCGTCGCATTGTCGTTGTCATTTTGAGTTTAGGCATAAAATACAAAATTATTGTATTTGAAGACACAAAACTGGCTACATTCCTATTAGATAAAATCATATGTATATTTTATATGTATATGTTGCTAAAGTAACCTTTTCCGGACAGGTGATCCCTCCTTCGTCAGGGCTGATCGATCATGCGGTGAGCATGCGGCCTCATTACCACAAGGCTATAGTCGACATGATCCTCTACTATGGATGGAAAGAGATCATTTACATGTACGACTCTCATGACGGTGAGTGCCTAGTTCAGTAGTCTAGAATTAAGTGTAAAGAGCCAACGAACTTTACTAATGGATTATGATTGAGGGCGAACTTTTAAAAATTAACAGATTAGTTAAGCCCTGTACCGGAATTATTAACGATCTTTTAGAGGAATGGCAGTGTAAAAGTACCTATTTGATTAATTTTCCTGTGGCTTAAGGCTGATAAGTTCTCACATAGAATCAATTAAGTGTTACAAAATGAGTGCCACTACCAATCCTGGCTTACAGTAGTGGCAGTGGTGGATAAGGGCGCGATAGTCTTCATCTTTGAGAATAAATGTCTTGATCGCTTGAATAAATTACGATGACACAATATTTATTTGTTGCGAAATTAAAATATTATATCGCTAATCAGTTTCTGAATTTCAAATATAGTATATCTGTGAAATAAAGCTCGTCGGCTCAGAATATACAAATGTATTTTATTTTATTTTTGTATTAATGCTAATTTTCGCCATAACCAAACAAAGTTCGTTATCTAGACTGTAGAGACTGAGATCTAATTTTCACATAACTTTCATCTAAATGTCCCAATTTATATTACAAAAATGTTTGGTGACCCAATAACTAAAATGTGATAGGTTTACCTATAGTTTTTTACAGCATGGATCGGGAATAATTTCTTCAACTCGTCTAAAGTGATCTCCACTGCATATGACCACTTCCAATAACAAGAATGCTGAACGTATGATCAGCCTCAAAGAAAGGAAATAGACCCCCTGATCTATTTCCTTTAAACAAACAAAAAAAAATCAAAATTTCCTTTCCTACTTTTCCCTAAAAGTACTGATCTTCATAAACATAGAATAATAACGCCAAGAATGATAGTTTCATATCAAAAAACTGTCAAGTGTGAAGCATAAAACTCATTGATGTAGGCGTAGGCCACACGTATCAAGACGTTCTGCCACACGCACACAAGGGTGCAAATAATGTTGCTAGTGGTATCGGATGTTCCCCAAAACCTTAAGTCATTATTTAATTAGGATTATTTAATTATGGAATTATTATTATTGTTCACAGTAAGGGATTACTTTATCCTTAATTATAATGATAAAAATCTGAAATAAAAAATAATAAAATAAATCCCTTAGAATGACCAAAACAGTACCAAATTAAAAACAAATTACGTTGATGACGTGAATTAAACGGTTGAATGCGGTATTTACCTTTGCCTCCATTCTAGTTTTATGATGATGATATGAATGAATGCCTTTATTTATGTCAATAATATCAAATGTATCTGGTTCTATTTTATTACGGTTTTTTTGCGAATCATAGTAAAAAAGGCAGCGTCACCATTCACCATTCAACCGTATAATTGACGTCATTTGAAGCTTAGTGCTTACGTCTGCTGAAAAAAAGAAAAAAAAAAGTTAAAATTATAAATGATAACTTCATAATTTCTAAAAAAGAAAAGATACAGGTGTCCTTATTTTAGAACTATTTTCGTTTAAAATAATAATATAAGCTTGTTAAAATTTGAAATGTCAATATAAATCAACTCAACAGAAAAATATTATTTTCATAATACTGGCAACACAATTCCAAAGCATGCAAAGGTACCAATTAAATAAGTAAATTTTAGAAATATATTAATTTTAGAATATGAACATCAACATTTGGGGTATCAATTTTCTTTTTTTTTTGGCAACATTTTGATATAATGGCGTCTATAAAATTTTTGAATTATTGTTTTTGCTTTAGCTATTATTTTATGTCAAAATATTAGATTAATCGTAATAATTGCATGTGAAATGTTATGTTACAATGTTTCTTAAAATTATCCGAGATACTGTGATATCAGTTTATTGCACAAACCATCATTTTAAAATAAAATATCGAGAGCTGATAGCGCTACGATTCGGCCTTGAGCACTGACGTGGGATGTTTGGTTACTAGGCTAATTTAGCCTAGTTTTACTTGCCTCACTAAGCGTGTATGTTCACGGTTTCTATGTGTTATTATTCTAAGTTCATAAATGTATGTCAATGAAAGAACATTCAACTTCACGTTAGATTCCAGCGAGACAGCGGTAGTTACCCGGTCAAACCGGCTCATTTATCCTGTAACCAAATATGTACAGAGCATTACTAAAAATTTTATTGTGCAAAGGAATTTAAAAACCAATAAAGTCTCGTATTTCATGTCTTATATGGGAATATATTATAAAGAGTTGACGAGCTAATTCACTTCAGCGACATTTTTTTTTTTATTTTTTTTTAGCTATGTTAAAAAGGAGGATATATGCTGAATCCAAATATGGATAAAACTCAATGTTGCAAAATGTCTCTTAAGTCAATTAACCCGCGAGCCGTCAATATTGGAAATATAAATGGTTGAATTTGTCTTGTTTCATTTTCAATTAAATAAATATTAAATATCATAGACGTTTTCGATGCAATATAGTGTTCAACCAATGCGTTTCATAAGTATAAGTTAAGAACACTATTAATTTAAAACGTGTAAACATATTCGTAATGACGCAAAAATCTTGCAAGTTATTTTGACGGAACTTTACCTTAAGTGTGTATTCCAATTGAATACATCCTGCCCCCTTATTCTCTAGACAGTGTTGACTCGTAACGCGGCCGCGTTACGTTAACTTCGTGTAATTAGCGTTAAATGGTATTCTGAATGCATTGATATTATGTTAAAAAACCCTGCCAATTTCAATAGTAATAACCACGATGAGTTATGTTACGCGCTTGTTACGAGCGGTGAAAATAACGTGTGCCATAGAGAATAAGGGGGCAGAAGTACGGTTGTCACGACTCTGTGGCTTTTGAACGAGCTCTTAGAGCAAATTGAAAACAAACAATGCTGCTTTAAACTTTTGCGTGCAGTTATAATCGACCACCGCACCGTGTGGTGAACGCATTAAGCGGGGTTTAGATCAGCAAAAAAACTTGCAAAGTTATCTTCCCCAAGTATTTATTACCCTGTAAACAGTCTCGCCAAGCTGATTTCTGCAAATTTTGAAGAATGCAGGACTAGCGGCGATTTGCATGTGTAATGTGTATAGAATTTTTGTATATTGCCGCTATTGTAAACGCATTTGGATGTTCTTGCGCAATAAATTTCTGGAAGAATTTGCTAGTCTAAACTTAGCTTTAGGCTATTATATCCAACGCATTCACTTATAAGGAAAACGTCGGAGTATAAAAATGGATTCTATTTAACCCTTAAATTGGCATTACCTTATACCGATGATTTTTACAGACTATTTTAAAATTATGTATGTTGTTAGGGATAAATAAAGACAACCTATATGAAAATTAAACAAATATATTATATCTTGACAGGTTTTTTTAATGTCACTTATAAGTGACGTTGCCAAGTAGTCTACAGAATTGAGTTCAGCATAATATGTCACATAAAAAGTACATTGCCAGTTTGACTAGTTAAAAAAATAATAGAAAGTAATATAAAATTATTAAAAAAACATTCGGCTTAGAACTTATTTTGAGATCAAGTTACAGTTTAGGAACTATTGAATATATAATAGTTACTTACAATTAGCAAAATAAAATAAAAACATAAAACTTTGACATATACTTTGAAATATTGCTGCGGAGACTGTAATTCATACTTTTCTGCAAAACTGACACTTGTATCCACTTCCATGGCTCCTGAATATTTGGTTTTCTTAAATGTAAATCCTAATTGTTTTAGTTTACGCTTTTTTGGGACAAGTTTTGCGGATAGAAGTGGCATGGGGGACGACTCAATATTGACGACTTGTCTAGTACGGCGACGTGTTGTGACTGTGCTTGGTGTCAGTGGAGATCTTATGGAAGATGTACATGGTGTTTCCGGTACAACGCAAGCTGGTAGAACTTGAGGTATAGCTACTAATGAAGATGATGCTGATGTCATAGGCGGTGTTTCATTTTGGTTTACGTGGTTCTCTGATGTAAATCCCCCTAAATCTGCTTCTGCTGGTTCTTCGAAGTCACTGAGATCCTGAATTAGGTCATAAATAGCAGGCGAAATACTTCTCACCGGTGATGAAGTGTGAGAGCCAGTGTACTTATTTATGAAGTACTCACGCGCTAATATTCTTGTCTCCTCATCATCTTCAGATTCAATCTCCGAATCTTCAGAATCGGAAGGAGGTAATAGCGCAAGAATTTGCTTAGACCTCCAACCTCTCCTCGCCATATTACTGAAATGAATATCGTCAATTCTGAAACTTATACTTTAAAAATGTGATATATATCTATATTATATATGATATAATGTAAATAGATAACTTAAATTGTACTAGTAACTAACTGGCAATGTCCGTTACAAATGACAAATATAAGCAACCATACTTCGTAGGACTTTTAGGCAAAGTCCGTTATAAGTGACAAACATAAAAGTCACTTCTTGTGAGACCTAATTGGCGATGTCAGTTACATAAAGATTTATTTAGATATCGAAAAAAAATACGAATACTACTATAATAAAAACAATTGAACACTATCGATTTATCATCATTCTAACTAAACTAAACATAAAAAGGATACAAAACAAAGAAATACTTACCTAATAACAATATTTTTAGCGAGTGCAAACTTAGTCCGCCGTTGAAATATTTCAAATGATCGATACAACGCATCTATCGATCGAGATAGCGATTCAAATGCGCGAGTACGAAAAGGATAGCCTATTAGACGCGACGTACCACGTGACAGGCGTAAGCGTCACCTCAAATCACAATTGTGTGCGTTTTTATAACGCGTCACATAAAACGGACAGAAACAATTTAAGGGTTAATAAGCTATTGCGTTTTTAATTAAACGTGTTAAGCAGCCACATGCGTCTACTTGCGGATAGGTAAAGCAGCGGAATGAGAATTACCTAGTAAGTAGTTTTTTTTTATTAGATATCCTCTTCCGAGAATTTCAGAACATTTTAAAAAAGGCTTCGAAAAAATTCCAATTAACAGCTTTATTATTTAACGCAACTAAGCTAAGAATGGTTCCTCTATAAACATTATAATAAGTACATAAATCTCTGTGCATTTTTTTCCGTTTAAGAACCCGTCTGGAGAATCAAACCTCAAGCACAATATTTGTGAGAATCACGTGCGAAGTAGGTATCATAGCCAGTCTATGAATTACACCTAGTGGCGCTTAAAATTCATGTGTGGACTGGAATACCGAAGAATTAGAATTTTCATTTATTTACTCATATTTTTATAATCGAAATAATATTTAATGAACTGGAATGACGATTATAATAAGCGCTGTTTATGTAACAAGTTTAAAAAAATCTTATCTATCCGGGATTGGGGGAAGTCTCAAGTATTGGATAACATTTCCTCGCATCCTACAAATAGAAATAACCATCAGGTGAACCGTATGCTCGTATGCCACATGTATCATAAAGAATCTCGAAAATACAATTTGCAATTACTACTCACCAATGAATAATGAATTCTTAGTGCAGAAATGCGCTGAACACGCTCGCCGAATGCGTAAAAAAATCTATAACTTTACTGATCGAATAGTTTTCTAATAATTCAATCACGTTGCCAGGTGACATTTATATTCGACTTTGAACCTCATTCAGCGCATCGCATCACGTGGAACGGTCGTAACTAAGGTCGGTATTCATAGATCAATCTCAAGTTTGAGTTATATCTCAAGTAGACATAATGTATTAACAGTTCCATAGATTATGTCTACTTGACATGTAACTCAAACTTGAGATTGATTTATTAATACCGCCCTAAATGTTCTTAAGATCTTGAGTTTCGACTTGAGACCTGGCTAATGCATGACACAAAAAGATCGTTGGAATGAATTACGTTTAATAATATTTATTTCTGTTATAATAATCATGTTTTAGTAAACCAACACCTAACAATAAACTGCACCTGATTTACCAGTTTCAAACTTGGTTATACTTCCTAAAAAGTAATAACGTTCAAGGATTCAGACAAAAACGTGGCAAATTATGCCAAAGTATGTACCCGTCTTGAGATAACAGGTAACCGAGCAGCGATATCCTTGTTGTTTTTTCAGATTAACTTTTTAATATCAGTGAATATTAAGATAAAGGACAAGCAACGGGGTGAGCCGAGCTCCGGCAAGTTGAGGATTAGTATTCTCTTTATCGTTTTGCTTTACAACAGAAAATGGCGGTTTTATAAATCGTAAATTGTACAGCTCGCCAGGGATTACAACCGAGCTGACTCCTCCGATAATAAAATGTCGACACGATAGAGATTGCGGTGGCAACGGTCGCTGCCGCTAATAGTCACTGCAGTCGTTTAATGGGCTGCCTATCACCGATGGAATAGCGCCAAGCTTTCTTTTTAATTACGCTGAATAGTCCTTCGATAGATATATGGGGGGCCCATTTGTGTCCGCGGATTTACCTGCAGTTCTAACGCTCGCCGCGTTTTAATTTCATTTTCGAGATATTACCGGTTACTTGACAAAAAATATTTACAGGGATTTTCAAAAAGCATGCCTATTTCAAATAAATCTAATATTTACATGGCAACGTCAAGCCAGCAAAATAATATTACATGCTTTCTTGATAAATACATACCTTTATAGTTCAACAATCATCACCCAAATATGTAAAGCAAACACAAACTTAAAAAACTAATATTCAAAATTAATTAAATTCGAAATGCTTTATAAAAGTTTTTATATCTGTAATTTTCATACATACAAACAGTATTTTGTAATGAAATAACATAAGCTCAAAATTGCCAATTTATATACATATTAAATGTTGGCATTTTTGACGGTTTTCTGGCTCAGCGTGTTCCGATTTTTTCGTTGGTGCTGCAATTAATTCGCATACAGGCCGAGTCACACTTTGTGTCTACTGCACGCTGTGCTGCATCTTTTTGCGTCATATTTTAATTGAAGCGATGTCGCGCAGTAACAAAGTATTGGCTGTATAGTACTAGGGTCATGTACATTTGTTAATACAACTTTTTTTTTCTATTATAATATTAAAATCGGAGAAAAATTAACTACGTAAAAATCAGACAAAAAATTTCAATATACGCCATGGGAGAAAATTACCGGGATAAAAAGTAGGCTAGGTACATTATAATATTAATCCAGGACATGGTATATCCATATACCAAATTTCAACGGAATCCGTTGAGCGGTTATTGTGTTTGAAATGAAATAAAATGTTACGATTACAAACGCTGTAAGCGTTGAACAAATTAGAATGAAATGTAGAAAAACAATCATCCAAGCATTGGCATTTATAATATTAATAAGATAATTTCTTGTTTTCATATCGATTACATTTTTGTCTGAGGTTGTGACCAAACAGTATTCTGTCTTTTCGAATTATACTAGAGATATTTACTAAAGTCAATCACATATATACATTTCGTTTAATTGCATAAAACACAACAGGAAAGCGCCGAGCTAACATAAACTAATACCTAAATATCGATGGAGTACACCGTATTTCTGTACCACGGTACTTATACTGAGCAGGTCATAAATATTATTCATAACACTCGACTCGAACACCTTAGGTATACCGCCGTTCCTGGAGTTATGAAACTGTCCTGGTTTTATAAGTAGCTGGCTTACAACTAAACACGATCGCTTCGTATATATTACGGGGCTATCAATTTTAGGTTGGGTTTCTATCTAGAAAAATTCTCCTCCGGAAAAATATTCACTTTTATGGATAGCGGGTGCACGATTTATGACTATTAACCTCAGTGTAAGAGAGGTCATGAGGACTATCGCCTTACAAGTTTGGAAGCGCAAAACGTTGGAACTAGAAATATGCGCGCAGGACAATGGGCTCCGGAGGCCGGTACTACGTTCAGTTTTTACTTCATAAATCTAGTTGTTGGAAAGTCTGTCTATTCACATTATATACGTGTGAATTTAGTAATGTTACTTGTTCGCCTTAACGGTAAAGGAAAACATCGTGAGGAAACCTACATACCTGAGAATTCCCCATAACAATTTCGAGGGTATGTGAAGTCTGACAAGCCGCACCAGGCCAGCGTGGTGGACTAAGGTCTAACCCCTCTCAGTAGTGGAGGAGGCCCGTGCTCAGTAGTGGGCAGTATATAATACAGGGCTGATTGCATTTGTTTCTTATTATTGTCACTAAATATTGTTACCATAATCACAGAATACTGAATACTACTACGTACCATAATTTTAGAAGGTTACAATTTATTCCTAACTACTTTATCAGAACTTAAAACTTAATGGTATCTTCAATTATCAACCTGCATGAAGTTCGAAAAGGTAAGTGTATAGTCGTTTAGGTATTTTTACTTTTATAAAAGCATTATTATTTTATTACATACCAGCCACACTAAAATTAAAGACCTCTATCCATTTGTTGCGATAATTGTTCTTTTCGCAGCAAACTACATATAAAAACAAGGTGTCATCAAAAAATCCACACTGTAGCCATTCCGAACTGAAATTCACATTCGAACGCTTACGCAGAACATTCGAAAATAAATATTCGTCACGGCATTTTACGTTCTCGTTTCGTACACATGGTGAGTTTCATTCGATTATCGTATCGCGTTACTGGACCGACCGTAAACTTTTATGCCCTACGTACCGGGATTGCTAGAACACCTTCGCACTAAAAGTGCACCTAATGATATTAAACTCCTCCTTATTGCAACGTTTTATTATTCTCGTTAGGCGTAAATCTCAATTAAAAGGACGTTATTTCTTGTAAAGGAAACCACTAAAAGACTGAAATCCTTCATCATCATCATCAGCCTACATTTTAGTCCACTGCTGGACATAGGCCTTCTCCAATACGCGCCATTTTACCCGGTCTTCGGCCTGTCGGATCCAGTTTCTGCCAGCGACCTTTAAAATCCTTAGGATCTAGCAAACATAAAATTGGTTCCAATAATGTAGGAGTTAGGGAACACCGTGCCTTTATTGACATAGACGTAGTGGCCGGATCGTAGTGACCGGAAGTTTGACTAGCGTGCTGCAGGAATAAAATTATAGACCCCATAAATCTTATTAATATTATGCGAACCAAAAACGATGATAATATAAAATACAGCTTTATACATTTATTACAAAATTAAGTTTTATACATTTTCCAATTCCTTAAAGTAGCCATGTTTATATAGTTTACGCTAGTTATTATAGCTACAAGTAGCTTCTCAACAAGCTGAATACTATATTCAAATGAAACATTTCAGAAATTAGATATGAATATAAGAAACACTATATGGAATTCAATGCCTTTATCATTCTGAAAGAATACGCTCTACGCGTTTTTTGTTTTACCAAAACTGACAAATACTAGCGAACCTCTTGCCTGATGGTAATCATAATTGCCCATCAACAATGGAAACGTCATCCGAACTTTAAATTGCAGAACATTGCGTAGAATTGCACTGCTCTCGTCACTGAGAGACGTAAGAGTAGCTTGCATAACGACTCAATTTGATTTAGATATATTTTAATCATAGTGCTATCTTTGTCAACTCCTAATACACGACAATTACAGCACGAGGTTTTAAATGTGTTTAACGCTAAATACATAGTAATTCGTTGTGCAATCGAGCCTCAATATATTGTTTCAAGCCGAAATGTACCGGCAGCCAGTATCACACAATCAGTACCTACCATTCTATATATTCCCCTTAATCGCTCTAAGAATACGATAGGATAAGCACATACGATTCCAATTAGGAAATAGCAAGCAAATACGACCGGCAACAAAAAAGTTTTTTTTCCGGTAGATCTGATTTACTGGTGGTAGGTCTCTTATATGTAAGAGTCCGTCTGAGTGGGTACCACCGCAATGTCTATTTCTACTGCCAAGCAGCAGTGTGCATGCACTGTTGTGTTTCGGTTTGAAGGACATTGTAGCCAATGTAACTACGGGACATAATGAGACTTAACATCTTATGTCTCAGGATGACGAGCGCAGTGGAATGCCAGACAGTACTTTGTAACTCAAGGTGCTGGATGGTGTTGCTACTGTTTATGGGTGGTCGTATCGCTTACCATCAGGCGAACGGCATGCTCGTCTCTTAATTCAATGCCATAAAAAAATACGTGTGGCACTTATAGACTGCCGCGGTAAAGCTATTGCATAGCATTTTTTATCACAAATTTTGATTGACTAAACACAAATTCGATCTTACGCTTACCACATAAAGTAGATTTTTAAACGCGAGCAATGCACGTTTAGTCTTGTTATTGATAAATGTCAGAAATGCAATGGTCATCACAACCAAAGTAGAATAAATTAAAATTTGAATAAAGAATGTTACGTTCGATTCTTTTGTACTCGTGCCGTGCCAACGCTGGGGAAATAGCTTCTACGCATTGTATTTAAGGTTCATATTAGTAAGATAAAAAAGATGTCAGGTTATTTTCGTTACGGAATTTCTGGATTCGGTCTCCACGTTCAAGGCCCGCGATAGAAGCTATGCAATAGCTTAAAAGTGTTACTTGGGATCGTCATGCTGTCGAGGACCAAGCACAGGGCTTATAGCCAAGATGCTTTTCTACAAGCATTAACGCCAATAAAATAGAAAGAAATGTACGTGAATGACATATCTTATCGACAAGTCTAGCGCAAGGATACGTCATTCCCATACATTATTTTCTATTCTATTGGCGTTAACGCTTGTAGAAAAGCATCTTGGCTACAGCCGCAGTAGATAAAACATCTCAGTTACATGTACCTAACTTTTAATAGAAATATATCATTTGCGAGTTAATACATTATTTAGACGTATTAAATACACTTCTTTTCAGTTTTTTGGTATGCCTATTGAAGAAGAGTTTAGTGTCTCTATAATAAAAAAAAAGCTCTAATCGCGCTTATCACTCAATGTGCCTAGATTTTTTTTAAAAAGCCTCTTGGCGTGACTGCAAAAAGACTCATCCATCTTTAATGACATCTTGCAATCCTATTCTTTATAAGCATTTAACAACATTGACAAGGTTTTCAAATCCAAACGAGCGTTTGTATCCCAAAAAAATCTGTCTTGAATAAACTTTCGACCAAAAATATTATCTTCAGTATTTAAGGCCAAAATGTTTTTGTTGTTTAGTAGTACGTGGCAAAAAATGACAGCCAAAACGTACAGTGGTGGAATGCCAACCTCCGAGGTGATGTGGATGGAATTTGGAGTTCTGCCGCGATGTACGATGATGGAACTCAGCAGCAGGGATAAGTCCGAACAATTAAATAAATAAAATAAAATAAAATACTTTATTCATCACGTAGGCGAACATAGTTGCACTTATGATAAGTCAAGATACATTAAATTGATTATATTAATAATTATTATAAATACCAATGGTCACTTATATAACTACCGACATTTTTATTGGGAGAAAATCTATGATAAGAAATAAACAAAAACAAAAAAAAACAGCTCGGGCTGGCAGGAAAGGGGATATAAAAAGGACATCATTTTATTAAAATAATGGGAGGAACGCGTCGCGATCCTCACCGGTGAGGACACTACAGGCCCTAGCCTAGCTAACCTACCAGCCTTTCACTAGCTACCTAAGCGATGACGACCCGAAGAAGAAAGGTAGAAAGAAACTCCGGGCTTACTTTTTTTGTCATCAATTGTTCATTGTTTCTTTCTCTTTTTTTTTTTTTTTTTTTTTCAATTCTTTTGTGCTGTGTACAAAGTCAGATTAGTTATATAAGCTAATGCACGCACATCACCGTTGAAATAAGAATTCTTCAGAGCACTCCCCGTGGTAAATGCGATAGAGAATGCAGAGCGATGCTACATCGCTACGCAAAGCCAAAGGATCAAGCCGATCGGAAAGAATACGGTCGTCGACGATACGAGCTGCCCGACGTTGAATACGGTCAAGAGGGAGAAGCTGGTACTGGGGAGCCCCTGCCCAAAGATGGGAACAATATTCCACGTGGGGCCGAACCTGCGCCTTATAAAGTTGCAGGCGATGGCCCGACTTGAAATATCGCCTCGATCTGTTGAGCACACCAAGCTTCTTTGAGACCAATTTGGCCTTACCCTCAAGGTGACCGCGAAACTGAACGTCACTCGATATGTCGACACCAAGAATTCCGATACTGGCTGTGGCAGTTAGAGGAGTGCCTTGGAATTGAGGCGAAACGACAAATGGCGTCCTTTTTGCGGTAAACGCACAAACTCGTGTCTTATATTAACTTCTGTACTTCTTGGCCCATAAAAATTCCTTCTTTTATTTTTAAGTTTATCATCCGAATTTAAAGTAGTTATCGTGTTCAACATGACTTGGCGGTTAGGTACTGGAAGATCTTCTGATTGTGGCAGTTTTATTACGGTAAACACCTCTGCGTAATCTACTGCATGATTGGATTTCTTAGAAAAACCTTCGGTATGCTTCGACATATGTAAAACAAATATAACAGTAAGTCACGTGGTCCTTAGGATCTCGCCGAGTCACAGGTTCACCAAAAAACATCTTTGTTACTTTTTTATTAAACCAGAACATCAATTCTTGTGGCATGAGTAATAATACATAAGTGGCACCCAAATATAGTTCTAATTGCGAATGTCTAAACCGAAAACTATTTAAATATTACTAAATCAAAGGCGTAACGTACGTAGTACTATTCAGTATTCTATGGTAATACAAGTATTTTTGTCAATTTGGCGAATTTAACCGTTAATCAAACAAATTCGGAAATATAACACTAGAACGAGAGCTTGAACGGACAAAATATAAGTATATACTATATTGACACGAAATATTATAATTTTTAAGATTAATTTTCAAAGAAAAATTAGAGCTACTTTCCTAAGTTGATCAAAAATAGCATCTGTTTTTTTAATCAAAAATGACCTTTTTTATTCTTAGTTGAAATATATTTTTATTTTTCTGGTATAAGGTGCATGATTATCTCCTAAATATGCAACAAATTTTCCCCGAGAAATTTTGCATCTTGTCTAGTGTTATGATAATAAAATCGTAGCGCTCTATTACTGCATAGAATAGCTCAGAAAGCGAACTATTAGCTCAGGTATTTATCTACAAAATCTCAATGCTGTTCAGAACAATTGGATATTGATTGCCGTCGATCCAGCTCGGGGCATATGTCTGTATATTGTTTAGACATTAACTAGCTCAGCACTGCATTGGTAGAACGGCTGCATTATCTATGTGCGTTATTAGACTCAGCTTGCTATGCGGTATGGTTCTTGTAGGTCAAATTAATGGAGTCGTAGTTGAAGTAATATATTCAATTACAAATTATAATGTAAAAGAACACAAAATAAGCACCTAATATAAGTATATAATGCGATTCAAATAAGAATAGGATCGAATTTGTGTCATATTGTAACGTCTAAATAATTATTATATTAAGCTAATTTAGAAATAACGTTCTTATTTAGAGTTCATGTAAGAGTCAATTAGACAAAATAAAATAAACGGTTATTGCTATGCTAATAAGTAGCGACCGGATTATATGCAACATAAAAAGCTGGATATATGCATGAAAAATGCATTAAATATGCACGAAAACTGGCAGAATATGCAACATTAAATGACAAGTTTTAGGAACAAAAATAAAAGAAAACTAAGTTTTAATGTTTTATTTCAAAATCAGCATACTATAAGTAATTAGTAAAGCATTCATTGATATATGATAATAGGTACGGTAACATTATTTGATATTTTTGCCAACCTTAGCAATCAAGTATTGTTCCAAATGTTCAATATCTAGTATGATTTTAGCACACGAGATATCTCACAAACTCGACAATAATTTCCGTCGTATGTAAATGTTCCAGGAAAGACAGTAGTCCACGAAGACATACTTTTTTTTCAGAAGGCATGCTCCACTATAAAATCTTGACAGGTCAATAAGCGCGCACGTCAACAATGAAAGCAATAACAGCAATAACATGCGTGCAATAGGTGGGAGGAGTACTGCGGTAGGCGCGCGCGACGGTCTTTTGTTTCTTTCACTTTATAATTATCGTAGGTACCAACAAAAGATGCGCGCCTGATGAATGCGCTGCGTTCGAAAAATATTGACAATGTATCGATAATATGCATCATAACTATATTTTAGAGACAATATGCTATTAGCGATGAGAATGGCTTAAATATGCAAATGCATATAATCCGGTCTCTAATAATAAGCGGTCTACGCAAATTTTGTAATTTACATGTAAGATTTGACACATAATGGTCATTGACGTTCCTATTCTTATTTGAATCGCATTGTCCAACAAAAATCTTATAATGTTTATAAAAAAAAAAAACATGTTTTTTGATAAATTTATAAAAAAATCAACCACCCCGTTATATATTAAGTGTCTGGTGCATACTTAGTTTCATATTTATGGTTGGTGTAGGTAACAGCGTCAATTCTGAAATTAAATTTAATTCGATTGCAAATTCTACTAAAAATAGCGTTATATTAGCATGAGTAACACAATGCACAAAAAACCGTAAAGATGACGTGTTCAATCACCATATATCCAGACAAAGATGAGAACCACAAACATTTATTTTGGCTCCGGTGTATGCGGGAAAGTCCGTCGTAGTTCCTCACGAGACATGTCATATACTTTCTGGTTTTTATTTTGCTGTACATTAATATGTCTATACTAATATTGTAAACAGGAAAGATTTCATTGGCTGTTTGTTTGTAATGGATAAAATCAAAAACTACTGGATCAATTTTCAAAAATTTTAGGCTACTTTTTATCTCGGGAAAATATTTTTATCCCGGAAAATCTTTTTCACAGCGAGCAGGAGTATAGTATAGTATACCTACCTATGTATTAGCGCGTGAGCATTCTGACGGTCGGGTATTTTTAACCGACTTCATTATTATTATTGAGCGAACCGTAATTGACTTGAACGCTGCGATTTCAAATTAAGGATTAAGTTCTCAATTAATTTATGCTTCGAAAGACTATTAAAAGTTTTGCGGATTGCGGCTTACAGTACGAAAGTATAGTAATGGAATGAGAGAAACTGGAAACAATGAGTTCATTAGTAACAGTAACTTTAACTTATTAATAGTAATAATTTCAGGTGATGAAGAAGATTTGAATAGTAATTGGAAAGTGTAACATATTTTGAGTTTATTTATTTAATGAAAGTTTACAGTACTTGGCCAAAACACTTACATCTAACAATATAATCTAATAACAACAATAACAATAAAATTTTAGCAGATAACAAGATAACCAAAACTATTTCTAATACTTAATTAAACTAAGCAATATTTTAAAACGTTTCTACAAATAACTTAATCCTATTGTAGACATGACAAGGTTTATCATAAAATATATCTAGATCTGTGTGATGAGACTCTAAGGTGATGAGCATGCACGGCATTGAGAAGCGTGACCGCCGCGCCGGGGCGGTAGGTGCTGACGCGGCACGGCGTGTGCGCATACCCCGCGGCAATAGAAACGGATTCCTGTAGATAAGTAGTGTATCAAGAGCAACAGGTTGCGTCGGTACTCCAAAGTGTTCAATCCTACCATACCCGTCACATACATAGATGGATATAAATATAGGTAATATCCATACATACATCCGTTTGAATAAATATCGAGCGAATTTTCTCTGAATTCGCTCAATTAACAAGGTATACATACTCTGGTACGGGTTCCACACTATCGCGTCGTATTCCAGTCTTCTACGCACATACGCTTTGTATAGTTTTATTACTGCTCTACAACCATTAAAAGCAGAACAAACCCTCATAGCAAAGCCCAGAATTTTATTGGCCCTTTCGCAGGTTGACATAATATGTTCTTGAAAGTTCAACCGAGAGTCCAATATTACTGCTAAATCTTTAATTTTCTCAACCCGATCTATCAATTTACCCCCAATATGATAGCCAAATTATAACGGTTTGCGCTTCCGAGAAAATGTTATAGCTTTACATTTAGCTATATTAAAAATAAGCCGATTTTCCATACTCCAATCAAAAACTGCATCTACGTAATTTTGCAAGGCTATGCAGTCTTCAGGGCCGTTTACGCCAAAAATCAATTTTAAATCATCTGCAAAAAGAAGACAGTGTGCAGTATGGACTATCTTCGGCAGATCATTGATCATAATGATAAATAAAGACGGCCCCAACTGTTGTACTTAAAGAAAATTTATATATGCTAGGCACTCATTAATAAACGTTTTTGACGTGAATTTAATCGAAAACACTGATTAATCAAATAAATAGCATCTCCTGGCGACTGGCAATAGTAAAGTGAATAAATATATTCACGCCAAGCTTGGACAGTATATTGCAAATATTTTTTAGTCATCTAATAGTACCGTACAACAGCCTCGGACGCCATTAACTAGTAAGAAAATTGCTCTAAAATAATCAAGTTAAGTTTGCAGCAATCCTCTCACTTGTAGCAGCCGTATTACAATAAATTGTAAGTATTTTACAGTTAAATACATTGGAAGATTCTTTGCGCGAATGAATGAAACAATAAAGCGTAATTTCTGTCATTAAAGTCGTCTGGAATTTCCGCAGATTGCGAGCACTTAACGCCACTATCGGAAATAAATCGGATGGTTGCAACTCAGTTGGCTACGCTCTCTCGTTAGTTCATAATTATTTTGAATGAATATTGTTTATGCTGCTTTGTAGAGTTCCATACCTCTATAGGAAAAAAGGCCTAACCCCTCTCAGTAGTAGAGGATCCCGTGCTTAGCAGTGGGCAGTATATAATAATAATCCCTTCCTAGCCGATTTCGGCCACGGCGGCCAATCTCAACGGAGATCAGCCAGGTGCGCAGGAGATATTATAGTGCACAAGTGTGTGCGCAATACACAAGTGCACTCACTATTCCTTCACTCTCATAGTCATCAGGCGCAGGACCAACGGCTTTACGTGCTTTCCGAGGCACGGGGGTATCACACCGCCAACTTCCTGACTCCGAGCTGCGACTGAGTAATTAGTAAACCCAGGACCTCGGAGCGCAAATCGTACTCGTAACGCGTACGCAATACAACTACGCCACCGAGGCAGTCAGGTATATAATACAGGGCAGTATATAATACAGGGCTGATTGCATTGCATTGCATACAGGAAAAAAGGGACCCTTATAGGATCACTTTGTTGGCCGCCTGTGTGTCTGTCAAGACCCTTTTTCTCAGGAATGCGTAAATTTATGTCAAATACTCGGGTCTACAGGCACTTTCAGATATAAAAAATTCAAACTTGTAAGTCAACGCGATCAAAAGATATGACCGTTTACGTCGCATATTTTGTCATTTGCCAAGGGAATCAAAACCTATAGAGTACTTTCCGCTGTCCCAGAATCATGAAATTTGGCACGATACAAGGTTTTAGTGCACATGTAAAGGATAAATCTGAAAACTGTAAATATGTATTTTAATAACAAAAACAAGCCAATTTACTATTATAAACTTATTATTTGCGGTTGTTGCAATAACCGTCTCTAAGGATCGAAACGGCAATGTTAAGTTTGTCCTTTAACTTAATTTGTCGTTTAATTAGAGCAATAATGTGATATGCTGCCTTAATGTAGTACCTACTTATGGAGTTTGTTCGGAACCCTCGGTGCGCCAGCCCAACTTGCAAGTGTCCCGGGTATTTTTTTTAAACGTTCGAGAGATTTACTGCGTTAAGGTTTACTTTTTATTGAGTAATTGTTTCAAAGAACATTGTGATGACGGAATCGATGTCTGGTAGAGATCCCTTACAGTGATAATCCGCCAATTGTTACATAATTCTTGACATTTTGTAGACCTTTCGACCTTTTTTCCACAAAGTACCAAAATAGTGCGCTTGTTCTATTATATTACTGGTATGCTTTTCACGCCAAAAATAATAAGTCCTGTAACCTAATTGGTTCAAGAATATCCTATTAGGTACCTGTTGAATATATGTCTATATGAATGTGTTCTGCGAGTTGTAAAGCTGCACTGTAGCCTGTTTTTTAGTTGGAATACGCTGGCTTCACTTATCTCACAAAAAATCTACGTTAAGTAACAGCTTTACTCCGTTTCGTGCTTTCAGTGAGATTGATGCGAGATTAGAATAACCCACGTTTCCCCTGCCCAAATCCTCTAAGTATTACATGCGAAATATGACTTTAATATCATATTCGTGTGGTGCTGTGATCACTTATATTCAGATAAGTCAGACGGTGGCTGATACATAGGTAAAATTATCAGACTATTAACCCTGTAATTTGTTTTTCCTATCAATAAAATATTTCTTTCTTTATTTCTTCTTTCTGTATAATTTAGCCCACGGGTAGGTAACAGCCTCCTCTACTATGGAGAAGGAACTTACTACTTACGCAAAACATTGTTATTTTTTTTCCAAAATAATAAAATTAACGTAATCGAACATTTGACTAAAAACATTTCAGCAATGTTGTACAAAATCAATCAAAAAAGAATAGGCTTATATACAAACGGAATTGTGAGGAATTTTCTTTGCCAACATTCGTAAGTTCGTCTTCAAGATATCAAGTGGAAGTTTCGGGTGTAAATGTTTGTTTGCGCGACATTCCTCTGTACAAGACAGCATGACCTTTATTTGTCAGATTCTTGTTTTACTAGTTTTGCCCGTGTTTTTCTTCGTATTGTAAATTCAATTGGTTTACAAAATCATAAGTTTGTGCATGTCGACCGTGATGCTATGTGAAATTAGTGGAAATAAATCTAAACAAGTATGTTATTATTTTCTGTAAAAGTAAAATAAAAACGACATAATGGTTTTATAATATACTTACGTATCTTACAAGAAATGTATTTTTTTTGTTTATTTCATTTATTTCTTTCTTTTGTAGTACTATAATTAGGTATTATATGCATAAAAAACCACTGAGGTTTATAGTTATGCTATATAATTATTTTTTTAGTTATAATTCAATCAGCCCTGTATTATATACTACTGCCCACTGCTGAGCACGGGCCTCCTCTACTACTGAGAGGGGTTAGGCCTTAGTCCACCACGCTGGCCTAGTGCGGGTTGGCGGACTTCACATACCTTCGAAATTCAGAGAACTTCTCAGGTATGCAGGTTTCCTCACGATGTTTTCCTTCACCGTTAAAGCGAACGATAATTGATAACAATACACACGTAACTTCGAAAAGTCAGAGGTGTATGCCTTGGGTTTTGAACCTCCGGACATTGTCTCGGCAGACCGTTCCATTCCCAACTAGGCTATCGTCGCTATTTTAGTTATAAAATAGTGTTAAATTAGTATTTTATAGGTTCCTTACAATTGCCTTATAAAAGAAACAGACAATAAGTGAGTAAATGTAATGATTAAATAAGATTTAATTAAATATTTAATACTGCCTACCTTTCTTCGTATGCAGATTTATATACAATAGTTGAATCGCCTCAAGTTTAAAACGTTACCGCTAACATACAATAATAACCAATGTTAGACAAATAATACAAATTCCATCCGAATAGACGGTCACTTAGCGGGAAACATCGTATTGTAATTGTGTCCGAAGTATCAGTGCGGTTCCACAATGGTATTTAGACATGAACCACATTTAGTAGCAAATTACTCGTGGGTCCTACCTGGGATGTAATAATCACAAAGTATATATGATCTAATAGACATTTGGCGAATATAAATGCCGGTCACAATTAAATCTATACCTATAATATTATTAAGCTAAAGACTTTTTTTTTAGTCTTTGTTTGGTTATACGCGCTAATCTCAGGAACTACTGAACCGATTTTGATAATTCTTACACCAATAGGAAGCTATATTACTCCTAAGTGTTATAGGCTACTTTTTATCTCGGAATAACGTTTTCACGCGGACGGAGCCACGAGCAATACTATGTTTTGATAATTATATCAATGTCGCGTTCGACTGTGACCTTTATTTCAATTTAATCATTCATTCCGTAGACCTTCGCGTGCACTTTTCCATGTCGTACTATAGAGCGTACAATTTATCTTTTAATACGTAACAAAATTTACTATGAAAAAACAGTAATTGTTAAATACATGCCATCTTATTTCGACACATCACATTCGACATAATTTTGTTTATTAGACAAAATATGTGCTCGGTGGGAATTACTCCCTATTCTGACCTACTTAGCCTAGAGAACACAGTTACTTAGTGTCCTGGTTGTTGAAGATATCCAATCGGTTACTATTAAATATCTGAATGGGTATTTAATTAATTTTTTATTGCTATTAGACATTGATGTATTAAAACATCAATGCTATTAGACGAATTATTTACGCCTATTCGATTTTTTATCATTTTGTTTGAATTTTTCTGTTTTGGAATGCCTTTGCAAATATTTACATTAATACGTGAAAAATAACGTTGTACCCTTTTTAAGCACATTGCGGGCACGCGGTAATGTGAGATTTGGCATAATTGAAGTTCATATAAAGGAAAGTAGAAAAAAAATTAATTGCCAAAACCAGTAGGCGACCACTAGGAAAATATAGCTCTCGTCTTTCAAATCTTCAGGCAGAATAATTATATAGGTAATGGTAATATAATGCATACCTGCAATCGAATTTATTTACATCGAATCATTCTTTAATTTCATTATAATTACGACAAAGTACAAACCAGAAGATACAGCATGCACTTTACTCTTATAATTATATTAGTTATATGAGTTCATATCCCCTTTATGCACCTCCATCAAGAATAAGATAATGTCGATATTCAATTTGTTCAAAACGTGGTTGAAGCTTCACCCATCACGGGTAAATAAGTGCGATGGGGATGCATTCCAAAAGCACTTTAGAGTAATGGCGACCCGCTGGCAGCCTATGCGCCTTATGGAAAACCAATTTACAAAATGCACTTTGCTATATTCGTCGTACTAGCGATACCAAATATATGAGGCGATTGTGCAGCAGCTCATTTAGAACACTTCAATACCTTTTAAAACAAACATTTTAGCCCTATACGTAACTAGTTTTATTAAGCCAAAGACATACAATCATCATTATTATGCTTCGCGACAGGAGCAGACAGCTGAATAAACACGCAAAATATATATTGTTTTTCTACAGTCACATATGACGTGCATTTAATTACTTTCGGCTCTTCATTAACCACGTTTACATTTGTTGCTAAACGTAAACAAAGCAAAGCATAAATTTATTGTTCGAAAATAATTTCGCCTAGACGCATCCTCATTTATTAGCTTTTGAGAATATGAAAAGATAGACTCGGTACGAAGTTTATATTGCCGACGTAAGATCAATTGCATATTGCTTTTCAAACAAGCGAGCCGGCTCTACTTCTCTTGGATATAATTTAGATTATGCATTCACAGCGATAAGTAAACAGGCTAATAAGTTGTTCTTAATATCTAATATCCATCTCAAACAGTTTGCTTGAATCAGTAATAGAATATGTACTTTACTTCGTTACTGACCTCAATCACCCAGAAATTAAGGTTGGTAATTTATCAGTCATTACAGAAAAAGAACATGGCCCGCGTTCCCTCATTCCGATGAACGTAAAAAATAATATTGTGTAGAACCACACACTCACCTCATCCGTAATATGAAAATATGAATTTATTGCAAATAACATATAAATTGATATTTATGCACTGTCGTAAATTGCGCACGGAAGAAGCCTTCAGAGTATTTCGTAGCGAGCGCTCAAACTAAACAAGTCACTCTGCAATATGTCTGGCGTTAATTTTATTAGGGTTGCTTGTTTTAGTGTAAACAGCATATAGTGTTAAAATTCAAATTAAAAGCTATTAGCAGCTATTAACCAATAAATTATATAACTATATTTAGCAATAAATAATATTATGGCGAAATTCTATTAGTTTATTTAATCATTAGTCGGGTGCCACCCGATGAGATTTCAAATTAAATATTTGAACCCCTTTTTTTTTTTTTCTTCTCGCGGGGAAAAAACGCGTTATCGCTACCACCACTGGGGGGTGAGTGGGTGGTTATGTTGGTTTCACCGATCTTACGGCCCAATGTCGACACTCGGGAGTATGGCATCATCCGAGCGAGCATTGGACCGAGTCCCTAACACTATGTACACCCTACACCGGCATACCAAAATATTTGAACCCCTAAGGAATGAATAATTTTGGAAAATATTTTACGTTACATTAAACAACTCGTGACAAAGGACATGTCCGCCTTTTTATATGGGTGCTGGTCCTCAAAATCTAACCAAGCTCAAACTTTGTGGATATTAAAGGCGCAAAAATATGCTGTTGATATACCATAATAAATAAATAAATTAATTTAATTTCTATTAAATAATAATAAAGATTGCATTTTTATCGCTCAGGAACTAGTTATGAAAGTATAAAAACGAAATTATTTTACATTTCTGACATTTCATGACGTGCATTACTGTCCCATTGCTTTGAGATTAGAATTTGGAATCAGCCATGTAGTTTCATTATTTAATAGGGAGCGTGCACAAAATCGACACAAGAGCCACAGGTGGATAAAAAAAGAAACTAGAACTAACACAATAATTTGTTTATATATTCTTTTAATATGACAAAAATGATAAAATATGTGTTCCGGCCGAATGTTATTGATACCCAGCGTGTCCAGAATATGCTTTATTTAGATGGGAGCTAGTTATTTAAGCAAAATTAGGAGGTTATGTTCCCTTAATTACGGATTTTTTTGTGTTGAATATTATCTTCAAAACATATTTATTTTTATAAATTACGTAACGAAACATTTCTAAATGCTTTTGGAACTCATAATTATACATATGTTTTATACAGCTTTTATTATTTTTGACGATTTTCACATAACCATGGAATGTAAGTACTTACACTCCATCGGTTTAGGTATTTAACTAAATGTAAACAAGAAATTACATATGATTCCGGGTAGTCAACATTTTCATACGAAAGTATTTACGAAGATTGTTACGTCTATGAAACCACGGCGTACAACAAACACTTAAAATTATTAAATTCACTTAAGAAACAAAACAAATAACCTACAACAACTAATTATCAGAAACAAAGCAAAAAATATGATAAATTAACAAATTTCCACAATTCGAAGGGTATCGATAATTGGTATTTAGTTAACCGATTAAATTGAATGGCGGTCAGATTTAATGGCGTGCTACGTGACAGTCGTACTCTTAAATTTTGTAGGGTTATCTATTACGATACATTAGAAAAATGTTTAGCGTGCCTGTCGTATTAACTCTTTTACAGTTGACAGGTTGCGATCTTTTATAAAAGTATTGTAATTTATGATAATTAATTGTGTTCGCGCTTATTAATGAATAACTATAACTTTATCATAACCAAACAACTTTAATAAACGGGAATAACAGTGCTAAGTGTTGTGTAGGTTATGAAGACGTTTATTTTAGAATGAAGTATTTTGTAAAGAGAAATGGACAGGTAAAATACCTTTTTTATGGTTTGTTTACATTTCGTTAAATACCTAAACCGATGGAGTATAGGTACTATTCTTGGGAACATTATATATTTTCACACTATTTGATTTGTTTATAACAGATACACAGCGATACATTATCAACAAATTAAATGTTATTTTTCATCCTTTTAATGAATATTGTACGTCAATGCCAAGTATCGATGGGCTGAAAATGAGTCAGATTGCGCCACTAGATGGCAGTGCTTACGACGTGCACGTTCCCTATACTGTGTAAAAAAAATGTACCTAACTTGCTACGTGGCTTAAATCTGTAGTAAAAATCTGTTTCTGGCCTAAAAGTTACCAAGCATTAAGACTACGCCAACCTTTATTAAGCAAAAAGTTATTCATTTTATTAAAACTAGAGGTCATCCAGTGGTCGAAATTCCACCGTCGAATTTAATGTATTTGTAACACATTTATATATTACAATATAAAAGCGAAACGTCACTCACTCACTCACTCATCACAAAATATCAGAAACTACAAGTGCTAGGAGTCTTAACTTTTGTATGGGGGTTCCTTTTAGGACGTAGGTGCTCACTAAAACGGAATTTTGCGAAATTCGACCCCTAAGGGGATAAAAATTGGTGGCAAAGTTTGTACGCGATAAACTCAAAAACTCCAGAACGGATTTCGATGAAATTTGGTATGGAGATAGCGCTAGACACTGGCAAGGTTTTAGGCTACTTTATATCTTGGGAAAATGTACAGCGGAATTTTTATCCAGGAAAAACTCTTTCGTGCGGGCGAAGCCGCGGGCAAAGGCTACTATATGTATTAACATAAATTTTGTTCTCCTGCCCTCCTCTATATAAACTTGTATTATGCCAAATGTCACACTTCTCCGTGCACGCAATAATTTTCTTCTATTATATTCTGTCAATAAGATTGGTAATTAATTTCTTGAATCATGGGGTTTGATAGAAAGTTTATTAAGTTTGGGTTATTAGGCTTTCGAGTGATTTCGCTTGAAGCGCTCTCGGCATTTTGTAATTTGAATTTGAAAAACTTACATTAATTTTAATTCATAAACAATAATGATTATTAATGGCGTTCTGAATAGAAAATTAACTATTACTAGTCGGAAAAATTTGAAGTAGAAAAGGAACGTGACTATATATAGGTGTTGAGACATTATTAAACAATAAATAAACTTAACTGTGCTACTTTAATGTAAATATATAAAGTGTTACGAACACCAGGGGAATATTTCCATTTAAAATGCAAATTTATATATAGCAGTGTGTGTTTGAACGGGTGATGATAATTTTACTGCTTCCCAACAGTAAAAATATAACGATGGGGTACTCGAGGGATGCATAGAAAGAAAGTCTACAAAGCATAAAATAGAATCGGAAGCACTGTAATACACACGTTGAAACTTGCACATGAACTATGACTGTTTAATACTGTACGCTCATTTGTTTATATTTCCGTAGTTTTATCAAATCGTGCATTTCTCTTATTTTCACCTTTACGACTTATCTTTTTAACTGTTACAGTACATTGTTTATAGTGTTTTTTTATTTGATTTATTTTGGATCCTTGCTTCGCGCGTTATTATTAAGACATATCTCATGAAAATTCGTTTTATGCAATTATATATTTGCACAATCAGGTTTTTATTAAATAATTAAATAATGTAATTGTTATAAATCCGTTATGAAATGTACAAAACAAATCTAGAAATTTGGGTGATAGGTACAAGGTTAATCTTCATAGTCGTGCACTCTAGATAGAGTAATAGTGGTCATATATGAGCCCATTGTTGCACTGTCGATTTCATGGTACGTCACCATATGTTTTGATTTAAATAATAACAAGGGTAATATAAATTATCAAATGTTCATTTTCTACATACACTCTTATCGTAACTACAGCTAGCAAAAAGCCCCATATATTTTAAGACACAATAAAGTTAGAATTATTGTATCAACATCAATACATCTCGTTTGAAAAATACCTAACGAATACTAAGGGATCGAATTTTATCCTTGTATTCTGTTGATGATCGTTTGCATAAACTATTTCATTATTGTATCAACATCAATACATCTCGTTTGAAAAATACCTAACGAATACTAAGGGATCGAATTTTATCCTTGTATTCTGTTGATGATCGTTTGCATAAACTATTTCCAGTTTGGAGATTGTATTTGGTAAACAAAAGAGATGGGAACGTGCTGAGCTTCGGGTTACGAAGACAAACGCTATCAAATAATTTACGAAGTTGTAAGTATATTACTAAATTAGTACTTATAATAAGATTTTAAAACCTATATAAATAAAATCAATTGCTGTAAAAGCTTCGCTCGAGATCGGCTCAACCGATTTGGCTGATTGTTTTTTTTGTGTGCGTAGTTTTGTCAGGATAAGCGACATTGGGCCAGAAAACTGGTGAAACCAACATAACCGTAGGTAGCGATGGAGGTAGCGATAACTAGGTATTCCCCGCGAACCAAGGACAAATGTATGAACGAATAATATTGCCGGGAAGAGTTGTAAATTAGAATGATATCTTTGTATGAAAATCTCTTTTCATACACGCTAATCTCCGAAATCACCTATACGATTACAATGTACTTTTACGTGTGCATTTGGTTCCAACTTGATAGATGTAGACGGTGTTTTGGGCCCACTACTATCTTTATCAACATAGAAGTTCTTCGATTAATTTCTTGTTTGTATGTTTTTGATTTTTTCTTTAGGACGCCATTACCACGACCTAGCATCAATTGACCTTGATAATATTATATTAAATTAATGTAATTGAAACCAGTCAACCGCGGCTTTCCGTTCTCAGTTAGCAATTTTGTGAATCTACCTCTGATCTCTATATTCATAATAATAATATTATTACCCATTCTCTTTGCAATACTTTTAAATCCATACAATGAATTGAACTGGTTTGTAAATGTAGCTTTGGGGACGAAAGCTTCATCTACGGTTTACTTCGATTTATTTTTTACACCATCTAGATGTTATCGTAGTCTAAGATGTTTGATTTACCACGTTGGTGTGGTTTTGGCCAAAGATCCGTCAATCCACTTGGTAATCTTAATTTAAAAACATTTATTGAACTAATGTCCGATTATTCGTCTAATTATGCTTACGTAGTAACTGACTCTAATGGGCACGTAATATGTCTGATTTCAATAAACTATCCCAATTTCAATCATAGGTTCGATTCCGAGAATAAATCAAACTAGCTTTAGATGGTGTTCTAAGACACAAACTTTAGGCTGATATTTCCATTTTCGAGATCGATCGAAAAATATTTAGATCGTTTATGAAATCAGTTAATCAACCGTAAAAAAAGAAAATAAAAATACACAGGTATTAAATACATTTTCAGTACTTATAACAGTATATTTTCTGTTTTAAGGTGTTGAAACAAAGATAGGAAATAAAATTGCAGACAGTTCTTATCTCGTTAAACCCCGGGATCCCGGTGCCATAATACATTGTTCTTGTATGAATATTGAATACGTCAAATTAAAAAACACCAATGTATGGCCACATCGTTCTAAAAATGCTCTATGATTAGACACGGTAAGACAGTTATATGAAATTAACTGTGTGAAAGAAAAAAATGTTTTAGTAATATAT
Organism: Sphinx pinastri; assembly: GCA_947568825.1. Taxonomy (NCBI): domain Eukaryota; kingdom Metazoa; phylum Arthropoda; class Insecta; order Lepidoptera; family Sphingidae; genus Sphinx; species Sphinx pinastri. The sequence goes on along the minus strand of OX387614.1, from coordinate 17,831,449 downwards.
AAATCAAACCCATATAATTAAAGAAATAGCTTGTAGGCCAAGAAATTTCTTTATATTTAAAATCGTCACGACATATTGGTATACAAATGAAAGGTATATCCAAAAACTACACTACATTCAATAATAACCTCACAAATCTATTCCTTCTGATTTCGATATTAAAATTGCAAGATCCACGACCGATGTACATTAATAGAGCAAATTACGCGACAGTTTCGACTAAATTGAGGTAATTAAGCAAAATTTACTTGGCTCTCAACTCTTCTCAACTTGGCTCTTTAACAAAACATTCTGACTAAAACCTACACGGCTCAGATACTTATTACTGCAGCTGTGCCATTTAAACATAAAAAAGTGCAAACCATATATCGCCTCGTTAGTTTGGTAAGCAGCGATAGCCTAGTTGGGGATGGAACGGACTGCCGAGATGAATCCGCAGGTTAAATACCTAAGGTCACGCATCTCTGAATTTTCTAAAAAAGTTATGTATGTATTCTTTGTGAATTATCGCTCGCTTTAACGGTGAAGGAAAAACATCGTGAGGAAACCTGCATAACTGAGTAGTTCTCTATAAGAATTTTTCGAGGATATATGATGTCTGCCAACCGGTACTAAGCCAGCGTGATTGACTAAAGCCTAAACCCTCTCAGTCGTAGAGAAGGCCCGTGCTCAGCAGTGGGCAGTATATATAATACAGGGCTGGTATGGTAGTTTGGTGACCACATGTATGGATTAGCCCCAGCCTGGAGGTACCTACCTACCATTTTTGATTCTCATCTCGTTAAATACCATCCATGCCATTGGCCATTGTCCAAAAACATTGTAAACATTTATAAATAAAATGATTGATATAACGTTTGTGTAAGTTTTGCTATTCTCTGAGTAAAACGAACGTAAAATATTATCATCCATTTGCACACTCAAAAATGAAAGCTTGAAAGCACCATTAATATTTCAGAACAATATTGCATCTCTTCATTACAATAAAAATATGTTAAAATAACTGAAACCCGACTACGGAAATAAATAACTGAAAAGCACGAAATAAGTTAATAATGCCCAGGGTACAACTTATAGGTTGGACAAACTTAGCTGGCCGGTATGACAATTCAAACTTTTCGCGACTAGATAGCTTTGTGAGAACGTCTACCCAAAAAATTCAAAAGTCGTCTACATAATTACAAATATTTATCATGTTTTCCATACATTATAACAAAGAGTATCATACTTATGTAACATATTTAACTTAATATTGTAAAAATATACTGAAATTAAAAGGATATATAATCTTGACTCTTATATCAACGCGACGCTTTTACAATATTGTATACTGCAGTTTATGAGCGTAGTGTTGGGAAAGTTTTAAATCGCTTGGCAACCAAACGTAACCGATTACTTAAAAAAATTGAAACCTTGGATACCTCCAAGGTTACTTACAAGTTAAAACACTGCAGTAAAATTAAAAAATATGTTGCATGTACATTTTACAAACAGTTTTGAACTATGCGTTATATATTTTTTTTAAATTACACATTTCGTACTCGTAGAAAGAAAACGAAGATCTCGAAAGTATAAAGTAAATAATTTAAACCGTAGCACTATATTTGTTATTTTAGTTTCAGTACACACTCGTAATTATTTCTTTGTGATGACTAATAACCAATTTAAAAGTTATGAAATAATTTCCGATATATTTTATCGGAAAATCAAAATGAACGACTAACAATAACTAACTACTGTAATAAAAAAACCCCTGATTGTAATGTGTAAGACTTAATAATAATCTAACTCTATTTACACACGATAATAAACTCCTTGAATAAAAAACCGATTGAATTCAAGAATCGGTTATTTGGAGCTACCAATTTTTTGTTCTCTTCCCTGTACATAATATTCTGTGACGTGTCAATAAATTGTCATACCGGTCAGCTAAGTTTGTCCGACTTATAACCCTAATCGCATGCCGCTATACTTATGAATAAATATTAATGCATGACACCTCATTTGTCAAAATCGGTTCAATAGGAGCGACGTTAGAGTGGAACATAAAATGGATACATACATACGTACATAGGGTGTTAAAATCATTAATCATCAATCATCCCTTCCTTGCTTCGCCGTAATTGGGTAATAAGGGACTGACCCATTTTTCTCATTTGACATTTCACGCATGAATATGTACTAACTTACGTGTAAGTAATTAAAAAGCTTTTGAACAATAATTATTCTCTTCTTTTTGTATATAAATCTATAGGTATATCGCAGCTTAAGGACGAAAACGACGCAATTCAAAAAAATAAAAAATTGGGTTATCGTCATAAAATTACTTAAAACGGGTCCCTTTTTATGAAAATATAATAAAAAAGGGACCGATATAATAGTTTTGTCCTTTTCCCGCTTGAATATGGTGGTGCTTGAACTATTGTTGTATTGAAAATTTCGTTATAAGTAATTTTATGAGGATAACCTAATTTTTCATTTTTTTTGAATTGCGTCTTTTCGCCCTAAAGGTGTGATATTTTTATAGTTATTCTGCTTATCGGAACGGACACAAATCCAAAAAAACAAAGAACATGATAATCGGTTCGGCCGTTATCGAGTTAAAAATGGTGTAACCAAAACAACTTTATTTTATATATATACCTAGATTAGCACTTCCAGTGACCCCAAAATACAGTCTGAAGCCATTCCAGTTGCAAAAACCACAAACAGTTTTTTCTACATATTGCATCGAAGTGTCTAACTGTGCTTTACAGTGCCGTTGAGTTCTGATTTTTAACCCCCGATGTAAAAAGAGGGGTTTTGTGTGAGGTGTGCGATGGGTGGAAAACTAAAAAACACTTTATATACTGAGCCAAGCCTATTGTCAAAACTGAATTGTATAACAAATTTGCATAAATAATTGGCATATAGTTATTTAAGTTATAACTTATTTTGTAAAATTAGCCGTAAGCTCCCCTAATAACCCAAAATAAAATAAAATAAATTTAACGTATGTATCTGTATGTCTGTCTGTGGCTTAGTAACTCCCGAACTAATGGACCGGTTTTGATGCGGTTTTTTTTATACATACAGCTCAGCTGTAAATAAAAAGCAATGGAAAGTTAAGAAGTTTCAAAAGTAACCAAATAAAGTTACTGCGTTTCCGAGAAATATTACACATTACGATACGGGGAGGGAAAATACTATTCATTACTGAGTTTTAATGTACATGGTGAGTTATTTTGTAGGTACGTACTGTAGGTTGTGAGTTATGGGTTGTGACTACCCCTGCTGTCAACTACCAACCATTTCTGCTCCGAATCTCCAAAGAGCTGCTCCAAAATACACGACAATCATCAAGAGATAATCTAGCGAGTTTCTCGGTTGCCGTCTTTATTCCAAAATGGAGTAAAGTTGTTTTGTATTACTATTATAAAAAACTGCAATAGCCAAATTGTTATTATTATTATAGTAATTTCAAAATGTTAATCAGCAAAATTGTTGTCTTTTGGGGAGGCCTATGTTCAGCAGTGGACGTCATGTGGCTGATGATGATGATGATGATGAAATTGTTGTCTTGTTTCAAGTTAATTATTTTTTTGTATTTCATGGATATAATTTTCTCCCCGTTTTAATAGGAACCATGCAATAACTGGTATCGTTTTGCGCGCACACAAGCATAAGCAGAATGACGCAGCGATAGCGTATGACACAGCTTTCACGCACACTAGCATAAGCGAAGCCGGCCTGTTTGTTTTAGTTACATTGCAGCGCGTCACTACATCTAGACATATTATTAATCAAAGCTTTACTCATTTTGTTGATACTGATAACATGAAACCTAATATGCGGTATTATTCACTATTCAGATTCCAACGTCCACATGTATTCGGTTAATTTATTTCAAAGCGTACCTATGATTTGCATTTTGATGAATGGTAATGGTACATTAAACAAATCGTAATTACTCGATGCATCGTATTTGATGTTTAATTAAAATAAGTAATCCGTGGTTAAAATATTATGTGTATGTTAAAATAAATTTATTGGTGCTGCAAGCATAGTGGTTTGTGTTTTGCGCTTTAATATTGGTAATGTAGAGGTTCATCGTGGGTGAGGGCACATAATGGGCTAAGTTGATATTTAATTGGAAGGTCTCCAAGTTGCCACGATAACTTTTAAGCGGGCTTTCTGTCAAATGGGGAAAGTGCGCCTTCTACAGAGCAATTCCTTTGCCTTTTGATGTCTTTATTAAGTGAATCATGAACTTTACGTGATGGAATTATGACAGAATTGGAATTAAGACGGCTCCGTCATCGATTCTTATACCATTAATTAATGATCTTATACCGAGGTATATATCATTGATTAAACTTCGGTGAAATATACGCTAAATCTGACGATATAGGAAGAATCACGGTGAATTCGTTTTGTTTGCGCCGATGTCTCACCATAAGTGTCGCTACAAGCTGACGAGAACAGTGATAGAGCGAAACGCGTCGAGCCAACGAACGTCGCTGAGTCGTGAGTCGTGACACGTCGACCCATTGAGTGCATGGACGGGTTCCGCGATATTAGTTGCGCGACTGAGGCATAAACACGTCATAAAAATATATTATATTTTTATTGATAATGGTGAAAATCCATTTGCGTATTGCATTTGGGTGTTTTGTGGAACAGCGTATTACAATTCATTGGCCACAAACCATCTTCCCTCATTTGGGTAGAATTGAAATCATGTAGTTGGGAATTTATTATTTAACATGCAAAATAAATTATTTATTCAAGTAATTTAACATTTCCAAAATACAGGATAACACACCCACACACAAGCACTCACATGCCTTTTATCCCCGAAGGGATAGGCAGAGGTGCAACTAGTGCACCCTCTTTTCGCCATGCGTATTCCGTCCCATGATGTTATAGGGAGAGAGCCTATCGCCATATCGGACACAAATTTTAGGGCTGATACTGATTAGAAAAACCCAATATAATTTTGGCCTACCCGGGGATCGAACCCGAGACCTCAGCATTGCAGTCGTACCGTAATACAACTACGCCAACGAGGTCAGGTCCACTCAAGTCACTTCAGGATTAAGTTCAATAATACATTACCATGATTCCTATAGCCTTAATTTTTAATTGTAATTTGAAATGCTTATCATATATCAGTGACCTTTTGAAGCATTAAAATTTTCCAACCATATAACTATTACATAGGACGATCGATAATTATCAATAACTCTATTTCGGCCAAAATGTAATAATCTGTGTGACCTCTCACCTAACGGAAACACGACTTGGCCGCATTCGGCGTGAAATTGAATTGACATCAATCAAAAGGTTGTAGTATTTTCGTTACAATACAACCTGCGTTTATGATTACGTATGCCTGTTGCACTTCTATTATGAGCGTATTGACATTGAACATGACGCATGAGTGCATGATTAATGCGACTCAAGGGTTTGCATCTGTATGCACCGCTGGAATGAACTGAAGAGCTCTTTCTGCTGTTTCCTACAAAGTTGAATGTTTCACAGTTGCCACAATTTATGAATGAGACAGTAAAACAAGACTTTGTATCTCCGTCAACTTATAAACAGCAAATTTCTTTTGAAAGGCAAGTTTGCATTGGCTGCTATTTTTGCTTCGAAAGTTTTTTAAAGTTTGATGGTGTTAACAGGCAATAAATTTTACAAACTGACTTTAAACATTATTGAAGATTATTTTTATATATTATAGTCAATGTACAGTTTATTTAAGTGGTTTCAATGAAAATATTAACATGTTATTTCACAGCGCCTTCTTCTTCTTCTAGTGCCTTTTCAATGTTGAAGGTTGGCCATCAGCTTCTTGTATTCCACCTTGTTACTGGCCAGGCGGAACAAGTGTTTAACGGAGGTGATACCGTTCCACTCCCGGATGTTTCTAAGCCACGATTTCTCCTTGGCACAGTGCGTCTCTTCCCCTGTACAGCGCCTTGCGTGAACTATTTTCGTTCTGACGGTGTGTACCAGGTCTCCATCTACCGGGCCCACTAGTATTAACCACGCCCACTAGTATTGGGCCCGGGAGATGGTGACCTGGCACACACCGTCTTTATTATAACGCCAATAGTTCACGCAAGGCGCTGTCAAATTACATGTTTTATATTTTCATATTATATAGAAATAAATTATTTTTTATAACATAATAAAATACAAAGAAAACATAACCCCAACACCGTCAAATTGTATTTCCTAGTTTTGTCAAGATAAATTGTATCTCGTAAAATCAATTTCAGTAAGACACCAGACCACGTCTTTGTAATCCAATTTGTAACCTATAAGCAACGATATTGGAATATAGGGTTACGGGGAAAACACATAACAGAAAACCCCACCAAATGAAATGGTTGTACCTAACTATACTATAGAAAGTGTATTATTTCTGAGACAACTTTAAAACTCTCTCAACTTGACCAGAATAATACAATATATCCAATAATAATATTACAATCCCGACATATCAAATCAAATTATATCTCCAAACTAAGCGTATCGCATGAACGATTAGATCGAAGCGTATTTATTCAAGAAACTTGCTAAAATTAAACACTTTAACAATAGAACTAATTACTTTAAAATTGGGACAAGAGGATAAATAAATAAATTTCTGATTATGTAGCAGTCATCTCATTTGCAATAAGTTATTTTAGAATCTTATAAAGTCTTTTATATTACCTGAGTGGCAAAGTTAACCAGTGATGGTAAATTTAAAACTCCGGCTAACTATTAACATTCTTCATAATCGTCGTATTCGGATGATTTCGCAGTTTCGCGAAAGGTTTACAAAACCGCAATTCGCTCGTTAGTGCGAAAGTTAAAAAGATTTAATTTCTTGTATTTAGTAACTTGCATACTTCCTATCCTAACATATGAATGCCAGACTTGGGCACTTACTAAATCTCAACAAGCGAAACTTCAAACTTGCCAGCGAAGCATGGAACGAAGCATGATGGGGAAAAGGAAAATAGATAAAATAAACCACAGCAAAATTAGGAAAGCTACAAAGACCCAAGATGTGGTGCTGAAATTAAGAACACTAGAGTGGAAATGGGCTGGCTATGTTATTAGAGGAGAAGAGAAATGGAACAAAGTAGTAACATTGTGGAACCCAAGAGAGGGAAAGAGAAAAAAGGGGAAAACATTCAGAAGATGGGAGGATGATGTGGTTAAAACAGCTGGAAAAACCTGGACCAGACTGGCGCGGGAGAGGGAAGATTGGAAAGTGTTGGAGGAGGCCTTAACCAAAGGGCACACAGAATAAAAACAAACCTATATATAAAAACAAATATATTAAAGAGAACAAAATGTACAATTTGTGAAAAAGGCTATAAATAAATAAAAATTTTGTAACTAAGTCAGTCTTAGAAATGCATGTAACAATGATCTCACAAGATTTTATGCTTTTCAAGCGATTTGATCATTATAGTTTGTATTAAAGTGGTATATTTTTGCTGCTTTTCATATAATAAACATATTTTTACATAAGATAATAGTAAAATTTATCTATGCAAATATTTTATTTTGCTCATGCATTGCATATTGTGACGACTAACCGTAATATAATTGGAATCACCAAGCTTGAACTTTTTTTGTTTTTGTGTTATCGTTGTTATACATATTATTCTCAATGCATTTAAAAGAGGACTATTTGCAGGCTACAGGAATTTAAACGATATTAAAAAATCCTTACTTAAAATCTGTTTGTTTTCAAATATGTTTGTAACTAGTAAAATATCACATGAATATGTGAATGAATCATCGTCTTGTATTATTTGTCCACGCTTATATGGAAAATGATCTGACTTTGCCCAAATCTTTCACGAGGGACCAATCCCGTATACCAGAAAAAAATCCAATGCTTTTTTATTTCCTACATGCTTAACTACCTTTTTTGTATTCTTGTTATTCAATGTTTTTTATTATTTATATATTTAATTACTTGGCGGAGGATGAAAGTTTCTAATTTATTAAATAATTAATTGCTTGTCTAACAAGTTTTAGACAAGCAATTAATGAAGAAATAGGTATTTTTAGATTTTTTTGAGAAAATCGCAGATATACAAACATGCATACGGGTCGAATGCAGATCCTCTTTTTTTTAAGTCGGTTAAAAATACAAATTTGCCTTTTAGAGTAATATACAAATACCTACGACATTTTCAAAGGGATACTGGCTAAAGAATTGTCTTTGAGTTGTCTGTGTAAAAAGTGATTCTTCCCTAGAAATCCTTCTAAGTAGGCAATTTTTTCAACTTCATCGTCAGCCACATGACGTTCACTGCTGAACATAGGCCTCCTCTAAAGAGTTCCAGATGACCTGTCAAAATTGGCTTGCGTCCAGCGTGTTCCTGCGACCTTTATCACCTTGCTGTCTTTCTTCAACTTACCGCCCGCGGACTAGGATGGTAAATGCGCCTTAAGAGTTTTCAAAAGAACTTAAGTTTTTCAAATGAACAGTGGTCAAACCTAATGCCAACATCAGTGGAGTTATTTCTTGTTGCTTTCTTGTTTATTTTCATAGCGATTGCGTTAAATACCTCCTTTATGGGACATTTTAAATGGCCGGAAATGTATCCGTAGTAGTATTTTTTATGAAAATTTACTTGTAAAGTGTTTCTTAATCATATGTAACCTTTATAAATTTTACTTATATCTATTTTGATAAATGACTTTATTACTTTTATTTAAAATGTTATACCTTTGTCATACGAACCGCATTGTTAATTTAATCAACCACTCATATTATGTGATTTACTTTAAGAACCAGACGAAACATGTTTTTACCGAAGAACATATAAAAAATCTCCAAAGTAGACATCCGTTTTAGGTTTTATATCATAGGTAAATGAGCATCATGGCTTTATATAGCAAATTGAATCTAATAAAAAATAAATAAATTATGCGTGCAGAAAATCGCAAATCTCATTAACGTGGCGTATCCAAAACCCGGCTTTGTGTCAAATTACCTTCATTTCTGCAATCAATTTTCGTTATTCATTAAAATTATTACGCTGTATTTTCGAATATGTGTTTTATGATATTGTCTAATTTAAATCCACTTTATTTTGTAGGAATTCAATTATTTTAAAAATTTGTCCCGGACCAAAGTCGTCCTTAATCTGCCCTAATATATCGGTGCCTGAGAATTTAACTTCTTTTGAAATGTTCCTATAAATATACCGACGCCTGATACGCCGCACGAGACAGTGCTGGACATTGATATAAAACTTACGCGAGGGCACGTATTTTGGGGAAGAAGGGAGATACAAACATGTGATCTGGCGATTGTCAACAGAACAGCTGATTAATCTATGTTCTTTTATGCATATCCTGCGTATTGGTACGTTTCGTAACCAAACTATAATCGATAAAAAGGCAATTTTATACTATTAATTACCCGCACAATTTTGTAACCCAATAAACAAACTACCAAGATTCGATTATCTTCAAAATTCTCATTTGTACGGCCCTAATTGGTTTGGATTTATGTGCCTTTTAAGGCCAGACGAGCTTAAACTCATCAGATGAATTAATTTATGGAACTGAAGTTGTATACTACATGGCCCTGGTAGAGACGAGGCGGAATTGCCCTGCTTTCCGGCATTTTTGCCATACCTATATTGGAATTAAATCTACAGCTTTACATCTGACTTTTCTATTTATAAATACCTGTATGATTGTAGTTAAAAACCTTTTTAGTACATAATTTTGTCTCCCGCTTTGTTATGCAGGGAAGTGAAAAATTATATTATTTCCAACTCCTTCCTATCCTTCTATTTGATTAATTTCGTTTGCAGGTTTAGACTAATTAGTGCTTTAGATACTCGCCGAGCCTCACCACTTGGTGTCATAAAATACGTGGCACTACTGATCCTGGCTTACAGGAGTTGTCGGCATAACTCATTCATCTGACTTACTAATTCATAAGAATACTCTAAACTATAAACTACTGGAAGCAAATCGGTGCTGTTGATATAATATGTTATTATTTACCATGATTTATAAACAAAGTAATATTTTCATATAAATAATAAATAAATAAAAACCAGTTGAATGAGTCGAAAACACTCGTTTTCGAAGAATCATCCTTATACTGGGAATTTTGGTTTCCAATAATTATTTTATGCATACATTGATTATTATCACTGCTTTTTATTATTAAATGCCGAATTAAATTGGAACACGTAATGGGCCGTAACAAAACTCCTGATAAATTCCAATTAATCCTTCTTTATTATTTTATCGAATTCTTTGTTTCATATTTAAAGTAATTTAATTATCATTTTAATGTTTTTTAAATTCCAAAATTCTTGTTCATTTTGTAACGTGTAAAGGTGAAACAAGCAATCGTACTGGTCGTTTTCTTTCTTTCTTTCTTACTGAAGGATTATAAACGCATTACACTGTCCAGGAGAAAGCTAATTTGCTTGGTGATGTCTTTGCGGCTACCTCCAGGCTGGAACGGTCGGTTGCGGTTTTACATTGCCTGAAATCCACATCGTGATGTGCGAATGAAGTTGTAGATGCTTCCGTTAACTTTAGGTTTCGGGTAAATACCGCAACGTTTTTAATCAGAACGCTTTTAATCCTATTAAATAATGTATAAGCTATGCACCGCTAGAAGCACTGATTTATTTTCTAAGTCCTACTAATATTATAAACGCGAAAGTTTGTAAGTATGGATGTATGTCGTGTATGTGTATGTATGTTGTGTCTGAATGTCTGGATGTTTATTACTCTTTCACGCAAAAACTTCTAAACGGATTTCGATGAAATTTGGCACACGGGTAGATTATGTCCTGGATTAACACACAGGCTACTTTTTATCCCGGGAAAATATAAAGCGGGACTTTTATCCCGGGAAAACTAATTGACGCGGGTGGAACCGCGGGCAAAAGCTCGTAGTTCAATAAAATTTAACTTAAAACTTAAGAAAACACAACGTACTCAGATGCCTATCAGTAGATAATCCTACGATGGCATCTTGTGTAATCACCGGGATAGTGCCTGGAAACTTCAGACTTGCTCACTTAACGTAAAGGCGAAGATCGAAAGAGGAAAAGAGCAAGCCCTTCCAAGCATCACACATCACGTTCGACAAGTTTATAATAGATTCGGGGGCATGGCGGACGCAGCTGACGTAACAGGCCATTAGTCCGCGACAGTAGAAAACCTCAAGGGTCACGAGTTCAGACGACACATGGTGAGAATAGTCCGGGTGCGGGGAAACTTTCACCGCATTCCATCCCGCACATTTATCTCCTAACAGCAAAACTGTTTTGGTTATCCTTTTGCTAATGCATAGCCACTTGTTTGTATTATTGCTTTCACTTTCGATTGCTTTTTAAGGTAGAGTCAATTTGTAGTTCCAAGCTTCGTTGAGTATTATTTGTATAGAGTATATGAAAAAAGATATACACGTGGATGAAACCTCTAGCAAAGACTAACCGAACGGCAGAGGTTTTAAAAAAAGTCAACGAAGAAAACGGCATGACAAAATTAATATTAATTTTATTTTATAATGTCGGCTCAAAATATTGTGAACTCAACATCGAAAGAACCTCTCAATCGGATTAAAACAACTTCAAAATCAAATTGCGTGTTCAAACCTAATGGATGAATTGAGACATTTTTATTCGTATCAACAGCTAACCGTTAAAAGGTAACCGCAGCCGAAGCACTCTTGGCACAAGCATCTCGTAGAGACACTATTTACGAACCTTTGCAATATGACTCTATCTCAGCAGGATTGTTGAACGAACACCCATTATATAGCAGATGTTATTGAGCAAAATAGCTGCGCTTATTATCGTCGTCGTTTTCCCAGTCTTCTTTATAACCTGTTTAGAATTTATGAGTAGGTAGTCAAAGTTTTCATAACCTGCACGCAAAGTGGCTGTTTAATCTAAGATGCCTTGTCTTTGAAATCTGTATTTTTAAATATGTCAGTGTAATCCGGTAGCTCTATACGTTTTGGTAATGGTCTGGTGGGACATATTTATATAAAGTCGTAGAAATTGGTTCTACATTTATAGTTAACTAGCGGCCCCGAAAGACGTTGTCCTGCCATAAAAAGGAAATAAAATCCTAGATCTCGAGTACGGCGCCACCTACCGGATCCAATTGTTAATTTAAGTCATTCTCGAATCCACCTAAAGACACATAAAAAATTAAAATCGGTCCAGAAGTTTAGAAGGAGTTCAGTGACATACACACGCACAAAAGAATTATATATATATAAAGATACAGTTCACTATATTTTAGCAAGTATACGTATACTTATTACGAACGTACAACAGAAAAAGTATATAAGGTCTTGTAGTGCTATAAATAAAGGATAAACAGAGGTACATCAGGGCACCCACTTTTCGCCTAGTATGTTCCGTCCTATTTCGCCTATCTCCATATCGAATACAAATTCCGGCTTGATACTGATCAGAAAAATTCAATATCACTTTGCCCGGTCTCCGATTCGAACTCGGGCCCTCGGTGTGATCCATCTGAAAACACCCTCGTTTATGTAATGTTTTCATTAGTTATATATTGGTATATATTATAAGTGCCTCGCGAATACCGCGAGCCGCCTACCCAACAAGAGCAAAAGAGTTTTTATTTTTTGCCTCTTCGGGGCACGCTTTATCCCTTTTTCGTTTCGCTTGTTTTATATGGAGCGTTTAATTCGATAAAATTCGCGAGGACTCGAATTGGTTTAGGATTTAACCGAAATAGTGAACCCAACATATAAATGCCAGTGTCTTTATCATTATATTATACTTCTCGTTTTATTTACTAATTCCTTATTAAAAACTTGGTCAAATTCCAATATTTTGTTTTTTCAGGCACAAAAGTGATTTCACTGCACATGTTAAACACAGTAAAAAAAAATGTCAAGCAGCTAAAGAAGTTATGTCGCTATAACATTAATTTATTATGCCGGTCTTCGAATTATTTTTGTGCTAAATATTTTACTGAATTTATCTATATCAAATGGGAACATACAAAGCATTCTGTCGCTACCATCTCTTATTATATCTAAAACATGACATCATAACACAAATATACATTTTCTCAATATTCATTATACTTTCAAATGTAAAAATAATACAATTCCGTTATTGGGTCACTGGATAACACATAAAGACTTGTTAATCAGCGTGCCGCAACACTACGTCAGGTTAAAAAAGTGTTTTACTGTCAGGATTACTAAGGCTTCAGCAGCTATACCAAACCATGCAGCCGGGCCGGACTGCGTTTCGAATCTCACTCGTGAAGCGGATTAATAACGCGTCAGATGCCATGGAATTCTTGTTAGCTTTGGAACAATATGACCGCTGGGGAAACAAACGTATAGTTCTTGATTGCAACGCGAAAAATGCCAAAAGCATATTGGTGGAGCATGTACGAAAAGTCCAATTGGGACGACGGACCTATCACTATATGCTCAGCGGACTTGTGAGTATGATTTGTCACTATTGACACATTTTTAGCTAAAATATTCACACAAATTCAAATTCAAATCATTTATTCAGTAATTAGGCCGCTAAGGGCACTTTTACACGTCATTTTTTACAATGTTTTTATCATCTAAAAGATTCTACCAGTGCTTCCGAAAAGCCCACTGACCTGAGAAGAAGCACTAAGAAACTCACACAATAATTGATATCCCATTGTTTATTGTTGTTTAAGGCATATTGCCTGTTTTGCAGACAATACAAAAGCAATTATTGGGGTTTTCTAATTAAAACGTGGACTTAAATCGTTTGCGTTAACAGGTTATGGACGACCATTGGGAGAACGAAGTAACAGAGTACGGTGCAGTCAATATAACCGGGTTCCGCATCGTCGACCACAGTAGGAAGATTGTACGGGATTTCATGGACGGTTTGCGGCGAATGGACCCCCGGTTCAAAGGGACTATATCGGTAAGTATGCTCTCATTCTTGCTAAGTGCATGGACCCACATTTATATAAAATTGCACGTGATTACGAGATATGTTTATACTGGAATATGTATTCTTGGCAATCAACTAGGTGTAACTAGGGTAAATTTTTGTCTCTACAACACAGGCGATTTCTGGCTACCTTCAATCCAGTTACCCTACATCAGCGTATGATAGGTGCAACAATTTTTTTCACGCCTGTTGCAGAATCAATTTGGTTTAGTTTTTATGACCTGGCGCTTGGTCGGCAAGAACTCCTTCCTGTCGATCCAGTTCAAATCGTACTAAAAACCCTGCCTAAGTTTTGACCCACCTTGAAATCGAACTCAAGTTCTTGTTAACACATCGCCCTTTTACATTGCCACTAAACTAGGTAGGCGACAGATACTAATAGCAGATACTAAACGCTACGTAATAAAAATAAACGGAGAATTTAAAACATTAATCTAAGCATCCATCCACCGTTCTGTATCCTGGCTTGCGTGCAAGAAGACCATTTGGGAGAGGAAGATATATTTTGGGGCATATTATGACATCCTCGACTGCCTCTGTGGCGTAGTTGTAATAAGGTACGAATACTGAGGTCTCGAGTTCGAACCCCGGGTCGGGCAAACTAATATTTGGTTTTTCTACTCAGTATCAGCCCGGAGTTTGGAATTTGTGCCCGATATGGCGATAGGCTCGCCCCCTATTACATCATGGGACGGAATATGCACGGCGAAAAGTGGGTTCACTACTTGCGCCTCTGACTACCCCTTCGGGGTTAAAAGGCGTGAGTGTGTGTTAGTGTGTGTGTATTATGACATCTATTTGTTGTCTAGCATCGCCTTTCATACTTTACTCAAATTTTAACCCGCATTTTAATTTTAAAATTTGGAAATAATTTGTCCTCAATATCATTGTCAGGAGCTGAGCGCTCCATAACTCAAATAGTACCTATTTGTTGTAAATAAGAGTTTCTGTGTACGTTTATTGAGATCCCCATGGATATCCTTATACGTTACTATAGTAAAATTCAAATATGATATTAATATAAAACACAGTATTTACTCAACTAATACATGCATGAATTTAGTAAAATAATCCAAGCAGCATGATTATTGGCTTAACACAGCAGCTTAACATTGAGTAAAAACCTCATTGCTTTTATTGTAATTTACGATGCTATAGCCAAATCAGTAATCCCCTTTAGCAACATTTTTTATTTCCGTTTTAACTGAATGTGTAATTTTGTACAATTAGTATTTAGAAAAATATATAAATTCAATAAGTATAGTCATAGTAGTAAAAAAATATTAAATAAATAGGATTATACCCAGTCACTTTTTCAAATATAGTCATGAAAACATATTCAGTGGTTCATTTGCTCAATAAAGGAAGCAAAAAAATGATCTACTGTACAATGTTTGATCGGCAGATTTTATTTTATTGATTTTATTGTAGATAGATTTTAACAGTTGAGCAACAGGTTTTTTGGTTTTTAGGTTTATTTGTATTTTCTAAAAGGCATTTTTGTGAACTGAACTCATTTAACTAATCACATTAGTGACGAATATTATAAACAGTATCTTACTTGTGAAAACTTGTAAATGGCCTTCTTAATTTTATTTTGCAATAATATTGTATGAGCTAGCTGTACCTAAGTTTTCCGAATAAATGAAAATAAAATAAAATATTAGTTCAAGAAAGCGGGATTATTTTTTTTACCCAATTATTTTAAAATGTGTGTGAAAAATAGCATTCGTCGGACAGTACGTAAGTGCCGATAAAACTGGTCAACAAAACAATTTAGTTTTGTTACGCCCAACGTCATATCTAAAACTGTTGTGAGAGGGAAACAAAGTCGGATTTGTTTATCATATAAGATTTTATTTTTTAATTAAGTACCTATGAAAATGAAATCTATTAAGAACAAAATATAATCTTTTTTCTTGAGCACTTGACTTTTGCAATACATCCCTTTTCAGTTTGCAAAATTAATCTATTTTAGTTTGAACTGCACTTATTATGTCGTCTCTATGTCTAAAATACCTTAATGTAATGGTGTTCATAACTTGCCGTCTAACTTTGCGGAAAAGGTCTACATGAGAATCCGAAAAAACAAATTATCGACATGATACGTCCTTGGCGACCGTAGCTTCAACGGTCGTCAAAATTAACTGATTGAAATCATTGCAGAATAATAACTAAAGCGAAAAAACACGAACGTTTGAACTAATTCAAATGTTTGTGAATTTAACCTTTAAGTTGGCTGTCGCTTTTTAAAGAGTGCAAAATGTGATATTTTCCTGTCATATAGATAGGGTCAACAAGCTTTCACAATGTCCAATGAGTTTTTGCGACATTTCTGATTCAACCGGTTTTAATTCTACATTCCGTGAAATACTTAACATCAAAAGAGCTATTTTAATCCACTTTATGTGTTTTAGGACTTTTATTTTTGTTAGACATACGCTGCTTGTTGATTTCTAGAACCATACCGATATATTCAGCTTTTTAAGTTGTTTTTTAAGTAATTGCTATTACTTTCGCGATTAAACAATGACAAATAAGCCACTCAGTATATTTTAATAACGTTTATAGTAAGTAATATAAAATATAGCGGATGTCATTATGCTATAGACGTAGTTTTAGATAAAAATCCTCACATTTTCAATAATTTATCACGTATCTAGCGAACCTTAAATATGTTATATAGCAAAACAAAAACGACTTACTACAAGCCCACACATAAAGTCCCGTGCAAGATGGCGGACGGAATCCACCGTTCATGAAGAAAATTTTGCCGTAAAGTAATAACGCGTTTATGTAGATTTCACTAACTCACGCATACCCTAATGAAACCATGAGTGAAGTACCTCCGCATAAATTATTATACCATATTATGATCTTCCCTTTTGTGCGTACACTTAGACCTTTTTCGTGTTGAACATATACCCAAGGGAATTGTTTCAAGCGAACTTAACTCATCATTGTTGAACATTGTAGATATACGTACCAACTCGACGATAAGTGGAATACAGATTATCCGAATATTACCCAATCGGAATATATTTAGAATACATTAATTTGCTATCTCTCGCTGTTGAAGTTTCGTTCACGATAAACGTCTGTACTCAATACACTTATTTAGATCTTATGTACATTTAGCCTCTCCGACTATATTAATTGGCAATTAAACACCATTCAATTGGACTGAGCTAAAACTAGACCCTAAACTATGAAGATATTCCATACTAAAACGGGTTGACTATGTAGGATCCGATAGTAAGAAGTTTAGGAATGACAATTCAACAGAATCCAGTCCTGAGAAATGTCTTGGATCTAGTTAGAGAAGTCCTACTTTGGAAATGTTGACTATTTCAAGATCGTCGGTCAGATTCGTAGCATTTCAAAATATAATACTAATATTGTAGATTTCACTATTTTCGTCAAAAAAATATGCGGATTTTATTATAATAACATAGTTGTGGTGAATTTATTGTAATCATATTATTTAGTTGTTAAAAGCAAATTATGTAATCAGTATAATATTATATGCCAATAATCAAAGTTAGTTACTGTATTTCAAAAGCACAGAAAAAATGCAAGTAGCTGCTTTTCAAGTATAATCGTCGTTTGTAACACGTTATAAATGTTACCGCGCAAGAAGCTCCACGTTTAACCAAATATATTCCGCAAGTTTATGGACACTAAATGTATATGAGCCATGCAAATACATCATCGTAAAATCATAATAATGGTGAAGGAAAACATCGTGAGGAAATCTGCATACCTGAGAAGTTCTCTGAATTTCGAAGGTATGTGAAGTCTGCCAACGCGCACTAGGCCAGCGTGGTGGACTAAGGCCTAAACCCTCTCAGTTGTAGAGGAGGCCCGTGCTCAGCAGTGGGCAGTATATAATATATAATACAGGGTTGGTATGGTATGGTGGTTAAAACATAATATGTTTCTTCTTCCTAGGCCGAAACAGCTCTTATGTACGATGGCGTTCAAGTGCTTATGGACGCTCTTGGACGACTATGGAGGAAGAAGCCAGACGCTTTCCGAAGCGCCTTGCGTCGAGCCGCCGGCCAAGCCAACTCTACCAAAGTCATAGATTGTAACCCAGGCAAGAGTTGGGTGGTCCCGTTCGAACACGGCGATAAAATTTCACGGCTAATCAAAAAGGTAATAAGTACAGTCGACATAAGAATCAATTTCACTTAAATCTTTCTTTGTTGCGGTTGATGTAATGTAATTAATTGTACGTTGTGAAACCGAATACTCAAACGTCTAATGTATCTTATTAGGGTAAAGTTTATTAATTAATTGTTTATTTTTCGTAAATGTTTGTTATAGACGGACATCGAAGGTCTTACAGGAAACATTTCTTTTAACGAAGAAGGTCATCGAAACAATTTCACATTGCATGTTGTTGAAATGACTGTGCAGAGCGCGATGTTCAAGGTAAGAATAACAAAAAATCATCTACTTGAGTTATGATAGACTTTTACCCAATTTTTGTAAATATAAGCATTAAATAGGTGTAGAAAATCATAGCGCAGGTATTTTATTTAGAGGTGGCAATTAAATTAAGAAAAATGGAAATAACGCTATTCAGTATATTAAAAATAATATTTCCATGATCAGAAAAAAAGAGTGTAATCATAACAAACACAACGTGATTTTAATTTACCGGTGGTAGGTCTCTAATATGTAAGAGTCCGTCTGGGTGGGTACCACCGCAATCTCTATTTCTACCGCCAAGCAGCAGTGTGCATGCACTTTTGTGTTTCGGTTTGAAGGACATTGTAGCCAGTGTAACTACTGGACATAATTAGACTTAACATCTTATGTCTTAGGATGACGAGCGCAGTGGAATACCACACAGTACAGTAAAAAAAATGATTACAGCGTTTGTTTAGAAAGTGTTAAATTTTATTTTTACCTGCTGTATATCATAATATTAGTATTTGTAAATTGGTTTAAGTTTCATTCGACTTCGTGCAAAACTAACATAAAAAGGTGTTGACGGCTCCATGACTGCGTAATAATATAATGAGTATGACTGAGTATGATGTCAACCTTTATAAAGGGATAATAATAAATATTAGGATGAAAACTTTAAATGCTGAAGCAAATCGATCGGTAAAACTTAATATCACCCAAAATGCCTTATGTTTTGTAGAGTAACCAACAATATCAGGATAAGAATTATATACAACGTTAAATAAGTAATAAACACAAACATAGTGTCCGAGAAAACTTTTTTTGAACGAGTAATAAGAAACTCTTCTCTACGAGGCAGGATCGCTTTTATAGGGGTTATTTCATTCCGCGCGAACTTTGCACATCAGTTAGCAGGTACTTTCGTCGAAGGTTAATTTTAACTTTATTTCACCCTACTCTTGCTCCACAACTCACTAATGATTTCTCGACGTCCATAAATCAATGCGAACAAACTTTTGGGACCATTCTTCCAGTCGCCACTCGGGCCAAGTTTTAAAATGTGCTATTGCCGAAAACATGTTTTAGCTTTATTATATTAGTTTTAATTATGTATTTTGCCGCGTAACTTTTTATTTATTAGACTTTGATAGTGAAATATTGTATACAATATAACTACCTAAACACCTACACCACCTATGTCTGGAGTACGAAATCTTTTGTTACGGTTAAATTCTAGATTGTATTCTTTACAGTTGAACGGTTTAATTTACATAATTGAGAATGAATAGGAGAAAATACATAATTCAATTAGCAAACAATATTGAATATACAAGTTTACAATATTAATCTTTTTTTTTTCCCCTTTTTAAACCTAATTAAAGAGGCCGCCCCGGACCATACCTGGTGCAAAAGTGCCCATGACGCTTGCAACATTACCACGCTGTATAGCGAGAGATATGTGTTGCACCAGATAAGATTCTTTACATAGTTATACTAGGCCAGCGTGGTGGACTAAGGCCTTAACCCTCTCAGTAGTAGAGGAGGCCCGTGCTCAGCAGTGGGCAGTATATAATACAGGACTGGTATGGTATGGTATGGTACATAGTTATACGGGACACCGATGGAAATTGGTTTGCCTTATTAATTATTTGATTTTTTACTATGTCTACAACGTCATGTGCTGAAACTTAGATCTGACCCAGCTTGTTATAAGCCTTTCGATACGCCTATCTCCGAGTAACTATGTCTTACACAAAATAAAGCTTAATATTTTTCCATTATTAGATTTTGAATCCAATGATTGGTTTTGACGTGATATGAACATTTAAGCGAACAGATTAATAACAAAATTTTCATAAGTTGTGTTACATTCTACTTTACAGCGTCATCCACGTATTTTATGTCGAGTAGATCAGTAATTTACTTAGTCGATTTGATCCATTTTGTTATATTTTTATCGGGAGATATGTAGAGCCTCCTGCCACGCGTCACTGCTAAATAAGTCTGAACAATCGTTTTTATCGAGTTCATTACGTGTCTCAAAAATGGTTTTCACTTGAGCGAAGATACAACTTAAAAATTTCTTTCAAAGTATCTAGAACATGAGTGGTTGTGGAATATCAAGTCTCCAGATTAAATCTCGCCTATTGATTTATTTCCGTATCCACATTACTTATCAGACAAATTTCCTCGTACACCTCTTTTAAAATGGCCATTAAGAGAAGCTGAATCAGTTTATTTACTTATATCTACCATTGCAGGCTCCACAATACGCCTCATTTGTGAACTTGAAGGCGCTTTAGATTAGCAAGTATTTTAGCTACTAAAATACTCTCCAGTAGAGTAAAATAGCATAGTCCGACCTACGCTTAATAATTATCAAAGTATGTGAAGTTAGGAACTCGCATTAGGCCGATGTAGTGGGGACATAGGGAGACTGGCGCCGCAATGGGGCATTTAATACAGGTTATAACTTATAGGCAAACATGGAATCTCATAATCCTTTGTAGTATTAATTATATTACAATACATTATAACCTTTTCATCGAAAGGCATTGTGCCCAAGATGACGACGAAAATTATTACGTATGTATGGAATATGTTGCTCATGATCGAAACCAATTTTTCATTTAAGTTAGATTATCATATCAGTTTAATGTTAATATTAATTATGTGCAGCACTCATATAATGGCTTCTTATTTATATTTAGGTGGCCAAATGGTCAGATTCCCACGGATTACAATTAACTTCATCAAAACTGGTGCAGCTAAAATCCCCTGCCACGTATGAAACAAACAAAACGTATATCGTGACTACAGTACTCCAAGAACCTTATATGATGCAGAAACTAGTAGAATATGGACAGAGGGAGGAACAATACTACGGGTTCTGCAAAGACCTCACGGATCTGATTGCACGAAGACTTGGCATTAAATGTCTGTATTATTTGTTGTTATAATTTTTGAAATTGACAATTGAATTTCAATTATATAATCTGATGTACCTAATGGTTTACGTTGTATATTTTTTATATATATTTAGGTCTTGCTTGTGCTCATTACTTATATTAATATTGCCTTTGTCTGTTAGATGAGCTGAAAATAGCAAAGGAGAGGAAACATACGCCTGAAAGCTTTCCTGGCGATTGGCCCGTGGACGAAATAATTCGAAAGGTGAGTGCATAGGATAATTAATCTCTAATTATTTCAAATTATTTACAGTATATTGAATTATTAAAAATTTTACGTCGATATTACGACGCGTTCACGAAATAATGTTCACTAATCATTTAGACAAATTTTACATTGATTGAACTACCTTCATTTTGTATGTGTGTAAGTGCTTTTTTTAAATAAAGAATGTTTAAATATATCGAAACAAAAGAACATAATCGTTTGACGGTAAAATAAATATTTCAGATACCTAAAATAGTTTCGTGCACCGATTAAAGACACAAAAAAAATTACAAACACACAAATTGATAACCTCCTCCTTTTGGAAGTCGGTTAAAAAGGAAAATTTTAACAATGTTTCTGACAGAAACCATCAAACATCCTTACCATCAGGTGCAGTGAAGCCACTTTGTCGAGCCATCGATAAAAATAAACAATAGAAATGTGTACTTCAATATGAAAATTGACGTTTTACTATTTTTAACCGACTTCAATAAAAGGAGGTTCTGTGTTCGACCCGTATGTATGTATGTAAGTTTGTATGGCCGCGATTTTCTCAAAAACTACTGATCCGATTTGGGTGGGCTTTTCGTTATTTAAATGTATATTTTTAGGAAAGGTTTTAGTATATATTTAATTATGATCTGATGAAGATCTTCGGAGATAGACAATGGAACTCTTCAATAACAAACAGCAGATGTCCCGGGTATGCTGCAATCACATACTTATGTATGATGTATTCTTTACACCATTCCATAATTAACTAACAAAAAATCAAGAAATAAAAACATTTTAACAAAAAATTAAACCGACTTCTAAACCACTACAAACCAAAAAAATATTTGACTTATATACCTATATTTGAAGTCGATGCCTACTTTAAATTGCCAGTTAAGCTAAGGAAAAATTATATACGAAAACAATTCACACAAGTTCAATTTAAATTAGGCATCGACTCCAAATATACCTACGTATATCAAATTAAATATTTTTTTTGGTTTATATAGGTTTAGAAGTAGCTTTTATTTTTTGTTAAAAAGATTTTTTTACATTGCGTTTGTTTGGAAATTTTAAAATTTATCGAATTTCTTTATTAGGTGCATTCATTTTGACAGAAAGAAAAATATATGAAAAATAGCTGAAAACAACATTTTAAGTACTATGTTTCTTTTTTTTTTGGAAATTTAACCTACATGTTTATGCATACTATATGCGAAAAGAGTTTTCTCTGACCTATTATATATAAACCTTAGAATAATAACACATAGAAACCGTGAACATACACGCTTAGTGAGGCAAGTAAAACTAGGCTAAATTAGCCTAGTAACCAAACATCCCGCGTCAGTACTCAAGGCCGAATCGTAGCGCTATCAGCTCTCGATATTTTATTTTAAAATGATGGTTTGTGCAATAAACTGATGTCACAGTATCTCGGATAATTTTAAGAAACATTGTAACATAACATTTCACATGCAATTATTACGATTAATCTAATATTTTGACATAAAATAATAGCTAAAGCAAAAACAATAATTCAAAAATTTTATAGACGCCATTATATCAAAATGTTGCCAAAAAAAAAAGAAAATTGATACCCCAAATGTTGATGTTCAAATTCTAAAAAATATATTTCTAAAATTAATTTATTTAATTGGTACCTTTGCATGCTTTGGAATTGTGTTGCCAGTATTATGAAAATAATATTTTTTTGTTGAGTTGATTTTAATTGACATTTCAAATTTTAACAAGCTTATATTATTATTTTAAATGAAAATAGTTCTAAAATAAGGACACCTGTATCTTTTCTTTTTTAGAAATTATGAAGTTATCATTTATAATTTTAACTTTTTTTTTCTTTTTTTCAGCAGACGTAAGCACTAAGCTTCAAATGACGTCAATTATACGGTTGAATGGTGAATGGTGATGCTGCCTTTTTTACTATGATTCGCAAAAAAACCGTAATAAAATAGAACCAGATACATTGACATAAATAAAGGCATTCATTCATATCATCATCATAAAACTAGAATGGAGGCAAAGGTAAATACCGCATTCAACCGTTTAATTCACGTCATCAACGTAATTTGTTTTTAATTTGGTACTGTTTTGGTCATTCTAAGGGATTTATTTTATTATTTTTTATTTCAGATTTTTGTCATTATAATTAAGGATAAAGTAATCCCTTACTGTGAACAATAATAATAATTCCATAATTAAATAATCCTAATTAAATAATGACTTAAGGTTTTGGGGAACATCCGATACCACTAGCAACATTATTTGCACCCTTGTGTGCGTGTCGCAGAACGTCAATACGTGTGGCCTACGCCTACATCAATGAGTTTTATGCTTCACACTTGACAGTTTTTTGATATGAAACTATCATTCTTGGCGTTATTATTCTATGATATAAACCTTATATATACTGTCTTGGTTAGAATTTTGGATAAGTTCTTTCCAAATTTTTTTTTTTTTTTTTTTTTATAGCATAGAATGACGAGACGAGCATGCCGTTCGCCTGATGGTAAGCGATACGACCACCCATAAACAGTAGCAACACCATCCAGCAACTTGTCTTACAAAGTACTGTGTGGCATTCCACTGCGCTCGTCATCCTGAGACATAAGATGTTAAGTCTCATTATGTCCAGTAGTTATACTGGCTACAATGTCCTTCAAACCGAAACACAACAGTGCATGCACTGTTGCTTGGCGGTAGAAATAGACATTGCGGTGGTACCCACCCAGACGGCCTCTTGCATAATGAGAGACCTACCACCAGTAAAGGTGGTAAAGGGAATATACTAAAAAACACATATTTTCAAGGCAATTTTAAAATATATTTAAAAATGATGTACCCCCTTTTAAAATAATTCATTTTTAGGATCTATTAATTCTGCCATAAGTGTATTATATTTAACTTACTAGTTTCAAATAAATGCTTCTTTTTCTTTCTAAGACGTATGGTGCAGAACTATAATTTTGGGCCACAGCAGCGCCCCGCCAAGACAAGCTGAGCGAAGGGCCAAGGGCGTGTTTAAAAGGGGGGTTTAGAGGGTCCCTAGCTTACGCCGATAATAAAAGTCGCGGAATATTCTTTTAATTACCAATTACCGGTATCTCATATTGTACGATCGCCTGGAGCTCTCCGACAACAGAAACGCATGGAACTACACTACTGTGACAGACACTATTGAAAGCTCGATACGGCTTTTAGAACTTTTATTTATATTTGAAATTCATGCTTAATTAAAGCTTTTGTGACACAAAATGCAATGGAGAGATATTTACTTGATACAACAAATTCTCTGAAATTGTTACTAAAAATAAATCAAGTAAATATGCCTTGCCATCTGAATAAAGTGAACAGACTATTGCAAAACGATGACAGCGCTTTATATTTAATTTACGGCAACTTTTAACAGTGTCGGTAGCGCGGATGTTAAATTTCAGTAAATATTCTGTTTTTTGTACTGGACATGTCACAACTCAACATCAACAATAAAGTTTTTACACGAGATACGTGTATGCAGGGCCGTATTAGCCTAAAGGCAAATTAGGCAGCTGCCTAGGGGCCCCGAATCGGCAAGGGGCCCTTCGTCCCGAGAAAAAAGTAATTGAAAATTATTTAACGATGCGTATTTAATAAACCCGTTATCCTATTACAATATTATTGCTTTGATTATATTTCCATACATTTTGGAACATATTTTAAGTTATTAAAAATGCTTATTTATTTGCCGTCAGTTAATTAGGTTGTAGTAGAAAAAAAATATTTTAGAAAGTCAGGAAAGGGAAAGGGGGCCCCAAATGGGTTATGCCTAGGGGCCCCAGCATTCTTAATCCGGCCCTGCGTGAATGTCTCGCAGGCTTAACTAGTTTCAATTTAACTATTGTATTCTGCGTAATTACAACGAATTTGTATTATAGGCTTTCACTGGTTGCATCAACATTTTAGTTTAAACGGGTCATACATGAATATATTATTTATCAATTCAAACTTATGATAACTGTTATAATAATATACTTTTAGTTTACAAATTCCTGACTAAAATATCGTATATACAGGAATTTGGTACTTTCATTAAATTATAAAATACGTTGAACAAGTCTAAAAACAAAAAACAAGCGAATGAGATATCATGTCGACAAGTCTATGACAATGATATGTCATTCCCACAGAACAATAACTAAAGCACGTCATTCCCATGCGTTTTTTCTTTTTCTATTGAGCGATTATACAGGTAAAGGCAATCTTGGCTACGGGCCTAGGTGTATGTTCGCATAATAAGTTTGGAGAAACAATAAGGAAATAATAATTAGGCAGCGTCCTTGATACCGTGAGCTGTTATTTTAGTTATTTATAGTTAGTGTGATCCACAAATATTTGATTCATGTTAGTGTTGAAGGTAGTTCTGGTAGTTCCTGGAACCTACAAAAAGTGATCACACACACACATACACTCACGCCTTTTATCCCCGAAGGGGTAGGCAGAGGCGCAATTAATGCACCAACCTTTCGCCGTGCGTATTCCGTCCCGTGATGTGATAGGGGACGAGCCTGCAATGCAATGCAATACTTATGAAGATGAACTATAACATATTAGTTTCATTGAAATCTTGTTAACAGGGAACTGCCGAATGATTTAATTACATATTTTAATAAGATTGTAGAACATAAAATACCTCCATCCCTGAGTATCCGAAAGCGTAAGTAGGTGAAACAAATGCGAACAGATTTCATCACACGGATTTCAGTCCCATATCATACATAAGTGTATCTAACATAATAATGAGTACCAGTATATTTATCACAGATAACCGCAATATCGTTGAGATTTACAATCTTTAAAATGTATACTTATTTTTGAACCCTATAGATCACAAGAAGCGAAACATATTTTCTTTTCTAAGCAATCTTTACTAATATTCTTGCTACGTTGTACTTGACACTTCAATTACTTACCGTTGCCTCCGTTCGAACACGAAATATTGCATATTACCAAGAGAACATAAATACTTCCATCATTCTAGCAAAAATTGCACGACCATTAGCATATATATAAGTTCGTAACATCCACCTCGGTCCACGGCCGCCTGAACGGAAAACACTCCCCTTCCTCCGAGGCATAATACCTACTCATACTAGCATACGTAATATTATATAAAGAAAAACTAACTCAGTTATATAAAAAGATCTTCGCTCTTACTAGTCTTTAATTATTATAAATTTTAAAAACATGCAAGAATTTATTGTTTTATTGTAGAAGCAACAAAACCCTCACAGCAACGGTTACATTTCTTGGGTATTATTTAAAACATTTCCGGACACCGAAAGGCTACGTTGAAATCTTCAAGATATGCGACTAAGTTCCCAAACGGATTATCATATAATAACGGGCCAGAGAACTAAGTGGTCCCAGCTTAATAGAGCGTCACTGAGCGACGTGGATTATGACAGACGATTTGAATTACTGAACATCAAGCAATTCAAATGTTTGTACGCGTCGTTTTGTCTACTGTCAGCGAATAATTTAATATATTTCCGCAAGCCGTTTCAAATTCGCTCCGATGTTTCGATTTTAATTGATTATACGGAAATATTGATTCAAATAGTGCGAATATTAATATCGACAAGTTCACTATTAGAATACTTTTATATTAGGTCTTTACCTATGAAATTGCCGTTTAGTATACAGTAAGTTAAATTCATCTTTTTATAAAAAAATATATTTCTATCAATCAAAGTATGCACCCATGCTATCGATGCATCTCTGCCAACGCAGTAGTAATTTTTCACTGTCCTTCTTGAAGAAGTCATGTATACGGGAGCCTACAAACTAGATAGAAATGAAAACTATTTATAAAAAAATGACTAGCATTCTATATACTAAACGGTAAATTCATAGGTAAAGACCTTAAATATATTATCGCTTTGTACACAGATTCAACTATGTGTAGGCTCATATAGTGTACAAGTTTTTACCCGCGGCTCCGTCCGCGTGAATGAGTTTTCCCGGGATAAAAGTCCCGCTTTACATTTTCTCGCGATAAAAAGTAGCCTAAGTGTTAATCCAGGACATAATCTACCCGTGTGCCAAATTTCATCGAAATCCGCTCAGTAGTTTTTGCGTGAAAGAGTAACAAACATCCATACATCCATACATCCAGACATTCATACTTACAAACTTTCGCGTTTATAATATTAGTAGGATGTAGGTAGAAACCATTCCAATATCCTTTACCTGTCGAATTTAGGCCTGAAGCAGCTAAGCTATGTGATGAAGAAGGAATAAAACGTAGGTTATAAGTGCCTAAATACTATTAAATCACACGATAGATCTATAGGAAGTGTGATCGAGTTGGAAAAAATTGGAAGATTCGGTCTAAGCTAAGTCAATGATGACATCGTCCGTAGACGCCTGATTGAAATTGGACGAGAAACAGTATTTTGTAGACACTTGACGAAGTAAAATATTGCTATGATGAATTACATGGCGTCACTCACAAATCACAATAAACATTCCTGAACACAATAGCTGTCGTTTATACACCTTCACAAGTTTGTTTTGAAGTCTGCAACAGCTCCGACACAAAATCGTATTAACGAAGTAAAACAAACAAAAGACGCGGTTTATGTCTGTCTAAGAGATATGTTATGACACATATACGGACCTAATATAATAACTCCGTGCCAGACCAACTTTACGACTCACACGTCGAAAAATATTATGACCAATATTTCGACGCAACACAAGACACACAATAAAAAACATTAACGTTTAGAGAAATACAAGATTAAATCTCGAATCTCAGAATGGAAGCACGTACGGAAAAAGTAAATCTCTATTCCATTAACCGCTGCACTACAAAGACTGAAGTTTGCTTAAAGGGATTTGTTCACTAGGATAAAATAATACACTTTATTGCGACTTCGATATTTACAAAAGACATGTGCTATAATACCGAATACTGCGGACTTTTTACTCTAAGCCTGTATCAGAGGAATAAGAATACAACAAACTCATAGAATCGAGATGGCACATTGTTCCGCGAAACAGTAGTGAAAATTCGTTTTTTCTTGTGACCGAGGTGGCAAATGGACCTAGAGCTATTGAAAAAATGTTGCGCGCCCGGTGTTGCGCATTTATCCCAATTCACGAATTAATTCTATGCGGGGAATCCCGTAACTTTTTACCTTCAACAATGAATAACGAAAATGTATATGGTGTACCTACATATGTAAATAATACAGTTAATCACACAGAACAATTGATAGTAATGTTAAGTGTTCTTGCTGTTAAGTATCCTAGGGCAAGATTTATCTAGTATATTGTATGGAATATCTGTATTATATCAACACCCAGCAATATACTTACTTTTACTGGTGGCAGGTCTCTCATATGTAAGAGTCCGTCTGGGTGGGTACCACCGCAATTTCTATTTCTGTTGTGTTTCGGTTTAAAGGACATTGTAGCCAATGTAACTACGGGACATAATGAGACTTTACATCTTATGTCTCAGGATGACGAGCGCAGTGGAATGCCACACAGTACTTTCTAACTCAAGGTGGTGGATGGTGTTGCTAATGTTTATGGGTGGTCGTATCGCTTACCATCAGGCAAACGGCATGCTCGTCCCGTCATTCAATGCAATAAAAAAAAAAGATTATTATAGGAGAAAGCTATAATAACCTTTTTTAATATAAAAGAGTATTTCCGGTGTTTTGTGTTTTAATGTGTGATTGGTCATAGCCCACATACTCATAATCTATAACTAATATTGTAAAGAGGAAAGTGAATGACTTTTTCTAGGTTTATAGGGGGGTAATCTCCGGAACTACTAAACGGATTTTGAAAATACTTTCACTAATAGGAAACTACATTAATCCTGAGTGCTATAGGCTTTTATAACGGAAAATTATAAAGCGAGACTTTTATCCCGGAAAAACTTTTTCCCGGGGGCGGAGGCGCGTGCAACTGTTATATTTAATAAGATGGTACTGAAAATCTAAATCTTCCTTACACTTTACATACATACTAACTTTATTGGTCATTAATTAATTAGGTTGTAACTACCTATCTCTGCACTGGAGGGATGTGCTAACATAATGTAAATCGTAATTCATAATGTTTTCTGGTGCAAATCTGGTACTTACAATTTTACTTGTAATTTTTTATTTAAGCCGTCTCGGTTAGAATATAATTTGAAGGATGAAGGGATATAGCCTTACGCAGCTTGTTTATTCTGTTTCAAGCGTATTATTTTAGTTGTGAAGCATGGGCTTATATAAGGGGATAATAAACCACGCTACGCCCGCCACTGACCGCTGACATTTTGGGGATCCGCCCCCCCCCCCCCCCTTAGCTCTAAAATGATCGGGCTACCTTCTTCCTTAATCGTATTCTTTATCACTGAAGGTCGTGTCCGTCCTGAAATATTTTGATGGAGTCGATGACGAGCCGTCTCCATGCCCCCCTATCTTCGGCTTTTCTCAGGGCAGTGGCAATACGAAGTCCTGTTATGGCCTTTATTTGGTCAGACCAGCGGGTAGGTGATCGCCCACGTGGTCTTTTACCTTCTACTTTCCCTACAACCAGCAGTTTGTCCAAGTTATCTGGTTGTCTTCGGGCAATGTGGCCAAAATAACTCAACACTCGGTGGTAGCATATTGTAGAGAGCCTAGTCTTGATGTTCAGTTGTTCGGGCTACCAAACATGGCTAATATATTACGTGACGGAAGGGTGGCGGGTGTATACGGTGTCATGCAATAATGGCAAGGCAAGAACCCACGCCACTAAATTTTTTATATCGTAGGACCCCCATGTGAAAGCTATAGCTACGCCCGTGTTGTAAAGTTAGAATAGAGTTAGCTACGTTAACTTTAAAGGAGATCGCCCACGGCAACTTCTTGGACCCATTTTGTTGTATGTTTCGTAAACGCGCCTTTGTATTAGGTACTACTATCGCCCGTTAGTCCATGCGCGTCGAAAGCGATACAAATGCGCGTCAGTATTGCTGCTGCGATAAAAACCCGTGACTTGCAACCGAGGCGTACACGTTGATTCCTGTGTCGCAGTTCCGTCCCGACGGCTCGGCTGAGCGTTTGCATCGCGTCTGTATTGCTACTGAACCACGACAGCATCGCGATTGTAGCAATACAGAATCATGGACGTGGGTGAAGGTGTACTGCCAGCGACAGCAACACGACTGTATCGCAGGCGTTTCGCAATTGCATCGCTGCAAAAAGTCCCCGTGGGTGACTTCCTTTAGACGTAATTCTGCCGAGGATCTAATAAGTAATAATATGTTCTTGTCACACATTTCTCCGCATTTCCATTTTATTATTTACTTATATATTTGTTACTAACAATTTAATGTGTGTATTATATTGAATAGCACTGGAAATAAATTAAAAAAACTGTATAATTTTTAGACTGAGTATTTCACACCAATCATTATACAAATACCATGCTACTGCAAGATAACGCGTTTTGCGTACGAAAAAAAGGATTAGCAGTGTCATGTTATCTTTTTGATAATACTTCCAGAAGCAACTGAATTATCGATTCAAATTAAAGCAATCACAAAGTAATCACGTTGATTTGTAGAATATATCGCAACTTTAGAAAGAAAACAACACAATTAAAAACATCGAAAATTGAGTCATCTCCATAAAATGGCTTACGAAGTTCTCAATACAACAATAGTTCAAAACCAGCCATATTCAAGCGGGAAAAGGACCAAACTGCTATATCGGACCTTTTTTTTATTTTTATAAATAAGGGACTAGTTTTACGTAATTTTTTGACGATAACTCAATTTTCGATTGTTTTGAATTGCGTCGTTTTCGTTCTAAAGGTGCGACATATTGCGTAAGGATATCCAAGTTAACGTAAATCTCAGATCCAGATCCTTTAGATTTTTCTGGTGATCTTCATTCTAAGGCTGTCTAAAGAAATTATAGGTGCTCTGTTGTAATCATGACTGCCCCTAATATTTCATACGTCACTCATAAAACCTAAACGGCTGCATCTACGTAATAGATATTCCATGGCTAATACTAACTAGTAAATGCAAAACAATGATACAAAGCTTTAAGTTTCCCAAAATGTACAATGGACGTCACTGGTATCTCAACTTCAAGTCTGTGCTGTATCTCACATATATAAAGGTAATATAGTTATTGTTCTGAAGTGATTTCTTGACTTTCGGACAATAGGGACGTCACACATCGTAACTGACGTCAACGTTACTAGGGTTCAGATTTAAATTTCAGGAGCTACCTGTGCTAATATATATATATATATGACTGCCTCGGTGGCGTAGTTGTATTACGGTACGACTGCAAGGCTGAGGTCTCGGGTTCGATCCCCGGGTCGGGCAAAGTGATATTGAATTTTTCTATTCAGTATCAGCCCGGAGTCTGGAATTTGTGCCCGGTATGGCGATAGGCTCGCTCCCTATCACATCATGGGACGAAATACGCTTGGCGAAAAGTGGGTGCACTAGTTGCGCCTCTGCCTACCCCTTCGGGGATAAAAGGCGTGAGCATGCATGCGTATATATATACATATATATGTTTTAAGTACCTTGGGAATATCGTTAGAATAATAATTTTAAATATTTTATTTATCTTAAGTGAGCCACCAAAAGACCAGTGCGCTTAGAATGTGGTTAAAAATCACGTCACGAATCCGTTTCGTTTAATTGGGATCATCTCGTCTCTCGATCAATCCCAAACATTAAAATTCAACGACATCGTCTTACGAGTTGCGTTTTATTGCCACATTCTAAGCCCACTAAATACTTTTTAGAAAATATTTATGAAGATCCTCCTATGCTGTCATGTGGATATTTCGACTTGTTTATTGTTTAGGCGGATCGGGCGCTGTAACTTCTTACAGCCTTATTCATAATCTGTTTATACCTAAACCTATTTATTTATCGAATGTTTTGTCTTCTTCGAACGAATTTTGAATTGAGTTTGAAGGAAGAAGACGATACTTTCTATAACTTAAATAGATTTATAAACTGTTTATGAATAAAGTCGTTAATATCCTTCTAACCGTTGACAAATGATTCACTGATAGTGTGTATCGGCTTCGTGTCGAATAACATTTTTTTTTTCATATTTTTTTTTAATTCTTTTAATTTACTTTGGCTATAGAGCGTAACGTACTACTTCAGATCAGTAACTTATCTATGAGTGATTGTCTAAATTCAGTTACATACAGTCTTGCCTTGGTTTCTATGTATCTATACCTTTCAGGACGAAATGCTTGGGATGAAATTGTGATGAATCATGATTGTCCTGATGGACACAGGCACTATCGACTTATTCGGAAATATTCATATCTATCTACTATTTATGTTAGTGGTTTCACTGCATTATGCTATAAGCCGTAAGACATGCAGACACATTAATCCTCCTTCAGTATTTGAGTTATGTATCCTTTGCAGAGTTCATTGACCAATACGTCCTTTTGAGACCTAAACCGTTTAGGAAGCTAGGTGAGTATTGCAAATGTGAAATATTATCTGATATCTTTTCCGAAATTTAGGAAGCCGATATCGTCGTAGCACCTTTGGCAGTCACACCAGAAAGGCAACGTGTTGTGGATTTCAGCGAACCATTTCTCTCCGTGGATATTCCTGTTCAACATAAAAGGACCCCAAAGCAACAAACTGACACATTCAGTTTTCTAAGACCGCTGTCTAAAGAAATATGGGTGTGTACATTGCGCATTTTAAGTTGTTTACCTTTGGTTTGTTTACTAGATATTTACAATTCACAAATATTTGGGCCTGTTTCATAAGTTCCAAGTGAATGTTGTATTTTGATACTTATCGTATTCAACAACTGATCAAGTACTCATTTTATGTGGGATCAAAACCATTTGATTATAGTGATTTGTGTCGGTTTAAACGTTTATGTGACGAGTAGCATTTATGCAGAAGTTGTAAAACAAGCCGTTAATGAATTGCATTGACTATTTCATATTAGTGTACGATATTCGATTTAAATATTTTTATGACTGTTACGTTTTTTAGATGCCTACTTAATTTATTATTATTAACGCACAGACATCATTTGTTACTTTCTTTTCCTAAACTTTTTTTTAATCACGTATGCGATCATAGTTGCACTTATGATAAGTCAAGATACATTTAATAAATAATAATTATTATTATTACAAAAAGTAACTTTTATAACTACAGCCATTTTTATAAGGAGCAAAATCAATGAAAAAGAAATAATGAAGCCAAGCTCAGGCACACAGGAAAAAGGAAATAAAAAAAACGATGAATCATTTTTGTTAAAAATAATGGGAGGGACGCGTCGCGATCCTCACCGCTGAAGACAATACATGCTCTAACCTAGCTAACCTACCACTAGATCTAAAATCTTAACAATATTATCTATCTAGGAAGTATGCTTAAAAACCTCAAAAACAAAAGAATATACACTATAAAAGCAAAAACACGGTTAATGTTATTCACGCGTAGAAACTAAACAACTATTGAAGAAAATGGTAAATTAAAGTTAGAATCTCCCTCTTCACGAGTGACTTTACATGCCGCCTCGAGCCTTACCTCGAGCGCAACCAAACATTTCGCCGATAAAACCGCGCTCATTTCGTGTACGAGAATGTATATGACAGTTCTAAGGCATCGATGCACTGCTGTTACGATATGAAACTTTGCATGTTCATGTATAGATAATGATTATGCCAATCGAAGTATATTTAAGTTCAGTTATATTTGAGTTTAGTCAATTAGGTCTAGTTTACTATTTAAATCAAAACATTGGATAATCTGTAGTAACTAAAATGTTTTTGTCTCAATTAGACCAATTTATACACTACGATTAATATCTATATTGACAAATCCATAAACTCAAAAAAGTATAGATTTAACGGATAGTTTTTATGTTTGCTGAGAATTCGATAGTTAGGGTTCAATATATGCCATTATTCGGTATTTATTTATTACCGAATAATGGCATACCGTTATAATTCGGTCCCACTGATATATTTTTCAGTAAGTACTAGAAATATTTGGTAGGTATTTTGGATGAATACATTAATAAATTAATAATAAACACAAATACCTAACAATCTTTTACTATATTCGAAGAATGCGCGCAAAGAGAGTTATAGCGTGCAGTTCATTAAGCCAAGAACTTAGCTGTAGATACATGAGCACAGAATCAAAGTAAAACCTCATTTAGACGAATCAATTATTACTAGCAATAATCGCACGCAAGTATTGCTTAAAATAGTAACCTCGTCTGAAAATGCACAATGGCGAGGCAATTCTCGCGCGCATCGACGAATACGAGTCTTTACAGACACTGAAAAGACGTGTATCACCATCAATAATTGCGTACGATAATTGATCACTCTAAATGTGGCTTAAAAACAATTTCCATTTGCAGTTATGCGTGATCTTCAGTTTTTTTGCTGTGAGCATCGTGCTGTTCTTGGTGTCAAGATTTTCACCACACGAATGGCGGTCTATCTCAATATCGGACACTCATTTAGACCACCCCGTAAGCAGCACCAATGAGGTAATAGTAACTTTTTAATACTTAGCAAAGTTAAAACAAATATGATGGCTTACTGTGAAAATTTTACGGTATTTTAGAAAGTAAAGGCTTACTCGTTGGTAGTTATAGTAGCTTTTATGTCCATATAATGACCTAACAGTAATTCATTAAGACTACTTCCTGTTACTTATGCTTTTCTGGTTAATTGGGAGCTTCCTTGAGCAAATTACTTTAATATCGCAGTTAACTCAAGTTAGTGCACCAACGACTCTATCAGTCTTCACCGAATAAGGCTTGTAAGAACTAATTTCATATTACCATAACATAAATAAAAATATGTGTTTTAAGACCGGGTTTCTTCAACTTTAGTTAGTGTAATCATCGGTGTTATTAACTTGGACACGCTCGCAGAGCTTCGAGTGCTCCGGGTGCTGCGAGCGCGTCTTAATAAGATCCTGACAAAAATATTACAGTTGAAAAAACTGGGCCATAGTTTTAAAACCAAAACGAACTTCAAAAATTATAAGCTTAATCATAATTAGAGCAAACAGAAATTAATTTCACCGCAATATTTTTCCTTTTTAGATCATACTACACAATGAATTCAGCATATGGAATTCATTTTGGTTCTCTCTCGGGTCGTTCATGCAACAAGGTAGCGACGTGGTGCCGAGGTAAGGATGCATTTTAATTATTTTTTGTTGTTGTGCCAGTTCGCGGTGTATTTTTAAGTTTCGTTTGTAAATACAATCTGTTAACACTTTCAACGTAATACATAAAAATACTGTTGTTGTTCGTTGTTGTGCATTCCAACATTTTTTTAACGTTTAGTAACGCTCTGTGTATTACATATAATAAGACTTTAGTAACTTTATAATGTCCTGGGTTTAAGACCCATATTAGGCCATCGTGGTGGACCCAAGCTAAATTCTTTAAGTTAGTAGTAGAAGAGGCCTGTGTCCAACAGTGAAATAGTAGGTATAATACAAAATCTTAGATACAGACCTGATAATACATATTATCTACTACGAAACGAAAATTGATTACATCTTGACACAAATACATCATATTAAACGTTGAAATAACAATTCAGATTTTGCTCAACCGATTTTAATGCAATTGTAAAATAGTCATTTTACATTGCTAAAAATATAAGTTTTGCGTTCAGAGCTTTCACCGTAATTACACGATACATAATGGAAATCACAATATTTGAAAAACCAATGTTTTTCCCGAATGTCAATCAGGAAATGAATGTGAATACGATGATTGTCACTCACAGCATAGGCATGTCGATTTTGTTTGATTGTAATGATTTTTTAAGTGTTTTTTTAGTTTCCCACTTATGATATTCGGATTTGAATCCCGGACCAGCCAAATTGATATTTGGTTTTTCTACTCAGTATCAAGAATTTGGAATTTGTGTCAAATATAGCAATGTGCTCACATCCTATCACAATAACGTGGGACGGAATACACACGGCGAAAATTGGGGGCATCAGTTGCGACTCTGCCTCCCTTTTCAAGGATAAAAGACATGAACAAGTGTGATACTCAAAAGATTACACCAACATTATAATTATGCATTAATAAATAAATAACTGCAAAGACTCCACACAAAGCAAATAAATTAACACTTTTTATAAAATGTCTAGTAAGAGTATAACTGATATATTATGTTATACATTTTCGTCGCGGCTCTGCGAAAATTCTCCACTGGAATAAAATTCCCGCTGAGCTTTATTCGGAATTTAGGACTATAATGTCTATCTATAGGCAAAATATTATTCAAACCATTCAGCGGTTTTTGTGACCACTTCCAAACATCCGAACATCTTTACAAACATTTGCATTTATAATATTTAAACGATAGTCCGTGTAGCTCCGACTGTGTTAAGGCTTATTCCCGGGAAGTCTGTGCTCGCCTTAAAAAGTAGCCCAGAGCGCGTAGCTTACTAACAGTGAAAGAATTTTCAAACTGAAAGCATTCATTCTCATTAAAAAAACTTGCTTTATATATTTATTTAAAATAATAAAAATATAACATTTAATAATGGATGCCATCTCCTTAGTAAAGAAATGTCTAGCTAGGTGGTGTCAGACAAGTGCATAAAAGTTATAGTACCTGGGTGACCGAGCCTTGCTCGGGTGATTTTTTAATACTATTTATTTATTTTAGATATTTAATTCAGATTACATAATCCATATACATTAAAAATCAAATTAACAAGATATCAACAACTTATTAGCTACTACATTAATTAATTGTTATGTCACATTTCCCAGAACTACTTTCATCCAATAATTTAAAATATTACATGGTATTTATTACTTTAAAGTAGGTCCAAATAATATTTTCCATTTCAAGAAAATATTCACGACTGAAGTCAAATGAGTCGACATCTTCCTAATTTTTACACCAGCGGTTCAGATTTATATTAAATCTCAGGTTTCATAATTATTCCATATTCCATATTGCACATCACGAGCAGATACATGGTTCAGTTCTCATCGCTTGTCTCACTTAGTTACGATTTGATAAAAGACGAATGTCCTATATTTATTGCCATGGTTTAAGTTAATAATATCCGCACGACATTGGGTCTTAATAATATGTTTCGCGGTTTAGTTTCTCCCCCCCTTAGCTGCCGTAAGTTAGTGGTTAATAAATATGAACATCCCATATTTATTTTCAACGTTCAAGATATCCCAATACCGAATTTTATTACAATCGGTTCAACGGTTTAGAATCGCCCCCCTTCTAACCCCACAAGTTTAGGGTTGATAAAAAAACTGAATACCCCAATTTCATTTTTAGAGCTCATCTAATCCAGTTCCAAAATTTCATCCAAATCGAACGAGCCGTTACCGAGAAACCAATAACGTATATATATAATTATAATTACACAAGTTTAGCGCGTTTAAATAAGAGAGTGATAAAGCGACACCCGCCTATGCACTTCCAAGAAAAATAACGTCAAGGAGCTTGCCAGTGTTCACGCCTTTTAAGTAATGCGGTCAATATAAAAGCGACGCGGGTATGGTATTCTAGATTAAATTCCATGTCTTGAGTTAAATCGTGCTTACTAGAGATACGGGCTACGTAGGTACATTATACTGTATACGATATTGTCGGGCGCAAAAGAAAGCACGATAATCACCTTGTTACGTCTACCGATGTGAGATATTGCGCGTAATAAAATTACTTATCTGTATTCGCCCCTTTTGCGAGAGTCGATTATAAAATGTATCAAGAAAAAAATTCCGTGCGAAAATTACATCATAATTTTGATAAACGTTGCAAAGTTCTTTTATGTTGCGCGATTACTTTTGTATTTTTTGTTGTTAATCGATACCTACATTCTTGCGAGGGGCAGCTTTCATTTTATTTTTCTTTCATTGTTTCAGTTTATTCGGTATTAGAATGAGACATTTCTAAGTGAACTATGAGATTTTGCATAGAACTATAATATATTCACACTATGATCTTAGTAAACGCCAGACAGATACCATTTCAAGAACTCTTGTGAGAATAGAAATGTAACCTGACTAATGAAAATGTATATTTAGTGTATGTGAAATAATACAGTTAATCACACAGAACAGTTGATAGTAATGTTAAGTCTTCTTGCTGTTAAGTGTCCAAGGGCAAGATTTATCTAGTATCTTGTATGGAATATCTGTATTATATCAACACCCAGCAATATACTATTAAAAATATAGAGTAGTTTATTTATAAAATATAAGGGCGGGCGAGATAAGATGTGTGTGTCCAGCCGAATACTTCATCGTTTTAAAAGTAATTATTAACTTAGCAAAATTATTTAAAACATGAAGTGAAATAAGTAATATGACATATTTTATTCTTTAATAATCTTCATATATTTTCTACTAAATCTCTTTAATCTCTGGGTAACTCAATGGTTCAAACGTTCAGAACATTATTATAGATATTAAAATGAAAACGTCCAATCAGTCCAGAAACAGACTTTTATTTGGTATGGGTGTGGCTAAAATTCTGAATTAAAAAATTTGAATACGAAAGTTAAATGTCTACATCTCTCGTAACTGATATAATTGCTTCAGCTTAGCAATATTATGTACGGATAATGTTTTCAAAAACTTTTCTGAAGTAGTAAAGCTGTATCGCGTGTAGTAATTCTCATTGTTTGATTATTATTTTAATATTACGCCTATTTGTATTTGCACCTTTCATTTTTTTAAAACAATCGGAGCGTCAGTTTCACCGGTTCGTGGGTTCTTGTCACTAAATATTTTCCGTTGTTTCCTGAAAGGACATGTCCAAAAACGGGCCTGAAATTCTAAACAAGACAATTTATATATATTTGGATAGAACTCCTGAAAACTAACCTTTTGCAATAAATCGTTTAATTTTAAAGACCTCCGATTTTGAGATTTATGCAATTTTGTTTGGCTTGAAAACTACACTTTATATGAACATTTTTAAAAAAGTTGGTTATGAATGGAGGGGTCTAAAAATATTTTGTTAATGGATTTAAGTTCCATATTTTGCCCTTTTAATATGCCTAAAGTTTGAGCCTTGTTAGATTTTGAGGCCCAGCACTCATACAAAAAGCGGACATCTCCTTTGAATAAAAGTAGACATCTTTTTTTATTTGATGTGCTAATATATCCTACAACAAAGCCTTGCTTCACTGAATAAATATTTAAAAAAATACCCGAAACAATAATACTGAAATGAATTTTTTTTGCTGTATTAGAATAATTTGCTTGCTGCAACGTTTATTTGACATGAATTCAAAGTTACCTACTGCATATCGATAGCTCGTATTTAAAATGTTCGGGGTAATTACTGATATAAATCCGAAATATAAGTTATTAAATGTATAGCACAATGGTGAAACATTCTGTAACTTTCTGCTATGGTGCAATTATATGTTGCTATTTTGTACATGTCATACTGGATCAGTGTTGATACAATAGTAAACTCACTATTTACGTATTATTATTATATATTATTATATAACTGCTTTTAAAAAAGGAGTATAAAATAGCCACCCAAAAAAATGGGTTTTTTTCTTTAAACAAAAAGAAGAAAAACTAATTGACTGATTGGAGTTTTGGCGGGAACTTGGAAGTGTCATGAGGTGCTCTTGTTTTAATTCATTATTTTGGTGATATTTAGTGTTATATTGCATAATTACGGTGGTATATTATCCAATATAGTTCTATTAAAGAGCTCAAATGAAGTGAATTTAAATAATTGTGCTAATCAAGTGTTTTTTTTGTTGCTGCCAAAACTCCTCGATAAAGTCTTGGTAAGGTAGCAACTGCTTTACTTCGACATACTACAGATAATAAAATAGACAAACCAAACTTGACATTGGCAAAATGTGAACACAAATGCCATTATAAATAAAAAAATTGTCTGATTGGATGCGTCGAATTCTAAAGCGAGGGGTACACTACTCTGATAAAATGAGTTGAAACTAAAACATCTTCATTTATCGATAATTTGTTTTCTAATCAAAGAATTCCGGTAGATTTTACACATAGGTTACTTTTATCCCGGTAATGTGCTTCCATGGGAAATACTGACATTTGTATTTTGGCGTCGCTCATTGTTTTAGGGACTTTAGTAGCGGGAAAGGCTTTACACGCGGGTGAAACCGCTAGCAACACCTAGTAAAATATAAAGAAGTGATAGTATTTAATGTGATCGCACCGACTCATGCATGTCTGCTGATAGATAATAGTTTATAACAGTATAAAAACATGTTAGAGTTATGTTTTACAATGTTGTGCAACATTGAAATGGTGCAGGTAGGTATGTTCTATCATCTATGTGATGACTTATTTTGATATATTATATCAAACAATATGTGTAATAAAATCTTTCCACTACAATGAGACGTTACGAGTTTTATCGAAAAGTGAAAAAAGCATGAAGTCGCCCCTTATCAGCTGGGCGGTGTCACTAATTAAACATCTCTCGCAGATAAATAGACTAAGAGCAAGTGGCTTACCTGACATTATGTCATCTCTACCACCTCTTAACACCTTATAATACCAAAAGACACTCATGGTTTTTGGAAGTTGTATTTCTTTTGGCGCGTTAGGGAAAAATGATGAGAGTAATTTTTTACGATGCGCGCGCACACCGTCACGAAAAACCGACACCCTGAAGTTAGCTATAGTCAACATTTTAGTTTTGATTTTTGAACGTAGAATAAGGCGAAAGATATTGAAGATATACTTCTTTTGGCGCGTTATTTAAAAAGATTTTTATCTTGTTACGCCAAAGAAGTATAACTTCTAACGCGTGTACATAAGTACACACACACTTTTTCATCCTATCCCATCTCATCCTATAGCCTATTGATAAGCTAAAAAATATGGGAAAAGGAAGCGGTGGCCGGTGAGGGGGTATTTAGGCCTCATGAAATGTCACTCACCAAACGGTTTTCATGAAAGTGTTACTATACACTGCGAGCCGGCGCATTCATTCTGTACATCCATACGTCATAACTGTGCCATTTTTAAATTATGTTAATTTAAAATCGGTTGGATAAAATCCGTCGGAAATGGACGAAGAAGTACAAATATTTTTATTGCACACACAAAACAGGTCAATTTAAATAATTTGTATTTAGCGCGGTAGAAATTTTATTCTTTCGTACACGATACCAAAGCGAACATAGTTGCGTAATAAAAACTACTAAAGCACGTATGCTGCAGAATGTATTGTGTGCCTGGCGTAGTTATATTGCGGTACGACTGCGGTGCCGAGGTCTCAGGTTCAATCCCTAGGTCGGGTAAAGTGATATTGAGTTTTTCTGCACTTTACAAAGAATGTCAGATATCTAACATTCGAAAGTTCGGTGCGATCGACCCCTACCCGTTCTTCCATCCACATTTATCTTAGGTACATATATAACCGCTTTGTCAATCTTCTATTATCCATCCTCTCCAAATGCCCAACCACTTTAGCATACCCTTGTCAATGTAACACACGTAATTATTTTTCTTGTCCAGGTCTTTATCAGGAAGAATAGTGGGCACAGTGTGGTGGTTTTTCGCTCTGATATTAGTGTGCTCGTATACAGCCAATCTCGCGGCTTATCTGATCGTGGAACGCATAGCGGAGCCGGCGCAATCCCTCAACTACGTTCACAGCCTGCATACTGAAGTAAGAACACATGCTCTTTTATGCAGGTAACATTCTTGATAGTTCCACGGAGAGATTGCTGCAGCGAATTGATATTTAATATTAGCCCGCTTATGTTCTTTTAAAGTTGTTTGTATTTTTAATACATTTTGTTAATAGATATAAGGAAGTCGGTCGATATTTATAACTTAAGCATATATTATACCAGTCATAGATAGCCTCTTCGTAATTCTTTAGTTGGAGAGAATTCACTTGAATGTTTGTTGAACTCATATATCATAATTTATAATATAATTATCACGATAGTTATCGTAACAAGTTCTTTTTGTTTTTCACAGCACAGCGAGTTCGTCTGCAGCTTATGTATGTGAAACATAATATTTTTTTAAGATTATAACAATTTCGCCATTGTTTTAGATGACTCAGTATTCGCGCAAAGAATTA
Source organism: Sphinx pinastri (assembly GCA_947568825.1). NCBI lineage: Eukaryota > Metazoa > Arthropoda > Insecta > Lepidoptera > Sphingidae > Sphinx > Sphinx pinastri. Next base: position 17,788,730 of record OX387614.1, on the reverse strand, counting down.
ACGAAAGAAAGGATTTTTGAGGTTGGCAGGACCCCATTCTCACACGTAGTGGATGCTAATGGTCACCCAGCATGCGACACCGTGACACGTGTGTGTCGCTACAAGCACATCAACTACGCCATCGCTACTACAAAGGATTCACCACTCAGGTACAAAACTTATTTACGGGACGAAAAAATATCGTACTCTTTACACAGAAAACATGCTGCCAAATGGAGGCATACTTGAATTTCTGGCAGTTACTACATTCAACGGTGCCATGTAACTTATGATCGAAATATGCAGTCATGTACGTTGCTTTCACAACGTCACCATCAGTTGTTCAATCACACTACATCGGCGCGTCCAAAGCCATCAAGCTTAATATCGAGAATCACGTCGCATAAAAGGAAGTGGCTGGGTAAAAGCCCTATACCATTTAACCCTTGGCAGTGTATCCTACGTTATTATTTAGTATTTGTAAATGTAACAGCACACAGTTTAACTCTTGGTCAGACAGTGGTCATACACTCGTTCTCTATATCGAGGGATGAAAGGCTATTTGGCTTAAGAGACATTTTTTTGGGATATTAAGTTATATGAATCAGTATCTTTTTCTGATTGAACTTTTAATCGCAAAAAATGTTGCTTAAGCCAAATAGCCTTTCACCCTTCGATGTGAACTTTTATTATGCCAAATCTCACCCTCCCCAGTGTGCGCAATGTGTCTAAAAAGGAGTACAAATGCAAAATTTCAGAGTCGGAATAAATACAGCGCGTCAGAAAGTATTGAGTGATTTATTAAATGTAGAGCCATTATAACCCGAAAAGTTACGAATTTCATACCGCTTATTCAGCATCTCTCAGAAAACGGTGTATTAATTAAGCTCCTCGAGAAGAATCCCAATCCTGTTTATGTTGAGTGATTTTTGGTGATTTTTGGATTTCAGTTTCACAATTTACAAAACAAAACTAAATACACACAACAAAATAAACTACCAGTGGAAAATTGAGCCGAGTACTCTAAATCATTGGTTTCGCTTAAAACATATGGATTAATGTTTTTCATTAGCTAAATTGACATATCTTTGTACGATACACATTACACATAGTCAAAACTACATATTATAATACTCGGTTATTTTAGACAGAATTTAGTTTTACACAAAACCAACCAAAATGTAGTCAATGGAATTTGTTTCACATAACCGCATACCATAATGTTTTGAATAGATAATAGTATTCAAAATTTTTGTGTAACATAAAATAGATACTGAAATCGCGACACAAAGAGTCTAATTTCAAATGCGAAGCGTAAAAAATTTACACCTTTGCTACGGAACACGGGCGTATGGCGTATGGCTTTCACATTGGGGCTACGAGACAAAAAAAAATGTGGCCTGGGTTCTTGCCTTGCATGACACCGTATACACCCCACCCTCGTCACGTAATATATTCCAGCGTGGACATGTTTGTTAGCCCGATCATTTTAGAAGGGGGGGATCCCCAAAATGGCAGCGGTCAGTACCGTAGCGTGGTTTATTGTAAGCTAAGGGGTCCGGATCCCCTAAACCCCCCCCTTATATACGCCCATGCTACGGAATATTTGTTATTGCTTGCAAAATTATTGTTTGTATCATAAACAATACGCAAAGCTTGCAGTTGCTAAATTCATTAAACTAATACGGCTGGGGGTTTATTCCAGTATTATTACAAGGGTAAAGAGCATTGGGAGGTTAAAATTCAAAGAACACGCAAGAATATTCTGTTGGTTAATATTCTGAGAAAGCCTTTTGGATCGGCGGTACAGTTTTTTTTTATGGCGTTAAATGATGAGGCGAGCATCGTGTTCGCCTGATGGAAAGCGATACGACCGCCCATAAAAAGTAGAAACACCATACAGCACCTTAAGGTTACGTACTGTGTAGTATTCCACTGCGCTCGTGAGACATAAGATGTTAAGTCTCATTATCTCCAGTAATTACACTGGCTACAATGTCCTTCAAACCGTCACAACAGTGCATGCATACTGCTGCTTGGTGGTAGAAATAGACATTGCAGTGATACCCACCCAGACGGATTCTTACATATGAGAGACCTACCACAGTTTAATTATGTGGATCATAGCTCTATTATTTTATTGCACAGCAAGGCAATACTTGTATTTTTGTTGATTCAATCGCCTGTAAACACCTACTATGCCACAGATATTATTTTACGTTACGTTACTTAAGGAATGAAAATATCATGCACGGTCGCAAAACTTTTTGCCATTCAGTTTTTACTATGTTTACAGAGTACGTTTACTTTCTGCCAAGATGCTACTCACCTCTATATAAAAGTTTTCTGTTAGACGTTGACCACAGCTGCATCTGCTTATTACAATCGCCGTAGTTTCGCTTTTAGGAAAAAATAGTTTTAATGCTGTGCAGCTTCAATTAAAATACAATATATTTTATATCACAATAATTCATCTATTTACAAATCAATTTCCAATTTGGATTTCTAAAAAACATACAATATAATATTATGTATTTATATACATATCTAATAAACGCGAAACAAACACGTACGAACCTATTTTATTAGTAATATATTTGACGTTAATTCGAAAACTTTGCCACTGTATGGCGCAGATACACGAAACTATCCACCCGAGCCACATCACAAAATTCACTTTAATTATATAAACTGATATGAAAATATTTTTGCAAACGACTGTTATATAAAGCCAGAACGATATAGAAATGGCTTTGCATAATGAGACTTTTTTCAATGTTATGACTCTGTACTACAATACAACGCGTTTTCGACGGCAAAATTTCCACGAACAATATCCACGCGAATACTCACGATAACTACCAGTGGATGAACGCAAAATACGAGCACAAGGAAAAATGTAAACGGGCCGATATCAAAACGGAAAACCTAAATGGGCAGTGAACATCCATTTCTAAAGACAGGATGACAGTGAAAATAGAACAGGATGTAATACGTACATCGAGCACAAACTCTGGCGTACATTTGTAGCTAGAGGAGAGCTAGTATCAAGCGAAATCTCGCCTATACGCGGTGCGCGCCGCGGTAATTCCCTGCTGAATACTGAAAAGTCGTAAATTTACATGGGACGTCGTCAGTAGGGAGGCTCTGCTCTCTACGTTTCAAATTTATACTATCCATTTTTATGGTGCACGATTTGCGGACGTGATTTTTGACAAGTTGAAATTTACATTTTATGTCATTGCGGGTTTACGATTGCGGTATACCGTATAACGGCAAAGGGTTTTGTTATCATATTAGAGTACAAACAATACGTTCTATAATGCCCTGACTATATGGAGTAGTTTTAATTTTTTTTTTTTATGGCATTGAATGACGAGCCGAGCTTGCCGTTCGCCTGATGGTAAGCGATACGACCACCCATAAACAGTAGCAACACCATCCAGCACATTGAGTTACAAAGTACTGTGTGGCATTCCACTGCGCTCGTCATCCTGAGACATAAGATGTTAAGTCTCACTATGTCCTGTAGTTCCACTGGCTACAATGTCCTTCAAACCGAAACACAACAATGCATGCACTGCTGCTTGGCGGTAGAAATAGACATTGCGGTGGTACCCACCCAGACGGTCTCTTACATATGAGAGAACTGGATTTAATTTCTTATGCTTTTTGAAATGCCGTAATAAGAATTCACTGTTGCGGGTCTGAAAATTTTACTTGACGAACGTCTGAATATCTAACATCTTCGATAATAGCGCACCCAAGTTACAAACAGTTCAGCAATAAGATGGATTTGTTCTATTTCACCTACGTATTAAAGAGGTTGAAACATTCCCTCCCAATGGCAAATTTGCACGCTCTTATAACCCACTGATTCCCAGTACGCGAACACCCGAACCATGCGGGCAATCAAGTGACGCAAATGGCTCGTTGTATCAAAACGAATGCAATATTTGACCCAGAATACATTTTGCATATCGACGGTTAACGGCCAAAACGTCGTAAGCGACATTTTTTACGAAATAGAGTTATATATACAGTTAGAATCGGCTTTTTTTTCTCCGTCGTTTGGTCTAAGTTTCATGACGCTACAAGAATTTTTTCGTCGCTTAAGCGGGCACAAGTTTAGGGCAATACCATTAAATTTGTCGTCGTAAACGACGGACATATTTGTGTTTTTTTTTATTATGGTAGTTGGACGAAAACAGTTCTTCAAAATTGACAGTTATGCTATTTAGGCTTTATGTAAAATATTGTTTCTTGCACGTTAACCTGTTTGGGCTGGAAACATTTTTTACAAATAAATAGATTACTCCAATTTTGCTTACATATTCTTGGTCTAAATTTCTGCTTAGGACATTAGGTCTCATTCTTAGAAAAAAATAATTTTCATTTAATACGTTTAGACCGAATTTTCAAGACTTTACTTGGCGTTTAGTCCTTTTTTTTCGAGTCCCTATGTCAATTATCGATGACGCTTAATATAAATCGCTCAAACAAACCTCACCTAACATGTTGTCGCTTATCCTTTTTTTTCCCCTCCGATAAATTTTAACAGAATGGTGGTTAGATAAAAAGGTAAAACGAAAATTAATAGTTAACCCAATTCGAATAAATCTAATCGTGAAGAATTTGGCGGTTGGCTTGTCCAACAAAAATGAAACTCTTTCACTCGTTTGAATCAAATGGGGTTATAGTTGATCAGCGAACATCCAGTGCTCACACGACTACGGCATAAGCACCACATGTGCGCGTGAGTCATTTTGGCACGCGGTCTTGTGTCTACGTAAACTGTTAAAAAGGTAAGTTCATAGTTTGTCTTATTGATAATAATTGTATGTAAGTATTGCCATTTATTTATTTAGATATAAATTACACATAATGTCAATATGAGTGGTTAAATGCGTATACGCTATATTAGTTTTTGAATGCTTTATTTGTTAGGTAGCTTTGCTATGCTTTGATTTGGTTGTGATCATCATTATTTTAGCTAGAAAACGAAGTATAAGTGTATGTATACTGTATCTTTAGAACAGGTGGTAACAGGGAGCGCAACTTGATGAAGACAAAGATTACTCCATGTTCAGGGGATCACGACCCTCAGCACTGAGGAAAACGATGCAAGGAGGAGGAGGAGATACAATTTGCCTGTGTTACTGTAACGATTTTATTGAGATAAAAAACATTCTGCTAGGAAGCTGATTCACTCATTTTTAACGCTTTAGTGTATTGGTGATGTAATGTCATTATTGTATTGCGGTACAACTCTTATGCTCAGCTCTCGGATTCGATTCCTGGGTCGAGTAAAATAATATTTTGATTTTATGCCCAGTATCAGCCTGGTAAATGGCAATTGACTCGCCCCCTATTACATGGGACCTAACATAGCTGGGTGAAAAATTGCTGTGAGAACACCTCTGCCTACCTTCGAATGTAAGTAAGTATGTATACTATTGTATATGTGCCTATATACCTCGCTATTACATAGTATTAGTGACGTCTTGAAAAACATTGATTAGTAATTGGTAGATTGTTAGGTCACCTTATCTGCTAGTCCTGGAGAGCATCCTTGATGTTTTAGCACTTTTAAGATTGTGATATTGTACCTATTATATAATACTATACAATATTATATAGACAAAATAACCCCCGACACAAAAATCTCTAAAAAGGTGGTATCTATATATCTCTTTACTGGTGGTAGGTCTCTCATATGTAAGAGACCGTCTGGGTGGGTACCACCGCAATTTCTACCGCTATTTCTACCGCCAAGCAGCAGTGTGCATGCACTGTTGTGTTTCGGTTTGAAGGACATTTTGCCAGTGTAACTACTGGACATAATGAGACTTAACATCTTATGTCTCAGGATGACGAGTGCAGTGGAATGCCACACAGTACTTTGTAACTCAAGGTGCTGTATGGTGCTACTACTGTTTATGGGCGGCCGTATCGCTTACCATCAGGCGAACGGCATGCTCGTCTCGTCATTCTATGCCATAAAAAAAAAAGTAAAATAATAAAAGTGTCTTTATCGTTAAGTACTTAGTAATATTTTGACCCAAGCATTGTCGCGTCGGGGAACTGCTAAAGAAGTATTTTCGTCTCCCTAGTCCTGAATTCGGTCCCCCGACGTGAAGACGCTTGGCTCAAACTATTACTGGGTACTTAAACGACAAAGACACTCTTATTATTTTACTTTTTAAAGATTTTTGTGTCGAGGGTTATTTTAATTTTTATTTCAAACTTTTTAAATTACTTTATTCTCCATCATGGGGCCTTGATAATCAACTATCTAACACTTACTCGATGAGACCATCCTTATGAGACCAAACACGCTATATCTGCTATAAGTTGCTAAGGAGTTGGGTATCCCGCAGAATACTTGATGCTGCAGCATCAGCTCATGTTTAAAAATATTGCCGAAGTCACAGTACACCAAATTCAAATTTAATCGGGCTTTTTAAATTGGAAACGAGCAGATAATCTTCAAACGCCTGAACAGATCTTCATAAATTATAGCTAAGAACCATCGTGATCATATCAGCTTTCAAACAAAAAATAAACCGCGTCAAGATTGGTCTATTCGTTTGAGAGCTACGATGCGCCAGACAGACATACAGATACACATCCTATACTTATAACAACCCGCTATTGTGTCGGGGGTTAAAAATTTAAGTACTTAAATCATAATGTATCGCTTTGGATAGTTATCTGTAATAGTATTAATATAGGTATATACCTAATTAGTTTAGTTACATACACCCATTTAGTACGTAAACCCATAGAGTATAAGTGTTGCGCGACTTCATCCGCGTGAAAGACATTTCACGGTATAAAAATCCTACTGTGTACTTTTCACTGTAGCTATCCATAGCGTTATCGGTACGATGCCATCAACATCAATTACTATACTCAGATAAAAAAAAAACAAATATTGCCTACGAGTGCAATTAACCATGATAAAAAGTAGCATAACATACGCTAATCTGATATGGTCTATGTCTGTGCCATATATTATGCAAATCCATTCAGCAGTTTGTGTTTATTTCTCACAAACATCCAAATTCATACAAACTTTCGCATTAATATTAATAATTATTATTATATTATAGTAAGACAAGATTTTTCCGTTTCAGGCAACCCATTTTGTCTCAAAAACATCGTGCATCGGACATTATCGGCAAAGCATTACATAAATCAAACATATGCCTCCATACTCGAAGAAAACTTTATTTCGATAATCTAGAGAAAATAAAGACTGATTTAAGAAAAACAATATTTTTTTTATATCCCAGGTCTCTGGGTGCAGATACTATGGAATTATGGTTATTTTATAAGAAAATCACACAAAGTGCTTTTTTGTTTTTTAAGGAGCTGGATGTAAGTTTTATAAACTGTTCATTTATTACAATTTCCCTGTCTGATTGTCACTACCCAAGAGTCGGTTATATGATATTTCGTGCTACTTAATAAACAAAAAAACTCACAGTATGCTCTTTTTCCATCATTTAAACAAAATGAAAAAGGCAGTAACATCATTTAGGCTGGAAGAGGCTCAGTGAGTTGTCTCATTTACGACGTTCTTCCTGTTAGTAAAATCAGGTACATTTGAGGGTAAGCGACAGTAAATAGTGTTAAAACGGTGATTTATATTAATTTAACAATGCAGTTTTGAAGAAAACCATTTAAAAGCTATATGATAAAATTTTGAAACTTTTGGAATCAAAGGAAAAATTTATATGATTTTTTTTCGGTTATTTTCAACTTTAAACCACTCTCCTGTAAAATTTGTAAAGTGGCGGTTATCCCCTTTTGGCCGTTAACCGTCGATATATATTTTTTTTATGATATAGGGGGCAAACGAGCATACAGTTTACCTGATTATAATATTTATAAAAAACGATGCTAATATAAATTGTCGATTTTAAAGTCTATTGTTAGTTTTGAAGTGAAAACTTCTTTAGCGGCGTTGAGCACTTTTGGGATGGGTATAAAATGTTAAACTCGCGTCAGGATCACGTGACCTCGATCAAATGCGTAGGAGGTTTTACCATTCATTACTAATATGAACCTTAAAGACAATGCGTAGAAGCTATAATTCTTAAACGTTTACATTTTTATTTATTAACGTCATTAAAACCATCCCTTACTAATATGAAACTTAAATACATTGCGTAGAAACTATAATAATTCTTAAACGACTACATTTTTATTTATTTCCCCAGCGTTGGCACGGCACGAGTACAAAAGAGCGTAAAATTCTTTTTTCAAATTTTGATTTATAAAGAAATAGTGAAATTGTCATTTTTGTGTACGATAGCCATTGATGTATTAAAAAACATACATCAATGACGATAGCGCAATAAATAAATTTTGTATTTAACCACATAGATGGTAGTACTTTTATACTGATAAATAAAGCAATTCGTGCGAAATTATTCCCTAACCATTCCAAAATATTCAAAAATGCACGTTAATGTTCAAGTTTTCACGTCTGCCGGCACTCCCGGAGTGCAACCCATTCTTTTTTTTATTTTATAGATGATACTGGATAAACTGTACTTAGAAAGCCATCAACGTTCTTCGGCCCCAATATTACAATGCATCTGGCAATTTCCGCCCTTGCGGTTGTGGGCGAATTCTACCACAGCCTGCCTGTTTTAAGACAAATGGGGCAATCGGTTTTAGCGGGCGCACAGTGGAGCGCTGTTGCGTCCTTCGTACTCTATTAATGTATTTACGTAGGGCGTTTCTACAAGAATAATATGTTGATTATAGTGCCTGAAACTTTGGAGTAAGCTTTTGACCTGCGAGGGATTATAAGCTTATAATATGGAGGTTGGAGACGGGCTAGAATCACATCAGGCGGTAGGCATATTTACTAGCAGTTAGCAAGGGTGTTGCTCTCATCAGAATCAGTTATTCGAATTGCCACAAGACATCTTAAACTCTAACTACACTCATGGTCAAATTAAGATGAACGCAAAGCAAAAAGTAGACAATTAGCTGAAAAGCAGATTTTCGAGTTTATTGAGGGGGGTCTCTTATAATAAATCGTTAAATTTAGCATTTTGATTTTTGCACACAAAATAATCCAAATTTATTAAAATAAAGCTAAGTTGGAGAAAAAATTCTTAATTTTCTTGAGTAAGGAAAGTTATAATTTTGAGGTTTCGTGCAAAAAACTAAAATGTTGGTCAAATGGCCGATTTTTTTTCTATTGTTAAGTATGTTCCGAATTTTTATAACATCTAATCTTGTTGTCAAAACTGCCTGTATTTATCTAGCCATACTTTTTTCTACTTATCAATAAAATATGTGGCACATTCTTCAATTTTCACGACGCAAGGAGTTTTGATGTCTCTTATGTCACCTGGTGGTGGAAATCCTTATTAATTTATCTTCCAATATTATGCCAAACATACCCAGGAAGCATGGTGACCATCCCAAAACTCCGATTTCAATCATCTCTACGTTACCCTAAAACTGTCGCCAATGCTACGTGTAGCATCTGACATTACCATGTATTAATTTTTTTTGTCACCAATATAAGGGACAAATGGTACCAAAAAATGTTCTAAGATGTCCGTGACGTATTGCCTTGTACTAAGAGACCCATTTATCACGACTTGTAGCTCCTTAGCCGCACCCAAAAAATGAGGCACCAAATCATCTTATCCCTCGAATATAAAACTCTCTTCGAACAATTTAACATTAAGTGTATCTTTCTTCGTGCTGTCTCGATGCTTTGTTACTTCCACTACCTTTCTTTAGACAACAAGATTCATCAGCTGAAAGGACTCTTCGCCAAGAATTATCATTTCAATTTCGATGCAAGTGAGCAAAATTGAACCGCACTACTTATTACTCTACGCCAAGTATGAGTACTCTTGCAGGAAATAATGCTTCTTCGCAAGATGCATTAAGTCATGTTCTTTTGGTTTTGGTGCTAATTGCCACTTGTCTAACTTTAAGAAGCTTATTTTTTACATGAGAAGAAGTCGTAATACGATTTCAGTATTGTGCTAAAAATAAATCTGGCTTCCCAAACCAATCTTCCTTTTTTGTGAGGGTTCTTGTTAAGATTTGTATACTTCCTAATCTGGTACTATCGCTTATAGAAAACGTGAGGATTAGAGACCCTTAATGTTTTCAGCCACCCAATTGAAAGTGAAAAACATTTCAGTTAAAGTTCACTTATGGAGATAATATATATATCCTGAGATCCACAACTATCACTTTAATTTATCAAGTGATGTCTATGTTATACGAGGGCATTACAGTATTGATGGTAAAATTGTAAATAGCACCGAAATTACTAAAAGATTGAAAAGTCAGCAAACTTACTTGAGGGTACCATTTCATTAAATTAAGACCTAAACGAAAAAAAAAAAAAAAAACTCCTTACTTTTAAAAAGTCAATATCTTAACTTTTTCCACCTCCATCTACTGAGATAAAAAGCAAATACTTCACTTTGAAACTTTTAATATAAAAACAGATAGCGAATTTATAACTAAAGACCTCCTGGGGCTATTCATATTTTTATTCGGTATTACAAAATCATAGCTGGCTGTGATATAAGCTCACGTCCGTGCTTCCCGAGACATTGGTAGGATGCAACTAAACCTTCAGTTTACGAAGTTTATTGTCTCATGATTTATTATGGAGAAATAAATTGTGAATGGAATAAAACATTTTGCTTGATTGATACCTTTAAAGCTCTTGTTCTTACAAGACATAGTTTTCTTATATCCTTTGTTGCACGTTTGTGGCGTTTATAGTTATACTCATCTCCGTATACCTATAGTTTAAAACCAAACCTAGGACCCTCAGAGGTTCGAGTATAATTTCAGACCCCTTGATTGCCCGATTTACTCCTGATACAACTTTAACTTAATTCAATAAAATCCCCTTTAACAAAGTCAAACTACCTTAAGACTATTCGTATTCGGGTTCAAGTTACAAACCACCGAAATGTCTTAAGACAAAACAACCACGCTTTGACCTTGTTATTCATACATTTAGGTTAAAACGAACTTAGGAGCGAACAAGAGTTAGAAGGGCAGTCGGATTAAAACTCAATATAATTACTATGCATGTATGAATTTCTACTTTATCTTTAATACAATTAATTCTTCAAATAAAGGTATATATTGCAACATGATCCACGTCAATAATAATTAAGATTATTAATTTAAAGTCGCTTGCGTAACTTGCGTTGCTTGCGTGGATTATAATATTGTTTTCCTTAAATATATTTTTATCGACTATTGTTTCAGAGAAGCAATTAATTTAGCAATTATACAGTTAAAAAAGGACGGTGTTATAAATAAACTTTGGAGTAAGTGGATAATGACTACGAAAAAAACCGAATGTGATGCGACCGGTGATGAGGTGACTAAGATATTCTATTACTGTTGCATCTACTTGATGTGTATATAGAAATATTGAATATTGTAGTGTTTTAATAGCATTAGAGTCTATGTGTAGAGGTATAAGTACTTTCCGTAAATGCTAATTACAAGTTACCAATAAAATATAGAGCTACGTCTTGTTGTCAAATTAAATAAAAATGTAGTATTTATTCATCATTAGTATATCAATGTAACCACATGAACATTGCAAATATATTTTCTAGAAAACAATAACTAACGCTATTGATGATTTTATATCCAAAAATCATCTCAACATAACTACATAAAAACAAATTCTTTCCAGGATACAACAGTAAAAGAGATGACTTTGAGTCAGGTGGCAGGCATATTCTACGTATTACTGGGCGGTCTGGCGCTTGCTCTGGCTGTCGCTTTGATAGAATTCTGCCAGAATGGTCGTGCGGAGGCTGCTCGTGCCAACGTGCCGCTGCGCACAGCTCTGCGCGCGCGCGCTCGTCTGGCAACTGCCACTACAGCGCGCGATCGCAAAATGCTGCCACAACGCACCCCTCAGCGCGAGCACGATAGACTTGGATGGAACGGCGCTGCTTTCGCTGGGGTTAGTATGGCACATTCATATTTTTATACTTACAAAATTCTACTAGATTATCAAGTACAATACTTTTATTGATTTAGGTAAGGGTATATAATGGCATATCAATTATTTTTATTAGTTGTTATGGCGTAGAAAACGGGGAGTATATTATGCATATAGTATCATTTAAAACCAAACGTGATATAGCTCTACGTTGTTTTAAGAACGACATACGAGCAATTTGATTGATTTTCACAAGTGGAAAAGTCAAGTATACTAGGTATATGTATTAGTTATAACAAAAGATTTTAATCGGACATGGTAAAGTTACGTAAATTCACGGGTAAAATGACTTGAATGGTAATCAGCGCTGTAATATGATAACAGTTTAAGTGTTCTCCTTAATTTCAATCATTTAAATTAAACGTACGATTCCCAATTATGAGTAAAATGAAAGTTAATGACTTTTAATAAAATAAATAAGTATTATAATTCTTCTCTTTACTCCGTGATTATAATAATATTATGTCAATAATATTGAACTTTCAAATTAATTTACGTTGCAACTTGAAACCTTCTGTGAAATCTTTTAATGATGAAATACCTTACAAGCACATTGAATGTCATACAGCCCAGCACTGGCCAGCTGGTCCAGTGGTCCACATATAAATATCTGTATCTTTAAATATAATTTCAACATTTTCATTTAATGTATATTTTGTGTACAGTACAATGACTTCCTACTAGGCAGGGAAATGTTGGGAAATATCCATCGCAAGATATATTAGAGTAACATCTGTAATACAAAGTAAGTCTTGAGAGTGTTACTAAATGAAACCGCCTCCTTGCCCTCCACTGTAAGCCCCGCGATCGCAAATATTTGGAAGTACCGACTATATAATTATTTCCTCCTCACGTATCTGTTACTCGAAATACCCAATGTAAAGATTCTGTTATTAAACATTTTCCGATGATCAGAACAAAAATAAACTTGCAGCTTGAGAACTGCAATGTTTTCAGTAACATACTTTCAATAAAATATTAAAAGATAGATCAATTCATCTGCAATTGTATAAATAAAAATGCCGTTTTAACAAATGTATGTGTAAATAACTAACGTCTGTTATATCACGTATGTAATTATTATTTAAACTGGAAATATTATAAAGTTTTGAAGTATTTTTAAACTTATGGTTAAAGAAATCAATGGTTACTTTAATTATAATTGAGCATGGCTTTCACACATTAGGCCAGTCTCTTTTGACAATCATGATAAAAAAAATTGCATAGTTGACAAAGATAAATAAAGCTACATTTTCTTATTATATAAGCAGGTAAAATATGATTGTTGTGGTATTCATAATATATTGATAATAGATCCGATAAACGGCTCCTTAAATTTTTTGGTATTTGAGTCTCCCGATGCATGTCTTATCATATGAAACTTTGTATTCTATATTTTAATACATTACAAACACACCATTTTAATGTATATAATATGACACGAACCTAAAACAAACCCATAAAGTAACTCACCGCTCGAAAGAGGTCGTCCCTTAACAACGAAGTACCTTCGCGAACTGCACTTATCACCTTTCTTTGCGTATTTAATGCACTTAGGTACCGCCTGGAGAGCAACATGCTTATTGCGTCCCCATAAGTGTTCAATTTTATATAAAAAGTGAGTTTCAGACTAATAAATGTTCATCACAGTGGATCAAATCTTAATTATTTAACCCAGACGTTACAAAAGACCCTTTAGCGCATATTTTTAATATAAAGTATTAGAAATTATATCGATTTATACTTTGGATATACCCTAGTTACATGGTGATGCTTCTATTCAAACCTTCCTAAAGTGTGATTCAGTACCAAGTCAAGCCGTAATTATATCCCCATAACCCAAAAACTTGCTTATTGTACCAGATATGCGTGCCCTACCAACATTCTGATCAGATTAACATGTGAAATGTTACCATAGTTGTTTCACGTTTCAGTACTTCACAGCGGGTACCCAGATATCCCAGGAAGACGGAGTCCACGCTGGCTTCACGCACGTCTGATCCGCGGAGAAGACTGGCCACACGATCCGCCGGTCTTCTATAACAAAAACGCCAAACAACTCGGTCGATCTTTACCAACTGTAAGACATTTAGTAAGTTGATTTAGACTACGCTACACTGTTTTTTCATCGACCAATACTTTTCGATTTACTATAATAAAAAATTCTCACCTAAAATGGAAGTGTCGGTCTCAGATTCCATGTTGACAAATGGTCTGGTGAAGTCACATGCTTTTGTGTCAAGGGCTCACCTTAAAAATATGAATGATAAACTGTGTCAAATTTAAAAAGCATTCCCTTACGATGGTTTATTATAGGGTAGTTGACTACTTTTTTTAATACATTTATCAAAAAAATTATGCCATCCAAAACCTAACACAAAAAAATTCAAAATTGGGGCAATAATTAGTAAGTTATAAAGCTTTGAAATTTGGTGGAAGAGGTAGTTGTCAAATAACATTAATATTACACTGTGACGTCACCGAGAGTCGCCGGCCATAACGCTGGGTGCGTGCGAAAGAGATGGTGCGATATTCCCTCCACGTCCCCACTTTAGTTCACAACCATATTTCAAATATGAATGACAGCCTTATTTTTCAACCAATTTTGATGCTGATTTCACACATAATTACTCTTTCGTATTATTTTCTGTTACATATAAAATAATTTACAAAATCAAACATAGGAAACTACCCTATTATACAGTTTTCCAATTGGCGAATGAGTGTTTTCCATACAACTATCGTAATAAATATTAGGTATAGTAGTGTAGCGTAAGTTGTCTAAATCAACTTAAAATGATTCGCACAAGAATTTAATGCTTTTGTTACTCTACGTACTTACTTTAAAACAATTTTTTTTCTATATTTTCGTATTTTATACAAGTCATTATTTCATTAGTATATAGGTTTTATCACGCACTTTGTTATGCTAACATGAATTTAAACTCAGATGAGGTACGCATATTCAATTATTGCATAATAATAATGCATAATGTTGAGTCCCAGCAACAAGTCCAGCTAGATCCATCCATAGACCTGGTATAATTCCCATCTTCTCTGCAATAGTCCTTGCACCTTGCGGGCGCTGTCTTTGGCTGTATTTCCTCTATAAATACAGACAGAGAGAGTACCTGCAAAGTGCACACACCCCAACTAGAGTAATGTATCTGAAAGGGGCCTCTACGTGTTGGATCCATATCCCCAGGCAAGCCTTCCAAAAGGATCGGCCTTCGTGCCGTCGTTTCCCGTAGGAAAGATACAACATAATGCATAATATTGCATCAACAAATAACATCACGGGTCATAGAATGAACTACTATGGTCTTTATTCTTTCTGCATATCATAATGATCCAGTAACTCTAGTCTGTATCTACTTGAGTTTCCTCCATAGTGAAGAAAATGTGCATAAGACGTATTAAGCTATGGTATTAAGTATTACGTAAAAAAAAACTTAAGAAACACATTTTTTTAGTATTTTTGCAGTAGCGATTTTTTTTCTACTTTGAGCTTGAAATTTAAACAATTAAGATACAACACATTCATTGAACGCCATCCATTAAGATGACTATTGTATCTACTATAGGTAGGTACTCGAATTCATACATTAGTACCTATACTAATGTATGATAAATTATGGCGCAATAGATTTGAAATTGAACTTTATGAAGCCATAGTGTCTAAAAATGTCAATCATGAACCCGATGCATTCATGTTGTAGACATTTCTTTTGACATAGGTATTATTGTATAACCGTTACAAGTTATAACTTATAAAACTATATATATTATGTTTACAACATTAATGTAAGTTTACAAAGAAATCCTCGTAAAATTATTTACGCGTTTAAATATAAAAGAGAAAACAAAAAATATTCGCATTGTGGACAGAATGGACACAAACTAATATGCTATACATATTAGTCGTGCGAATTTGTTGTTGCTAATAACGTTTATGCATTCTATCAAGCAGGCAAATTTAAGCCTCATTTATTGAACTGTCGAGCAAGTTCTCTATACAGCTCAGGTATAGAATATAGCTATCAAAAAATAAGTTAATACATAAATATTATGATATAATTTACACCCAATTACATCAAATATGCTGACACTGCCATAAGTTAAAATCATAACATAATAGGTATAGACATAGGTACTGCTCTACAAAAACATGGTATAATATAAAATATTATCATTTATATATACATTCATATTATCTAACCCAATATGTTTAGAGGAATAAATGTTACATGTAGGTATGTCTAGTGATTTGATGTAGTAATTTAATGTATTAAACTATTTATTGTATTCTCCTTTGACGTAGGTCGTCCGTAAAAAGGCTTCCCCACACAGAAAGCGTAGCTGGGTGGGTTATTGGCATGGCGGGATGAAAGCGTGGCGGGAGGGTGGCGCGATGTTCACACACATTGAACATTGAACATGCCAAGCTAGGCTTGGTGGGGCGTGAGACTAGTCATAATCGTACTTCAAAACAACAGTGTTACTAATTCCGAAAAATGTTTCCAAAAATACCCAAATTCATTTGAAAAATAAACCTTAAAGGCTTATAGTTTTCTGACTTTTCAAACATTCATTTGGGTATAAAAAACTTATAATTACAGTTGATAGACAAAATACTTGTCATTCATTCATTTCAAAAGAAATTAACAAGAACCAACGAATTCCTAGATAGCAATTAGTAACAGTAGTAGTAGTAAAGTGGTTGACAAATTTATTTTCAATTTAAGCCTATAAAAAGTGTCACCCTCTAATTTGCCCTTAAATTGTGGCGTGACGTGAACGAGCCACGCCAAGCTGCGCGGTCGCGCGCGTGTTGGCGGGAGCTGTCACGCCCAGCGAAGCGTGACAGTTTCTATGTGGCGTCTCCCATACATTGTCATAGTAATTCACACGTCAAGATTCAAGAACACGCGACGTGAATGTCACGCCCGCCCCGCTCGCTGTGAGGCGAAGCCTTTAGCCATATGACGCATGTATATAATCCATTTTAATCACAATTTTCTCTTTCTTAGACTAACATAATCTTAATCTTAACCACCGTTTTTATTCTTGATATTTATTATAACTCAACTTATTTAATGATGTTTCTTGTATTAAATGCTATGTAGCCACTGTATTCATTCTTGTTAGAGTTATTACAATATGTAACGTATACTTATGTACTTCATCTTTGTATTCATAATATTCCGTTAATTACAAAATAAGTAATATTTCCATAAAAAAATATCCAACCACATAAAAATATGTGTAATTGATTAATAAAAAAAATAACTTAAAATAATTCACTGTACTAATAGGTGTCTTCGTTGTTAGAATTCGTAGTATGTTATACTCATTGTTGTAATCGTTTCTTTCTAAGAATGTATGTCTAGATATCTATAATATTATATTTAAAAATTACGATTAAGGGAGGATTTAAAATTCTGGAATTGATCGGAAATAATGCCATAGCAAATAAATTATAACTTATAACAATTGCTAGTCGCTAGATCTATAATAAATTAATCAGTGTACGAGGTACAATATACATCATAATTTATAATTTTTAAATATATCATAAGAGGAAAGTTAACTTTTTATAAATTAATCCAATAACATTTATTACGACAGTTTTTCTACATAAAGTCGCGTCAATAAAGCACAAAATTGTATACTATTTAATGTTATACCTACGATAAAAAAACTGTTTAGAATAAGGGCGTTGCTTCTGAGCACGAGGTACCTATGTTCTTCGCTAAAATAAAATATGAACACCATAAAATAGCCAAAAATACGATAATCTCGTTTCTTACTATAATAACAAGTATTAAGTAGTCATTACAATTTTAAATATTCTAAGAATCATTCAAAGCTTGCGCTAGTAGGTAATATTGTGTAGAAAATAGTGGTCATAAAATTTTGTTAACAAGAATATTAATAAAAATCAATAGCTTTAAATACTGGCTCAAAAAAACCGGACTTGGCGCTAGCTTCGTTTGATTCTATGTGTTTATAGAAAGTATGAATTTGTGCGTTCGCAATAAGAATAGGATTTAATATTCGCTATAATATTTACCTGTCTAAATTTAAAAAAAGGTATTATGAGCTAAACAGCCATATTAGCAAAAAATATTTATTATATTTAAAAGTAAAAGATCATAAAATAAGACAGGCTTTCTTTAAATCTATAGGACTTTAGTTTCCACTTCTGCAAATCATTTTATTTAGAATCAACATCGTCATTATTGTCACCTCTGGTTCTCCTCGGTTCTGGTTGTTTATAATTAAATAAACAATTGCAAACTTTGTTTACAAGTAAACAGTTAAACTGAAATAGAATTCGTAATAACTTGGTTATATAATTATTAAAATAATGATAATTTTCCTTGTAAACCATTACTTTTCAGGCGAATAATTGATAGTCTTATTCCTATTTTGATCGCATATTTCTCATAAGTAATATTAGTTATACCTACTACTTATATATTTAGTTCATAAGGACTTTGCTGTCACACTATCTTCGTCTTGCTATTGTATCCCTTTACCATTCTTAGGACTTTCCTAGTAATAAATACTGTCATTTATTCCGTTTTCTTCTTCCACTGAGGTTACAAACAAGAGATTAATTAATTTAACTTTTATATAGGGCAATATAACGCAATAATGTATTAGTATTAAATTAATCTCTAATAGTATTGTAATCAATAATAAGATGCGATAGTAGTGCTATCGATTCTGATGTGTGCTAAGATTTCCTTAGTTTAGTGCCTGGCCACGTTGCAATATGCTAACTTACATTTTTTTTAAATTATTTTTATTGAAAATTTGCCTCATTAAAATCTAACACAGAGTCAGACACGATCAAAATCTGATAAAATATCTACAAGATATAAAAGCTATTGAATTCCGATGGAAGAGCTAAATGTTAAAAAATACAAAACCACTACAAACCCAAAAAATATTTAATTTTATATACGTATTTTTGGAGTTGGTGCCTAATTTTTTAATGCCATCTAAGCTAAGCAAATACATGAACAAATATACGAAAACAAGTTTCAATTTAAATTAGGCACGGACTTCAAATATACGTATATAAAGTTAATTCTTTTTTGGTTCAAGTAGTGGTTTTGAAGTCGGTTTTATTTTTGTTACTTAATTATGGAATCGTGTAAACAATACATCATAGATGTACAATTACAGCATTCCCGGGTCATCTGTTGTTAGTTATTGAAGAGTTCCATTGTCTATCTCCGACAGTCTTCATCTGATCCTAATAAATTATATACTAAATCCTTCCCTGAAAAATATACACTTGAATAACGAAAACCCGATCCAAATCGGATCAGTAGCTTTTGAGAAAATCGCGGCCATTACAACTTACATACATACATACGGGTCGAATACAGAGCCTCCTTTTTTGAAGTCGGTTAAATAAAAAGAGACGCAATACGATTTTGTGACGTCATCAGGAATTTGGATGCGCGCAAAATAAATAGCATGATATCCCCATTACGCGCCGACTCGTCTATAATATAATACAATACTTAAAACAAAAATTTATTGATTTGATTTTCTAACCAATTTTATTTCTGGTTTCACAAAAGTACATATTTTTTGTATTATTTGATATGTCGTAAAGTGATGAGGTCTTCGAACCTACAATTTTCCTCAAACAGTACCTACTAAACATGGCAGTCCAAAATTGGTTTCTTGATATAAAATGACTCGCTAAGTTATTATTTGATATTAACTTATGCTCGTCATTAAAATATTTATGATCGAAATCAACTAGGTGTTGAGTGCCTCGCAATCTCTGGTTATTTTATAATACTTACAGGTATCTAATATTAAGCAATGAGGAAGTAACCATGGTAATAAATATGGTAAATAATAATAATAAATTACGAATATGTAATAATATTATAATGTGTGATACTTAGGATTTTGAAAATGATTGACGATGGAACTTTGTTGAAGCAGCAAGTTTCAGTTAAATGTCCCTACGAGTTTACTTCAGTATCTCATTAGAACATGGAATTGCCACATCACATACCTACACAGTACACATATGCTGCAGAAGATTTGAATTAGTTTTTAGGTGCGTTACTTCATCCCTTTGGGAGATACGACTAAATTGCATTTAAAAGTCGTTTTTTCAAAGATAATTACTTTGTGATATTTTGGATATTATTGATTTTCTCACGTGATCATAACTGCCCAGTTAAAGAATCAAGATAAAACAAAAGACAGAACTTACAAATAAGCATTAACCATATCTGTGTGAACTTTATTGTGTTTTGAGAGTCAGTATTACCTCGCAAACTGAGAACTATGCAGGCTGATCTTCAGCAAATAAACGGTTGAACAAACATGCTTTTTGGGCTTGAGCAAGCACACGCTAAACGGATATATGTAGGTATAGACCTGTATAGGCGCAGGTAGGCACAATTGTGTGCCATGTAGTCGGAGCTTTAAAAATCATTTAAACAAAAGTAAAAGAAAAAATAAAGTTATAATCACTATTTCCCTAATAAATTAGGGAGCAAGGGGTAATGGGAGACAGCGAGCAATGGTAGTCAAGTTCATAACATTCAAACGAAAGAGATAAATCAGCAAATATCAACCTTAAAGATTCCTTACATACACCTCCCATGGCCTCCGCGTCGTGCCCTCAGCACACGGCCATCGTTTGCAAGGCATGACCTTTATACGTTTTCACGAGTAGATCATTGTTATTATACGTGTGCACAAAATAAGCGATAAATAGATTATTTTAATATAACTTACTAATGAAACTACTTTATTGTGAAACTGTATGTCTAAATAACAGTTTTAATTTTTTTTTTGTGATTTTAAAGAAAAATATTTTATTATATTTTTTCTTAGCAAATAGATGTAACTGGGCAGTGAGAGCCAGTGAAATCCTCGCCAAAACTTAACTCTATTAGCCTGTAAAATACTTTCTTAAAAGGTAAGAAGCAGTCAAATAAAGCACCACGCTAAATATTGACAGCGACACCCGTCAAATCAAGTCTTACTAATAGATAAAATAAGAAAGCAGCAAAAACAGAGAAAGGAAAAAGAAAGATAGGGGAGGTAAATAAATGTAAGAAGCACAAACATCAAAAAAGGGTGTTACATTCGGCCAAAAGGCACGTGCTTCAAGAAACCACATATCTTCAGAATCATACATTAGACTTAATCAAATAGGTGATGTCAACGAAGATGATGATAATGAAAATGACGATGATTCTGAGAATATCTGCCTGATATGTGGAGGATTTGGCCGCAATAATGAGTTATGATACTGGTGTATTTCCTGTGTGTTATGGGTGCACAAATACTGCATTGAGTGGGATACACCACGAGGCTACGTGTGTGACAACTGTTGACTCTCATTGCCCACTGAGTGACCATAATTATCCATATATGCGGACAGTGGTGGTCAAAGCATTTTTTTCATTTTAATGATATCATTTTTAAACTTTATTCTCAAAGTTTTTGAAATCACCTGAGACTAATATTTTGTTTACAAGTACCTTAATAGTTGATATTTGTAAAGTTCTAAACATAATCCTTTTTTATTTCAATTATTGCTTAAGAGACTGCCATTACCCTCTTTTCCAGAAATAATATTTTTAAAATGTGTTGTTCATATGAAGATGATTCTAAAACACAATGACACTTAAAAAATATGGTTGACTATCTTCATTCGAAATTTATGAAACATCTTCCAATAATGTGAGTAATTATTTGAAATAAAGATTCGCAACCATCAGAATTGGCTAGCACGTCGACAACAGCAACGCTTTAAGACACCGCCAAGCAATAAAACGTACCTAATATTATAGCGCCATAGGAATTAGAGGAGTACTTCCACCGATGTATTTATTTTTAATATGTATGCATATTTACCAACAAAAGTGTATCATTATCATAAAGATAGTATATTATGTAAGGTATTTATGTAAATCATATCTTTTTATATAACTTTGTAATTCGCTGTATTATCGTAATCGTATTTAATCGCAAATAAATATCGTATGGTTATCATTGTGTTTCAGTTCCTAAACCTATTATGAGCCATAGCCAAGATGCTTTTCTAGAAGGGTTAGGTAAAGTTAATAGAAAACAAAAAAATGTATGGGAATGACTTATCCGTACGAAAGACATCGATAGGATGTGTCATTCGCATACATTTTTTCGTTTTCTATTAGCGCTAACTACGGTCCTAGGTATGTGTTGGAAGTCACTATATCTCAACAACATTAAAGGAAATGATCCCTTTTTCTTTCATAAAATGATGCACCAGCTTCAAATGTATTTTTACAAAACTAAACTTCATACATCTTTAATTGAGCAATCTCGTGATTTAGTATGAGTAAGCAAGATTCGTCTAGGATTCAAATCATATTTTCATAAAACTGAGGAATAATGTCTCATTTATTTTCATACACTCCATTTTAAGTACATTTTGGGTATATTTGTAACGCTCGGAGTCTAAGCGCCTGTTTCATCATTTCTAAGTAAATGCTACTCGTTATTTAAGAAATATAACAAGCTCATATAAGAAACTGTGTTGATAAGTGTCAAATAAGGATGGTCTATTGGGTACTCTTATGTTGTTCGCGGCTTCGCCCGCGTGAAATGCTTTCCCGCTACAAAAGTTCCAATAACACAGTACGATGCCAGCGCCATCTACTCAAAGAATCCGATAAAAATATCAATTATTTCCATCTACCTTTTTGCCAAATTTCATCCAAATCCGTTCACTAGTTTCTGCGTTTACTTCTAACATCCAAAAAAAATCTCAAAATTTTCGCATTTATAATATTAGTAAGTTTTGCTACATATCCAGCAGAGATTCACTAAAATACTAGGTGTCACGCATACTAAATATCTTTGGATCTAAAAATCGAGGTATTTAAGGCTCTATGTTAGATAATGATGTAAGGCGACAATTTTGATTGGTTTTCACTGTAGGTAATTTTATACATTTTTGTCAATTCTGAATAATCTCTGAAACTGAACTGCTGCAGGAAAAATTCATAAAGCTGTTCGACGACAATGTCTTAACAGGTGTCGCTAGTTACCTCACTTAACGCAGTGTTGCAAAAAACATTCCGCTGTAAAAACAGTCAGCGAGTGTAGTTATTATGTAACAGTCAGCATGAAGTGAGGTGATTAACGATATATATAGAATACTGATTAACGTGATATACGTAAGATCACATTTATGAGTTAACACTTATGTAAACGGATCAATGATTCTTAGCAATAATCGTACGCAATTGTTAAACCTAGTGCCAGATTTAGGGTGAGGCGGTCGGGCGGTCGTCCGGGGCGCCGAGTCCTAAGGTCAAAGGTTTTAGGCGGTGCCACAGGGATACACTAGGGAAATAAAAAAAAATGTCGAATGAAAAAGGCGCGCAAGAATTTTTTTCGCACGGGGCACCCGGATAGCTAAGGCCTGAACATGCACAATCGCAATGCCATTCTCGCCAGCGTTGACGTACATACAACTCCTTTGCCAGACATTTAGAAAAAGAATATTGCTAGCAATCGTTGCGTACGATTATTAAAAGCAATAATTTCTCTATCCAAATGACCATTAAGTGAGATCGTTTCATCGATATTCTCACTTTGTGGCACTACTTTAGATTTCAATGCGAATTCAGAAGTGAGCTCGATAGTGATATCGATAATTTACAGAATATATATAATATATTAATATTGTTACGTGCTGAGGTTTGGTATAAAGAATAAAACGCCGGTATTGCGATAAAAGAAACCATTAGGATTTTATTAGAACAAAACAACAAGTAAACTAACGAAAACACTGCACTAGATACTGCAACATTCAAATACACTTATTATAGCCACTCACTACACGTTCACACACAAATCACAATTCACGATATTCGCTTCGAAGTCGCTCGGAGTTATCGCTCGTAGTCCGCTTATCGCTCGCTCTTGATCGCGTCGTAAACAAGGCTGAAGGCGCGGCTTTTTTTTTTTAACCTGACTATCGTTTTGTTAGCCTGACGAGGATCGGCTTATACACCGGACTTTAGGGTGAGCGCTTTAGGCACTCGCAACTCTTTAATTTAAGTGACCACGCTGAGGACAACCCACTAACGGGTTACGGAGAGGATGAGACATCAACGATTAGTGGGGAAGATTGGTTTTAGCCTAATCCTATCCATTTATTTCGTCAGCACGCGGGCTGGAACTGTTAGGGGGGTCGAGGGGCGACGGGGAACGCGGCGAGGTCCTCGACGGCGAGGACGGAACTGCGGTCGTGTTGTGTTGGAGTTTTAGAAACTCGTTCTTACTACGAATCGCCAGAGTGATATCGTCCTCTGGATCGGTTAAAACGGAACGCGGCCGTCGCGGTCGAATGGAGAAGAAGGAAGGCGCGGCGGCTGCGTGCCGCCTTTTATACTTGGCCACAAGTACCATCGTAGTTTGTGGAACATTCTCGAAAGATCCAGAATAGTCGGGAACTCTCTCGCAAATAAAGGGCAGTTATCGCATTTCCACGACATTCTGGAGACATCGAGATAGTCCCACTTCTAGCCAATAGGTGGCGCTACTATCCGCGAGTATTGCGCGCATAACAATATTATATTTGTGAAATTAAAAACGATGTCTACGATACAGCCACAGACTAGAGCGGACATCACCGTTAAAGAGATTTATGTTGGTACCTATAATTGAGATAAATAACGAATAAGTTTAAAGTAAAACAAAATCTCTAACAACAAGCTTTTATTTAAATGGTCTAAAAAGAAAAAAATTAACTGTAAATTGAATCAAACTTTGTTTAATACCATGTAGAGCTTGTCGCGAGATTATCTATCTCAAAGATAATGAAATCACCTGAGACTGATAGTTTGTTTACTAAAGTACCTCAATAGTTGATATTTGTAAAGTTCTAAACACAATTTTTTTTTATTTCAATAATTATTGCTTAAAAGACTCCCCTTACTTCTTGCCTGCATCGTTGCATATTCAAAGGAGAGTAAACTATGTGTGTAAACAAACCGTGCCCCCCTCCAGCATCCTGTACTAATAACAGACCCAACATTGTGAACAAATAAAAAAACACCCTTTTATTGCGATGGAACTACCTCGCCCTCACACCCGCCACTGCAACTCCTGTAAGCCAGGATCAGCAGTGGCATGCATTTTATGACACTGAGCGGTGAAGCTCGGCGAGTCTCTGGGAACGCTAATTAGTCTTAACCCGCAACGAAGTTAATCATTAAATAATAAATAAAGAAATATTTAATAATTGCGATGGAAGTATAATATTAGGTAGGTACTTACATGGTAATAAAATCATTCTCGTACGTTCATAAGGACGTGGCTATTTTCGTTTTACTAAAATCGCCCCAATGTTACCTACTCACAGGGCTGTGAGAAAGATGCTTATCTACTCATCAAAACAATAACATAATTATATCATACTGCGATCTTATACCTAAAAAATATCCCTTCCTAGCCGATTTCGGCCACGGCAGCTAATCTCAACAGAGATCAGCCAGGTACGCAGGAGATATTATAATGCAAAAGTGTGAGCGCAATACACAGGTGCGCTCGCTATTCCTTCACTCTTATACTCCGGTGAGACGACAATCCGAAATGACCGGATAGAGATCAGGCGCAGGACCATCGGCTTTACGTGCTTTCCGACGCACGGGGGTATCACACCGCCAGCTTCCTGACTCTGAGCTGCGACTGAGTAATTTTTAAGATGGAAAAACCCAGTCACAATGTATTTGGCCCAGGACCTCAGCTCGCAAATCGTACTCGTAACGCGTTCGCAATACAACTACACCGCTGAGGCAGTCTTATACCTAGATATATTATTCTTCGTTGTCTGTATCACTCTTGACAGAGTGGTCGTGGTCATCACTTCAGGTGTTTGTGGCAAGCTTCACAACACGCCACAACTCTTCTCTGATGGCCGCCTTACTCGTGCATTCATATCGACGGTTAACGGCCAAAAGGGGATAACCGCCACTTTACAAATTTTACAGGAGAGTGGTTTAAAGTTGAAAATAACCGAAAAAAAATCATATAAATTTTTCCTTTGATTCCAAAAGTTTCAAAATTTTATCATATAGCTTTTAAATGGTTTTCTTCAAAACTGCATTGTTAAATTAATATAAATCACCGTTTTAACACTATTTACTGTCGCTTACCCTCAAATGTACCTGATTTTACTAACAGGAAGAACGTCGTAAATGAGACAACTCACTGAGCCTCTTCCAGCCTAAATGATGTTACTGCCTTTTTCATTTTGTTTAAATGATGGAAAAAGAGCATACTGTGAGTTTTTTTGTTTATTAAGTAGCACGAAATATCATATAACCGACTCTTGGGTAGTGACAATCAGACAGGGAAATTGTAATAAATGAACAGTTTATAAAACTTACATCCAGCTCCTTAAAAAACAAAAAAGCACTTTGTGTGATTTTCTTATAAAATAACCATAATTCCATAGTATCTGCACCCAGAGACCTGGGATATAAAAAAAATATTGTTTTTCTTAAATCAGTCTTTATTTTCTCTAGATTATCGAAATAAAGTTTTCTTCGAGTATGGAGGCATATGTTTGATTTATGTAATGCTTTGCCGATAATGTCCGATGCACGATGTTTTTGAGACAAAATGGGTTGCCTGAAACGGAAAAATCTTGTCTTACTATAATATAATAATAATTATTAATATTAATGCGAAAGTTTGTATGAATTTGGATGTTTGTGAGAAATAAACACAAACTGCTGAATGGATTTGCATAATATATGGCACAGACATAGACCATATCAGATTAGCGTATGTTATGCTACTTTTTATCATGGTTAATTGCACTCGTAGGCAATATTTGTTTTTTTTTTATCTGAGTATAGTAATTGATGTTGATGGCATCGTACCGATAACGCTATGGATAGCTACAGTGAAAAGTACACAGTAGGATTTTTATACCGTGAAATGTCTTTCACGCGGATGAAGTCGCGCAACACTTATACTCTATGGGTTTACGTACTAAATGGGTGTATGTAACTAAACTAATTAGGTATATACCTATATTAATACTATTACAGATAACTATCCAAAGCGATACATTATGATTTAAGTACTTAAATTTTTAACCCCCGACACAATAGCGGGTTGTTATAAGTATAGGATGTGTATCTGTATGTCTGTCTGGCGCATCGTAGCTCTCAAACGAATAGACCAATCTTGACGCGGTTTATTTTTTGTTTGAAAGCTGATATGATCACGATGGTTCTTAGCTATAATTTATGAAGATCTGTTCAGGCGTTTGAAGATTATCTGCTCGTTTCCAATTTAAAAAGCCCGATTAAATTTGAATTTGGTGTACTGTGACTTCGGCAATATTTTTAAACATGAGCTGATGCTGCAGCATCAAGTATTCTGCGGGATACCCAACTCCTTAGCAACTTATAGCAGATATAGCGTGTTTGGTCTCATAAGGATGGTCTCATCGAGTAAGTGTTAGATAGTTGATTATCAAGGCCCCATGATGGAGAATAAAGTAATTTAAAAAGTTTGAAATAAAAATTAAAATAACCCTCGACACAAAAATCTTTAAAAAGTAAAATAATAAGAGTGTCTTTGTCGTTTAAGTACCCAGTAATAGTTTGAGCCAAGCGTCTTCACGTCGGGGGACCGAATTCAGGACTAGGGAGACGAAAATACTTCTTTAGCAGTTCCCCGACGCGACAATGCTTGGGTCAAAATATTACTAAGTACTTAACGATAAAGACACTTTTATTATTTTACTTTTTTTTTTATGGCATAGAATGACGAGACGAGCATGCCGTTCGCCTGATGGTAAGCGATACGGCCGCCCATAAACAGTAGTAGCACCATACAGCACCTTGAGTTACAAAGTACTGTGTGGCATTCCACTGCACTCGTCATCCTGAGACATAAGATGTTAAGTCTCATTATGTCCAGTAGTTACACTGGCAAAATGTCCTTCAAACCGAAACACAACAGTGCATGCACACTGCTGCTTGGCGGTAGAAATAGCGGTAGAAATTGCGGTGGTACCCACCCAGACGGTCTCTTACATATGAGAGACCTACCACCAGTAAAGAGATATATAGATACCACCTTTTTAGAGATTTTTGTGTCGGGGGTTATTTTGTCTATATAATATTGTATAGTATTATATAATAGGTACAATATCACAATCTTAAAAGTGCTAAAACATCAAGGATGCTCTCCAGGACTAGCAGATAAGGTGACCTAACAATCTACCAATTACTAATCAATGTTTTTCAAGACGTCACTAATACTATGTAATAGCGAGGTATATAGGCACATATACAATAGTATACATACTTACTTACATCCGAAGGTAGGCAGAGGTGTTCTCACAGCAATTTTTCACCCAGCTATGTTAGGTCCCATGTAATAGGGGGCGAGTCAATTGCCATTTACCAGGCTGATACTGGGCATAAAATCAAAATATTATTTTACTCGACCCAGGAATCGAATCCGAGAGCTGAGCATAAGAGTTGTACCGCAATACAATAATGACATTACATCACCAATACACTAAAGCGTTAAAAATGAGTGAATCAGCTTCCTAGCAGAATGTTTTTTATCTCAATAAAATCGTTACAGTAACACAGGCAAATTGTATCTCCTCCTCCTCCTTGCATCGTTTTCCTCAGTGCTGAGGGTCGTGATCCCCTGAACATGGAGTAATCTTTGTCTTCATCAAGTTGCGCTCCCTGTTACCACCTGTTCTAAAGATACAGTATACATACACTTATACTTCGTTTTCTAGCTAAAATAATGATGATCACAACCAAATCAAAGCATAGCAAAGCTACCTAACAAATAAAGCATTCAAAAACTAATATAGCGTATACGCATTTAACCACTCATATTGACATTATGTGTAATTTATATCTAAATAAATAAATGGCAATACTTACATACAATTATTATCAATAAGACAAACTATGAACTTACCTTTTTAACAGTTTACGTAGACACAAGACCGCGTGCCAAAATGACTCACGCGCACATGTGGTGCTTATGCCGTAGTCGTGTGAGCACTGGATGTTCGCTGATCAACTATAACCCCATTTGATTCAAACGAGTGAAAGAGTTTCATTTTTGTTGGACAAGCCAACCGCCAAATTCTTCACGATTAGATTTATTCGAATTGGGTTAACTATTAATTTTCGTTTTACCTTTTTATCTAACCACCATTCTGTTAAAATTTATCGGAGGGGAAAAAAAAGGATAAGCGACAACATGTTAGGTGAGGTTTGTTTGAGCGATTTATATTAAGCGTCATCGATAATTGACATAGGGACTCGAAAAAAAAGGACTAAACGCCAAGTAAAGTCTTGAAAATTCGGTCTAAACGTATTAAATGAAAATTATTTTTTTCTAAGAATGAGACCTAATGTCCTAAGCAGAAATTTAGACCAAGAATATGTAAGCAAAATTGGAGTAATCTATTTATTTGTAAAAAATGTTTCCAGCCCAAACAGGTTAACGTGCAAGAAACAATATTTTACATAAAGCCTAAATAGCATAACTGTCAATTTTGAAGAACTGTTTTCGTCCAACTACCATAATAAAAAAAAACACAAATATGTCCGTCGTTTACGACGACAAATTTAATGGTATTGCCCTAAACTTGTGCCCGCTTAAGCGACGAAAAAATTCTTGTAGCGTCATGAAACTTAGACCAAACGACGGAGAAAAAAAAGCCGATTCTAACTGTATATATAACTCTATTTCGTAAAAAATGTCGCTTACGACGTTTTGGCCGTTAACCGTCGATATAGTGATGATGAGCCATTTACTGCCGCTTTTATCTGGTCAGTCCACCTCATAGGCGATCTTCCTCGTGGCCTGATACCCTTTACCTTTCCCTGGACCACAAGTCGCTCAATAGCCACCTCCCCTCAGCGGCATAGGAGACCAAAAAAGGTGAGGATACGAAACTGTACCAAAGATGATAAACGCTGCTTGATGCCGAGTTCTCATAGTATAGACTCGTTGATACAGAATTCAGTCCACGATACTTCGAGCTTTCTCCTCCAGCACCACATCTCTAGGGCGTCTATCTTCTTCTTCTCTACTTTCCGTAGGGTCCATGTTTCTGCGGCGTATAAGAATATGGGGAATACAAGTGCCCGAACTAGTCGGATTTTTGTGGCTCTATATATGTTGCGACTCCTCCATATTTTCCTCAACTTGTCCAATGCAGACCTAGAAATTGCCATACGCCTCTTCACTTCGTCGATACATCCACCGTTGTTCGTAATCAAGGCTCCCAGATTAATGTATGATTGCACCACATTACAATTAGCAATTTGTGTAGTTTCTGGAGAATTGTTATTCTTGCGGTCGACATATACAGATCTAGATATATTACGTTGGGGGAAAAGTTTCTTCGCATTTTATATGAAAACTCAAGACTTCTTTTTTTTAAGTTTATTTACATTTAATTCAATATATATGTGCCATTTTGTTTGATGACTGTAGTGTAGTCATGTTGGTAGTATCATGATCCCGTTGTTGTAGACATTTTGGGACTTCTGATCAAAAAAACGCTACAAGTAGTTTCGGCAGTCCTCTCTTGATGTTAACACTGCCTAAAGAATTCTGAAGAGACCGAAACAGGTGGAAATCTAAAGGTGCTAGGTCAGGACTATACGGATGCATTAACACCTCCCAACCAAACTCTCTTAATTTTTGCTGAGTGGCTAAAGATGTGTGTGGTCTAGCGTTATCGTGATGAAAGACCACACCCTTTCTATTGATCAATTCCGACCGCATTCTCTCAACTTCTTGCTTTAATCTCATTAGTTGTTGGCAGTAGAGATCCGAATCGATGGTTCTGCCCAGCGGTAAAAGCTCATAATGAACAATGCCCTTCCAATCCCACCATACACACAGCATCACCTTATTGCGAGTTTACCCAGGTTTTGCCATAGTCTGTGAAGCCTGACCGATATCCGACCACGACCTTTTTCGTACGTTCTTGTCGTACATGATCCACTTTTCATCACACGAAGGTGGACTTCTGGCCAAAGCAGATTAATCGGCTATCGCCATAGCTTCAGCTGAAGACGTAGCCGAAGGCATATAAAACTACAATTTAAATAATACAAATTATTGTAATAAAACTAAAATTGACGGTTTATATTAACTGTATCTTCAAATCTTGATCTAGAGATTTATCATCTCAAATTAAGTACCCACTTTGCAATTTTTTAAGCATTTTGAAATAATTTAATTTGTAAAAAGAAATCCTTCGAATTCGGCGCTCGCTAAGAGGCTTTTCGCCGAAAGAGTTGTTTTTTTCCGAAGGTTCGGCCGTAATCGAAACCGATCCTTCATGCGGTAACAAAACTTACACGCCAATGCGGCAAACGTACCCAAGGACTGATTAAATCTAATAATTCATCACTTGTACAGGAACACCGTAATTACTATACCTAAGGCCGTAATATTCCGTCGACAGTATACGTAAACAGACATAAATAAAAAAGTCAATAGTCAAGCAAAATGCGATACTATTTACAACTCCGTGTGGAATTTTATACAATTAATAAATAATCTTATAATGACAAGCTAAATAGCCATCTGTGTTTCTCATAACCAGGTATTTTAGTAAACTATCCTAATATTGCTATTCATTACGCGTCACGTTCTCGAACGTACCTATTAGCTCAGCATATTACGTCGTATTATCAATGCACCAAGGTCGAACCAGTTATCCCATGACACTAATTAAATGTGACATAAAACCATAGCATTTGCGGTACTTTTATGCAATTTCGTAATAATTACTTTAACTGGTGGTAGGTCTCTCATTATGTAAGAGGCCGTCTGGGTGGGTACCACCGCAATGTCTATTTCTACCGCCAAGCAACATGCAATGTTGTGTTTCGGTTTGAACTATAACTACTGGACATAATGAGATTTAACATCTTATGTCTCAGGATGACGAGCGCAGTGGAATGCCACACAGTATTTTGTAAGTCAAGGTGCTGGATGGTGTTGCTACTGTTTATGGGTGGTCGTATTGCTTACAATCAGGCGAACGGCATGCTCGTCTCGCCATTCAATGCTATAAAAAAATAGAAAAAAAATACTTAATATGACATGAAATTTCATTTTATGAATGTGTTATTTCTTGCAAACAGGAAACAAGCGGGTGGACATATTTCGTGTTGTAGGAATTAAACTTGCAATTAAGTTGTAGGTAATTTTTGCCTATAAACTTACTTATGACTTTTCAAATGTCACAATAACCATTAATGTCTAAAAATCCCGTATTTTAACGAACATAAAATTATAACAAACAATCAAGAAGTGCATACCCTTACAAATATTTGTTACAATTCCTACAAATAGCTGATTAATACTATCAGTCGGTATCAGTGGGTTAAAGTACATTTCCAATAACATTCTCAAGAATTTAAGTAAAGATATTTGAATGGCTAAATAATAACACGTAACAAAGTAATTCACACTCTCCCATTATGTCCCCCCTCAATACCTACTTATTTATACTATCTATACTAATATATAAAGCTGAAGAGTTTGTTTGTTGGTTTGTTTGTTTGAACGCGCTAATCTCAGGAACTACTAGATCGATTTTGAAAATTCTTTCACTAATAGGAAGCTACATTACTCCTGAGTGCTATAGGCTACTTTTTATCCCGGAAAACTTTTCCACGCGAGCGGAGCCGTACACAAAAGCTAGTGATACATAAAACTAATTCAATCCAAAATTTATGAATTTACTTTAATACTTCCTTCAATATATACTCAGTGTTGATTATAAGTAAAATAATATATCCATTATCTTATCATTATCGAGTTGTTATGAATTTATCTATAGCACGTAAAGAATGTATTTTATCTAAATAAATCGCATATTACGAATAACATCTGCGTTTACCGCCATAATGTTACAAACGCTCTTCTTTCTACAGCTACATACCAGGGTCATTAAAGGGTTATGTACCTACCAAACCTTCAAGCATAACCTAGGATAGATTATTAAGTATAGGACGACTCCATTACCCAAAAAAATTTGAACTAGTCTTATTCTCTGCAATCCAAAACCCCGCCAAAGAAATATTTTATAATGATCCCAAGCTAAGTAAACAACCAAATATTTTAGGTACTTATTATGACTTTAGATATCGTATCCATCGAAGGTTGAACCGAAGACGAATGCACTTGCACAATATTTACATCATTATCTCCAAAAATTATACCTACTCGTTTTAACACTCAAAACCGACCGTATTAATTCCAAATGCGTTTAGGCAAAACGATTTTCCCACATTACGTATTTAATGTCTGACCAAAATTTGCTTTTGTTAGTAACCACCGCTTCCAACAAATGACACAAAGGTAACCTCGGTGAAGGTTACCGAGAGTAATCGTGAAACAAAAGATTACGCGCCAAGCATTTTCGTAACTTTGAGGCAGGGAAGCGATTGAATTATTATTTCCACCTATTTCTATTTTTCTTCCTAGCACGTGCGGTGTTAAAGCATCTAAAACATAACACAAATAAACGTTATCCCATGCTTATAATTATTAGGACGCTTTTAAATTTCCAAGGTCAAAATCATCTTATATTCATGAATTTTGGAAGATATTGTGAAAATCCTTCCCCAAATTAAAACTTCTATTCTGCACTTTACCAGTCTGATTAATAATATTGGAAAGATTTATAAAAATAGGTATTCTTTTTGAATCTACTAAGTCAACTTATTAATAAAAAATAAGGTACCAAAATAATAATCAAATACTTTTAGTTTAAACAGTATGCATACTATATATCAGATCATCCGCTTATACTCGTGAAATAAACCTCATCGAAATTATTGGTAGGTATTTATTATTCACAAATAAAAGTACTAAAATAATAATTATTAAAACACATAACACATGCCTTGTCTTATCTCATGAAGACGATTTATACTAGTGAGGTAAGTATAAAAAAAATACGAAAAATATTTAATTAATCATAATCACAAATGTTGTTCAATCCGGCGTATAAATATTATAATTGAAATTTAACTAAGCGTTACACGTTGCTAATGAATCGCTTACAATTATCTCTGACAATCTATCAAGATTTAAATTCACAGTTTGGTTCGTTCCACGCATTTGCGATCACGGCATAACATCGATAGTGTCAACTAATACTAATTGGTAACCTTAAGTCCCTGTGACAAGGATCCATTAACAAAAACTGGATTGAGTCATATCCGCTCAACATTATAAATATTGGCCCTGGTGGCCAATTAAATTAAGTCATAATCAGATCGGCAATGTGGATTATAATTTGATCCCTTCTGTTTTTAATATTCCTCGATCTCTTTATTCATTCAAACCCAAAGGAGCAGTAATATGCGATTTTTTTTAGGTTGTCGCACATAAGCGCACGATATATTGTATGGATTAGGATGAATTGATCACATCACCCTGGTAGGCGGCGATAGCCTAGTTGGGAGTGGAACGGACTGCCGAGACGAATGTCCACAGGTTCAAAACCCAAACGCACGCACCTCTGACTTTTCTAAAGGCCCGTGCTCAGCAGTGAGAAGTATATAATACAGGGCTGGTATGATGATGATGATGATCCTGGTAGGAAAATATGTCGTGGTTCTCATAATTTTAGCGCACTACTCCTAACTATCTTAGTTTTAGATTAAGTTAATGATTAATGCTATTAACAGTGCCGTCATCGTCATTACCCTTATTTCATTGATTAACTTAGAACAAATTTGAACTAAGCCCACTATATGAACGAGGTTTTTTATACATTCAATTCGGAGCTGGTTCTATTTCAACCAATCTTTCTTTCTATGCAACTAATTTGGTTTTTTATATATGCCTAATCTTATTTCACAATATTTCTGAATTGGTACTATAAGCCAACAATAGTAAGTATGCATTATCGATTCTTCAACTATTTAGAATGCTTAGGAACCAATAAAATATGACAAATTTAATTGATGTTAAATGGGTCAGAAGTTAGATTGGCGAACGTTGTTGTTTATTAAATATATATTGTGTATGTTTCGATCCCAAAAATGTTGAGATAATTATTGTTTATTACTTAAGTAATGAACAATTAAGTGACAAAAAAATTGACACCAAATGTTATCGAAATCATGTTTTAAGTCATTAGATATCGTATTCAGCTAATTAACAACATAATTACTTTGGGGATATAATTATACTGAAATTATCAGTAAAAAAAATACATTTATTTTCCATACTGTCTATCAGCATGTCCAGTAATACAGTAGCAAATCGAGAAACAATATTAACATTTATAAGCCGGCTGCTTTATTGAAACAATTTCTATGTATTTGGCAGAATAAACTCATTTGAAAGTGGCTAAAGTGTATTAATTTGTAAATTTTATTTCATGCGTATGTATAGTAAAGACCACGAAAAGACTGAAGCTCCGACGCTGTTAGATTTGCCAAAACTTGGCGTTACTTTATTTTCGTAGCACCGTCCACTGGAATTTAAATAATATTTACATACTTAAGCATTAGAAAAGCATAAAACACGCGAATTATTATAAAACGATTTTTATTTATTTAGCACAAGTATAATTTAGTCAAATTGTAATGAGAGAGTTGAGCTCGCCATGCTCTGCACCCGCATTCAGGGTTCAGATTTTCCAGTCTGGCTATCGACGTCAAGACAATGACACTATCGATTTCGCTGCTTACCTACATCGAAGAAAAAGGAACATGTGGTCAGCTAGTGAAGCAACTTTCATTCAAAGTTTATCCAATTTTAAGAGATGGACGTCATCTCTCAGGGTCAAAACGGCCTTCATTTCTAAACAATCTTCCTAAATTTCTTCTGATAATTATGTATTAGACATCAACATCAAATGGTTTCTAGTCATTTGCCATATTGATGTCTCTGATTGAATCTATCGTTATCATTGGTTAAATTTGGCTTCCAGTGCTTGCAAATAAATTTCTATTTCAGTTTCTAGTCTTCACCCACTGTTCCCCTTAGTCTTTTACTGGTGGTAGGTCTCTCATTATGTAAGAGGCCGTCTGGGTGGGTACCACCGCAATGTCTGTTTCTACCGCCAAGCAATAGTGTGCATGCATTGTTGTGTTTCGGTTTGAAGGACATTGCAGCCAGTATAACTACTGGACATAATGAGACTTAACATCTTATGTCTCAGGATGACGAGCGCAGTGGAATGCCACACAGTACTTTGTAACTCAAGGTGCTGGATGGTGTTGCTACTGTTTATGGGTGGTCATATCGCTTACCATCAGGCGAACGGCTGGCTCTTCTCGTCCTTCAATGCTATAAAAAAAAACCCAGTCTTTTAAATTTATATTTTTTGATGATATTCATATAGTTGCAGGCCGCTTTTGACAGGTCCGTCTGGAAATCTTTAGGCGAGGCCTATTTTCAGTAGTGGATTATGTGGCTGACGATGATAATTCATTATAGAAGTATTTTCTTTTTTTCGAAAAAGCACATAACATATTCTTCTCTGTCGACATCTCTGGATAGGAAGACAAAGACTAAAGTCTTAGTAGAATTGAAACCCGGCCAAATCGAAAATTATGTGTCTGTTTAGACGAATTTATGTCTTAACTAAATATAACCGCACTAAACAAAATAATAGCATATCGTCCGAAATAAATAATTTATTTTCGACTAAGTATAAAGTACTACTCTCTTGCCCGCGAACCTACACATATTTAAGATTCAGGGTTAAAAATACAATGTAAGCTAATAAGGGTATATTTCAGGGTTCGCAAAGAAACCTTGACCAAACATAGGACACAATGGTAATTAAACGGCTAGGCTAAATCTATACATATAAATAAAATTGGAGTGTCTGTTTGTAATATTGAAATAGCCGTTTTTTAATACATGTATATGAACATATATATATACGGTACATACACCAAAATAACATTTTTTTCAAATTTTTGTCTGTCTGTTTGTTCCGGCTAATCTCTGAAATGGCTCGACCGATTTTGACGGGACTTTTATTGGCAGGTAGCTGATGTAATAAGGAGTAACTTAGGCTACTTTTTATCCCGGGAAAATATAAAGCGGGACTTTTATCTCGGGAAAACTCATTCACGCGGGCGGAGCCGCGGGCAACAGCTAGTTTAGATATATGACTATAACACATGCATTTATATGCAGTCGATGACAACAAAGCAGAAGCTTTATTGCAGAATATTTATACTGTTAGTAAAAACAAAAAAGTCTAGAAGATTATATTACCTTACTTTAGACTAGCTTTTGTTAGCAGCATTGCCCGAAGGAGGTCACAATAAACGTGATAGTTTTTATAAATTATTGGCTATATCTTTGAGTATTTTATAGATAGTTTTATAGACACGATAGTTTTCTTATAGAAATTCGGTTCAGTACTTCGGTGAATTCGGATCAAAATTATGAAGAGTAGTGATTCAAGAATCTCCTAAATAAAATATAGTCATGTCCGATTCCAAAATGTAATCCTTGGATGCCTATTACTGATACCGGTTTTAATTTGATGACATCGAAATTAATTGTTCATTACACAATATACATCTTGTTCTAGGTTATAGTTAGACGTTATTTTAATGATATTCTGATTATATTTAGAACTAGCTGTTGCCCGCGGCTCCGCCCGCGTGAATGAGTTTTCCCGGGATAAAAGTCCCGCTTTATATTTTCCCGGGATAAAAAGTAGCCTAAGTTACTCCTTATTACATCAGCTACCTGCCAATAAAAGTCCCGTCAAAATCGGTCCAGCCATTTCAGAGATTAGTCGGAACAAACAGACAGACAGACAAAAATTGTAAAAAATGATATTTTGGTGTATGTACCGTATATATATTCATATACATGTAGTAAAAAACTGTTATTTCAATATTACAAACAGACACTCCAATTTTATTTATATGTATAGATGTATAGACTAGAATATAGCAATTACTAAATACCAAGTTGATATCCTCGGCGGATGGCGAGGTTAATATAGGGCACGTCATAATTTAGGCCAAAATATAAGTTACTTTCACTGTTACTTCAATGAAGAAATAGGCCAAAGTCGGAAGGAGTAGCGTTTATAATAACATAAACCAAAAATATCGCCGTGTTTTACGTTGCTAAAGCTGTTCCCATTACTGTACCAAGGTAATGAGTACAAATACAGTGGGCATGTAACTGGTTGTACCGGTTTACTTCGCAAGTATAATGTAATATCGCATTCAGCAAAAGATCGACGATATATTGAGTGCAAACTAAAAACATGTGGCCCACGTATATTTATTTAGACAGCCGTACCTTTTGCAGTATGAACATAATTTTATTATCGTATTTTTAAAAACATTACCTATACCTACTTACTGGACTGTAGTACTCCTACAAGGTAGACAGACGACCTTGTAAAGGTCGCAGGAACCCGCTGGATGCAGGCCGCTTCTAACAGGTTGGTCTCGAAATCTTTGGGGGAGGCCTATGTTCAGAAGTGGACTTCCAAAGGTCGAACAAGAAGAAGAAGAAGACTTACTGGATTACTTGTATATGCTATTCAGTCTGCTAAAAATTTCTTAATTCTACCGACCTTTGCAGAACAAATTACTTTTTTGTCACTCAAAAATATTTTCTCGTCTCCTGCTTTGCATTCCGTAGGTTCGTTCTTCATCATAGTTTAAAATAAGATTGCGAAACTGAGAACACTCGTCGTATACCTACCACATATATACTTTGACTAAATTCTTGATAAGTGGTAGGACCATGCTCTAGCTAATTTATCTGCAACACAAATGTGGTGGCGCGACCTAAATGGTACCACTGTCTCATAAAAATCTGTCGTGCAGTTGCAGCCTAGCAGTTGCGTGTTCAGGATATCTAGTAAATTTCTTTCCTCGTCCGAATTTTGGACCTCAAATATTGGCAAAGCAATCAACCTTCTAACTGGAGATGTATCCATGAACAACAATGAATAGTTCAGTAATCAGATACAGTCAGCACCATTGGCCTACTTTTACTATAAAATAAAACTCTGATGCTACGAGATGAAAGTTCATTTGCCGTACAAAGTCTTACTAACTGGCCCAACTCGTATCATCCAGGTAGATATTATAATTGTTCCGCCAAGTTAAGATAATATTTTGTATAAAATTTAAAATTATTTTGTCTGACCTTTAATGAAATAACAAAACAATAATTTACATATATAAATGGACTTATTGTTCGAGTAAATTCTGTGGAAATTTGGTCAAATACGGCGTAACATCCAGATGAAAATTTTACAACACTGTTTGCATTATTAATAGCTTATATTTACTACTATAATACAGTTACACAGTATCTTTCCATCTTGGTGATATTTAACGAGGAAACAAGAAACAACATTGTTTGTCTAGACGTAGGTACCCAACTTTGATTTGCAAGTAACAGTCCTTCTAGAAGGCAAAAGAATTGCACCTGTACCTTTGGAATTAAATATTAGGTATGCATGAATACTAATCCGTCTGTCGAGTATCCAGTTCACGATACTATAATGAATATGTAGCGTCCTCGCGAAGTTTCAATTACGCATCGTCTACATAAGTAAAACTTAAAATGCATCAGATTACCACGACGTTAAAGACGTCAGCATTGTTTACAAGCTCAATATGTCTGTTGTTGATGAAAATATTTCATCTCTTCTTATATTTTTTTTATTTAACTTCTTTTTTTATCTTTAGCTCGGCAAAGTGACTTCACTGCACCTGATGTTAAGCGAAGTGATCCCAAAAAAAAATGTCTACCGGCAAGGGACAAGATTATCCCTTAACGGTCGGCCCAATTATGCCAGCCTGCTAATTGCTTCTTCACGCTGCGCTTGAAGGACCCCATGTCGTAAGATGGAGGGAACACGTGTGCCGGCAAACTGTTCCACAGCTTACTGGTACGGCAAAAGTACGAATTTCCGAATCTTTTGGTACGGGCCGGGATGGAGGAGACCACAAAGCTATGGTTTCGTAAGCCAGCACGCGTGGTTCTGCTGAGGAAAGCTGAGGATGGGATAAGGTTAAACAATTCTTCAGAGCACTCCCCATGATATAGACGATAGAATACACTGACTGAGGCAATATCCCGACGCAACTGCAGTGGTTTCACGTTTTTGGATGTTGCAACGTTTGTGTGTATGTATGGTTGTATGTATGTATGTTCGGATCAAATCATGCAAAGGAATTTGAAATCAGTTATCCTCAACCGATTAAGATTAAATTTTGCACACAAGTTTATTTCTATACTAGGTGGCCCGGCGAACTTCGTATCTTCAGAATCAATGGTTGTTGTCTTAACTTATTAGTTTTTTATTAAGATTAAATGAATTAAGCTCAACAAATGTACAAAAATCAAAATGAAAAAGTCATATATTCATACACAGAGACAGAGAGAAGCAGAGACTATTGAGCGCGACATACCACAATAATGACATACCTCTTCCACATTCATAGTTCTCATCATGTATTTTCGCCGATTATGGGCAACCGCTCTATCCGTACCATCTACATACGCTCGATAAATACCTTTCATGACTCAGCTTTCAACCATCCTCTCTACGTGCCCGAATGATCTCAGCATACTTCTTTTAATTTTAGTCCACAGCTTATTCCTCGGCACAGGATCATAGGCTTTTTCCAGGTTTCCAGGCACAAAAGACTTTTGGATTTGGCCAAATGTTTCTCCGCCATGTACCTTATGGAAAAGACTTGGTCTTCTTGCTCTTCTACATTGCGGCATTTTAACTAACAGAAATAATGGAAAAAATCGTCTGTAGAGAATTAATTAAAATGAATTCAAATACAAATACGGTCGAAAAAGGAATAAAAATTGCTGAAAACTAAAAAAAGATGCTAATGAATCGCGTAACGGCTAAACACATCGTTATGCAATTAATGGAGGTAATATGACATTATATTATAGATACTCTTTACTATTTTTCTGAGCTCTTTGCGACCGCCACAGGGAGTGCGCGCAACTGGAGCAGCTGTCAAAGGAAAAAACACAACGCCATGTTCATTTTTTTAAATTACAAATGAAATGTATACCATACCCATACCATACCAGCCCTGTATTATCTACTGCCCATTGCTGAGCACGGGCCTCCTGTACAACTGGGAGGGTTTAGGCCTTAGTCCACCACGCTGGCCTAGTGCGGGTTGGCAGACTTCACACA
Source organism: Sphinx pinastri (assembly GCA_947568825.1). Classification (NCBI taxonomy): domain Eukaryota; kingdom Metazoa; phylum Arthropoda; class Insecta; order Lepidoptera; family Sphingidae; genus Sphinx; species Sphinx pinastri. The sequence goes on along the minus strand of OX387614.1, from coordinate 17,747,442 downwards.
CCTTCGAAATTCCTATAGAGAACTTCTCAGATATGCAGGTTTCTTCACGATGTTTTCCTTCGCCGTTAAAGCGAGCGATAATTCACAAAGAATACACACATAACTTTTTAGAAAAGTCATAGGTGCGTGCCCTTGGGTTTTGAACCTGCGTGTTATGTTATGAGGCGCGTGGTAAGTAAACACTTGGTGTTTTCTTATAGTTATTTATTATTTGATAAATGTACACTGGACAGACATTGCAGACATGTTACAGCGTGGGGAGCCGGAACAGGAAGAAGGAGGCACAGACAACGGATATTGAGATACAGTCTACAGATTATATATGATTACGTAACACTGCGGACATTCGTCTCGGCAGTACGTTCCACTCTCAAGTAGGCTATCGCCGCTATATTTATAACTAGTATCGCTCGCGGCTCTGTCCGCGTAAAAAGTTTTTCCGGGATAAAAATCTTTTCCCGGGATAAAAAGTAGCCTATAGCACTCAGGAGTAATGTAGCTTATTAGTGAAAGAATTTTCAAAATCGGTCCAGTAGTTCCTGAGATTAGCGCGTTCAAACAAACAAACAAACTCTTCAGCTTTATAATATTATAGTATAGATGAAATGTATGAGAAAATGAATTTCCTTGATCGTGAACTTTTTCCATATTTTTATAATTATTCTGCTATTCGGAACGGATACAAATAAAAAAATCAAAGAACATTATAATCGGTTCGGCCGTTCTCGAATTATAAATGGTGTAACTAACACAACTCTCTTTTATATATATAGATATATCACATTATTTACGAACGTACTTTGCACACAAGGAAACACGATAAATATACTGGAAACTCCGAATGTATCCAGAGTTTATTTCAATCATTACACCTCTGGCTACATTTTCAGAGAGAAATTGAAATTGTCTCATATTGTTTTAATTTAATTTATCAATATAATTCACATCACTCGGTTAGATAACCTGTACCCCAGATATCAGGAAAAGCAACATACTTTAGATCAGAAATAAGAAAATAATTGTATCTGCAAATCACAGAGCCTACCTATTCTCGAATCTCGATCTTACTTATCTTAAACTTACTAACTTAACTTAACTTATACTTTTCTTCCGCTTGTCTATCGTTCGTGATTCTGTATGTTTTACAATATCATAATTATCACCAGCCGTGCTGAACATAGGCCACCTCTGGATTCCTAGACCGACGTGCTAGAAGCGGCCCTCATCCAGCCAGTTCCTGCGACCTAAAAGTTTCGACGCGCGTTTTTTAATATATCCCGAGTTGTAGGGCGAATACAATATAGGGTTTCCTTCTATTCCTCAAAACCATCAGAAGGTATACTATACATACATTGCTATGCTATCAATATTACTTGCCGATCTCATATCGACGCTTGAAAGGCAATAATATCTAAGCGACAAAAATACCTAAAATGAGTTATATACATATTTGGAATCGCCAGATTTTTCTGCGTCGATTGATCCGGGTTTCGTAGCTCTAGGACAACTTTTTTGGCGGTTAGATACTAGATGATTCCGGTAAATTTCACTTTTTTTTTCTCACTTACCGCCAACATTTTTATGACTTTTTGGATTTACAGTAGTTGGTACACTTAAGGAAATTGATTTTGAACTTAGTGTGTTTTACATGAAATCATGATATTACTGTTTTGCATTAATATATGTTTACTTGAAATAAAAAACTGCTCGCTCTTTAATTAGTTGTTTATTACCTACACAAAAAATTATAGCTTTGGCATAGATATATTTTTACCTGGATCCATACTCTCCATATTTATGTGCTTAGATATTTTCAGCTTAATAAAATATTTTGTTAATAGTACATTTATACAATTTTACCTAAAATAAAATAAATAATTATTAGTCGTTTAGATAATTTTACCTGAATAATATAAGTTCTATTTTTTATACTTAGATATTTTTACTTGACAACCTTTAACTTCAGTGATGTCGCATAGACAATTTTACCGGGTATGTTCAGGTGGTTATACTTATTGCTAAGAGATATTTACCTGTACATAATAAAGTAAATACACCCGCTTGCGAACCACCTAGTGTTTTGAAAGTGTCATTTGTATATGCGCGCGATCGTGTACGACGCGTATCGGTTGTCGCTAAGAGAGGACAGCCGTCCGACGTTTTTATGATTTTGCCTCAATTTTATGTAGATATGGTGAGTTTTTTTACAAATAAATAGACTTTAATAATTTTAATAACATTTTTTTTTGTAATAAATATATTTATGTTGCATTATTATGTATTACAATATGTTAATAATAATTTAATTGAAATAATACCGGCTATGGAAACCATTTCAATTAGCTCAGAGGATGTTCTGGCAGCCATCCGTCCGACACATAATTGGAAGTCTCCTGGTCCGGATGGTCTGCACAATTTCTGGTTGAAATGGTTTCTCAGTTCGCATGCTCGTTTAGCAGCACAGTTCCAGGATGCGCTAGATAGAGGATCGCTTCCAACATTTATGACGACAGGTGTCACTCACCTGCTCTTTAAATCCGGCTGTACCACGGACCCGAAAAACTATAGACCCATAACATGCCTTCCAACCATTTATAAACTTTTTACATCTATATTAAGATTGAAAATTGCAAATCATTTCACAATCAATAATATCCTTTTTCCCGGACAAACAGGATGCAAGATTGGGTCACGTGGTACAAAGGAGCTCCTTCTCATTGACATGACCATTTGCCAACAGACTCGTCACAACCGAAGGAATTTATCGGCTGCCTGGATTGATTATAAGAAAGCCTATGATTCGGTGCCCCATACTTGGCTCAAGAGGGTGTTGAATTTGTATAAGATTGATACAAATTTATGCACCTTTCTTGGGTCATGTATGGGACAATGGACCACTTTCCTAAAATATCCAGGTGGTACGAGTCCCCCTGATTGTGATGAGCCGATTAGAATCAAGCGGGGTATATTCCAGGGTGACAGTCTGAGTCCATTGTGGTTCTGCATGGCCCTGAATCCTCTCAGTACTCTGTTGTTGGATTCAGGGTTAGGATACCGTCTACGGAGAGGGAGTGAGCCTATATCTCACTTGCTTTACATGGATGATCTCAAGTTGTTTGCATCAAAACAAACAGAATTGATTGAGTTGTTAAAAATAACTGAAAGATTTAGCAACTCAATCAACATGGAGTTTGGTGTAGATAAATGTGCGGTTATCCATGTGAAGCGAGGAGAGGTGGTGATCTCTGATGACATACAAGTCTCAGAGACTATAAGACTTAGATCCCTTTCCGAGACGGAAACCTACAAATATCTGGGTATGCCTGAGGCACTGGGTATTATGGGTGCCGACGTAAAACAATCGGTCAGGGAACGTTTCTTCGGCCGTCTGACAAAAGTACTTAACAGTTTTTTGTCAGGTGGAAACAAGATTCGCGCTTTCAACGGTTGGGTTATGCCTGTACTCATGTACTCTTTTGGCATACTCAGATGGACTCAGACCGAACTGGACGCCCTGGATCGAAAGGTCCGGACCCTACTGACTGCACATCGTATGCATCACCCACGATCGTCAGTGATGAGATTATACATCCCGCGGAGATGTGGGGGCCGAGGCTTACTTAATGCTAAGGACTTACATAACCGCGAGGTATGCAATCTCAGGGATTATTTCCTCCACAGCGAAGTGGGCATGCATAAGGTTGTAGTCATGGTGGATAAGGGATTTACCCCGCTTTCCTTGGCGAATGAGAACTGGCGAAAACCTAAGGTGATGGGCATTCGGGAACGTGAGGAGATATGGAAGAGCAAGGAACTACATGGTCGGTTTTATCGGGCCCTTCACGGGCCTGATGTAGACCAGCTTGCATCCGTATCTTGGCTACGTTTTGGTAACCTATTTGGGGAAACTGAGGGTTTTGTCTTTGCAATTATGGACGAAGTTATGAAAACGAACAATTATAGGAAATACATCATGAAGGACGGTACGGTCGATATCTGTCGGGCATGCCACCGTCCCGGTGAATCAATCAGGCATGTGATTTCCGGTTGTTCGTATCTTGCTAACGGCGAGTACTTGCATAGACACAACCTAGTAGCCAAGATCATACACCAGCAAGTTGCTCTTCGGTATGGTCTTGTGACTCTTGAAGTGCCATATTACCAGTATGTGCCTCAACCAGTTCTCGAAAATGATCATGCAACGCTGTACTGGGATCGATCTATTATCACGGACAGGACTATTGTTGCCAATAAGCCTGATATTGTAATAGTAGATCGATTGGCGCGCCGGGCAATACTTGTTGACGTCACTATTCCGCATGACGATAACCTTGTTAAGGCCGAAAAGGACAAAATGTCTAAATATTTAGATTTGGCTCACGAGGTTACCGACATGTGGGAGGTAGACTCCACAATTATTGTTCCGATTGTCGTTTCTGCTCATGGGTTGATACCAAAGAGTCTCGACCAACACCTCCAGAGGCTCTCAATTGGTCGTTGGGCCAAGAGCCAGATGCAGAAAGCAGTACTTCTGGACACGGCACGCATTGTGAGGAGATTCCTCACTTTGAATCCCTGACCACCGGTGGCTTGGGTCTTGAGCCTCGCCATCGGAGGGTGATTCACTTTTTTATATTTTTATAATATGTATTAATGTTTTTTTTAGTATGTATATAAAAATGTAAAAAAAGGAAAATTGAAAATAAAGAGATTTAATTCCAATTTTACCTATTCTCTCCGTATACTTTTTTGCCGGTTGAGGCTAATCCTGACCTACCCTTTTTGGAGATAATTTATTTGAGAAATGCACGCTCTCGTTGGGTGCCCTCATCCAGCCGTACCACCCACGTTAGCTGGAAAGCTTACGAAAGGTATTTAACCTTTCGGGACCTGTCTTGAATTCATCCTCTCCACGTGCACTGACCTCTTTCTATCACAACCACTTTTGTCTTGCTCACATTAATTTTCATTCCCTTCTCTTTAAAGACATCATTCACATAATTTTCGTGCCTTGCAGCTCTCCCGTCGATGTTCTCGTACAGAGACTTCAAAGTCCTCACCAGGTGACTCTCAATCCCATATATTAAAGACAATGTTAACAACAGTTCATTCCTCAGCATACGATCATAAGCCTTTTCCAAGTTTACGAAGGTATAAAAGACTTTTTTGGACTTAGCCAAATGTTCTTTCGCTATGCACCTTATGTAAAAGACTTGATGTGTGTAACCCATTCCTCTTCTAAAACCTGCTTGGACATTCCACACTTTTTTTTCAGTCTCATTAATCACTCTCTTAATGAGGACCTTGGCATACAATTTTCTGGAAGCACAGGGAAGGCTTATTCTGCGGTAGTTTTTATATTCTTGCTGTGACCCTTTCTCCTTGAAAATGGATATAATAATGGTTTTGCACCACATATTAAAAAGTAGCCATGACAATTTTGCTACTACGCCTTTGCCGTAGCTCAGCATTTTAACGGTTACACCCAGCAGCCTTGCCTAACCTCATACTTTTCATCGCATTCACTATTCCATTTTCCGTAATCTCATTATTAGCCTCGTTTTGCGAGTAAGCCAGGTCTGTAGCCTCTTAACCACCTGCTACATCCCCATCGCCTCATTTAAAAAGTCTTTTGAAGTAGGACTTCCAAGCAATACTTCCCTTTTATTTCTAAACACCCTTCCATCTTCATTTCTGATGACTCCTATCTTTGAAGTTCCCGTCTCTCCCCTGATCAACCGTATTTGTTTCCAGAATAGTGAAAGGTTTGCTTTGGGTTCACGAGAAAGTTTGTGGTCTAGTTCCTTTTTCTTTCTTTTGCTCAACTATTTCCTGAACTCTCTTTTTCATTTTGGTATACACTATACACACTTACTTGTCTTTGCGAAGTACTATGAAAAACCTTTGTGGGAGACGTATGTCAAGATCGTAGAATGTGGTGCTCAATAGTCTTTGTCTACCCCTATGGGTTAAGGGCGTGGGTGTGTACGTATGTATGTACTTTCAGCAAAAATAAATTTAGAGAGAAAATTACGAGTTTCCAACACAATTAATAAATTATATTACTATTGCTTTCGGGTTATGCTTACTCAGAGATATTTAAGCAAGCCGTTGTAAATATTCAGATAAGGCAATTTTGTATGTCCTTCCGCTCATCGTATATTTGAGGCGAGAAACTCCCTCCAAAGAAATAAGTGTTGGCTATTAACAAATTCTATATCATTATGCTATATTTTGGATGTAAGTGTGTTTATCTAACAACAAAATGTTGATTATTATTAAAATTGACTGATTATTAAATAGTTCAATGTTTGTAGGAATAACAAGATTTACAATATTATGCACGTATTTATGTTTTTCCACGATCGTGTGACCCAATAATTTAGCTGTAGATATTTTTACTTGATTTTATTAATATGTTTAGATATCCTTATATGATTTTTACCTACTGCGCATTTTAAAATATTTGTATTTCATTAAATTTACTTGTTACGGTATTCATAAGATGATCCATTTAGATAATTTTACCTGTTTGTAAATTTAGGTCATTTTTAACTAAGCGACGTTAACTTTTTAATTTATAATCGTCAGGGCTGTTAATTTAACTCAAAAAACGTCAAAAATTAAGAGGTTCCTAAAACAGTTACAATTATTTTTATGCAGCAAATTGTTAATTAGTTATGATTTTTTTTGTCAAAATCAAAACTTTAAAACGCTCTACTGAAAAATTTGCTAAATGTCGCTTAGATATTATTGCCTTTCAAGCGTCGATATGTTTCACTGTACCTACCAAAATTTTTGTCAATTTCGTCAACATGGCTAGCTTGGCCTTTTTATCAAAACACAAAGATAAATACTTTGTTGAAAACCACGCGATAGTAACATATAAAAACAAACTATTATTAGTCGTCCTTTATAATAAAAACATTATGTAATGTTACCGCAACCTTGTGAAACTGTTTACTTAAACCATCATAATATCTTCCACATTGATTAGCACCAGATTCAACTAATCTTCATACAACCCAATTCAAATATTCTCATTGCCATAAATTATTTCTCAGTCCAACGATCTAAGATGGCCAATCCAGATGTTTCGGTAGGTTTCAGTCTTGAGACTTTAAGTCTGTGTCACCACAGTAAGCACACTTATTATATTTTACTATAGCTGCTATGGACACCGAGACTGTTATGGATATCCTCTTATCTTAGGCAATAAAAAATCGTGTCGTTTCACCTGACTCGGCATCCTCTACCTCGCCACGTGGTCTCTTACAACGCTTCTGGTCGGCTATACTGGAATCTTGGAAAAACGGACAATGGTACATTATTTATTGAAAATGAAACTTTCTTCTTAATCCTCAAGGAGAAATCAGATCCTATTTCGATTAAAATGCTTCGAGACGTTACCTATCTGCGAATTTATTTCCTTTACGACTTCCATACTATACATTTGAAGGCCTTAGGGCACTCATGGTTACTATTTCCGATCATTCCTAGGTAGTTCGTACACTCGCAATATGCAGCTAAAAAATCGATAAAGTCCATGAATTACCTTTATGTACATTGTTTTACGACATGACTTTACAAATCCCGCGATGATAAGCGCCACAATAACCAAAGCTTGAAATTATAAATTGGTGCGTGACCACCATTGATACATAAAAAACCCGTGACAGCTGACGATTCAACTCACTATCACTATGGGTCAATAAATAAAGCCCAGTAATAACTCTAACTATATTATATCTATTACTCTTTAGGCAGCGCTTGCTTTGCATACTACTGCCTCATCATGGAAACAAGCAAAGCAGTGGTTGTTCTTTTGTTTTCACAGGGCAAGTGCAAGTATTACAAGCCCCGCCTTAGAGGCGAGTGGTTGGTTATGTTAGGGTCATTAAATTTATCTTGCTCAGTATTAAGCCGCCCGGAGAGTTGAAAAACATCGGGCGACCGCTGAGCCCAGTCCCAAAACCACACTAACATAACTACATATCAACCAACACCTTGCATCCACTTTCCTGCATCAGGGATGGTTCCTTGATTCTCTGGAGAAAGATGCCTCGTTGGACATTGGAACTGCCTTTGAAAGCAGAGGGACCATCTCAAGTTCTAGAACCTGTACTTTAAAATTTAGATTTGTATAGAATATCAGTACCTCTAGCAGTGATGGGCACTAATCGTCTGTAAGATTGCAAGGCGTACCTTTTATCTGCCTCGCTGGCGTAAGGCAACATAGCTAATAGTATCTACTTACCATGCACGCCTAATACGTCATCGTAATCTCAATGTACCTACCATAAAATAATTTCAAAAAAGAAAAAAAAAAATGCAGTATTATAAATTATTAAGGCAAAAATTCCCGAAATTGCATTTTGTTAAAAGTTCAATGTGCGAATAAGCCAAAATATGAGTAATACTTTTGAAACCTGTTTCAATCAATTAACATAATATTTGAGTAGTACGATGTTTCCAAGCCGCGTTAGGAAAGCGTATTCATATCATTTTTTACGTTAGATAAGAAATAATCATTTAAGTTCATGTGAAATTCATGAATAGACATTACTACATCGGGGGCGATTGTTGATCACCGATCAGTTTTATGATTATTTTATGACTAGGTAATGTAGTCTATCCGGCATATTGTGTAATTGAATACGCTAAGAGGGTAGATATTTGTGGTTCGGGGGTTATTCTTAAAGTATTTGGTGCAGTGACACCTGTGGCAGATCCCATTTACATTCATCTTACTTCTTGGCATGCTGATTCCGCTTTAAAACTCATTTCGGATGCTCTCAATATTATAACGTGACTTGATCATTATCATCACCAAAGGGCACATTATAACAGTTAACTGTAGTGTATAAATAGACATTTAAAATGTGCGAACAGAAATCAATAAGGTCAAATATTTCCTGCGAATAGCAGTTGGTAGCGAATTGACCGCTTTTCCAACATGTACCTACCTACTACAATGACATTGAATTTTATCAGTTTACTCCTCCAATTATACCTACCACTAAAAAGATGTCATAATATTTGCGTTATTACTTGATACAGCCATAATAACTACCGCAACCGTACAATATTATGGTGAAATCGGTCGTTAATCATAGACACATATCCTTTTATCCCCAAAGGGGTAGGCAGAGTCGAAACTAGTCCACCCACTCTTCGCCATGTGTATTCCGTCCACTCCGGTCGTTTGTCGTTTTAAAAATAATTCAAATTAGTGTAGTACCAGAATATTCTGGATGCAAAACGTAAAGTTTTGGGTTCGATTCTCAAGTCGAGTAATTAATATCCATAGTAAATATACATCTATTACTCAGTATTGGTATTTTAGTGTGATGATATTATGATAATATTGTTTGGTACGATATAGCGATAGACTCCATTCACATTACGGGACTGCTATATAAACTCGGTCAAATGTATGTGCACTAGCTGCGCTACAGCAGACTAACATGTCCCCTCGACCACGAAAACGTGAGATTTTGTAGGTATGTATGTAATCTTACTATTCGACGTGTGTGCCAAAATTTATTGTCTTTTTTATTCTATTTATTGTCTGTTGTGCAGAGTGTGGTCTAGCGTTGTCCTGAAGCAGCAATGGCCTAGAGCGATTGACCAGCCTCGGTTGTTTAGCAGCTAGTTCTTCCATCATGGTTTGCAGTTGCTGACAATTGATATCTGCCGTATTTGTTTGGCCAGATTTTAGAAAGCTGTAGTGAACTACACCGGCACTAGTTCACCAAACACTCAAAAGTAAATTTTCGCTTGGGGCAGGATTTAGCTGGTTCCCAGGATTCAGCCTTTGCGACGAGCGCTACCGATTATCTTACAGGATCCACTTTTCATCACAGGTAAAATCCCTTCATTATTGTATCAGTTGAGCAATGTTACTCAGAATTCGACGCGTGTTTGTTGGTTTGATGCACTCAATGGGGTAGTTGACTACTTTTTTTAAATACATTTCTTAAAAATGTCTGTCAACCAATATCTAACGGAAAAAGATTTTTCTAAATTGGCGCAATAATATGCAAGTTATAAAACTTTGAAATTTGGTGGAAGGGGAAGTTGTCAAATAACAGTAATATCAGACTGTGACGTCAGCAGGTGTCACCGGCCATAACGCTGCCTGCGGGCAAAAGAGATAGCGCTATAGGGATATAGCGCTATCTCTGGTGGTGATGGTGGGGACACCACGCCCCACTTTTGCTCACAGCAATATTTCAAGTTTGAATAACTGCTTTATTTTTCAACCAATTTTGATGCTGATTTCACAGAAGACTTTCTTTTTCATATTATTTTCTATTACTCATACAATAATGTACAAAATTAAACATAGAAGATTACCTTATTCATGAGGTACGCACTTTTCAAACTTTTTTACTTTCCCGATTTGCTTCAAGTGGGTTAAAACAGTTTTATCACTCACACCGAATATCTGAAGTGGTTTGCGATGGATCCGCTTCCACAAAACCTTGGTCTCCGGCCGTCCACAGGGCTTGTTCTGAAGGTCGAAATTTCCAGAACGAAAACATTGGAACCAAAAACGTACCGTGTTTTCTTTTGCGACACCAGCGTCATACACAGCTTTAATCCTTCGAGCTGTTTCTGCAACACTGGTGCCACGGTGGAACTCATACTCGTAAATATAGCGATATTTCATGTTTTCCATTGCGCGATATGAGAGACACCAAAGAAAAAAAGAATCAGGAAAAACAAATAAATGACTGTTTTCGAAACTCAAATGTACCTACCAGTTTTTTTTTAATTGCTTTTATGTTCGTGTTAAATGCTCTAAGTTCGTACCAGTTAAATGCATTTATAAATTTGAATTTGGAATTCTTAACCAAAGAGGAGATATTTCAGATCAAAGTGGGCAGTAGGTACCTACGACAAAGCGCCAATTTCATATTATGTAACCTAATACATAACACGACTTAATATACGCAGAATAAAATATAATACTGCAGTAAGCAGGCACCTTATGTACTAGACCTGAACACCGTCATATTGATGTACCTTCTAATATTAATATAATAAGAATGTAAATTAAAAAATATTCTAGGAATACCAAGTTTTGCTATCGTCTGCCTGAGAGTTAAACAGATTATATTCATATTATAAAGATTAATCCAGGACACGGTCCGTCTGTTTACCTAATTTCTTACAAATTTGTTCAACAGTTTTCCTTTCCAAAGTGCAGACTCCTTTAAATCCAAAAATCTTTCTTACCTTTCTATTTACATTGTTAAAGTCGGCAGTAGGATTCTGATACAATGTATAATGGATGATTGACCTGAAATATCCAGAGACCATAGAAACATCACACTAATATTGTTCAAGCTTTTATCATTATTATCACGTTCATTGATTTATTCATTACTTACATTACGTATATGGTTCCTTCCTACTAACATAATATACTATGTCAACCTACATTATACTATACTATACCTACTATACATAATCCGTACAATAACTCCATCGTGCTAAGTAACGAGTCACAGAATAAAGTAGGAAGAAGATACAAATTTAATCCTAATATTAAAAACACGTATGGCATAACACAACAGTTAGTTATGAAATGTTTTTCGAGGAAATATCTACAGTTATTAGTTTTACGTTTGTTAATGATATTTAATAAGATATCGTTAGCACATATTCTCACGTGAGACAGTTGAAAATCCAATTTTGCTTGTTAAACTTGTTTATAACTACGTGTTGCTCCCGGCTTCGCCCACGTGAAAACCTTTCCCGTTCTAAAAGTCCCTAAATCATTGTAGCTATCCTTAGCACCATCAAATAGAAGCCAGCGCCATTTGTTTAAAAAAAACACAAATATTTCCTACGGAAGCAAATTACCAGGATAGACATGCTAATCCAGGAAGCCTATATGGTGCCAAATTTCATGCAACATTCTTAACATTTCATAAGTAGGTAATTAGTATACCTAAGTACCTACGTAGGTAAGTAAGATAAAAAATAATAAGGTTGCAAGATGTATATAGTTGCAATAGCTTAACGCTAACATTTTCATAAATAGTGACGAGTTGAGCCTTGTGGATACAACCAAATTCTTGGGTATCACATTGGACTCTATACTCCAGTGGGGTCCTCATATATCTAGCTAAAGAGCTGAGCGCCGCAGTTTTTGCAGTGAGCAGGATACGCCAATTAACTGACATTGAAACAGCTAGATCTTCTCTAAGAGAAAAATTCAAAGAAGCAAACATAATGACTTATAATTATATATATAATCATAATTATATACTTATATATATCACAATTTATATTCGCTAATTTAATGTACGTACATAAGAATATAGAAAACTTTCCGAAAGTTTGCGATATCCATGCCTTAAATACTAGAAGCAAAAATAATGTATTTAATCACAAAACCAGGCTCCAAAAAATCTGCAAATCTTTTAAAGGTTATTGATACACTTTTACAATAAAGTTCCCACTGAAATTAAGTATTTATACATTGTTAAATTCCAAACAACTATTAAGCGAAAGTTATGTAATAAAGCTTATTACAAGATTTCAAAATACATAGAGTATAAAAAGGCCTGGGATAAAATATTTTCATGTGATTTTCTTTGGAATCATGTCTTTCGTATAAATAAGGTAAGGTGTATATCTTGTATATTAGGTGTATATCTTAAACTTAGATTAATAACGACATCTTGAAGAATTTCATATCAAACTATTACATGATTTCCAAGAGGGTTATCACTCGTATTAGAATTTAAATTTTATTACCTACTAGCTGTTGCCCGCGGCTCCGCCCGCGTGAATGAGTTTTCCCGGATAAAAGTCCCGTTTTATATTTTCCCGGGATAAAAAGTAGCCTAAGTTACTCCTTATCACATGAGCTACGTGCCCATAAAAGTCCCGTCAAAATCGGTCCAGCCATTTCAGAGATTAGCCAGAACAAACAGACAGACAAGAATAGGTTCGCAAAGATTATAAGGATCTGCTATGTAGAAAATTTGGAAAAATAAAAAAAATCTGCTATAACTAATACTACTTACCTTCCTGCAGATCAGGAATCGCATGTTGTTGATAGAAACAAGGAAAAGTTGTCACAGTTATAGAATGAGCGGAGCATGATTATTATTATTGGAAGTATGTGTGTACCTACCATACTATAATTTTCAAAGATATTAAATTAGTGATCAACCACGTGTCAATGCTAATGAAGTACTTACCAAGAAATTGAAAAGTAAAATATCTTCCTTTAGATAAAATACCCTTCTCGTTTGGCAAGGGTGTGCGACAGGGATGCATTGTGTCCCCGATTCTTTTCAATATCTACGGAGAGTACATCATACGTCAGACCTGTGAAGATTGGGATGGTGGAATTACCATCAACGGCACCAAAATTCAAAATCTACGCTACGCCGACGACACCATACTCTTTGCAACTGACGAGGCTGAAATGTACAACCTCCTGAATAAAATGGAGCAACACAGCTTGGAGATGGGACTGTCTATAAATCGCTCGAAAACAAAGATCATGGTAGTGGATCGAGCTTCTAAGCTAGAACTCAATGGGATACTCAATCTAGAAACTGTTGATCACTTCATTTACCTGGGTTCTAGCATTAGCAACAACGGTTCTTGTGAGGCTGAAGTTCGCAGGAGAATCGGAATGGCCAAATCTGCAATGTCTCAGCTCGATAGGATATGGAGGGATCGCAGCATCAGCAATAAGACAAAAATGACACTCGTCAATACTTTAGTCTTCTCCATTTTCCTATATGGGGCAGAGACGTGGACTTTAAAGGCTAGAGACCGCCAACGCATAGACGCCTTTGAAATGTGGTGCTGGAGGAAGATGCTGCGAATCCCGTGGACGGCCTTTAGGACCAACCGGTCTATCCTCGAAGAGCTCCACCTTGATGCAAAGCCAAGGCTTTCCACCATATGCCTTCGGAGAATGCTTGAGTTCTTTGGTCATATCGCCCGCAAACCCGGTGATAATCTCCAAAAAATAATAATCACCGGGAAAATGGATGGCAAAAGACCGAGAGGCAGGAACCCAACGCGCTGGACTGATCAAATCCGCACCACACTCAACATAAATGCCGCTGCAGCTATACATGTCGCTGAAAGCCGGAGTAGTTGGCACAACATCGTACGCGAAAAGTTAATTCCTTGATGACTCACGACCCCCAGCATTGGGGAATCGACGCAGGGAGGGAGGAGATAAAATAAATCTCTCAAGTCTTTTATTACCTAATAAAATGGCCAAACGATCATATTAATATAAGTAATTAACTAGTTCATCAACTTTAATCAAAGATAGAATAATTACATTAAGATTTAGGCGAATGTTTTAATTTTCTTTACTGCACAGCGTACAGTATAGCAATTTAGTGTTTCAGGGAAAATCGAGAAATTAGCTTATCTATAAGTAGTTAATGCATTCGTCTGACAACCCGCATCGTTGTGGTATTGCAAATTAGCAAATATAGAAATAGCATACAAACTAAATATTTATTATTGGAACCCTTGCACAAAATACAGGAAAGATATGATGCTGGATGCAGGCCGCTTCTAAGAGGTTGGTCTGGAAAACTTTGGGGGAGGCCCATGTTCAGCAATCGACTCCCAAAGGCTGAAGAAGAAGAACGATTTTAATTTAATCGACAAAAAATAGATTATAACATCAATACTTAGCTTAGAATTAACAATCTTAATGGATACGATGCCGCAGTTCACTTTGCCCAATAGCCTGATTAAAATGGATGGAACCAGCGGGAAAAGTGAACACTCTAATATTTAAGGCAAAATTACCAAAGAATATAACTAAGAAAATGTTTTTTTTCATCATCATCATCATCATCAGCCCCATGACGTCCACTGCTGAACATAGGCCTCCCCTAAAGTTTTCAGACGGATCTGTCAAAAGGTCGCAGGAACACGCTGGATGCGGGCCGCTTTAGGCATATTTTTTTTGAATCCTTATTAGTTTTGTCCCAACTTCGGGGAGATTATTATTTTTTACGTCAATGTAAACTGAAGCTTCAGAATCTTCTCAGTTAATCCATTAATCACACTGTTCACCACTTATATACCTAATATTTATATATAATTATCTTTTTAGTAATTTAGTAATTATTTCAATACCTAGTGGGTGTTATGCGGGACCGGCGAACTTGTCACCCACATTTTAATCACTGAACCACCAGTAAATAATATTGGATCATTTTTAACTCCATTATTTATATTTTATTAAAGGTTCTCTATAGTTATAAGAGATGATTGATGTTTGATTATATTGATAAGATTATCAAAGTAATGATAACCGTTACTAATAAGGAAACGTTAGATCGATAAATTAAAGAGCAGGTACTTCGTTACGTAGCCAGACAATCAGTCGCCAGCTTTAATATGGGATTCGTATAATAAATAATTTTGTTCGGCAAGCAGCTTTGAGACTTGAGTTTAAAGGTTAATAAAGTTGTAAAGTAAGTTGTAGCGTACTAATAGATCGACTACTTTCGCTTTTGTTGCAATTGACAAACTAGTTATCCAAAGCCTTAGTAGCTATACCAAAATTGAAGCAGACGTCTCTCATTCATAGCACTTATGCTTAGTTTTTAATAAATAGGCACCTACCTATTTTACCGCAGATTAAAAAAATAGATCGATTAAAAAATATATAATTGCTTTAATATTACTAAAATAGTATTTTCATAAATAATTTATTGATTCGTATTTTGAAAGTGTAACGGAAATATGTATTAAAGAATTTAATGGTATTAAAGATAAGAATGAGTAGGTACTCTATACTTCTGATAGTTATCAGTTATCACAAAACAATCTTCAATTTACATCACTAGAATCGTCACTTTAAAATCCACATTAGAATTTTCTTATTTAAAATAGATACTTATTATAGAAATCTAAAATTTCATAGTGAAAATTATCGCGAATATTACGGAGATAAATAATATTACGTAGTTTCGTATATTATAGTGCACTTGTAGACCTACTTATACCTATAATAATCCTAAGTAGGTACCTATTTTGTTAACTTTTTTATTCCATTTACTTAAATAGTCTGACCGTATTTTCACTGTTTGCAACGTTTTCATGGTTAAACGGCTAAATCGATCCTGAATGAAATTGGTATGAAATACCTAGTTATTTTCACCCAATTTTTTTATTTGTTACCTCTAAATGAAGAATTGCGGTGCCTAACTTTTCTGATGAAACATGGTCTGAACTCAGGGATTGAGCACATGAGATAGTTTTATTATTATTTTTTAATTTCCGCTTAAGGAATTTAATAATTGATAAGAAACTACTCAAAATACCTATCTTTGTTTTGAGAATCTCTTCCTCTATTTCGGTAAAAAAAAATCCCAACATACTTTACTTTTTCGTTACCTTAGTAGGTAAACCCAATTTTCACGTGAACAGAGACGCGAGCAAAAGCTACTTAGTACCTATATACCTAATTCCTGAACTGAAACTACATACGCTCGCGTTGAATTACTTAGTTATAATCATTGTTATAATATAACTTTTATACAAAATCTGAATCTATACTACTAATATTATAATGAGGAAAGATTTGATTGTTTGTTTGTTTGTTTGCATTGATTAGGCTCTGAAACTACTGGACCAATTTGAAAAATTCTTTTACCAATATAAAGCTACATTATCAGTGAGTAACATAGGCTGCTGGGGAAAGATAAAACAAGATTTTTATCCCGGAAAAACTAATTCACGCGGGCGGAGCCGCGAGAAAAAGTCTATTCGTTAATAAATACCAAAATAGGAAGGTAGATATACTTAATCGTTCTAATGTGATAAAACTCGATACCTAATTTTTTTAAATATATTGCAGTAAATCGAATTCATCTAACAACTTATTATGAAACATATATAATATTATGTATGTACATAGTTAAGATAGGCCTAGGTCTAGAGGTTTCCCTCGGTGGCGTAGTTGTATTGCGTACGCGTTACGAGTACGATTTGCGTGCTGAGGTCCTGGGTCGAATCCCGGGTCGAGCCAAAATATTGTGACTGGGTTTTTCCATCTTAAAAAAATTACTCAGTCGCAGCTCGGAGTCAGGAAGTTGGCGGTGTGATACCCCCGTGCCTCGGAAAGCAAGTAGGTAAAGCCATTGGTCCTGCGCCTGATCTCTCTCCGGTCATGTCGGATTGCCTTCTCATCGGACTATGACAGTGAAGGAATAGCGAGTGCACCTGTGTATTGTGCACACACTTGTGCACTATAATATCTCCTGCGTACCTGGCTGATCCCCGTTGAGATTGGCCGCCGTGGCCGAAACTGGCTAGGAGGATTACAGCCTAGGTAGGTAGGTAGTGAAAATAAAAGTATATTATGATAATCCAACTACACATTTTTAATTAGGTAGGTACTGATGATCTTGTGTTAAATTATTGCATGGTTGCTATTAAAACGGGGAGAAAATTATATTCATAAAATACAAAAAAAATAATTCATCGAACAAAGACAATGATTTCTCTGATTACAATTTTGAAATTAATTTAATGATAAAACTCAACAAAGATTTTATTAAATTTATTTTATTTTTAAAATATTATATTCATTATCTATAGATGGGTATACCCATGTATAAATAAAAAAACATAAAAAAAATTAAAAATCTCTAAATTGATTCATCCAATTAGATTTTTTTGGTTTTGGCATAACCGTACAATGTTATGGTACATATAAGTAACTAATTTTTATTTCCAATCAAAATAAATATTTAATTTATAGTCACCGTCGAAAATAATATATTGACCGTGTAGTCAAAAAACATTAACATTGGATTCATTTACCAATTTTTTTAGGAAACGCTGATTTCATAAATAAGAAACCCAAAAAAATTGCATGCTCTTATTAATTTATTTAACGAAATATGTCAGCGGGCTTATTTTGTAAGAAGTGACTATAAATACTGTAACCTACCGGTGATAGGTGACATTATACGTTGTTTTAGATCGACCGTGGTAGTTTCTGCACACTTTAAAGACACAAACCGACATTTTTATACAATATAAATCCGCGCAACAAGTGAGCGAACGCCATGATAGCTCGTACTGAACGTGGAAAATTGATTTAGAGGTGAACAGATCGCCTGTATTTTTGACGCGTTTGAAACATTCTGTGTCTAGTTTAGATAAATTTTTAAGTGGGCGTGAATGGCGAAATCCGAAAATATGAGGAATAACCAAAAACGCTCAAAGGAATCTCGGGGCTGATTTTGATGAAAACTAAAACTGCATCATTGGATTTTTGAAAAGTCACTATTCCTTGCCAATATACCTACCTACGTATGTACCTGTCGAGTTTGACATAAAATTAAACACACTGTATCGTTACACCATTCTATAGTGTCGCTAATAAGGATCAAATTCTGGTAAGTAATACCATAAGACGTACAGCAAAGTAAAGAAAAGAATTAATTTTGAATTTTAGCATAAAATATAGGGGTGGCAAGCCACCCGTAATTCCAGCAACTGGCAACCCTAGTCGAAAGTCGTAACCATCATGTAAAAACTAAAAAATGCAGTGACAACTGACAGGTGACTACGTTAGTGTTTTGTCATTTTTGTTTAGGAAATTGTTTTTGTTTTCGCAATCTTCATCATTTTGCTGACTTACTGCCTTGTTAAAAATCTTCTTCATTTGTTTGAATGTAAATAAAAAAATCTTATTATCAAAAACATTTCCTCAATACATAAACGGGGCAATTGGAAAATATAAAACGATAAATAAAATACTTATGTTTGATACCAAAACCAAAGCGCATAATAAGTCGGTGTCGGTCACCCGTGGCACTTGTTTGGCATGATAGTTGTTTATCGCTGGAAACTCTATAAAAAGGGGTCTGTACTGTGCTCGAGTGGTATTTGTGTTTACGGTACGCGCCCAGTGTGTCGCTCCGTACCCGTGCGCCGCTAATTTTAACACGAATAGAGATAATAAACCGATAACATGGCTTCAAGGGACCCAGCCTCTGACCAACTCATTAATTACAAGAAGACTTTAAAGGTTAGTGTTGACATAATACATAAAAAGAAGTGTATATAGTTTTTATGCTAATTTACGTTGGGAAATTCCTTAACGCAATTGGTTTGGACTTTGATTGAAATTTACTTATATTTATTATGTGTTAGTGCAAATACAACTTATCAAAATGTGCCAAGTTCAATAGATGAGTCAGCAGTAAAACAATGAATTTATTAAGGAATTAGGTACTTAAGGTAAATTGCGTGAAGTGTTGACTGCAGTTTGTGCTGTGTAATATATATATGCATACATTCACGCTGCGCAGTTTGTATAATCTGTTTAATTATGTTGATCTTTGTACCGTTTTTAAGCAAGGTTAAGTAATGACTATGCAAGAATGTTACTAATTATTATGTACACCAAAAATTTCATCATACTGTTTCTGTCACTTAAATTTATAAGTACTTACCCCTGGATCATACATTTGTGTTATCTCTAGGATAATATATAAAATATATATGGTTGGATTAAATATTATATAGGTACTTAATAAATATCATACTTACTACTTATTTGCTTTGCGAAATAAGCCTCAAAACAATGTTTTGACATTTATAATAACACCAAAAGTTTGTAGTCTTTGGTACTTAATTACAATTATTCTGTACTAATTTTTTGTGATATTTTACATTCTAGGACTCATCTGGATACATCACTACAAAAAATGGTGCACCCATTGGGGTGAAGACAGCTATCCAGACTGTGGGCAAAAATGGACCGGCTCTCTTGCAAGATGCCATTTTTCTTGATGAGATATCTGCCTTTGACAGGGAACGTATCCCGGAACGTGTTGTCCATGCCAAGGGTGCTGGAGCCTTTGGTTACTTTGAAGTGACTCATGACATCACCAAATTCTCTGCAGCTAAGGTATTTGAAAGCATAGGCAAGAAGACCCCTATTGCAGTAAGATTCTCTACTGTGGGAGGAGAAAGTGGATCTGCTGACACAGTCCGTGATCCTCGAGGATTTGCTGTTAAGTTCTACACTGATGATGGCAACTGGGACCTTGTTGGTAACAACACTCCAATCTTCTTCATTAGAGATCCAACCTTGTTCCCCAGCTTTATTCATACACAGAAAAGGAACCCCGCAACACACTTGAAGGACCCTGACATGTTTTGGGACTTCCTTACTCTCAGGCCGGAGGCAACTCACCAAGTAATTTATCTTTTTGGAGACCGTGGTATACCTGATGGTTACAGGCACATGAATGGATATGGTTCACACACATTTAAACTTATCAATGCACAAGGAGTCGGACATTGGGTAAAATTCCACTACAAAACTGACCAGGGTATTAAGAACTTGTCTGCTGAGAAAGCTGGTGAACTTGCTTCATCAGATCCTGACTATTCTATTCGTGACCTTTACAATGCCATTGGCAAAGGTGACTTTCCTTCCTGGACTCTGTACATCCAGATCATGACAATGGCACAAGCTGAAAGCTGTAAATTTAATCCATTTGACTTGACTAAAATCTGGCCACACTCTGAGTATCCATTGATACCGGTGGGCAAATTGGTGTTGAACAAAAATCCAAAGAACTACTTTGCTGAAGTTGAACAGATTGCCTTCAGCCCCGCTAACCTGGTGCCTGGAATTGAGCCATCTCCAGACAAGGTGCTGCAAGGTCGTCTATTCTCATACAATGACACTCATCGCCACCGTCTTGGAGCTAATTACCTCCAAATTCCTGTCAACTGCCCTTACCGTGTCAGAGTGAGCAACTACCAACGTGATGGTCCTCAGGCTATCAACAATCAGGATGATTGTCCTAACTACTTCCCTAATTCTTTCTCTGGACCCCAAGAATGCCCACGCGCCCAGCGCTTGCAGCCAAGATACAATGTTAGTGGAGATGTGGACAGATATGACAGTGGCCAGACTGAAGACAATTTCACTCAAGCTACAATGCTTTATAAAAACGTCTTTGATGATGCTGCTAAGCAGAGATGTGTTGACAATATTGTGGGCAACGTTAAAGATGCAGCTGCATTCATTCAAGAGAGAGCTATTAAGATCTTTACCCAGGTGCACCCAGACCTTGGCAGCAAGGTTGCAGCAGGCTTGGCTCCCTACAAAAAATACCATGCTAATTTGTAAATCTCTATCTGTATAATCTGGTGCTAAGTTCAAACAATAGTGACTAATTATAAGTAACAATGTAATAGGTAACTAGTGCCTCTGGGCTAACATGAAACTTTTATAATTTCCATTCATCATGGAATTTGATATGAGTGTTTTATATGATATGATAATATTGCATTATTCACATAATGGGCACATTTTTGATGTACTTATTTTATAAATTTTCACTTTGTCTTGAACATACTTTGGTGTTTATTTTATATACTTTTATTGTTTGATATATTTTTGGGACAATATAAATCTATTTAGAAATAGCTTTTGTTTTTCCTGATTTTATATGCCTTAAATATAATTGCTTTGCGATTTTACAGAACTCATGTGTTAAAATTGAAATAATTCAGTTATCTTTTTATTACACAAACATAATACCACAATCTTATCAAAAGCCATTGGATAAAATGTTATGTACATAAGTATACTAATTGTTGCTTGGCTCCAGCGAAGTTTCAGCTGTAGGTTTTATTATGTTGTGATAAAGACTTAATAATAATAACCCACTGTATCTGCCCCTATTTTATGAATACTACAGATTGGTCCATCATGGATGAGTGTTCTGAATGATGAAACAGAAGTTTCACAACATGTGTGTTACCTGTTAGAGATAGAGATGCATGTCTCCCTTTTTGTCTCTTTCGGTGTGACTTTCGTTTTTAGAACTTCCTGGTATTTTTAAATTGGTTTTAGGGTATTTATTCACTCATAAAAGACTTTAGTAAATTGAATTTAAAAACTATGGTTATAGCTCAATCAATCTTAAAAAAGAAAACATAGGAATAGGTAATAATAATTTAAAATATTTTTATGCTCACAAATTTTGATAAATGATAAATAATATAATTCGTGTTAATTGTGGTCTGCAACTGGTATATGTGACAATGGTAGGAGGTAGTGTTTTCGAGTGTTAATGACGTAAAAAGCTAAATCGCTCTCTCTCACCTATGTGCACGTGATGAATTCCTTTTGGTGTAATTATTTTATGATCTGCTCTGTCTGGGGTGCTTTTTATGATGTTATCAAAATGATAATCCTTCTACTCATAACTGTCAATAACATATTTATAACTATTGACACCATGCACCCGACGCTTATTTTACAATAATATAGCTTTTTTCTTATACAAATTACACACACACTACACTATTCTTAATTTAAATTTATTTTCTATTTTTTAGTTGGATTTTCTATCAAAGCGTGTTTTTTAGTTTTTTTTTAAACTATTATTTATTTATCATTTCTCAGTTTAAAATATTGAATTGTCACGGGTCCTTGATAAGTATGCCAAATTTCTATTTAATCCGACGTTTTGAAGGGGGTCAAAATCATGTTCAAAGTTTCCGTTACATACATACATACTAACATACGTATGAAGCTAATAAAACCCTGTTAATAAAGTCCCCCGCCGCGTCTGTCTGTCTGAACGCGATAAACTCAAAAACTACGGAATGGATTTTGAAGAAATTAGGTGTGAAGATAGTTTGGGACCCAGAGAAGGTTTTAGGCTAAAAGTCACGCTTTGTAATTTTATCCCGGAAAATTTCGTTTCACGCGTGCAGAGCCGTCACGGCCAAACCACTGAATTGATTTCGATGAAATTTGATATGGAGATAGTTTGTAATCCCGGGAAGGATATAGGCTACTTCTTATCCCGGGAAAATATAAACCGGGACTTTTATCCCAGAAAATCTTTTTCTGCTATTGGAACCGAGAGAAAATAAGTATGGAGATAGTTTGAGACTCAGGAAAGGACATAGGCTACTTCTTATCCCGGAAAATATAAACCGGGACTTTTATCCCAGAAAACTTTCGCTAGGGCGGAGCAGCTTTTTTTTTGAATAGGCCTGCCGGCCAGTACCCTGACGCGAGTCGGCTTTTCTGGCCACACCGGACTTTCGGGTGAACGCTTTAGGCGCTCGCAACCCTTAGTTTAAGTAACCATGCCGATTGGAACCCACTAACGGGTTACGAACCTCGGCTCAGGACGGTCACTAGGAGAGGATGAGACATCAACGATTAGTGAGGAAGGTTGGTGTTTAACCTAATCCTATCCATTTATTTCGTCGGCACGCGGGCCGGAACTGTTAAGAGGGTCGGGAGGGCGACGGGGAACGCGGCGAGGTCCTCGGCGGCGAGGACGGAACTGCGGTCGTGTGGAGTGTAGGAGTTTTAGGAACTCGTTCTTACTGCGAATGGCCAGAGTGATATCGTCCTCTGGATCGGTTAGGACTGAACGCGGCCGTCTCCATTTGGCGCGGTCGAATGGAGTGTATATTGACGCTTTGCGGACTAACGTATTTGGGTGTTTAACCGCCCGGTCGAAGTAGCGTTTGCTGGTCATTTGCATGAAATGCCTGATGGTCGGCATGTTAGTATCCACGTGGAGGTTGCGATTGCGAACGTACCACGGGGCACCAAGAGCGTGTCGAAGAAAAATGTTTTGCAATACCTGCATACGCTTAAGACGAGCAGGCGGTATATGGGCGAACACGGGCGACGCGTATGTCATGATCGGTCTAATACACGTGGTAAAGATCCTAATCTTGTTGCGGATGGACATTTTGCTTTTCCTATTTATGAGCCAATGCAGTTGGCTCATCGCGAATGCGGCTCGCGCGCGTACCGCATTTACGTGTGGGATGAAGGTCAACCTCTGAGTTGAGTCTGACTGAGTTGTGAGGTACATGGACTCTCCTTTTCAAAGTGAGCAGGATAGCCTGGCTCTTTGTGGGATTGACAGTGATTCGCCATTTGCGGAACCACTCGCCGAGCTTGTCAGTGGCGGCCTGCAAAGTGCGCACCACATTGTCGGGGTCTCTAAGTGAGGCGTAGATTGCGGTGTCATCCGCAAAGAGCGCCAGATGGGCGTCCTTCGGTTTAGGGATATCGTTGGTGTACAGCGAGAAAAGAAAAGGGGAAAGAGCGGAGCCTTTCGGGACTCCGGCCGTGATAGTGTGTCGGGAAGAGAGAGTTCCCTCCGCGCGATATTGGAAGCCGCGATTCGACAAAAAGTCTCGTATGATGTGTACGAGCTGGGTGGGCACGTTGGGAGTGTTCAGCTTGTAGAGCAAGCCGTTTTGCCACACCCTGTCGAATGCTTTTTCAATATCAAAGAAAAGAGCGCCAGTAGGCATACCGATTTCGAATTAATCGTAAACGTGCTCCGTGATGCGGAGCACCTGGTTAACGCAACTGTGTCTAGAACGAAAACCAAACTGCTCCGGAGGGATCAGATGGTTGTTATGGGCGACTATTTTGAGGCGGTCGAGGACGATCCGCTCGTAAATTTTTCCTATCGTACTAAGCAGGCTGATTGGCCTATATGAGGAAGGTTCGGATGCGGGTTTTCCCGGCTTGTGGATACCTATCACAACTGCCTCCTTCCAGACATCTGGGAAAAGGTAGTTTTGAAAAGCAGCATTGAATATCGCGGTGAGCGTTTGGACCAGATTTTCCGGTAGCATGTTAATCATACGGGTAGGGATCCTGTCGCCGCCGGGGGCTTTTCGTCTTTTGAGCGCCTTGACCAGAGCGATTACTTCTTCGATCGTCACCGGTGCAAGGGGATCGGGCGACGGCGGGTCGTCGTCCGGGTCGACGATGTTGGTGGTATCGGTATCGTTTATCGGTCGCGAAATCGAGATCGGCGGTGGCCGGACCGCGTTCCTACTTTCGACGAGTGAATTAACCGCAACAAGATGGTCGTGGTCTATAGGTATTGTCAAGAGGGAACAGTGAGACTCCAAACTGTCGACCAACAGTTCCGCTTTCTCGTCATCAAACGCCGGGCGTTGATTTGGACGATTGAGCGCAGGCATAGAGGTCACGTCGTTTCTCCTGAAGTAACGACACATCTGCCAGATGGCCTGGTGTGTCGGGTCGAGTTCGGCTAAGCGAGTTACCCATCTCGAATCGACAACCTCTTTTATGCGACGCGACGTCTAACCTCACGTTGAAGGAAGCGCGCAAGACGTCGTCGTTCCGGGGTGGGGCTCGTGGCGCAAGCTCTGAGCGTATCGTTACGCCTCCTCACCACCCACCACACGTCGTCGGGAATTTGCCATTGACTGTGAACAGTCTCTGGCACTTTCTCGGAGCTTTCGCTCAAGACGTTTTAAAGGTGGTTGGTGAAGGAGCGTATCGCAACAGTCGTTTCTTCAGGAGTCACGATGTTGGTCGGAATCGCGGAAAGATCTGTGGATGAGGTGTCCGCGAGCTTCGTGCCTAGGAAGCGCTAATCCGTTTTCACCTTCATCGGAACGTTAGGACCTGTGTTTGATGGGCCGTTTTGGGGAACTAGATCTAGGATCACAGGTCTGTGGTCAGAGTCTAACTCTTGTAGCACCTGCAAGGAACGTGAAGTGACAACCAAGGATATTATAAACGTACAATGCCGTGTAGCTAAGCCTACCGACATCTAGTGAGCGTTATTTATAGTACAACGCCCTCAACGCTCAAGGGCATTGGCGGCACTTACAGTCTTAACTCGACGTCAATAACTCGAGGTCAACTTGGAAATACAGAGCAAATATTTGAGATAGACTTATGCCCGATTTCTGAATCTCCCAGTTAAACTTTTAATAACTATTGATCCATTAAAGTTAAACTTAAGATAAACCTGGGTTGACTTTCACTGTGTTTCTGAACATACAATGAAGCATTCGATAACTATGAAGCCGACAACCAGTTCCTTATTTTGCTACTAGATGGCTCTGTTTTAGCAGTCGACTTTAAAATGGATTTTATTACTAAAATTCGTAACTAATAATAATTTATACATCCAAAAATAACTTATTTTAACATAGATCAACGCCTAAACATTATTTTAATTTTATTTTTTGGTAATTTGTTATTTGTCTCTAGCTGATGAATGACAACATTGCCGAATTAAAAAAAAAGTCAAACAGTTCAACAAAATGTCTTATGTCATGCTAGCACTAGTTTGTTATTTTGTGTTTTATGTCGTTTTATTTAGAATTTGAGAATTTATAACACTACTGAAACTGTTGTGATCGGCCGTATCAATTATGTTCCTCTATATTGTAAATAATGTCTAACAAGTTGCCGTTGTTTGTCACAAAATAACACGTCAAATAGTTATGGAACAGATAAACGGCAAAATGTGGCCAGTTAAGTTAAAGTAAGTTTGAGCTGAGTTTATCTTGCAGTGCGTGGTCAGAAATGCAATTTCATGGGTTATCGAACCAATAGCGCTAACGGATAGATAAACTGCCGTCAATAGTACTTCAGAAATCGGGCATTAATCACTCTCTTATTTAAACGCGCTAAACTTGTATATATATATGTAATTGGTTTCTCGGAAACGGCTGGTCCGATTTGGATGAAATTTTGGATTTGGATAATATGAGCTCTAAAAATGATATTGGGGTATTCAGTTTTTTTATCAACCCCAAACTTGTGGGACAAGAAGGGGGAGATGCTCAACCGTTGAAGCGATTGTAATGAAATTCGGTATTGGGATATCTTGAACGTTGAAAACAAATATAGTATCCATTTTTTTATTAACTCCTATTTGAGGGGGGTAAAAGGAGGGAGCAACTGAACCGCTGAACCGATTATAATGAAATTCGGTATGGGGATATCTTGAACGTTGAAAATAAATATGGGATATAATTTTTTTTATTCACTCCTATTTAAGGGGAGCAAAAGGAGGGAGAAACTAAACCGCTGAACCGATTATAATTAAATTTGGTATGGGGATATCTTGAACGTTTAAAACAAATATAGGATATTCATTTTTTAGTAACTTCTGCTTAAGGGGGTTAAAAGGAGGGAGAAACTCTGCCGCTGAACCGATTGTAAATAAATTTGGTATGGGGATATCTTGAACGTTGAAAACAAATATGGGATGTAATTTTTTTTATTCTCTCCTATTTAAGGGGGTAAAAGGAGGGAGAAACTAAACCGCTGAATCGATTGTAATGAAATTTGTTATGAGGATATCTTGAACGTTTAAAACAAATATGGGATATTCATTTTTTTGTAACTCCTGTTTAAGGGGGTAAAAGGAGGGAGAAAGTAAGCCGCTGAACCAATTGTAAAGAAAGGACAATGGCGAAATCGTATTTATAAATAAATTATGCGTTTAGAAATTCCATACATGGTAATCTCAATATAATTATTTTGTATGATTTTTCAGCATAGTAACTTTAGTTGTACAAGTGTGTATAAGTTGCATAAATTATGAAAAAAACTTAATTGACTTTTTAGCAATGTGTCACGGCCATTTTTTATGAATGACATAAGATTATTTAGGCTACCAAAACATCATTTTCATCAGGTCTCTAAAAATTGCAAAAAATATATCTGACTATAAAATGTTCATTAGGAATAACAACAAAGATTTCAGCTTTCTTACCAATTTTTTTTACTATGTATATTCTATTCTATACATTCTTACCAGCTGCCTGTTGGCTGTATAGTTACGGTCATTGCTTATATCATTTTAGAAAAAAAAGCTATTGCCAACATTTCGTTTCTGGCATGTAGTATTTTTGTAAAATGTGTGATAATATGTTTTGATTGAAAATAATGTACCTGGTCGAGCAACCGTACTGTAGGTTGCTGCGCTCATACCATGACAGTTGTCTGGTATTTGGGTTGGGCCGCCAGACAAGGCAATGTATCTGCCCCGGGAGAATTTTTAGATGAGATATTTATCAGAGAGAATTATTATGAAGAAGATGAATAAACATTAAAAAAAAACAAATGTGTTTTATTTTTTTTCAGAACTCGTTTTTATTTAATTGTTATTTCCCAAAGTCTAGGACTTAGGGTCTGAACGTATTTTTCCCAATAGTTTCAGAGTTTATTACAAAAAAAAAACAAAGAAACCTTTACTATTTACTATAGTAGTATCTATAAATAAAAAATGATTTGATATATAAGCTTGCATAGCTGAGGAAGGTGCATGCCGCGCGCTAGTATGCCGTGTGGCAGATCACCCTTCTCCATGTTTAGTGAAATGTTAGGTTCGAATGTGATGAGGGAGGGTCTCGCTTGACAATAGACAGATTACCAAACATTTTATGAGTTTCATTATTCATATTATTATGTAAGAATCAATTCATAAATGTCAACTAAATCATAACCTCAAAATCTTTAAAATGAAAAATCTTTAGATTTAGACTTTTTTCACTAATAATCTTGATACATAATTGTTTAGGAATTGCTGCTGAATTGTTAAATATTTTTTTACTTCTAAACGCTACACATTTACATCAACTAAAATCATGTATGGAGACCTGCCATTGTCCTTTGGTATGGGGATATCTCAAACCTAGAAAGCAAATATAAGATATTATTTATTTTATTAACCCATAATTAAGGGGGTAAAAGGGGGAGAAATTCAACCGTTGAACCGATTGTAATTAAATTTGGTATGCGAATATATTAAGCC
The DNA here is from genome assembly GCA_947568825.1 of Sphinx pinastri. NCBI lineage: Eukaryota > Metazoa > Arthropoda > Insecta > Lepidoptera > Sphingidae > Sphinx > Sphinx pinastri. Next base: position 17,718,802 of record OX387614.1, on the reverse strand, counting down.
TGGAAAATTAATATGGGATGTTAATTTTCATTTAATGTTAAATAACAGTGTAAATGCAAAAGATTTGTTTATTATACAGAAAAAATGTGTGAGAATTATAGCCCAAATAGACAATACACAAACCTGTAGGCCATACTTTATTAAATATAGAATATTAACATTACCATCTTTGTATATCCAAGATCTATGTACATATGTTTTTAAGAACTGTAATAGCTTTAAAACGATAACTCAAATCCATAGTATAAACACTCGACACAAGACAAATCTTTACTTACCACCCTCCAGAACAAAAATGCTCTATAATAGTCCGTATTACATGGCAGTGAAATTGTTTAATAAACTACCAGATGAAATTAAAAAAGAACAAAAGCTTTCCATATTCAACAAAAAACTTACGGTCTTATTCATAATGACTCTTCGGAACTTTATAGGACCGTTAGTAGAGGCTTGTAAAAAATTGTTATTCATAATGGTTCAAAAGCGCTAAAACGGCCTATAAGCCTACGGTGAAGTTGCTTTGATTTATAGGAGCTAGACCCCTTCTTTAAGCGTTCCGTAACAAAAAAATGGCCGCCGTCGGTCAGCTGTTTCGTGTTTGGCACCGATTTCCGATGTCAATTGTCAGTCGATTTAAAGTAAACAACACATCGATCTCGTAGCGCATAATTTTCGTTTCAAGAAGTATTTTTAATTACTTGTGTATAAATAATGGAAGCCTTACAAACCCTGCATAGCATTGCAGTAATTGAAAATATTTCACGTAGAAAAGTTTATCGTCAGAGTTTGATCCGTTTTCTCTGGATGACGAGGAATTCCGTAAACGGTATCATTTTTCCAAACGAACGGCTGCTTTTATAATTGAATTAGTCTGCGAAGAGTTACAGCTGCACCGTAAAGGTAAGAGGTAAGTTAATCCTTTTCGATATTCATACAAACTTGGGTATACCTAATGATGCGTTACTTTTAAGACTCGTTTTCTTTACAGATTCAAGAAGATGCTGGAGACCTCTATGGATTATTTCAAGCCACTATCAGCCGCATATTTAGCAGAGTAGCGCGTGCGCTCGCACGACGTGCTGCAGATTATATAATGATGCCCATTTCTGTTGCAGAGGAACAACAGCTAATGACAGAATTCCACCATGTAACCTCTTACATGGTGGAATTCCTCTTTCATGGTGGAAGCCTCCTTCCCATCTGTAATTGGTTGTATTGATTGCATGCATATATAAATAAAAAACATGGTGGTGATGCAGCCCAATATTACATAAATAGAAAAGGATATTCCCTCAATGTTCAGGTAAGATTTTCAGGAATATATAAAGTAAACTACGATAGGCTTTACTTTATTGCATAAACAAGATAATAATTGTTGTAGGTTACCTGTGATACTAGTCTTCGGATCAGGGATATTGTTTTTAAGTGGCGAGGCAGCACTCATGACTCCCAGATATTTAATGAATCGACCCTCAAAGAATGTTTTGAAGCAGGTGAGTTAAGGGCATACTTCTAGGAGATTCAGGGAGAGACCACTTAGTCATGCTGAAGAGAAATATAATGAGGCACATATTTCAACAAGAAATGTTGTGGAGGGTTGCTTTGGTGTGTGGAAACAGCGCTTCCAATGCTTGCTCCATTGCATGTCTGTAAATTAGGCAATGTGAAGAATACTATTGTGGCTCGTGCAGTGTTGCACAACATTGTAATTGCTCAAAGAGAGACATATGCCACAGAAGAAAGTGTGTCTGATATTGAATAGGTGTCTGAATCAATTAATTTTGAACCACACCCTAGACAGGGTAAAAATTCTGCCATTTTGCAGGCTTTTATAGCTAGGCACTTCAATTAATGAAGTTTTTTACACTCAAATAATTAAATTATAATTAAACATCCTAATTGTAGTTAGTCATTGTCATCATTTTATAAAATTTATATTTTTCTTTTATTATTACATCATAAAGATTAAAAAAAATATTTCACTGGAGGTTATTGTCCATTTGAATAGCATGCTACTTTTTCCTGCAATGCATAAACATTATTTTGAATGTAATACTGAAAATAAGCTTTATTTATTTAAATATACATCAGTACCCTACAGGATTATAGCATAAGATTGGAAATACTTAATGATGATTTGTTAATACCTCCTTTATATTTCCAGGTGCACCATGCAGGTGGATTTTAGTATCCTACAGGATTATAGCATCAAACTAGAATGATTTAATAATGATTTGTAAAATACTTTTTGTTTTCAGGTGGCGGATTTGGACTTTTTTATTTCTTATACATATATGCATGCATTATTCTGTGTATTGAACAAATTGTTAATAGTATTGAAGGAAGGGAAGGAAGGAAAGTGGAACTAATCCTTTCCACCCTGCCCATGTCTTCTGTACCTGCTAGGCCGTGTTGGTTCCCTAAATAATTTAAGTAATTGAAAAATGAATATTATGTATTGACTTGTCATAAGAGCCTTTTATATGCCTACGTAATGAATAAAGTTTTTATTTTATTAAGTATTGTATTTTTTTTTAACTAATACCTGAAAAATATGTTTTACATCTCCACATGAAACAATAGTATCTTACATGAATATAGCATAATACTGATACATAAATATCTCATTTATATTTCCTGCTGGAAGTGGAGTCTGATGAGGTACAACTATCATATTCTGAAAAATAAAATTATGATTTACTAGTTGTTGCTCGCGGCTTCCCACTACAAGTCCCGAAACACTGTAGCGATTTATAGCGAAACCAGTAAGACGCCAGCGCCTTTTATTTATAAAAACCACATTATTTTCCATGAGAGCAAGTTATCAGGATAAAAAGAAGCCTATGTGTTAATCCAGGATATGGTTTACCTGTATGCCAAATCCATTTAGCTTTTTCTGAGTTTACTTAACAAATATTCAAACATTTTCACAAACTTTCGTATTTCTAATATTAGTAATATAAGATTATCCCAATATTCTATTTATATGAATATATAAAAAAGTGGCTATAGCAGTAAGGTATACATGTGGAGCCATATTTATATACACCTGTAATGAGACTATGTGGTACAGAGAAATACAATGAGGCAAGTATTGTTGCTTTGATGTATGGAAACAGTGCTTCCAATGCCTGCTCTATGCCATGTCTGTAAAATTTGACCTAGTAAATATAACTAGGTATTGTGGCCATTGCAATTTTGCACAACATTACAATCGCTCAAAGAGACTTAAGTATCCGGGGATAGTGTGTCCAATATTTAATGAAGTGCACACCCAAAGGTAATAATTAAACATCATATAGTTTAGATACTTTTTGGTTTATAATTATTAAGTTTTTTTTACTAGTTTCTTTTAATTTAAAGAAAAATATTTTTCTACTGCTCATTCTTCATCTGCATGGCATGCAGCACTTTTCGGCACTGGATTTCGAATTCAGCTGTTTGTTCTGCAGGTGCGCGACAAACCTGAAATAATGCAATGTATAAACATTCATAGTTGACAATAGCCTAGTTAGGAATGCAACGGCCTGGTGAGACAGTTGTCTGCAGGTTCAAAAGTTATGTGTGTATTGTTTATCAATTATTGTTCAATTTAGCAGTGAAGGAAAACATTGTGAGAAAAGCTACATACCTGAGAATTCCCCAAAAATAATTTTGAAGGTATGTGAAGTCTACCAACCTACACTAGGCTAGCGTGGTGGACTAAACCCTCTCAGTAGTAATATAGGGCCCTTTCTCAGCTGTGGGCAGTATATAATACGGGGCTGGTATGGTATAAACAAAATAAAAGAATTACTTAAATATGGAAATTAATTTAAAGTTTACTTACTGCAAGAACCTTTTTTTATTTATTTTTTGGCCGTGGACCTGAAGCCTCTGGAGGATGTGGCTCCACAACTGGCATCTAGTATGTTGTATTTATTTAAATATATAACAGCATCGTTCAGGTTTATAGCATGGAACTGGAATTACTTAATATTGATTTTATATATTATTTCTATAAAATCAATATTAAGTATTTATATATTAAGTTTTCTCCTTCATTATTTCACCGGAAGGTGAATTTGGAGGATGCACAACTATCACCTGAAAAACATATGTTTTATTTATATATGTACAATGGTGGGCAGTATTTAATACAGGGCTGTTATGGTATGGTATCCTACACAGGGCCACCAGGGCACACCATCATGTGTGTGTTGAACTATGATCTTTACATTGATTTTAATTTGACTTTTGGTATAACATACCTCTTCAATAATATTATTTACAGTAGTTGTAGTATGTGTGAAAGCAGAGGGTTTTGAATATTTGTCCTGTAAAGGTGAATCTTCAATATGCTATAATATTCTCATCTAAAATATTCAAATAGTTACAAAAACTATGACTCAGTGGTTACAAAAAAAACATGCCATAAATGAATATTACCTGATTTATACTGTCAGAGTCAAATTCATTTGTGTCGGTAACAAATTCATTAGGCAGCCAGCTGCTAATGTCTTCACTACTGACTCCTTTTATTACTGGTGGTGGGCCACCACCAGTCTTCAGCAGCTCCTTCCTCTCTTCCGCCTTTGCTTTTTAGCCTTCATTTTTAAGAGGCCCCACTGTGATTTCAGGTGCACTACTGAGCGTGGATACCATTACACATACAGTTAAAACTGAAATGAAAAAATAAGTTTGTTTAAGGAATGTCTTAATTGTGTATATTTTTTATCATGAAAACAATGCAAAAGTAGCAATATTAGATTTAAGTTAGCACCTCTTTCTCAAGTCATTCCACACCGCCACCTTCATGGAATTGGAGTTCTTGTCCGTAGTTTTATTTTCGAGGACACTGACCCACTCCCTCACCAGTTCCTTTAATATAATCTTGAAAGCGAAAACAATACTGTTAGTAATGCATGCATGAATCGCGCAAACTGGAACTTTCAAATAAGTACGTAAAATAGCTGCACCAACCTTGTCTTCTTCCAGACAATTTTCACCCCTCTGCCGTTTTTCTTTTTTTAATTGCTGCATACTTCCAATTTATTATTTTTTTCTGTTTTTAATTACTTTCCGGAACAATCAACAAACTCAATGAGAAAATAAACACTATAATACATACAGTGGTAGTTTCCCTCCATTTATATTTTGACAACTGACATTGACAAGTAGTTTTTTTTGTTGTTGTTTCCAGAGACAAAGCTTGGTATAAATTGGTAGAAATCAACTGAAATATTTGTTTTCTACGTATTGGCAACATCATGTACTATAACGGCAATTCACTTATAGTAGCTACAAAAAACCATTATGAATAAGAAATTTTATCGAACGTTCGATAGGCTTCTAGGACGTTATATCTAATGGAGGTTTTTACCTTCGATTAGCGTTTTATTATGAATAAGACCGTTAAAGTATATCTAGTAGAAAATTGCTATTATACATTAGAAGAATACTTGAAGGTAATTTAGAAATAAAACAATATTACATGTCTTAAATATTAAGTATTGTTTATATTATGTATCTTAAAAATAAATTTAAAGACTACTTTGGTATCCTATGTTTATATAGATTATTATAAAATTGTATTAATATAGCGCCCTCAAATTTGCAATGTCTGGAAAGGGCTACTAAGTTATAAGCACAAAAAAATGTAACAACAACTATTGTACACTTACGGTCTTATTCATAATGACTCTTCGGAACTTTATAGGACCGTTAGTAGAGGCTTGTAAATAATTGTTATTCATAATGGTTCAAAAGCGCTAAAACGGCCTATAAGCCTACGGTGAAGTTGCTTTGATTTATAGGAGCTAGACCCCTTCTTTAAGCGTTCCGTAACAAAAAAATGGCCGCCGTCGGTCAGCTGTTTCGTGTTAGGCACTGATTTCCGATGTCAATTGTCAGTCGATTTAAAGTAAACAACACATCGATCTCGTAGCGCATAATTTTCGTTTCAAGAAGTATTTTTATTTACTTGTGTATAAATAATGGAAGCCTTACAAACCCTGCATAGCATTGCAGTAATTGAAAATATTTCACGTAGAAAAGTTTATCGTCAGAGTTTGATCCGTTTTCTCTGGATGACGAGGAATTCTGTAAACTGTATCGTTTTTCCAAACGAACGGCTGCTTTTATAATTGAATTAGTCTGCGAAGAGTTACAGCTGCACCGTAAAGGTAAGAGGTAAGTTAATCCTTTTCGATATTTATACAAACTTGGGTATACCTAATGATGCGTTACTTTTAAGACTCGTTTTCTTTACAGATTCAAGAAGATGCTGGAGACCTCTATGGATTATCTCAAGCCACTATCAGCCGCATATTTAGCAGAGTAGCGCGTGCGCTCGCACGACGTGCTGCAGATTATATAATGATGCCCACTTCTGTTGCAGAGGAACAACAGCTAATGACAGAATTCCACCATGTAAGAGGCTTCCCATCTGTAATTGGTTGTATTGATTGCATGCATATATAAATAAAAAAACATGGTGGTGATGCAGCCCAATATTACATAAATAGAAAAGGATATTCCCTCAATGTTCAGGTAAGATTTTCAGGAATATATAAAGTAAACTACGATAGGCTTTACTTTATTGCATAAAAAAGATAATAATTGTTGTAGGTTACCTGTGATGCTAGTCTTCGGATCAGGGATATTGTTTTTAGGTGGCGAGGCAGCACTCATGACTCCCAGATATTTAATGAATCGACCCTCAAAGAATGTTTTGAAGCAGGTGAGTTAAGGGGTATACTTCTAGGAGATTCAGGGAGAGACCACTTAGTCATGCTGAAGAGAAATATAGTGAGGCACATATTTCAACAAGAAATGTTGTGGAGGGTTGCTTTGGTGTGTGGAAACAGCGCTTCCAATGCTTGCTCCATGGCATGTCTGTAAATTAGGCAATGTGAAGAATACTATTGTGGCTCTTGCAGTGTTGCACAACATTGTAATTGCTCAAAGAGAGACATATGCCACAGAAGAAAGTGTGTCTGATATTGAATAGGTGTCTGAATCAATTAATATTGAACCACACCCTAGACAGGGTAGAAATTCTGCCATTTTGCAGGCTTTTATAGCTAGGCACTTCAATGAATGAAGTTTTTTACACTCAAATAATTAAATTATTATTAAACATCCTAATTGTAGTTAGTCATTGTCATCATTTTATAAAATTTATATTTTTCTTTTATTATTACATCATTAATATTAAAAAAAATATTTCACTGGAGGTTATTGTCCATTTGAATAGCATGCTACTTTTTCCTGCAATGCATAAACATTATTTTGAATGTAATACTGAAAATAAGCTTTATTTATTTAAATATACATCAGTACCCTACAGGATTATAGCACAAGATTGGAAATACTTAATGATGATTTGTTAATACCTCCTTTATATTTCCAGGTGCACCATGCAGGTGGATTTTAGTATCCTACAGGATTATAGCATCAAACTAGAATGATTTAATAATGATTTGTAAAATACTTTTTGTTTTCAGGTGGCGGATTTGGAGGAGACACACTTTTTTTATTTCTTATACATATATACATGCATTATTCTGTGTATTGAACAAATTGTTAATAGTATTGAAGGGAGGGAAGGAAGGAAAGTGGAACTAATCCTTTCCACCCTGCCCATGTCTTCTGTACCTGCTAGCCCGTGTTGGTTCCCTAAATAATTTAAGTAATTGAAAAATGAATATTATGTATTGAATTATCATAAGAGCCTCTTATATGCCTACGTAATGAATAAAGTTTTTATTTTATTAAGTATTGTATTTTTTTTAACTAATACCTGAAAAATATGTTTTACATCTCCACATGAAACAATAGTATCTTACATGAATATAGCATAATACTGATACATGAATATCTCATTTATATTTCCTGCTGGAAGTGGAGTCTGATGAGGTACAACTATTATATTCTGAAAAATAAAATTATGATTTACTAGGTGTTGCTCGCGGCTTCCCACTACAAGTCCCGAAACACTGTAGCGATTTATAGCGAAACCAGTAAGACGCCAGCGCCTTTTATTTATAAAAACCACATTATTTTCTATGAGAGCAAGTTATCAGGATAAAAAGAAGCCTATGTGTTAATCCAGGATATGGTTTACCTGTATGCCAAATCCATTTAGCTTTTTCTGAGTTTACTTAACAAATATTCAAACATTTTCACAAACTTTCGTATTTTTAATATTAGTAATATAAGATTATCCTAATATTCTATTTATATGAATATATAAAAAAGTGGCTGTAGCAGTAAGGTATACATGTGGAGCCATATTTATATACACCTGTAATGAGACTATGTGGTACAGAGAAATACAATGAGGCAAGTATTGTTGCTTTGATGTATGGAAACAGTGCTTCCAATGCCTGCTCTATGCCATGTCTGTAAAATTTGACCTTGTAAATATGACTAGGTATTGTGGCCATTGCAATTTTGCACAACATTACAATCGCTCAAAGAGACTTAAGTATCAGGGGATAGTGTGTCCAATATTGAATGAAGTGCACACCCAAAGGTAATAATTAAACATCATATAGTTTAGATACTTTTTGGTTTATAATTATTAAGTTTTTTTTTACTAGTTTCTTTTAATTTAAAAAATATATTTTTCTACTGCTCATTCTTCATCTGCATGGCATGCAGCACTTTTCTGCACTGGATTTCGAATTCAGCTATTTGTTCTGCAGGTGCGCGACAAACCTGAAATAATGCAATGTATAAACATTCATAGTTGACAATAGCCTAGTTAGGAATGCAACGGCCTGGTGAGACAGTTGTCTGGAGGTTCAAAAGTTATGTGTGTATTGTTTATCAATTATTGTTCACTTTAGCAGTGAAGGAAAACATTGTGAGAAAAGCTACATACCTGAGAATTCCCCAAAAATAATTTTGAAGGTATGTGAAGTCTACCAACCTACACTAGGCTAGCGTGGTGGACTAAACCCTCTCAGTAGTAATATAGGGCCCTTTCTCAGCAGTGGGCAGTATATAATACGGGGTTGGTATGGTATAAACAAAATAAAAGAATTACTTAAATATGGAAATTAATTTAAAGTTTACCTACTGCAAGAACCTTTTTTTATTTATTTTTTGGCCGTGGACCTGAAGCCTCTGGAGGATGTGGCTCCACAACTGGCATCTAATAAATATGTTGTATTTATTTAAATATATAACAGCATCATTCAGGTTTATAGCATGGAACTGGAATTACTTAATATTGATTTGTAAATACCTCCTTCATTATTTCACCGGAAGGTGAATTTGGTGGAGGCACAACTATCACCTGAAAAACATAAGTTTTATTTATATATGTACAATGGTGGGCAGTATTTAATACAGGGCTGTTATGGTATGGTATCCTTCACAGGGCCACCAGGGCACACCATCATGTGTGTGTTGAACTATGATCTTTACATTGATTTTAATTTGACTTTTGGTATAACATACCTCTTCAATAATATTATTTACAGTAGTTGTAGTATGTGTGAAAGCAGAGGGTTTTGAATATTTGTCCTGTAAAGGTGAATCTTCAATATGCTATAATATTCTCATCTAAAATATACAAATAGTTACAAAATCTATGACTCAGTGGTTACAAAAAAAAACATGCCATAAATGAATATTACCTGATTTATACTGTCAGAGTCAAATTCATTTGTGTCGGTAACAAATTCATTAGGCAGCCAGCTACTAATGTCTTCACTACTGACTCCTTTTATTACTGGTGGTGGGCCACCACCAGTCTTCAACAGCTCCTTCCTCTCTTCCGCCTTTGCTTTTTAGCCTTCATTTTTAAGAGGCCCCACTGTGATTTCAGGTGCACTACTGAGTGTGGATACCATTACACATACAGTTAAAACTGAAATGAAAAAATAAGTTTGTTTAAGGAATGTCTTAATTGTGTATATTTTTTTTATTTTTTTTTTATGGCATTCAATGTCGAGGCGAGCATGCCGTTCGCCTGATGGTAAGCGATACGACCACCCATAAACAGTAGCAACACCAACCAGCACCTTGAGTTACAAAGTACTGTGTGGCATCCCACTGCGCTCGTCATCCTGAGACATAAGATGTTAAGTCTCATTATGTCCTGTAGTTACACTGGCTACAATGTCCTTCAAACCGAAACACAACAGTGCATGCACACTGTTGCTTAGCGGTAGAAATAGACATTGCGGTGGTACCCACCCAGACGGCCTCTTACATAATGAGAGACCTACCACCAGTGAAAGTACCAAAAGTGATTCATCCCAGGAATTAACCAATCAAAATAAGAAATCTGTAAGTTTGTTAAACTAATTTTATTCTGATACATCGATTTTTCAATTGCTCTAAAGCAGCGCCGAAGGCAAGGATTGTGGTCGTTTATTGAAATCGGCAGAAAGCGTACTGCTAACGTAGTGTTTATAAATTCTCTTTGGCGTACTGTAGGTATAGATTTCGCGTGAGCTGCACACGCCCAGCGCATTCGCGAGGTGCTCACCATATTTGGACGCATCCTTTAAAGCAGTACATATTTGATAACGGTATTCAAATAAATGATTCCATTAAATATCTATAAAAAACATGTTTTCTTTATTTATTGTTGCTTTATTTATCCCACATTAAAAACACTACATTTACACACGAAAGGGTGGCAGGCAGCCTTAGTTGCTTGATTTTTATGTTTCAATATTAATGCTTGGCGGTAGAAATAGACATTGCGGTGGTACCCACCCAGACGGCCTCTTACATACAGAGAGACCTACCACCAGTTAAAATATTGTTTAACATGAAAACAATGCAAAAGTACCAATATTAGATTTAAGTTAGCACCTCTTTCTCAAGTCATTCCACGCCGCCACCTTCATGGAATTGGAGTTCTTGTCCGTAGTTTTATTTTCGAGGACAGTGACCCACTCCCTCACCAGTTCCTTTAATATAATCTTGAAAGCGAAAACAATACTGTTAGTAATGCATGCATGAATCGCGCAAACTGGAACTTTCAAATAAGTACGTAAAATAGCTGCACCAACCTTGTCTTCTTCCAGACAATTTTCACCCCTCTGCAGTTTTTCTTTTTTTAATTGCTGCATACTTCCAATTTATTATTTTTTTCTGTTTTTAATTACTTTCCAGAACAATCAACAAACTTAATGAGAAAATAAACACTATAATAATTACATACATTGGTAGTTTCCCTCCAATTTATATTTTGACAACTGACATTGACAAGTTGTTTTTTTTATAGTTGTTTCCAGAGACAAAGCTTGGTATAAATTGGTAGAAATCAACTGAAATATTTTTTTTCTACGTATTGGCAACATCATGTACTATAACGGCAATTCACTTATCGTAGCTACAAAAAACCATTATGAATAAGAAATTTTATCGAACGCTCGATAGGCCAATAGGACGTTATATCTAATGGAGGTTTTTACCTTCGATTAGCGTTTTATTATGAATAAGACCGTTAGTATGCAAATAAATAAATAAAATAAATAAAAATAAATAAATTCTTTTCGTTTACTCCCGACTAAAGGGAATATCTGACTGGGGGTACTAACTCGGTGGCGTAGTTGTATTATGGTACGACTGCAATGCTGGGGTCTCGGGTTCGATCCCTGGGTCGGGCAAAGTGATATTTTTCTATTCAGTATCAGCCCGAAGTCTGTAATTTGTGCCCGATATGGCGATAGGCTCGCCACCTATCACATCATGGGACGGAATACGCACGGTGAAAAGTGGGTGCATTTATTGTTCCTCTGCCTACCCCTTCGGGGATAAAAGGCGTGAGTGTGTAAATGGGATAAAAGGGGGGAGAAACTAAACTCCTGAACCGATTGTAATGAAATTTGGTATGGGGATATCTATACCTAACCTTAAAGATAACTATGGGATATTATTTTTTTAACTCTTTAAGGGGAGAAAATACTGTTGCTCCGATTGTATTGCACAGTATGGGGATTGGGGATATCTTGAACTTTGAAAATTAATATGAGATATTTTTTAACTAACCCCAAAATGAGAGCGGTAAAAGGGGAGAGAAATTAAACCGCTGAACCAATTCTATTTAAATTTGGTTTGGGGACCTCTTGAAACTTTAAAGTAAATATGACATATTCAGTTTTTTACTAACCCCTAAAAAGAAGGTTAACAGGGAAAGAAAATAATCCGTTGAACCGATTATCGTGAAATTAGTCATCTTTTTTTTTTTAACTTAGCTCGGGAAAATGACTTGACCGCACCTGATGTTAAGCGAACTGAAGTCCAAAAAAGGCAAGGGATAATTATCTATGTACCTTGAGTATAAATATGGGATATTTATATTTATTAATCACTAACTTAGGGCAGCTAAAGGGGGAAGAAACTAAACCGCGAAACATATTATTAAGACCAAATTTGTTGCGGATATAATTATCTTAAACCATGACAATAAATATAGGACATTCGTCTTTCATCAATTCGTAACTAAGTGAGACAAGGGGTGAGAACTGAACCATGTATCTGCTCGTTATGTAATTCAATATGTAAAAATTATGAAACCTGACATTTAATATAAAATCTGAACCGCTGAAGAACCGATTTTTTTCAAATTAGTAAGGTAACGACTCATTTGACTTCAGTCGTGAGTATTTTCTTGAAATGGAAAACCTTATTAGGACGCACTTTAAAGTAATAAATACCATGTATAGTATTAAAAACCACCCGAGCAAGGCTCGGTCACCCGGGTACTACTTATTTAATTGATTACGGAAATCTTTTTTTTAATTTTTTAGCATTAACATAGACATAGTCAAAAAGGCGCTTGGTACTAGTCGAGTAATTTAATCAAAGCTGTTTGAGCGGCGCCTAATGTTTTAACGATGATTTCCAAAGATACGAGTAAAATTTTGAGTAACTTGACCTCGGTAGACTGGGGCAATGGTGTAGTGTGCGTTGTTGCCGCCCGGGGCGGATCCATACTGTGCAGCCCTAAGGCAAAAGAAGAAAAAAATATCTAATCCACAACTAAGAGTCACACGTGCGCCCCCCTCCCCTAGCCACTGACTGGTACATGAGACAAAAGTTTAAATGTATAAAAGGTACTACGCTAAATGTACGCATTTTGCCGCCCCTCTTAGTGCCACTTGAGGCAGGCTGGTCTCTAGGGTTTGCTAAAAAATGATCTTCAAGTCCTAAGCACTAATTGATGCGTTTTAGGATAAGGTAAACATTGCGCCTAGTCAGGAATCTAAGCAATTTGCATTGATGTCGGTGCGATGAGAAAATAGGTAGGTGTCGAAAATTTTATGTATATAAAACTTTACTTATCTACCGAATTTCATTACAAAGCACTTTCTTCAAAATATGTTAGTACCTACGTATATATAGGAGTTAATATCGCTTGAACACCCATCATGCTTTTTCGTCCATCCACAAGTGTAGGTACAGGAAATCTCTCTGGTAAGCTAATACTCGAATATTTTTTTGTAGATTAGGTATGTTTATTAACAAATAAGCTAAAAACTATCTACTTCCTTAATGTTTATCATAAAAAAGAATGCTTTAAGTAAGTAAAATAACTAGGCACTTTAAACTATCGTCATAGGCATCTTAAGCCGTTTTTAATATTCATAATTCGAGTGTCGATAATTATATTGGCAACATTGATGTATTAAAAAACCCATTGGCAAAGATGTATTAGTGGGTACTTACCACAGAAGTATAACAAGCAGTACTTACCACATCACTTTCTATTCCAATTACAATGTAGGTTATTCAAATATAGGTTTATCTAGTAGATAAACCTATTTGCATTTTGACTTTTGTGTTTTCCATCCGTCACTTTATTATTGAAAGCATGTCGTTATTTTACTAGATTAATTTTATTTTTACTATATATTTATATTAATTCTGATTTCATTTTTCAGTATTCTCTAATATACTTTAGTATATTATGTTTTAAATTGCTTTAAATTAAATTAATTACTCTACTATTATATTATTACTGATGTTCCACATTTCAATGTAATTTCTAATAATTCTGCCGTAATATACCTAAATAAGAGATTTTCTCATTAACTTGGCTGCACATAAAATATTATAATCATAAGATTTCTAACCGGATGTTGCTTCCTGTAAGTATATAAGTTCCATCAAGGATACAACTTGCTTTTTAGTAACTATAATACATACACCATGATAAACTATTACAATACCTAACCTTAGGTAATAAGTTTTTCTATTCACGCCGGTACATGCCAGGCAATAGTTTTGAGTAAGTATGTAGGTACCTACCTATTAGTCAGATCTTATATTATCACAGAGAAACTAAGGGCGGTATTAATAAATCAATCTCTAGTTTGAGTTACATCTCAAGTAGATATAATGTATGAATAGTTCAATACAGTACCTATATCTACTTGAGATGTAACTCAAACTTGAGATTGATTTATTAATACCGCCCTAAGAAATAAATAACTGCACATTCCACAAATTACAGTCAAACAAGTTTATGATTAAACATCATCTTTTATTACACCTGAGCCACTCTTACCTTCGCTGAAGTGTGTTGGTATCCTACTTCAGAATATTCCTTATGCTAACAGTTTGATTTGCTGATCAACATTGATTTTGCTGTTACATTTATGAACCTAACTTTAAAGTACACTTTACAGGATTAGTAATAATCGTAATGTTTTTACAGGATTTGCTGACATATATTATCATCGTTCCTGGTTAATGAAAAGGCATTATTCGAGGTAATAGGTACATCTATATGACTACCTAATAGGTACAAAATAGTAATTTTACTAATTGGCGATACAAAATGTAATTTTACTAATTGGCGATTAAAACCTGTAGATATGCTTTTAATGGTTCCAAATGATTTTTCAGAATGGTATGTTGTTGTTGCCAACGTTCCCTACGTAACACAAGTGAAGGCATTAAATGCGTCGATTGCAATTCCAAATGCCACGTGACATGCGCTAGTGATGCGACCCAAGAACTGCGAGAAGCTGGAGACAGAGGGTATCAGTGGAGATGCGCAGTCTGTCTCAAATCCGCTTCTAGACACACCGAACATTTAAAAGACAATTCCCACTTAATAAGTATGATCAATGCAGTAAGCGAAAAGTTTGAATTAGTTAACAAGATCCAACTGCCGAAATTGCACAGCGATTTGGCGTACATCAAAGCCGCTGTTGAACGTCTCGCTGTACAAAACGATGATATTCTCCAAAAAATTGATGAGCTCGGAACAAAAGTGGACGCGTATGACAGGTGGCCAGTCATGCATAACAGCTATCGCCGCCGGAACCTTCTCCTAGCCCCGAGACCTAACAGATCACTGGAGGGCAATGATCATAACACAACGTTACAAAGCGCAGAGAAGTCGGTTCGTTTCAGCACACGACGGCGGTCGTATTTGCTGCACAAGATGCTCCGTTTGTTGAATAATAGGACTCAAACACATCGTAGAAATTGATGAATGTGTCGGCTGAATAAAAATTTAATCAAATTATTATGTTTTACTTAACAACTAGGTTTTTTAAAACAACTAAAAACCTAGACAAACAATCCACTCGCCTGGTGGTGACTTGAGACAATATGAAGTATCTATTGTTGTGATTTTAGTTAAAGAAATAATAAAAAATCGTTAACAAATACTAAATTGTTAACGAAAATCATAAATTTGTATTTGATAGAAATAACTTTCAAAAAGTAAGTCACAATATTACCAGAACATTAAAATCTCAAGCTGATGTTCACGGGCCCTGACACTCCTGAGTCCTGACAGCCCGATTCCCGCTCCTTTTATACGGATTCGGTTGGTGCTGTCAGTAGTTACTAGCTTCGATAAATAAACTGACAACTAACACTATATAAAGAAAGCAGCTTGTATGATCTTTTCCTCTACCAAATGTATAAGATCAATTATCACCACAAGCAGCACTGTTAATTAACAGTAGCAACACTGCCCGGCCTTTGAAGTAGGTACAAACCTCTGCATAGCACTGCACAGTGCACTGCGCTCATCGCCGTCATACATATTTAAATGTTCGGTGTCGACGCCCATTAATTACACTAACTACATTGTCCAGACGAGAAACAGCAGTGCTTGCACAATGCCGCTTAGTGGCAAAAATAGATATTGCAATTTGCATTGCTAGGAAGTGCCTACTGAGCCGGCCGAGCGCAGGAGAGACTAGGATATACGAGGACAATATAGTTATTAAACACAATGATCTAAATGTATATCATCTTAAAAAAATCTTAACTAAAAACTGCTCTGTATAAATATACTAGTCAAATTTACACGAAAAATGAAATTTCCCTGTGATTGGTAATTCATCAAATGTGAATACCGGTGTATTTGCTATTTTTTTTTTAATAGATGTGCGCATTATGCTTTTTTGTCAACCTGTAATCTGGAATTGCTCCCATGTAAATTTGGAAAAATAAATCTACCCAAAGGTGGGGAAAAAAGGGGTGATTTATTGTTTACTCACAGATTTAATGCTGAGTTGTGTATTAATAAAAATAAAGCATGTAATTTATAGCCACAAACAGTTACAAAATAAAAACTTAAAAAAAATTAAACCGCCGTAAAAACTGAAAAGCAAAAAATAATAAAAAAAAAATTATTTAACCTTAATAACTAAGTTCTTAAACCAATGTAAGTATACCTACATAATTTTGATTTTTGAGTCGTACCCAAGCGTCCTCGCGTCGGGGGACCGGTAAAGAAGTATTTTCACCTCCTTGGTCCGGAGTTCGGTTTTTTTCTTAAAAGGTTTTTATAGAGAACCTACTTATCTAACCGTGAGACAAGAATGTCACTATGTGTCTGTACTCTGTCTCACAAGTTTAAAGTAAATTTTGAGTTTTGGCGGGAACTTGGAAGTGTCATGAGGTGCTCTTGTTTTAATTCATTATTTTGGTGATATTTAGTGTTATATTGCATAAGTATGGTGGTATATTATCCAATATAGTTCTATTAAAGAGCTCAAATGAAGTGAATTGAAATAATTATGCTAATCAAGTGTTTTTTTGTTGCCGTCAAAACTCCTCGATAAAGTCTTGGTAAGGTAGCCACTACTTTACTTCGACATACTACAGATAATAAAATAGACAAACCAAACTTGACATTGGCAAAATGTAAACACAAATGCCATTATAAAAAAAAAAAAAGTAAATTTTATTTGACAGTTATCATATTAAACAGCTTATGTAGGTAGTAATCATTTTATTATCATTTATTTGGAGGCTTTTATAAACTATACTGTGACAATTGTATTTTTTTATTTGGTCGGCTTAAAAAACTTTATGTGACGAGTACCATTTACTCAGAAGTTGTGAAACAGGCCCTAAGTATAAAAGGCTAGCGTAAGATTATTGAAACAAACATTAAATTAACTTTAATAATAATGTCGAAGCCTAAACTACAACATTTTTTATGAACTTGTAGGAAGTAGGTACAGTCACCCACATAAGTAACTAAACAAATTCAAAATTTCAAATCGCCCATACACTTTTTTGTTCTTCCCAATTTTATTTTTCTTTTTACAAAAATAAAATTAAACGGATTCACAAGGAAAAAAATATGTTTCAATGGAACTTAAAGCGTATAAGCGATTTGAATTTTTAAATTTGTTCTGCTACTTTTGTGGTTACCTATTCCAATAAACAACCATTTTTTCTATTTCGTGCTTAATTTCGATATCATACGTATCGTGCTTAGTTTAGCTAGATAATCAAAGCTTTCGTTCCCAACATCCAGTGTGGCAATCAGAATTGTTTATGGCGTAGGCTTCCGTTAGGGGATCTGAAAAGACGGGAATTTTCCACACGAGTTACCTACATCGTTGTTCGTAGTTCGTAGGTAACCATTGAGAAAGTATGACATACTTACATAAAAATATATGATAAATCGCCATTACTGAAGTTAGAAATTGGTGCTGATGAAGTTTCATGAGATGTTTCCCCGGTTAAAGTAACCACGTTCCTGTAAAGCCGAACGGTAATCCCATCCCGCACATAGCTATTCACATATTATTATTTTAAAATACGTAGATAGTATGTAGGTACCTATAGTTGTGACAATCTTAGCTAGCTGGAATGACAGTTTATTGACAATTCACAGAATACTATGTGTAGAGAAGAGAACGAAAAATCGGTTGCCCCAAATAACAGATTCTTAAATGATATCGATTTCTTGTTCAGAGAGTTTATAGTCGATGGTCAACACGGTATATTTTTTATTAAATCATACATAATGGATGTTTCTATTACGGTAGTCAGTGATTTTAGTCGTAATTTTTTTATCTCGGGACAAAATTTCACCTTTATCCTTCATTTAAACTTACATCTATACTTATATTCCAACACAATAAAAACAAGATACCTAAAAATCACGTAATGCCTAGTCAAAGTCCGGTACAAACAAGCCAAAGTAAACAAAAACAACAGAATTAGTTCAAAAGTAACAGCCTAACCGAGTCAAAAATATAAACACTAACCAAAAATTTCGGAGGGATTATGTGACTAATACACGGAGCATTGACGAATCAATGACGATGGACGTGGATAAACATCTGAAGTTTAAATTAGGTACATTGACATAATTTATTTTTCATTGATTTAATCAACCAGCCCTTTTAGGCCAATTACTATCTAATAAATCCTAATAGAGTTCAGTGCGACAGTCTTAATGCGTATTTAGTAGCATTTGGTACTTACTAAAATTAGTATTATTAGATACATTAAAAAAAACGAAAACATTAATTACAATTATTGTCGAATAAAAAATTATACATCGAATACATTGTACTAGACTGTTTTAAAAATGCTTTTGAAACATTTTTGAATAAATATATGTACATAAACAAGGTCTATTGACCTGCTTCCGATGAACACTCTATCGTGATACACTCTGTATATAATTTCCAAGTTTCGATTTTTCTCAGTAATCATATATATTTCGTTTCCAAACGATTAAAAACTTTTCCAACGCTACGACCGTGAACTGAAGGATACAACATTGTAAAGGCGTCGCGTTGATTTAAAAGTCAAGATTAAATTCTTTATTTCAGTATATTTTTATAATATTAATTCAAGGTTGGTACATAAATATTATACTCATTGTTATAATTTATGGAGAACATGGTAAATATTTGCAATTATGTAGTTGAATTTTGTACTTTTTGGGTAGACGTTCTGACAAAATTATCGCGTCGCGTCGTTAAAAATTGAATTGTCATACCGGCCAGATAGGATTGTCAGAACTATAATAATGTTATCACAATATATGTTTAAAAAAATCTTAGGATAATTTGTTAAAAACTATTAGGTAGGTAGTAGGTACGTCATTCAGAAGATCCTAAAGAAATCTCTCGTAGTAATGTCGCAATCATCAAACTGGCTTTAATCTGTTTTTATAATTATAATTTATACTTGTTTCTATAATATATTTATGTATTAAAATAATAATTTATGATAAACAGTTCCTTGATCATTGAATACATTATTTTTTATATTGTTGTCCATTTTTTATGAACGAATATTTACCCGTTATCTCTTATAGTATTTTATGCAATCGATAATATGATTCCAGTACGTACTTATATCTGTAGGTAATATTGATTGGGGTACCATAAAGCATTAGGTATATGTGCATGATATATGGCGTTAGTATAATTCAGAAACCATAGGTATTATTTTATATTAACAATTTATTTGAACAGTGTAACAATTAAATTAAAAACTTTTACTTTGGTTTTTAGAAATCATAGTATTTAAACGACTAAATAACTAGTCCAGCGGTCATACAACATGCAATACATACACACAAACATACCCTGCAAGGATCCTATTATCCCTTGCTCTATGCCATTGTCCAGTAAAAAATATCAGTCAATGCAAAAAAAAGTGTGTAACTTCTTTGGCGTAACAAGATAAAAATCTTTTTAAATAACGCGCCAAAAGAAGTATAACTTCAATATCTTTCGCCTTATTCTACGTTCAAAATTCAAAACTAAAATGTTGTTATAGCTAACTTCAGGGTGTCGGTTTTTCGTGACGGTGTGCGCGCGCATCGTAAAAATTTAATATCATCATTTTTCCCTAACGCGCCAAAAGAAGTAACTTCAAAAACTAATCAAGTTCAAGGAAAATATGTGATCACTAGGAATATAATGTTAGTGGTGCGGATTTTCCTAAAAAACATGAGACAGGAAACGCTGCAGAAGCAATGCAATAGGTTTGACGCTGAGACACATAGTACGTAGTACATTTAAGGCCATGTATAAAATATGCGTGTGATTTTTTCATGTAAAATACATTGTTACACCAAGATATCGAAATGTAGAGTTTGTGTTCACTTACATTTTCGCACAAGTTTAGTCATGAAGATTTTTTACAACACAAATATTCCGTCATGCAGAGGGCGTTGAACGTTTTTATAGTTCTTATTCTTTTTTCTTTGAGTTGGCTTTCTCCTTGTAATTATTATGTATCTTCTACATCCAAGGCTTTCTATCATATCGAGTCCATAGGGAATACAATTATGTATTTAGATGATCTGTATTATCTACACAATATTAGGTAGGTACAGTCAGCCACAAAAGTAGCTGAATATATAAAAAACTTCAAAACGCTTCTACATATTAACTTCAATCGAAATATACTTTTCTTCTTTTTTTATAATAAAGTAAGCCTTTTGGACTTTATTTTAGTAGAGAAAAAATGATTGTTGATAAAGGCACGACAATTTGTTAACCTACTTATGTGGCTGGCTTGACCCGGCAAACGTTATTTTGACATTAATTGATCAGTTACCGACCGGGGTTAAAAGTTATTAAATTACTAATATCGCTATTAAAAAACAGGGGATGATGGAGGAAGGTAGAAAATTTAAGGTTGTATGTATTTTATAATGCCACATTATAAAAAAAACTTTACGAATAATAAAAAAAAATTGGAGTGGGCCACCCTTATCACTTAGGGGATGAAAAATAGATAACAAGCTATTCTGAGATCTACCAAGTGTGAATATAAAATTCATCAAAATTCGGTTCAGCCGTTGCGATGGTGTATGGTAACAAACACTGTGACACGAAATTTTTATATATATAGATTTACAATTTCCCCCCAAAAGGTACCTCACAATTGTATAATATTTATTGCATGCATAGGCAAATTAGTAGTAATTAGTATTAAATTTCACATTATAAGCAGAAAATGTGTAATTTATTTAAAATTAACTACTACATTTGCTCGCGGCTCCGCCCGCGTGTTTAAGTTTTTCCGGGATAAAAGTCCCGCTATATATTTTCCCGGTATAATAAACGGCCTATGAGCTATTCCAGTCTATAATCTATCTCTGTACCAAACTTCTTTCAGGTCTGTTTAGCGGTTCTGGCGTGATTGAGTAACAAACATCCAATCTTTCGCATTTATATATAACTACATTTTGCTCGCGGCTCCGCCCACGTGTAAAAAAAATTCCGGGATGAAAAGTAGCCGATATTACTCAGGAATAATGTAGCATTCTAAAGGTGAAATCATTTTTGAAATCGGTCCAGTAGATTTTGCGTTTATTTGTTACAAACTTACAAATCTTTTCTCTTTATAATATTAGTGTATACTAGGTGGTGTTCGCGGCTTGGCCCGTGTGAAAAGGCTTTCCCGCTACAAAAACCATTAAAACACAGTACGACGCAGCGCTATCTACTTAAAGAATCAGGTTAAAAATATACATTATTTCACATGGGAGCTAATTACCGAGATAAAAAGTATCCTATGTGTTAATCCAAGACATGACCTACCCGTGCACTAAACATCCATAGGTATCCGTTCCGTAGTCTCTGAGTTTACTTCTAACTAACATCCAAACATTTTCACAAACTTTTGCATTTACAATATTATACAGGAAGATAAAAAAGGAGTCTATATTTTAAGTTAGACTTCTAGCAATGCATCGGTGAAAACTACATTCAATTCAATGCAGTAGTTTTTTTCGTAATGCGTGTACAAGCATAATAACAGACAGACAGACATTCTAAAAACTATTGTTTTTGTTTTCTTTAATATCTATAATGTACAGACATCGGCCTGTTACAATTTTATTATATACCTTTATGTTATAATTTCGGTAGCTAATAAGCATGATTACATGATGATACAGCGATACTGATTAAGCTCAGTGTACGTTGCCTTAATGCTGTAGATTCCACCGCCTAGGTGTGCAATAAAAAGCGTGGAACTGAGAAATCATTTTCATTCCGTTTTTTGCCTCGGAAGCGGCTCAATCATCTGCACTCGATCATGCAAAACAAATTGTCAAGCGGATGGCATCCGAAGTTCATAAAGTTCGCAACTTTCGCGCTAGTGTCATTGTATCTGAGTGATGTGACCTGCGAAGAAAATCCCTTTGTGGCCACCCCCCTAGGGGAGGTTAGCGGGTTCTATATGAAAACTAGAGAAGGAAGAACGATATCTGCGTATACGGCTATACCTTATGCTGTACCACCTGTTGGAGATTTGAGATTTAAGGTATTTATTTGTGATTGGCGTAAAAAAATATATACTCAAAAACTGAACTGATAGTCTACTGTCTCTTTCTTTATTTATAGACGTTTATCTCAAATATTTTATCCGCAAATAATTAATATAAGACGGTTATTAAATTCGTCCATGAATACAGGAACACGAGATTTTATTTTAAAATTTTTAATTGTTGTTTTATTAATTAACAGTTAGTAATAGCGAGTAAAATTGCACTTTTAGAAAAACATTTTTCTAGATCTGTGTAAGTAAATTAAGGGTTCTTTTTTATTTTTAAAGTCGATTTTAAATATTGTTAATGTGTATAATGTATTTGGTCTAGTTAAAACTAAACACTACTTCTGCAAAAAGACCGTACGCTTGTTTCAATATTTGTCTGTAACATTTCGGGGATTTCTATATTGAAAACATTACATTTTCCTTCCCTTATACAGCAATAAGATTCGTCATCTTTCATAATCGATTCAAAGATAAAATAATGGTTGTAAACGAATTCATTACTTACCGATTCTCGTCTCTGCATTACATTGCATTTTTTATTTCTCGCAATGAAGCTTTAATTATTATTAAAGTAATTAATTATTAAATTAATTATGAAACTAGGTTTTGCCCACTGCTTTCTTCGCGCCGCAAATCCAGAGGTGAGAGTTCATTACGAGGGTAAAAATTTGCATAATACCTATAGGACAAAACAAGACACATCACGCCTTTATACCTGAGGGGGCAGGTAGTGGTGCAAACGAGGCACGGAATAAAGTTGTTTCCTATAAGTCACTTGAGGATAATGTTCCTTGGACTTTTAGTCACAAAATTTTCAGAATCGGTTCACTTTTATCTCCTACAATCAAACTTATAAACCCAGGACCGACAAACGAAACAAATAAGGAATTATGCCTATGCAGGGAAAAGGTGAATTATGGTCGCGTTCTTCAAAAATGCCACGGCGAGGAGCACTTCCTGATTTTCACAAATTTTCGAATTTTCCTTCCATCCATCCTTTTTTCCGGAAAACCTAATTCGGGTTATGAAAAATATTTCAAATAGTATAAAGTATATGTAGCCGTTCTCAAATAATGAAATCAACAACAAACAGCATTTCCTTAATCGTAAAGATATTGTATGCGTTATTGTACAACATTGTAGTACCACGTGGCGATTATTTTAATCACTGTTGACTAGATAGACGAATGCTGATAATCCCATAATGCCTAGGCAAATATGGATGCAGGTGCTTCGCGTGATTTATGCAATAAACTCTACGCAAAATAACGTTATTTACTCGAACAACTGCAGACTTAAATACATATTTGTTTGTAATATGTTTAGAGAAGGAAAAAAT
The DNA here is from genome assembly GCA_947568825.1 of Sphinx pinastri. Taxonomy (NCBI): domain Eukaryota; kingdom Metazoa; phylum Arthropoda; class Insecta; order Lepidoptera; family Sphingidae; genus Sphinx; species Sphinx pinastri. The sequence continues at coordinate 17,694,930 of OX387614.1, read as the reverse complement.
CTAAAGAAATACTTCGTATTTTTTTGTTGTAGTAACACTTTTATAGAGTCTGTCAATAAAATAAAATAAGTACTTATGACACATTTATGACATAAGTAATTTAAAAGTGATTAGATATTCGTTTACATGTTTTTTAATTTCAACAAAGGACTTGTCCAAAAACGGGCCTGAAATTCTAAACAAGACAGTTTATATATATTTGGATAGAACTCCTGAAAACTAGCCTTTTGCAACAAATCATTTAATTTTAAAGACCTCCGATTTCGAGATTTATGTAATTTTGTTTGGCTTGAAAACTACACTTACTATGAACGTTTTAAAAAAGTTAGTTATGAATGGAGGGGTCTAAAAAAATTTTTTTAATGGATTCAAGATCTATATTTTGCTCCTTTAATATCCCTAAAGTTTGAGCCTGTTTAGATTTTGAGGCCCAGCACCCATACAAAAAGCGGACATCTCCTTTCTATAAAAAAAATTGCCAGACAAATAACTTAACGTAATTTTGATCACAAGCTTTTGTAGCATAAGCGTTAGGTATATAAAATTCTGGCTCAGCCATAGTCCATTAAAATAGGTACTTACATAAATAACGACTAGCGAATATCGCTGACTATCTTTCGGGGCCACAACATTCAAGCTAGGCAGAATGTAATAATTCTTTTGGAATTAAGACCAACTTGCTCCTATGAATATGAGCCATGAATAGGTTTCAAATTAGATTTGCAGACCATATAAATTTTTGTCTCGGTGCGAAGATCGAACTCGCAAGCTTGTTTCACAGTAATCTCATCACCCACTGCCTCACAGGCGTTTCCTTATGTATTAGCTGTATGCAGACTATATTTTAATTAAAGCCTTATTCATATTTCACATATACATAATCAGACGGCGCCGATGGTCTTTACTCATGATAAATTCTTAAATCTCAGTGTCTTTTCACATGTCTAGCCAAATTGCCGCCACTGGTCACCTTGTGGCAGGTTTAGCATAAAATTATGATGTTATATTATACTTTTTACCTGACATGACACGGTGGAAGCAGGAAAATGAGAAATTTTGCTTTATTATCCATAAACTAACCGTACTATGAACGTAGAAAATTATAGTAATACGGAGGTACTGGAACGTAATTGTTTCGAGTTAGTCTATTTTACAAGTACAAAATGGTTTAAAAAATTAGTCATAATTGGACTACTTCACACCTTTTAGATTTCATTAAAAACACATAACATAACCATTTTCCTCGTACTACGTATTTATCGAACGAAGCGTCGATGAAACGAAATTAAAATAATTTCTAATGTTCTTTTTATTTATTTTCAAGGAACTTTATAACAAGTACCTACATCGTTTCATCATTTATATTTTGTTGTTTGAAAATGATTTGAATTTGCAATTGCGCAAAATTAGATAACCTAGTTTTGACATATATTAATACATTGTAACTACTTAAAACTATTAAAACGTATTTAGACATGATCTCCTTAAATAAAATTACCATTTATTCATTAATGTATTAAAAATCCCCATTAGTCACACATAATATGGAAAGGGCTGCGCTTATCATGCAGTTGAAACGTATAAAGAAGTGCATAATTTTAGACTGCCTCGGTGGCGTAGTTGTATTACGGTACGACTGCAAGGCTGAGATCTCGGGTTCGATCCCCGGGTCGGGCAGTGATATTGGATTTTTCTTTTCAGTATCAGCCCGGAGTCTGGAATTTGTGCCCGATATGGCGATAGGCTCGCCCCCTATCACATCATGGGACGGAATACGCTTGGCGAAAAGTGGGTGCACTAGTTGCGCCTCTGCCTACCCCTTCGGGGATAAAAGGCGTGAGCATGCGTGCGTATAATTTTATTCTACGAATAACGAAACATGAAATTCACAAAGAATATAAAAACTACGTTTAATTAAAGGTAAACATACTATTTACTGATTTGGGATATCACTATGATATACTACGATGTAAGAAAAAATCTCTACGAATAAATACCGAACCGGTTTTAGAACCAAACGTTTACCATTTCAATACTTTAATTGTTATTACGTAATTTCGCAAATCCACACTCGCGTATATATTTTTTCCCTTCGTTACTTGATACACATTTTTTGTAAACGAAATATGTAAAAAATTTAGAACTACATTGAAGAGATCATATTTTACGATTGAGTCAGATTGACGACGTAGTAAGTACGGTGACTAGCTTAGGGGTTTCGTGTAGTACCCAATAGTAAATTCTAAGTAAGATATCTGGAAGTTGAAAACATCTACCCTTTATTTATTCTTATTTCCATTTTCAACGCCGACAGCACATAATGCATACACATGGCACAATATTATGAATATCCTCTAAGACAATATAATAAGAATTTAATCGATCTGTTGGCCGTAATAAAAGTTAAATGCAATTTTGATAGAAGCATTATAAATAAAAATATTTCTAATCGATTCGATAGCAATCAATAGCACGGTCGACAGAATTCTATACTTAATATGACTAAAATTAATGGATATTTCAATGATGAGGAGGAAATAAGGAATGTACTCAATGCGTTTGAAATTTTCATAGAAATTGACGGCGAATAACACGATTACTATAAAATTACTAGATCTGTTTTTTTTTTTTTATAATGGCATTTGTGTTCATATTTTGCCAATGTCAAGTTTGGTTTGTCTATTTTATTATCTGTAGTATGTCGAAGTAAAGCAGTGGCTACCTTACCAAGACTTTATCGAGGAGTTTTGGCGGCAACAAAAAAAACACTTGATTAGCACAATTATTTCAATTCACTTCATTTGAGCTCTTTAATAGAACTATATTGGATAATATACCACCATCATTATGCAATATAACACTAAGTATCACCAAAATAATGAATTAAAACAAGAGCACCTCATGACACTTCCAAGTTCCCGCCAAAACTCTCTAGATCTGATTTATAACCCTAAGCAAAGGATCAGCAAGTAGGTAAGGACTGATTAGAAATAAAACCTTCTTAGTCTACTTTAGACATTGTACCTACCCTCGACGTGTTGTATTTACAGTAGTAAAAATGTATTTTTATTTTCTTTTTTTCAGGCTCCGGTGCCAGTACATGCTTGGGAAGGAACGTTTGATGCTACCAAAGAGAGTCCAAAATGTGTGCAAAGGAATCCATACACCCGACAACAGGAAATAGTTGGCCAAGAAGACTGTTTATACCTCAACATTTATACCCCTGTGTTAGATAATGTACGTCAACTGTACCTCACTTTCTAATGATGTTATAACAACGTGTTGCGTGAGAAATACCCTCGAGAAATTATATGCGCACCTAGACGAGCACAGATTTTTATGCACCTCTGTGCATACTGGGTAATAGTATATTTTAGATAGGTACCTAATACCTATCGTACTCATGTCTGATCAATGTATGAGTTTTAAAAATACCATAACGTTACTTATAGTTTGTCAAAATACATAAAAAAATAAATCTATAGAGTGACTAAATCAAACACAAATACATTCGGAAACAAGGTACGAAGGGTTTTTGATTTTGAAGTAAAATGAAAATATTTCAAGGGTAAAATTTTATAGATCGTTACGAGATTATTCGGTAAAGTAAAGACAAAACAACTATTATAAGGTACCTTACAATACTCAGTACTATAGTATTTAGGCAGTTATTTTATTGTAAATATCGCTATAGATTTGATTCGTCATCACTGCCTCCTTTACGCATATAAACAAAGGCTGCTTTGCTCGTCGACTGTTCTATACTGGCCGCACGTCCTACTAAAATGTGAGGAATATAAAAATATCTCAGTCTATTTTATAGTACTCTTAAGGCTGCTCTGAAAGTTCCGGAATCTTTCAAACTCATGGAATATTTTCCTTAAATTATTTCATCATCGGTTGTTGCAAGCATTTTATGTACTTCCCCTACTCGAATAACTATTCCTCGCGGGTTTGAGTCTCGGTGGAACCTAAGCCTTAGAGGATAAGGCGTAGATTTCATCATCATCCTTTATTAGCAAATATAAACATGTGAGTAAGTTAGCATTTGCGTAAGTGGTAATTATTCTCTTTTCATTATACACAATAATTTATAATTAATCCTTTTCCATATTTAGTCATTTGACGGCATAGGTAAGCTTGACTGAAGAATTTCTTCATCGACATTGCACTAAGGTAAATAGTCCGGTCATTTTAGACAATTGAAATAAAGAAAATTCCGACAGAGCCAAATCTTCCTAGAGACCTTAGGTTTACCACATGGAATAAAGTGTCAAAAGTCCCCATCAGTCCCATGTGAGCTTAGGGACTTATTCGGGCCCCAAAGTCAAAATTTTAGGTTTTTTGGATTTTTCTCGAAAACGGTAAGTTTTATCGAAAAAGTATCTAAGAGCAAGTTGTAGATCTTACAATTTTCTATAAAAATGGTCTCTATGATTTTTTCTCTAAGACCCACTATTTCCCAGATATTGCGCTTGTAAGAATCACGTTCTACATAATGTGCACACATTTCCACACCACCTGTGAGGTAGTGTACTCGGCGCGTTTTTTTTAACGTGGTATCCCCGGTAGGCCTATTCCACGAACCTTTATGACGTTATTTTCAGGAACAATAATTATTTAATAGTATGAAGATTATTGATATAGATAAAATTATTTACTTTTTAAAACCTGGGAAGGCGCAGCAACGGACAGAAATATATTCTTCTAAAAGTTTATCAGCTTATCCAAAATGCCAAAACTTTATTTTATTTTTACATGCGATAACCGGATGCGATACTACGTCAGCAATGTTTAGAAGGGGCAAAAATTCAGTATTAAAATTATTTGAAAAAAATGATTTGATTGACTGCGCAAAAGTATTTACAGAAATTAATTCTTCACCTCAAATACTAATTACTAAAGGAATTCGGTTTCTTCTTGCGGTTTATGGAGCTCCAAAAAAAATTGATTGCATAGATACGTACAGACATTTAACATTTGTAAAAAATACACAAAACAAAAAGCAAGTACAGCTATCTTGTCTTCCTCCAACATCGGCTTCTGCTACTCAACATTTGTTTCGAGTATACTATCAAGTTCAGACATGGCAAGGCAATGAACTGAACCCTGAAGACTGGGGTTGGAAATTGATAAATAATACTTTGGAACCGATTCGAACTTTACTGCCCCCTGCTCCAGAAAAACTTCTTAACACTATTTTTTGCAATTGCAAGAAAGGTTGTAGTGCCAAATGTGGCTGTAAAAAAGTAGGGTTGCAGTGTTCTCCAGTGTGTACCAATTGCCAAGGTGTCTCTCGCTCAAATGTTCAATTAAATACAAGAGAGGAAGATTCATGTGATTTTGATGAAGAGACAATTGATTCATCTTCATTTGAACAATTTCTAAGCGTTCATCAACAGGAAGGAGAAGAAGAAGAACAAGAAGAAATTGAAGAAAACATGATTGTTGAAGTTGAATATGAAGAGTATGAGTCAGATTAAAGTAATAAAAAAAAGTTAGAACGACAGTTAAACTCAGTAACCCATATCAATAATCTTCGTACTATTAAATAATTATCGTTCCTGAAAATAACGTCATAAAGGTTCGTGGAATAGGCCTACCGGGGATACCACGTTAAAAAAAACGCGCCGAGTACACTACCTCACAGGTGGTGTGGAAATGTGTGCACATTATGTAGAACGTGATTCTTACAAGCGCAATATCTGGGAAATAGTGGGTCTTAGAGAAAAAATCATAGAGACCATTTTTATAGAAAATTGTAAGATCTACAACTTGCTCTTAGATACTTTTTCGATAAAACTTACCGTTTTCGAGAAAAATCCAAAAAACCTAAAATTTTGACTTTGGGGCCCGAATAAGTCCCTAAGCTCACATGGGACTGATGGGGACTTTTGACACTTTATTCCATGTGGTAAACCTAAGGTCTCTAGGAAGATTTGGCTCTGTCGGAATTTTCTTTATTTGATCACTATTTTTATGTCTAAAATGACCGGACTAAAACGGATGATAACAAGTAGTAGCGATGCAATAATTTAAATAGATAACGGTTAAGAAATTAGTTAGTTGAAGAAGAAAAAAACATCACTATGTTAGTCATTTTGTTGTTGCAGATGCGATATATCAATGCGTCTTAGTTTAATCACTGGAGTTAATTATTATAATTGTTACGATTCAAAGTTATTTCCTAGATTGCCACAATCCGCTTCAGAGAACAGTAATCAACAATGCAATTATATCACAAATCCGTTTATAAATAGATAATCTTACAGAATATCTACCGACGAAAATTTTTGGGAATTTAATTAAAATATATTGAAAACACAACTGTTAATACTTACCTATTTTATTTTAACATTTTACAATACTTAGGTAAAGAAGTTTTTAAATATTCTTAACGTGTTTATATTGTAACTAACTTTAGTAAGTATACCCAGTGAGAGTTTACCGTATCAAAATGCTTACCTACTTCTAATTACTTGCTCTTCTAAAGAAATTGTTTAATTTTAATACAATCAGATTCCGAACCCGGTTGACATATTATTTGTACGTTTTTCCAGGATTTAGCATACGAAAGTAACTTACCAGTTATGGTATTTATTCACGGTGGGGGTTGGATGTGTGGCGATGGTAGCACTGTTACGTACGGCCCACAATTCCTTCTGGACCAAGAAGTCATTTTAGTTGTCATAAACTATAGATTAGGTATGTATAATAAGTATAAAAATATATTAAATAAGAGCAGATTTCAATTAACGGTGTCAGTATCTCCGGATCCGAAAAAAGTTTTTTTAATATGCTTACCGATGAGTTTTTATTAGTCAAAGGCCCATTTCACCGCATACTGATAAAGTCTCTAATAGCCTTTACGATACTTATCCGCCATATAAACTACAACTTTTGGTTTCCCGTGTCTCGAATAGAAATATCTGGCAGAAAAGTCACTAGTAATGTGTAAAATTAATTTGTTAGATAGTTACCTGAAACTTTATCCGGAACCGTTGAACTGGCCCTCATTCTTGGTATCGTGCCGCAGATGGCGATTGAGATAGTATCTTGAAATCGTTAATCAATATTATATCTTGGATATAATGGTGTAAGTAAGCCTTTTGTTATTTTAGGTCCTTTGGGATTTTTATCAACGAAGGACGAACACTGTCCAGGAAACAACGGTCTTAAGGACCAACAAGAGGCGCTGCGTTTTATTCAGAAAACAATTCACAGTTTTGGTGGAGATAAAGATTCCGTCACAATATTCGGTGAAAGTGCTGGTGCAGCGAGTGTTCATTTTCACATGTTATCAAAAACAAGTGCAGGTAACATTCGTAAAATATAGCATGTTCAAGGAAGTCTTGAATATTAAATAGTAGGTGTTGATCTTACCCTTACACATCTCTCTCTCTCTCTCTCACGCTGTCTAATATAAGTAGAAATTTAATAGGTACCAACGTAAACGTATTTTATTATTAGCAATTGTCTTCGCAAGAGTTCATTAATCATTAAATATCAGCGTGGCATTATACCAGGAATAAATTATGTGTATACGCAAACGGTTACAATTACCGCCCCACATTACCTCTGCAGCATATTGAAAGGACTTCTGACATATTCTATAGCCACAGTCCCCAAGCTGTAGGTAGAAATATTTTAACACGATTTCTTGAAATTTGTTGCCGAGTTCAAAAGCAGTAGTAATTGCTCGTTTTCAAATGTCTTTTTATTTATTCAACCTAAAATTGCCCGGACTACACCATTTTAGAGGTTGCAATACTAATATACTGATTCTTTTTCAGGTCTGTTTCATAAAGGAATATCTGAATCAGGAACAGCATTGGTACCATGGGCCGAAGCTCCTCCAGGTGAAGCATTAAGAAATGCTTTTCGACTTGCCAAGTTTTTAGACTGTCCCCAAGCACCTTCTGAAAGAATGTTAGATTGTCTTCGCACTAAAGATAGCTATGAAATTATAGACACAGAATTTCGGTTTTATGTACGTATCTTTAGTTTATCTGTTTTATTTGTAGGGATGAAGATTTTACCTGGTAATATACGACACTCTTATCATAATGTATTATTAAAATCATGGGACAGAATATCGTTTATCAAGTAGCTGTTGTCCGCGACATCGTTTGAATGAATGATGAAATATATATTTATTTCTGAATTCCCTTGAATTTTAATTGTGTTTACGAGATTCTTTTGTATAGGCTTTTGGCATTTCAAAGTTTTTCACTAAACAATGGAAGATTTTAGTTATATTAACTTTATTATAGAACATTTGATTCCCCAATGTCGGCTAAAAATGGTTCTTCAATTATTTTCACTTGTTTTATCAAAATAATCCGATTTTCTTCAGGAATGGGACTATGAGCCTATGACTCCATTCAAGGCAGTTGTTGAGCCAAATTTGCCAGGAGCATTTTTAACAGCACCTCCTCGGCAACCTGAAATACCTGCAGTGCCTTGGCTTACCGGCTTGAACAAAGATGAAGGATGCTTAAAATCTGTCTGTGAGTTTAATTTTCTTTCCTTCTGCCTTACTTTTGGGAATAAATTTTCTTCCACTTTCTACATTTGGCTATATTATTAATAACGATGAAGTAAGAAGAGATACCTATTTTGCCCCTGAATCCGACGCGATGTAGCAAACTATATATCTAACTATCCCTTTTCATATAGGTACACGTAGCCCGTTGGAACCTGAATGTCCCTTCCTTATTGCTGTAGACTATTTATTTTATTACTTTCCACATTACAGGGATAACATCAAATAAAACGAGGTACGAGGAATTCATGTCTGGATTTGACAATATTGCACCGATTACATTTTTCTATGCGAATTCACCAGCCGCAGATGACATTACACAGGAAATACGCAAAATTTATATGTCGGGTGAGGGTGAGGAGGCCGTGAAGCGAGGCATTCTTGAGGTACCTTATAAGGAAATTTAACTAAACTATACCATATATACTACCATATTCAGAGTACTTCATGTTATAGTGTGTGATTGATTGTAGACCTAATAATAAATAAATAAATAATTAATTTGACAAGAAAAACTACACACTTTTAGTTAGTTCGATCACATTATATTCGGCGAAATTACCAGTTTTTTTTTTAAAGAGAGAATAATCCTTTGTTTATTTTATTCCTTCCTTGAGCATATTGTAGTGCTGAAATTGTATATAATCGCTTTCTTGCAGATTTATACAGACTCTTATTTCAACTACCCTGCTTTGGAGGCCGTGGAGTTAACCTTAAATTACACACAAAACCCAATATATCTATATGAACTACAATATAGAGGAACAAATAGTTTTTCACAAATTTTTGGAGACCTTGAAGGCAATTACGGTATGGTTATTTTTAACCTACATAATTTGACTGGTTTTTAATTATTCCGAAAAACACACAGAAAACTGGAAATAAGCCTGTCAGCTGTCTACTAATTATTAATTCTAAAACAATAAATTTTGTTAAGGCCCACTCATTTATATTTAGGTACCTACCTATAGTTAAACGAATGTACAATTGCTAGCTTACCGTGACTTATTGATAATATACAAAAGAGACTTATACAAACTTTCATAGATATTCAATATCTGAAATGAAATGAAATAATTTATTCGAACCCATAAAATGTTATACATTATTTAGATTCCGTCAATATTAACTCTACCACCAGTTCGGAAAGCAGTTCTCACTAGAGAAGAACGGGCAAGAAACTCTAGTGTTGCTCTTTTCAAAATCAGTTCAAGGTATAGAATACAATGCATTATGTAGAGAAAAAAAAATACAATTCAGTATTTGTTTACTTTTGTTTAGAGCAGTTCATTTATATACTCGCAAAATAGGTAATAAATTTTAAATTCCAACACTAGTGCATAACTATCTCAGGAATCATGTAATAATTTGATCTGAAATGTTCAAGATGTCGCTATTAATCTAAGTTCAAGATATACCCCTAATACTTAAATATAGTAAGCGAAAAGGGCAGACCAGTCCACACAAGCAGCACTCGTTCACGAGTATATTATATCTGATAATTCATTTCAATAATCTACAAATCAATCTGAGTTCGATCTATTTTTGAGACGTTGCGTTGAACTCTCAGTATGGCGGGACACAGTTTGATTAAAAATACTATTATTTTGTATAAACATATTATAGACCTAAATTGATCTTCTGTTCTTATAAACCTTCCTGAAATTTAATTACATTCTGTGATATCTTGTATAAATTACCTTTCATGTTTATTAAAATATTACTTTTTTACAGGTGTATGTCACGCCGACGAATTGATGCATCTGTTTCCTATTTACTTCTTGAAAGAACCATTCTCTGACGTGGACATTGAATTCAGCAAACTGTTTGTAACTTTATGGACTAATTTTGCAACTTCTGGGTAAGTAACCATAAACATTATTACTTATGGGTGATAAAATAATAATGTTTGTTAATAAATGTTTGTATCTACTCTACATTGAAAAATTTATTGACGTAAGTGCTCTTTATGCGAGGTTTTTATTTTATATAACAGCGCGCTGGTCTCACCACAGTCTACACTGTGTAATTAAGTATTGCAAATATTTGCACATGAACTTACGAATTTTTAAATATGAATAACTACTTGTGCTTTAGCGAAATATATTTGAAGGATTCCTCGTCTGGGTCAATATTTTAACACTTGTAACTCTGGTTTTATTGACATATATTTATCATGTATACCTACTGTGTCCGGTCACAAATGAGATTCTAGAATAATGAAAAAGAAACCTTAATAAAAAAATTAAAAACATCATAATTTTGGGTTACATCTATTGGCATAACAATTTGTGAGTCACTGCCCACTGGGCACTATAAACCTTAAAATGTCAAAAGACTTTGACTAATGTTGACTGTAGGTAATAAACTAGAACATTTGCTTAAGCATTTCCTAGCTATAGTAGCTACTATACAAGCAAAACCTTAAAAAAGCCTTAGTAACGTGCGTACGAATGCTTTGGCTCAACTCCCTCCCCCATCCCCCAACCACACGTGATATTTTTCAAAATGTGTGTTTCTAGTGCAAATGCGTTGTATTTATTGTAAAAAACACGATAAATATTATTGTTTAATATTTCACCATATTTTAGTGAAGGAACATATTTTACTTAATTTATCTCAATTTCACTATGATTTGTGTATGTATTTTCATTTTTGTACACTGTAATTTTCATTTTAGAAACCCAAATGAACCACAGCCGGTGCCTTTTAAATGGGAGCCCGTCACGAGTGGAAAGAAAATGGAATACTTGGAAATAAATAGAAATTCCCGTATGAGCGAACATTTAGCGGCAAGGTCAAAACTTTGGTCTTCATTACCACTGTGGCAAAATATGAAGAGACGAAGATACATCGATGAATTATAATACTTAATGGGAATGATGTTTTTTAATTTTACTTTATAGCATGAGGCACTATACCTACTTTTATGACCAAGACACCTTTTTGTTGACCGTGGTGCAGAGATGTGATTTATCTAGATACAAGTATCTGAAATACAGATACAAGATACAAAATACGTATATAGTATCTTGTATAAGAGATACTTTTTAAAATTTTATTTTGTATCTTGTATTTAGATAAAATTTTTTAGTATCTTAGTATTTTATAAATATGTCGGAGACAGCGTCGGCCGATAGGTATACGTAGGCACACATAATAAAAGTCACAAACGAATTATCTGTTCAACTCACTATTTATTGTTCGTTGATCAATTGTTACGTTATCAAATGTTCACAGAGTACAATACCACGTCAGGATTCACTATTAACTTTACTTATTATAACACATTGATAATTGAGACGATTACTTAACCAAACTTCTCAACAATAATCGACTCACCTAGTAACAACCCGAATTAACATAGTAACTGCTTAACTTAGCACTGACCGATATGAAAACCACCATAGTTACTACTTAGTATCGAACTGCACTGAACTAGTTGCTTCATATGATTAGGCACCCTTTTTATACACCCAACTGTCGCTCCCACTACCAGTTTGACATCTCGACTAGTTTTTTCACGATTATTATTTTATCTTACCCGACGTTATATATTCAGACACCCTCAATGGGATTAATAAAAAGGAATTACCCGACACGGCCATTCTGACAATACACACGTCCTCGTGTGTTACTCTGAATGACACAAAGTATGATCATCACGCAAACTTAACTACACTCTTCAAAAACAATGTAGACAAAAAAAATGGCTGAAGGTCCATCTCATTAATAAAACCAAATAATCTAATCAATTAAGCCCTGCATGTGACCTCTCATATGCGAACCCCACGGGAACACAGAGCCTCTCCCGGACTCTATGGTTTCCTCAGAAACCCGACCTCCGCCAGAGTTAACTGCTTACCGCGTACTCACGCTCGACCCCACTTAAAAGTAGGCAGCGATTTTTACTGAGCTACGGCTACACGACAACCTCTGGTACGGTCCACTCCAGATCAACATGCAAACTTAATTATTATCTCTACTACTTGTCTCTGCTTTAATTTCATCGATTATGTCAAAACTTAACCTTCAAGCATTTTTCGCTAATGCAAATTTCATAAAATCATGAAAATTTAACACTTCAACTTAATGAAAATTTAAAATTCCAATTATAGTACAAGAACCCAACCGAAATTTCAATTAAAACTTAGGAATGAATATCACAGCGAATGTAAAATTATTTCTGTAGTCATACTCCTGACCATAATCGACAGGCTAAGAAAGTCACCACTGTGACCATGTGCACAAATAACTATAGTCAGTCGCTTGTATTGTCCAAAGGTTAAGGAAAAGCTCGCAATAGTGTCTCTCTAGTTAAAAGGAATTTAAGAAACAAATTAATTTTAAAATTCAGTTAGATCACGTATAGTGACATGGACCTCCTGACATGTGATCGCTCTCTTACGTACATTTTTACAAAATAGACAGCACCCCCAAAACGCCCTTCCTCCATCACCTCCTAGTATCATAGCCAGAGAGAAGAAGTGACGGTAACAAACTCTCATGATACAGCTGTCAAATAGTTACTAAAACTGTATACAATGCAAACAATTCTTATCTAAGCGGAGAACAGTGCCATTGACGATCAGCAGCGATTTCCCCTGGGAAGCGGCTCAGTAGCTGCACTGCACACAGTCCTCGAACCGGACCAGACACGTCAAACGCGGCACCACCAACAGCGATTTCCAATGTCTGCAAACAGAAAATATACGCAGCAGCATCAAATCGCTCGGCCATTCCTGGCCTAAACCAGACAAATTCAAGGGAACAGAAGGATTTTAAAATTACAATTAGTATACGAATGTGTTCATCGCTTAACCTGCGGCATACTGACAAAACTTAGACGGTTCCCAAGCGTTTTGTACTCAGATCAATCTTTAAATTTGCAAAAAATAAAAAAAAAAAAACATCCACTCTATATAAAAAAACTCACTAACAAAATAATGAGATGGCAGAATGAAAACTTCTCACCCGAGTGCAAGAATCTTCCTTGCGGAGCTGCAAACTTATAAAGGGCCACCCTAAAATTGACAGCATTCAAACGTCAATTGACGATCAATAGAGACCTTCCCTTTGTAGGTGCTTACTAGCTACAGTGATCGGCTCAGCACTCACAGTACGCGCCGTATAGAACTTCTCAGGACCTCGCGACGGCAACAGGGACTAAAGAGTACAGCACCCGCAAGAGTACCTTCGGAGGCGGGTTGACTCGTACCTATAGCATAGTAGGTTAGACATGTCCTTTACCCAATACGCATTGAAAAATGCACCTGCCAGGCCAACGCTCGACATCCGTGCCACTCCAAATATAGTGGAGTGCGCAGTCCCATGTCCGCGCAACCTGAACCGCGCCATTCCGCATCTGCGCAGACTGGAGTGCGCGCATCCGCACGCCCTGGAGCGCGTACCCGCACGGCGTGGACCGCGCGTCTCCGCACAGCCTGAAGTACACTGCTCTGCACAGGGAACACACTACACAGATCTCTTGTTCCTGCAAGCAAAGAAAAACAAAAACAAACACACCGTTCGGCCTATTCTGACCTTTGATTAAGATTCCTCCTTATGCTACTACAATGACTATTTCAGTTATTCTTGATTCAATCAGTACCAAATTTGCTACAATGACCCTTAGGCCCAGTGGGTGATCACGTTGTAGTCTCGCGATACACAGGTCACTCATAGCAAACAGATTGTAATGTATTCACTATTCACACAATATAAGACTCTGGTGGAAGTACGGCTATAGACTATGCATGTGTAATAGTGGTATCAAAACTATTGAAATTAAAAGTTTTATCAATTGGGACCATGTAGGTACAGTATTTCTTGCCCAAATTGCCATTTAACGCAATATCTTTAAACCTAGTAAGTACTCGAAAGTGAAACACCACGGCTATTATATCTGGACGGCATTCTCATTGCTACAACAAGCAAATCCACTTGTGAAGTGGTGTGGGCAGAATCTCCAGTCACCACCACATGGTAAAACGAGATCCCAACATTTGCGGAGATTACGGAGAAATAAAGGAAACCATAACCCTCAAACAAGGGTTACGAGTGATACGATACCAAATCCTCCTATATCACCGCAGTTAACGTCAGATCCACCAAAGGATCCCACAGAGGCTCTTCAGTAGTTACAGTTTACGGAGTCTTGTAACGCAGACTACATTAAGTACTCCCTGCTAGGATCTTCAGTTCCTGCAATCAAAAATATCACAACAGCATCCAACCGTTCACTTCTACCCTGGCCTTTAATCAAGTCTCGCATCAATCTTTGAGCAGGAATTCAGTAGTCATCTTAACACGAGGATAACTTCAAAATTATCGCAAGACTCGCTCTTAATCCAAAATTTTAAACAGTACAGTGTTGCGATCCGAAACCTTGACCAAGAAAGGCCAGCAGTCCTTCAGACCGAACACTATGCACCTAGATCACTTTTGTCACCCAAGGCCATGTACAGTCATTGTTTACTACAACAGGTAGTTTTCTCCAAGTCCTTAAGTTTAGGGACGGCTCTGTACCAACAATAACCACAAAATGGTCGTTAATCCATGTCTGCACATGCCTTGTTAAACAAGATCTCAATATTTGTAAAGGTTACCAAGAAATAAAAGAAACCAGAACCCTCAAACAAGGGTTATGGGTCATACGATACCAGACTTCCTCTACCGCTGCAGTAAGCATCATATCTGTCGTCACAGATAGCCACACGTGATACGCGATGCAGCAGTTAGCATCAACCGGTACTAGGCAATCGTGTAGTCACGTTGCCCGGGACACCCACTACGACGTATGGTGCGTCGCACGTCGTACGTCGGCAGCACATCTACCGGAACGTTTGCACACCACAGGAACGTTTGAGCACCAACAGGAACGTTTGAACACCAACAGGAACGTTTGAACACTAACAGTTTGGTCGCGGTACACAACAGTTTGATCGCGGTACACACGCAGATCCTTATTCATTTGAAGCCGTAAGCAGATGACGTCAGAAATAAACATGCGATGGCTATGTTTCACACGTGTCCACTTTTATTCACGTTGTAGTCTAGTTCTTATTCAGATATTACTCAGCGCAATTTCTTTCTTCACGTAAATTGCGGGTAGTCAAATATGTCCATCGTACGATGTATTCCACATAGCGTACATATGTAGTGAGCACAATCTATTTCTGTGGGCATTGATTGTTTATCCCAATTCTGATGTCGGAGACAGCGTCGGCCGATAGGTATACGTAGGCACACATAATAAAAGTCACAAACGAATTATCTGTTCAACTCACTATTTATTGTTCGTTGATCAATTGTTACGTTATCAAATGTTCACAGAGTACAATACCACGTCAGGATTCACTATTAACTTTACTTATTATAACACATTGATAATTGAGACGATTACTTAACCAAACTTCTCAACAATAATCGACTCACCTAGTAACAACCCGAATTAACATAGTAACTGCTTAACTTAGCACTGACCGATATGAAAACCACCATAGTTACTACTTAGTATCGAACTGCACTGAACTAGTTGCTTCATATGATTAGGCACCCTTTTTATACACCCAACTGTCGCTCCCACTACCAGTTTGACATCTCGACTAGTTTTTTTCACGATTATTATTTTATCTTACCCGACGTTATATATTCAGACACCCTCAATGGGATTAATAAAAAGGAATTACCCGACAAATACTTAATTTGTTAAAATACTTTTACTAATTACCTATGCATTTTTTACATTAACGTCTCATTTAAGGCCCATATACACAATGCACGATTCTTGCCGCCTGTTGCATACAATTAAATTGAAGCAATATATGACTTGCATGGTTTAAATAATCAACACGTAACATTCTTGATTTGTTTGTGTAAAAAGCACATGCTATAATTGGTTAACCAAACATTGTATTCAACTGATTTCTCTCTTCTTCTGAAAACATGAGGGCATTGAGTCTTATGATTTTGAATTTCAGTGATTCTCCTGATTGCGATAAATCTCAATGAACTCTATTAAGTCAGCAGAACCTAATTTTTATACTTTTTACTCATATTTTTTAATAAACACAGTAGCTTCTAATATCTAAAATGTTCAACATTTAAATATTTTTTAATGGAATTGTATGACGAGACGAGCAAGCCGTTCGCCTGATGGTAATCGTATCGCTTACCATCAGGCAAACGGCATGCTCGTGTTGTCATCCGATGCCATAAAAAAACCTACCATCAATAATTAAAAATACGCTAACGCAAATACATGCAATACTTGAAACAACCCGTCAATAAATGGTACACATACACATACAAGCCTGTGTACAGACAAGTCGAAACTTGTAAGCAATAATCATCATCAGCCTGTATTTTAGTCCACTGCTGAGTGCTGGACATAGGCCTCCTTCAATACGCACCATTTTCCCGGTCTTTGGCCTGTAGAATCCAGTTTCTGCCAGCGACCTTTCGCAATTCGTCACTCCATCTAGCTGGAGGGCGTCCTACACTTGCCGACTCGCGGTACTATTCAAGAACTCGTTTACCCCAGCGGTTGTCGGTTCTTAGCAATAATCACCTAAACATAATTGTATTGATGTAAACAAAAGACATTTGCAATTATTTATTGTCAAGACTTTCATTCAATAATTGCATTCCATTTTTTTACTTATATCCACGTGTAAATAGTTGCTTACAATTCTTGAAGGTCAATTATTGCGCGTAATGTATTGCATTCAATTATTGATCTTGTATATACTAGAAAATGGCATCATGTGAATGGGCCATTAGACAGATTAGTTATTGCTAGCAATTACCGTACGCAAAAATTTCTAGCAATATTAGTTTTTTGAATATCTGTCAAAAGACTCGCATACATACGCCAACGCGGGTGAAATTGCCTAACCATTGCGCATATTCAGACGGGGTGGCTTTGTTAAGCAATAATTGCGTACGAATATTGCATGCAATAATTGATAGTTCTGAGTAAGGCTTAAGGCTATTCATACCTATATATACATCGGAACATACCCTTAAAAAATAATTTATGAACATCTATATTCAAAAGACTAATCCATACATATAAAATGCTTTGTCCTGAATGACTGACTGACAGATCAACGCACAGCCTAAGCCGCTGATCGTAGAGATCTGAAACTTGGAGGGTATGTTCTTTGCATGACGTAGGCATCCGATAAGAAAGGATTTTCCGAAATTCTACCCCTAAGGGGGTGAAAAGAGGGGATAAAGTTTGTATGGGATAACGTGATTCCTTGGTCCAATCTACTTAAACTTTTGCATAAACATTTTTTGACAGAATTGATGTAAGACGTGTTTCGTACTTCATTGAAATTCATCCCCAAACAGGGTTAAAAAGGGGTAGAAAGATATTGTTACATTGATTTGCTTCGAAGTTGATATCTAATTTTTTCCCGGGAAAATATATTTATCCTGGAAAAATTGTTCACATGGGCGGAGCTGCGAGCATCACCTAGTAAACGAAATATTTTCAAAGTGTACCTGGTATCAATACCAGTACACCGAGAACAAATTTACGCGCTATATTATAGTTAACGTAATGATTTCGTTAAAGTAACTTACACACACAGACACACTCACGCCTTTTATCTCAAAAAACGGGTAAGCAGAGGCGTCAGACAGAACTAGTGCACCCACTATTCACCGTGCGTCTTCTGTCCCATGATGTGATAGGGGGTGAGTCTATCGCCATTTTGGACACACATTCCAAACTCCAGGCTGATACTGAATAGAAAAACCCAATATCATTTTGCCCGACCCGCGGAACGAACCCGAGACCTCAGCACTGCAGTTTAAGTAACTTTTTGTATTTGGAACTAAAATATGGTAGTATGAACATTGCCCGTAAACTAATACAACACTCACCGTTATATATTATACATTGCCGCAATTTTAAAACCGCTTGAAAAATTAAAAGTTGTCAAAATTAATAAAAATATGATTCATTTCAAAAGGTATCTTGTTTGAAAAAAGTATTTAGATAATACGTATTTTGTATCTAGTATTTAGATACCTTTTTCAAAAGTATCTTGTATCTGGTATCTCAAATCCTTTATTTACAAGTATCTTGTAACTTGTATTTCAGATACTTTTATGTGGTATCTTGAACATCTCTGCCGTGGTGGATAATTCTATAGTTAAAGTGAGAGCATCACAAGTCAACTTAAGTCCCACCGATCACCTACTACTTAAAAACTATCTTTTCGTCCCAGCTGATTGTGCAATATCAGCAAGTTCAGTTTCTATGTGGATATTCACACCATATACTTATTTATTTTACAGTTTTTTTGTACACCAACATATTGTAATACAATATGATGAAAACTTAATAAATTAATCCACACCTTCAGTCTACATTAGATGTGAATGTGCCACTGTAGGTATTGTTATATTTTATTCTGTAGAACCTATTTAAAGATATTTTTGAAGTGAAAACTTCTTTAGCGGCATTGAGCACTTTTCTTGGGATGGATATAAAACGTTAAACTGCCGTACTCGCGTCAGGATCACGTGACAGAATCTGACGAAAATGCATGCGGAGGTTTTACTAATATGAACCTTAAATACAATGCGTAGAAGCTATAATTCTTGAAACGAGTGAATTTTTATTTATTAACCTCATTAAAATCATCCCTTACTAATCTAATATGAACCTTAAACACATTGCGTAGAAGCTATTTCCCCAGCGTTGGCACGGCACGAGTACAAAATAATCGAACGTTACATAGTTCTTTCAAAATTTGATTTATTCTACTTTGGTTGTGATGACCATTGCATTTCTGATATTTATCTGTGGCGGCATAATTAACAACACCGCCACCTATCAATATTGGCTAGGAACGACTACATTAAGTAGTCAACTAGATGACCCGACACTCATCCATCGGACATCGAAGTGCAGAGGTATCGACAATTAGCAGATGACGCCCAATAATACTGCTAGATAGCGACACTCAATCCTGGACGATAGCGCAATAAATAAATATTGTATTTAACCATATAAATGCTAGTACTTTTATATTGATAAATAAAGCAATTCGTGCGAAATTATTCCCTAACCATTCCAAAATATTCAAAAATGCACAACGTTAATGCTCAAGTTTTCACTTCTGCCGGCACTCCCGGAGTGCAACCCGTTCTTTTTTTAAACACTAAACACAATATAGTACTTTTTTATTTTGTAATATATTATAGTGTGCATTTTATTTTATTGAGTGCAACTTTTTAACACGTTTTTATTAGCTTCATACGTATGTATGTATGTAACGGATACTTGGAACACGATTTTGACCCCCTTCAAAACGTCGGATTTAATCGAAATTTTGCATACTTATCAAGGACCGATGACATTTCAATATTTTAAACTTAAAAACACGCTTTTATAGAAAATCCAACTAAAAAATGAATGAATTTTAATAGTTTATTTATTTTTAGTGATATCTGTTGGACTATAGTAGAAATATAACTAAACTAATACTACTATGCTACTCTTATGTGTCAAAAATTCTACCTGTCACAAGATGGCGCTTTCGTTTATTTTTAGTGACATCTGTTGGACGATAGTAGAACAGAACAATATAAATAAAAATAAATAATAATTTAAAAAAACTAAAAAACACGTCTTATAGAGAATCCAACTAAAAAATAGAAAATAAATTTGAATTAAGAATAGTGTAAATAAATAAAAAAATACTTTATTGTTATAAAAGGGTGGGGTGCTTTTATGCTATCAAAATGATAATCCTTCTACTCATATTATCTGTCAATAAAATATTTATAACTGTTGACACCGTGCACCTCACGCTTTTTTTACAATAAAATACATTTTGTTCTTATTTACACTATTCTTAATTCAAATTTATTACAATTCCATTTCTATTTATAAGTTGGATTATCTATAAAGCGTGCTTTTGAGTTTTTCTAAACTATTATTTATTTTTCTACGACACTACGGTATAATAAGAAAATTAAACCTTACAAAGGTACTTTTTTAAGTGTGTGGCTTATTTTATTTCGAAGAATTTATAATATTAACAACGACTTAGGTGCCATCAGCTGTCATCAGTACCTACCACAGTCCACGTACTGTAGGTACCAAGAATCTTGGTAGGTACTCAGTACATATGGTAAACTAAAAATTAATTGTCATCATAAAAGAGATGGTCACATTGCAGAGAAGAATTCCACCAAGAGTCAAAATCTTCATAAGTACTAGTAGTTTTCATTAAATTGTCATCATTAGCCATAGCACAGAAATGACAGTAATCATCGGTATTTGGACTTTCATGTCTTAAATGAAATGTATAGTGCTTTTTCCATCTGAAAAATTTGTAGTATAATGTTGGATTCTGAATTATATAGTACATAGACTCAGCCAACTTCTCAGGTCCCAAAGCAAGAGCATCCAAAAAGGACCCGGGCGGCAGAAATCTATAAATTTAAGGGTAACATTAGATGAGTGATTACTTTAAAGCACCATTATGGTTTATATTATGTAAAAACTACCTTGAATAGTTTGCTCCGCTTAAGACAACCGGAACAGTATTGTAATTTAAAGCATGTAAAATCTTTTCTGTAATATAATCATCACTAATCGCGTTTTCGAACGCAAAATAGAAATAGTAATTATGCTCTAAATGTTTTAAGCATCTATTCATTATATTCTTGGGACATTGCAAGCTCCCGCACTCACCGTATATATCTAACGTCAAATTATACAAACGTAATTGATTTTTTATTTTCTCTACGTATTCTTCTCTCCGACTTACTGTATAACAGTTGGACACAAACCAAGCGGCTGCCTGTGTTTTAGTTTTGAGTTTCAACTTTAATTCTTCATCTAGTGGATCCATGTCTTCTGCATTAACCCAAGTAATATTCAGCTGTGGTCCAATAACGTGTTTGCTTGCATTTTTTACTATGAAATATCCCCAAACTGAGTCAGAGTTCAATTTGTAGGTCCAAGTCCAGTTAAAATACCCGTTCCAAATGTTAGAGCACATGCGATAGTTAGCTGCAGCTTCTATATTTGCAAATACATATTTTTGTCGCACTGATCGGTACAGTGGCAGATCGGCCATATTCAAGTTAGTCAACAGTTGTGGACCATTAAAAACAATTATGTCAAATTTCGTGTATTCACCGAGAATAAATCTATCGCCTGTAACATAACAATTTCTCCATTCGCATTTCTTATGTACGAAAACGGACGTCCCTTCTTCAAAGTATATGAACGGGAATTTTTTGCGATCCGTCCATAATAAAATATACTTCATGTGAGTAGTTTTATTTGTCTTCTCGACTATCACTTTTTTGCTCTTTTGGATATCGATAGAATTCGTAAACAAACTTTGTTTGAAATGATAATTCACTAACATAATGAACACCAATGTTGTAACCGTTGTGCAACAAGCCAATCTAGACAAATTGTATTGGCGTAAAACTCTTTTGAAAGAGTTTAATAGCTTTACGCGAAACATTACGATCGCTGGTATACCTTTATGAGCGATTGGAATAACAGAGACGTTAGGGATCGCAAATATGTATGAATACATGAATGTTTGTTGATAAACAAAATACTTGTAAACAAACTGTAGTATGGAGAATAAGACATTTCTATGGAAATATTAGGAGCAAACATGTTACAGAGAGCATTTAGCATAGTTTTTATGACCGTCCTCTGCCTGACGACTGAGGGATTCAGTCTTAGGAAAATGAGTAAAAAAATCACATATTATACGTCGTGCTACTTGGGAATCAAACCCAACACTTCTTAGTACAGAGGACTTGTAAGCTGCAAAGAGGCCCAAGAAGGATTTTTTTTCGTTAACTGGATATAGAGTCCTTAAATGATTACCTCTTAGCTGAAATATGCTGCTACCATTGTTGGTTGCTACTTGATAATTAAGGTGATTTTAAGTGACCAAATATAAACATGTATGTACGTAACATTAAACAACTTTATTTGAAAAGGGTTCAGTGCAATTCAATACAATAAGTGTCAAACATGGCACATAGAATGTTATTAAACAGGTTTTGCAAAGGTAAGAGAAATAAACATATTGTTAATAGTTGGGTTCAGCCCCATACTCGCACGTTTTGGTCCCAGGAACAGGAGGCCATGGCGACCCCATTGGGTGCCACAGAAATAGAAGTCACTCTGTTCTCGTGGCCGTTTAGTGTACCTGAAATGAGTATAATTAATGATATCGAAATTGTAGCGATGCTATCGGTTGATTAATTTAAAAGGGATATTTCTTCCAAAGTAGTCAATAAGTAATCCAAAAATAAAAATTTATAATCCGACCGAAAAGAGAAGTCAAACAATTGAACAGTTTTATCCATACAACAGCAGTTTTAATTTGCTTTTATTATATATTATCTTTATTTTATGCGCTGATGACAAATTAGCATGATATAAAACTTAAATAAGACCACCGAAAAGAACGGTCCTTATACTGCATCAAAACTATTCAATTTGTCAAGTAATCACTGTTTCATTAAACATACGTAGGTATAGTCAGTCAAAAAACCACCTTAATAGGTTTTAAACTTCAAATCCCCTATCATAGAACTAATTTTAAAAAAATATATTTAAAAAAATATTATTCCTCCTCACATTGCCTTACGGATAATTTTAAAATGTAACTGATTGAATTGGTCTAATTACACGCAAAAATCTATCATGCTATTAATATTGGGTCATTACCTATGTAATTGGCGTTTAGTATACAGAAAATTAGTCATCTTTTTATAAATATTTTTCTTAATTCTATCAATCAAAATATGCACCCATGCCATAGCATCGTTAGATACATCTCTGCCAGCGCAGTGGTAATTTTCCAATGCCCTTCTTGGAGAAGTCAGGTGTACGGGAGCCAATAAACTCTTCAAAGGCATTTTGACTGCCTTTTTCCTGCTAAAAAGTTGTCTAAATTTTGGGAAAAGTAGAAGTCTGTCGGGGCAAGATCTGGTGAGTACGGTGGATGACGCAAAACTTCCAACCCTAACTCTTGTAGTTTAGAAACCGTCTGCTCTAGGATTTCTGTCTAATATCCGAGAGACAGTACAAAATGCCTTTGAAGAGTGTGTAGGCTCCCGTACACAGGACTGCTTCAAGGAAGGCATTGAAAAATTACCACTGCGCTGACAGAGATGTATCCATAGCATGGGTGCATATTTTGATTGATAGAAATAAAAAATATTGATAAAAACTTGTCTAACTTTCTGTATACTAAACGCCAATTTCATAAGTAAAGGTACAATGTTTTGTGTCGCTTTCACTAACGGTGTACGGTACGACAAGTTAAACATAGCAAGACAAAATGCTGTAAAACTAAAACAGACATACATTAATATTGTAAATGAGGATTATAAAAGTGTTTGGATAGGTATTTGTATTTTTGAACACGCACATCTCTAAATTGATTTCTATAAAATTGGGCATAGATAATATAGATATAGGCCAACATATAGGTCAGGAATTTTTTAATCTAGATAAGTGCACAGTTCTATTCAGGAAAAGATATTTTATGGAGGTGGAGTAGCGTCCAATACTTAACGTATTATAAATTAGATAAAGGAAAAACATCACGTCAGCCGGCTCTAGTTTTATTATGTTTATTTATAATGTGTTTTAAATTATAATATGCATAGTAAACGAATTGATTGTCACGCTTTAATATATAACCTATACGCTATTCCTAGTGCGCGTCATTACTTTTATATAATCAAATAGCAGAAAGTCTTTTTTTCTTTATTTTTTCTTGTTAGTCACCCACTGTGCAAAAGTTATCTATAATGACTTCTACAACACATAGTAACAAACTTTATAAAAAAAATATTATCAATCAAAGCTTCAGTATAGTATTTAGTAAAGTAACAATTTCAATTTGGATTTGTTTGTCACATACATGGTATTGCATTATACCCGACAATATCCAAAATATAACCAGTAGATATTAAATGCCGATTAACTAATACGAAATGCTGTCGAAAGGTTAACACTAAACATCACATCATAGCGTCATTATTGAACTTTTGGTATTCATTTTATTATTTTTTAATAATTTCAAATGTATCCGTGAACTGCGAAAGAGTAGACAGATTTCAATGTTTTCAAAAGGTCGCTTGAACCCGTGACGTTTACGGTCTATTTTGTATATAGTATGAACGGGTAAACAAGTGGCAGGTAAGTAAGTAGGTCATTTGATGTTAGTCATCTCAACCGCCTATAAACATTAATAATACCAGATGACGGATGCTGCCGACCTTAAAGGAAAGAATAGGGATTTGTTTAAACCTCTACAATCTACATATGAATGTCACTGCCCATTCGAAATGCCTTATACTATTATTATTCTCGGCGAAATGTGAGTGCAGTAGTTACACCTCTGCCGAACTCTCTAGGGATAAAGGGGTAAGGTCATGTCTATAATGTATTTTAGATAGTGTAAAGATAATTCAATGTTTGTAATAACAGGTACGGAGCCCAACACTAAACGTGATTACATACACCTAAGCGAGGTCATAATGTCGTCGTTGTAAATGACATGTGTAAAAATACGGGCCTAAAATTCTAACCAAGATACTTCATTATGTATTTATTTATTTATTTATTAGGTTTTCCAGCAGACTTAACACTACGATTACAATAAATTAAAAAATATTATAACTTATAGCTATAATGTAAGCCCAAGTTAGGAAAACTCAACATGTATATAATTTTAAGTTAATTTTAAGCGCAGTATTTATTTATTTATTTATGTATTTGGATAGTATCCCAAAAACCTAAGCCTTTGCAATAAAACGTATAGTTTTAAAGTTCTCCGATTTTGAGATTTATTTATTTTTATTTGGCTTGAAAACTACTCTTAATATGAACGTTTTTAAAAAAGGTGTTATAAATGACGGGGCTAAAAATAGTTTTTTAATGGATCCAATATCCATATTTTGGCCCTTTAATATCCATAAAGTCTGAGCCTGGTTAGATTTTGAGGCCCAGCACGGAGCACCCACACAAGAAGCGGACATCTCCTTTAAATTATACGATTATAATTATAATAAGTACCTAAGTGTAGGTACACAACACATAGGAGATTGACGATGTAAAACGTGGAAGAAACACGAACTTATTGTTATGCAAAACGAAATCAACCAAAGGTGTTTAACATCGGGTTAATAAAGAACAAACAGTAAACTACAAGGTCATTCGAGAACCTGTCGAACGTGAATATTTGTACAACAATGTTGTTATGAATACATTGTGTGGATCATTACCTGTGTGGGAGACTTTGAGCGTGTCCCAGGAGTGAACGCTATTGTCATCCGAACCGGCCAGCAGGTATCTGCCGCTTAGCGACAACCCTGCCAGGACCCAAAGACAAAAAAAACATTATATTATAAAGTGGAAAAGTTTGCGAGTTTGTTTGTAGGTTTGTTGGGGCTAATGTCTTGAGCTATTAAGCCGATTTCGGTATGGAGACAGTTTGGGATCCTGGGAAGCACATAGGCTCCTTTTAATCCTGGAAAAACGTTTTCACGCTGGCGACGTCATGAGCAAAAGCTAGTTCTGTATATAGTTATTGAGCTTCACGAAAATTATACACCTATTGTCTATGATTTTTTTTGTGGAACTGTCGGTCCCTTTGGATGGGTTACTGGTGATCCAAGTTTGTCAACTGCAGCAGTCCGGCGGAGGAAGTTGCTGGAGTAAGAGAAAGGGAAGAAGGAAGGTTCTTAGTTCTCTCGAAACTCTTATTTTATATAATTCCAACTACGTTGTTTACTTTCGCCTGTGGCAAGTGTTCCGGTGCATGTGCGTGCATTTAGTGTAGAGACCGAACGACCACCGAGTCGCACAAGAATTGCCTCTGAAGGTAAATATTGTAAATGTGAAAATTTGTGAAAAAGTTTGAATGTTTCTTAAAAAGTGCAAAATGGGATCATGTTGAGCCTCCTCCAAAAATTAAATTATTGTGACAATCATTTTGATGTCCAGGGCATTTTAACTGATGGTATTGTTAATGAAGGCAATTGTGTTGATGATTATGATAATACTAATGATGTTGATGTTGATGGCAATCATTCTGATGTTTATGATAATACCGATGATATACTGACCGCAACTGGTGAACCCGCTGGCGCCAGGCGGCGTATAATGTCCGAGCTGCTGGTCACTGCGTATGTCGAACAGACGGGCGGTCTTGTCCTCAGAGGCGGTCGCGAAAGCCTGCCCGCTGTTGTGGAACTGCGACACATATTACACGTGTTCTTCTACCTACCTTTATCCTATTCCAGTATGGAGTTACTGCAACAGACTTTTCAAGCATGTTGTTATTTGTTGCAGTATGTATATTATTACATACATAATTATGAAATTTGCAATCATAACAACATGGAAGATATTTATACCCTTTTTCTTTTCTAAGTCTATGAGGCACGTGCCCATAGAGAATTACTATAGCTTAGCTATGCCCCTAGTTAGAGCAGTAGTTAACTCACGCAAACACTGTTGACATCAGCTTCGTGGCCGAAGAACGTTTGCTTTGCCTTTTCCGCCCTTACGTCCCACAACTTGCACGTTCTGTCCACAGATCCAGTCACATACGTTTTCATATCTGCAACGTGTATTTTTTTATCAACATTGCTTCTCTTTTCTTTATTTACATTCTTTAGGCGTTCTGTAGACGCTGTCGACTTCTTGCCGAGAATCATTATACTACTAAGCTAACAATTTCAGCAATGTTATCAATAGTCAGTTATAGTACCTATAGTCTTTTTCGGCCACAAGTTAATAATAAGCTTTGTTCCAACGATCACATGTATAGAATATATTATGTGTCTTGTGCTTATGAATTCCAAGTTGAACATCTTTTTTAACTCGATAATTGGGCTTTAGACAGCTATAGATAGCTGTAGACCATGGCAAGGTCAGTATAGACCTAATATTAATAATAAAATTTTACAGTCGCCAATAATATAATATTATTATGTTGCCCTTGTGACGGTCAAAACATCTTCACATGAATAATTATTACTATTATAACAGGGAAATATATTAACATTGGACACTATGAAAAAATTTTGCGCCTCTTTAGTCTTGTTTAATAATATCACTAGCTTTTGTTCGCGGATTCGCCCGCGTGAAAAGTTTTCCGGGATCAACTACCAAACGGGTTTAGGTCTAAGGTCTCAAACTACCTGCATGTTTTTTTTATCCAAATCCGTTCGGTAGTGCGGTCTGACAGACAGAATCGGCTGGGGACTTTGTTTTATAGTATGTAGTGATTCAGCCGAGTAACTACGATTTTACGACCAACTTTAATATTATAAATGTGGATCATGAAACACATTAATTATAAATAGAAATAGGTACAGTCAGCATCAAAAGTAGGTACAAAACTATGGTGTTCATATGGTGCTATTTAACGTGACCTTAATATTCTATGCAACTAAAGTAAGTACTCTAAAATGTTGTGAGCATCCAAAGTTTGAATTATATCTGACCACACAGATTGTCACATGTATCTAAGCAAACTGAAAGTGATTTCTATATAAATAAGTCAACTGTCAACGGCATTTTAATTAATGAACTAGAAAAAAATATATATTTAATGCATAGGGCATTTAGACTCAGAATTAATTGAAAAAATCCATTCGTCTGTC
The DNA here is from genome assembly GCA_947568825.1 of Sphinx pinastri. Lineage (NCBI taxonomy): Eukaryota > Metazoa > Arthropoda > Insecta > Lepidoptera > Sphingidae > Sphinx > Sphinx pinastri. Next base: position 17,666,687 of record OX387614.1, on the reverse strand, counting down.
TCTTTCATTTCTTGCATGACGTCAGTGACGTGTCTTTTGTTTCCAATTATTTGAAAACTATCCGAAATATAATGGTACGGTAATTGCGTTTTTTGTAGTAAAACAAGAACTATCCCGCGGAACCACGCGGATAAAATTGAAAATCTTGTTATATTACTTCTTTCTTATATTACATTATTATAAATGTGAAAAATTATGAATTCTTTAGACGTTTGTTTCGTTAAAAGTAGTTTTCTGTCAATAATTTACTGTCGTATATCTAATCTTATAAACAGATACGCTGGCGTCATAAATATTGCTCTATGGATTGCTACAGTGATTTAGTTGGGATAGCATGTTATACCGATTTTGAAACCAATTGGCCCTAAAACAAAGAAATTCAAAATGCCGACCACACTTTTCAAGTATATTATAATCAAAACGGTCACCTTTATCGACAGTTCTAGTATTAGTTCTCTAATCAATGTTCCATTTCAATTCATTCATTTCAAAGGAAGAACTAAAATAGTTTGAAGGTAGAAAGAATTTTATGACCTTTACACCAAGATTCGATTTTATCAATATTTGATGGTATTGAAGCCTCATTTATCTAAGAAGATGCTATGTGATTATTTAAAAAAACCTCGCCCGAAAGCAAACGTACCGCCCCATTGGTCTCGTGGCAGCGTATTTAGACTGTAAATCCTGCGATCTGCGATTCAAATCTCATACTATCGCAATTTGTGATCTAGTTTTTCAATTCGAAAATCATACAGAGTTGCCCAAAGTTGGAATTTGTACCCGATATGGCGAGAGGATAACCATTTATCACTTGAAGCGATGGAGATCAGCTCTGCGAGACACGGGTTCACTAATTCTACCGCTGCCTACACCCTGGCGGACACAAGCGTGTGCGGTGTACTGATATTTTTAGCTACGAAATATTAGTAATATGACTATAATCTATAACATATTTTCAATGCTTAGTTACATTTGATTACCTCAGTGGATCAGTGAATTGTGAAGATGAATTTGTTTATAAGTTCCTACATATTTGAAAAACGTGTGTGTAGATAAATTTGACACATAGAATGCCAATAATTTTTTGAATACTCATGTTCTGTAAAAGTTTTTGGTTTTCTTAGGAGTGTAGAATTATTTGGGCACATAGTGCGCTCCTATATATCTGCTGCTGACTGTACCTACTGATGTCCTTTTAAAGTCAGTTATCGTATAATAAATTGTATACATACATAATATCGAATGTTCAACCCTCTTTATTATTTAAATGTATTCTAATATAATATGGCACATTAATAAAGATGAAGATGTGTATTTTTTTTTATTATTTACAAATGCTTTTAAGCCTAATTCGGAGTACGCTATTTTTTTAGTACAGAAAAGAGTAAGTAAGGAACTAAAAATGCTGTACTAGGTACTGATCTACTACATTATTGGTATTCAGAAACGTTTAGTTATTAAAATACTCGCGACTCGACTAAAATACTAGCGTAGTCCGAACAAGGTTTTTAGACAAACCTGGCGATAGTGAAATGCTGACCACGTCACCAGCGTGAGCGTCGAATTCCATCTCTCGTTTTCCAGCCTCCAAGTCCCAAATACATCTGGAAATTACTTGGATAGTTGATACACGTCGACAACCTTTATACAAAAATTTACGTCTACTCTTCGACCCCGTTGTTCCATCTAGGTCGATTTTACTAAGTAGAGATACCATTTTGTCTACGCTTATAAATTGTACCTTGATTTCACCACAAACTGGTAAAGTCCCTGATATCCTATTCGGAACTTATCGGCCATATAAAATACAACTTTTATTTACCGGTCTCGAATAGAAATATCTGGGAGAAAAAGTCACTAGTAATATGTCAAGTTTATTTGTTGTCTAGCTATTCGAAACTTTATCAGGAACCAGTGAATCTGGCCCTAAGTCTGTTTCCGATGCATACGTAAACCTTGCTCATGCAGTAGGTACAAATCGAAAGCATGTATTATTATTATTACCTACTCTGTAAACAATTCCATATATTTTTACCCAACCCCTGCCATAGATCTACGTTTTTTTGGATCGAATAATTGAGTTGGAACCGACAATGGAACCCTAGGCATTGCGGTCTACAGTCAAGGTGAGCAACTAGATCAATGAACCGTATTGAACTAGTGGCACATACAACCATATTATACGAGCAGGAGATGGAAATAATATTATTGAATGTACTTGTCGTATAAAGGCGACAAATCTGAAATTACACTTCCTATACTATACTTAATACAATTATACATTTGGAACATGAATCATTTTACTAAGGTAGGTAGGGCAAATAAACAAACTGGAAATATTCTTTGATTTGCGACAATGGCATAAGAAAATGTGAACAGGGGTGTCAATTTTCCAAAAAATGAAATTAGCCAATAACGCGAAATCTCTAATACTTTTACTGAATACAATTTTTATTTATTTGAACAATCATTAGGTCCCCCACACGCTGGTAACGGCTTATCCACTCTGTACGCCACACCCTATATTAACCTGACAATGGACATAACAAACGGTAGTCGGTTATTCTGAGGTCGGTAGGTACTTGGGGGTTTTCAAGTTCAGCACATCTAAATTGACAAGAATAACATAATAAAAATTTATTTTAACACACAGTGATATTGCCTAAGTATAACCTGACGAAATATATTATAGGGACTTAAAAGAGAGACAATATAACTACAATTGTATCGTTACAACTTTCAAAGACTACGACGAGGTCTCAGATTCGATCCCTGAGTCAGGTAAAGTTATGTTATTGGGTTTTTCTACTCGGTATCAGCTCGAAATCTAGAATTGTACCTGGTAAATGGTAATAGGGTCGGCCCCCTATTATATGGGACCTATCATAGAAATAATTGACGAAACGTAGGAATGTTGAAATATTAACCACTGAAAAGGGAGAAAGGCACGATGTTATGTAAGGTTTTATCAGTATCCCTATCATGAACATTTTTCGCTATAGGTTAGTGATGGCTATCAATGCTATTTATAATTAATTTCATCAACGACATCTTGAAGATTTCAGATCAAATTATAACATGATTCCTGAGATAGTTACGCACTCGTGTTGGAATTTAAAATTTATTACCTATTTTGCGAGTATATAAATGAACTGCTCTAAACAAAAGCAAACAAATACAGAATTGTACTTTTTTTCTCTACATAATGCATTGTATTTTATACCTTGAACTGATTTTAAAAAGAGCAACACTAGAGTTTCTTGCCCGTTCTTCTCTAGCGAGAACTGCTTTCCGAACTGTTGGTAGAGTTAATATTGACGGAATCTAAATAATGTATAACATTTTATGGGTTCGAATAAATTATTTCATTTCATAAGCATGCAAATTTTTCTGTCTTAGGATGTTAAACAATCATGGTAATACTAATTGCATGGCAGAGCTTACGACGTGCACGTTCCCTATCCAACATATTGTTCGGTAATTTTCCAAAAATCTAAATAAGTACTTAAAACAATGAGCCGCTTCGGAGGCCCATCTTTCGCACATTTTTGCCGCTCACTCCTCCATACAAAGTCCGTATTAGCATTAGCACGGAATTCATTTAGTTTTCTTGCGGGCGCTAAGGCTAAGCACTAAGCAGAAAGTATGTTTGCGCTGCTATTCCGAAGCGTGCTAACGGACGAATTAATTGGCCCTTCACGAAATTTTGCAAATATGTGAAATGCTAAAAGAAATTTAGCATGCTAAATATGTTTCTAATGTTAATTAATCTAACACTATAAAGCGTTTATCGCCACAGACAGCATGGGCTCGCTTTTAAATTTTCTATGGAGATTTAAGTTTAACGAGACATTAACTATAGCTAAAAATGATCTTGTTAGTGGTACTGGTGACTGTAAAATGAGCCGTTAGTTACATTTTCATGTCGCCGGAGCCGGTGAGGATGTGCGTGTCATCAAGGAACCGGCAGCTGCTGAGGAACCCCTCGTAGCCGGCCAACTCGCGGACCATCTTCGCCGCGCCCGTCGAGTCGCGGTTGTTCACGTCATACACCGTGCACATGTTGTCCATACCACCGCACGCTTCAAGTATTACCAGATTAATATAATACATTACCTAATTACAAATTAAAAATACCGTGTTTCACGCTGAAAATACCGTGCATAATAATAAAAAATAGGTACATATAATTTAACACAGTAATATAAAATAATAGTTACGTTCATTCAATCATTAAATCATCAATTTTCATATAATTATAATAAGTGTTTTAACGACAACGGCTGTGAAAAAACATTTTGTAAATAGAATATAAAAAAAAATGTTATCTAAAAAAATTTACATGGTAACACAGGAGTGAATCATTACCGTAGACCGTGTTTAAGCCCGAAATACAGTGCTTCTATGGTAATTACTGTGTCTGGTTACACCAGTTTAAATTCATAATAACGCACCCTTACAATTAAAATGAGTGCAACTATCATTATTTCGATAAAAAAGCATTTAAAATTTTGTTTATCAACTATGAATGTTTGCTACTGACGACAATTCCGCACGATTTTTTTCGACTTACAGAATATAATAATAATATTCTAAGTATATACATACCTACTACGTATATCTTAGATACTACGTACCTACGTAGTATATCGCTAGATCTGCTAGTTTCGTCTACACCTAATAGTTTTCGTTAAGTCTTTTCCAAAAATAAAATGTTGGATGGCATCGTTTGCAAACAAACGAAAAGCAATAAACAAGAAGGTATCCAGAATATAATATATATCCAGAAGATTATCAACTGTTTCATTCCCTCAATCTGCAAGCAGGATAGTAGACTGGGATTCGCATAATGTTAGAAACACGCCAGCTGACATGTATGCGTATTATTTTAACATAGAACCTTAGAGCATTTATTAACTGCTCTAAGCATAGAACAATGACACCTGGATGTTTGTTAATCTCTGATCACAGGATTTACAGACATGCTTATCATGTAAGTACACTTACCGACGAAGTTTCCAGAAGGTGCGAAAGCCACGCTCATCACCCAAGCGGATCGGAGGGGAATGATTTGTACCTTATTCCCGCTCCAAGTGTCCCAGATAATGAGTTTCCCATCGAGGGAACCTGTGACGCAATGCCTGTTGAAGACGACTTGTAAATTTATTCCCCTTCTACAATATTATGTTTATTATTATGGAAAGTTCGTTTGTTTGTCTTCGTAACATTACTTCGCTGGTAATCTTAGATTAATGGTAGATCATCAGGGGGGGTGAGTTACGTATCAATTAGCGGAACCTTGTCCCCCCCCCCCGCTTCCCTCAAATCGAAGCCACTACTTATAATGTAAATAATAAGAAACAATTTTGTACAATCATTTGAAAATAAAAATATGGTAATTATCTGATCTACCTAAGTAAAAAATTAATTATTGCGAATATTAGTTCTAAGGAAGATGGATACGGCGTAAATTATTTCAGAAGATATGACGTTAAAGCCATTGTTAAAGCATATTAATTTGTAACTGCCTCCAAAAAAGTATAATTCCTAACTTTATTCTATCTTCGCGGGTAAAGTTAGTCTTATAATACCTTAACCTACAATTACAAGGAATGAGAAAGACAGCCCTGTTACGGAAATCGATATCAATAAAGACTATATTCATCATCAATAAAGATTTTATTCAAATGCGTCGAACTTCAACATTGTATCCAACAAGTTTGTACTCGTGTCACCGATATGAATAATTTATTTTGTAATTACTTACTAAGTATTTACTACTAGATTTCCTTGTCTAGTACTAATAAGGATAACAAAATAAAATAAATTAATAGGGGAATTTTTAGGGGAACCCCATTGTACGACGATAATAAATGATATCCAAGATATTTTATTCCTCTATCGATGAGGTATTAATCTACTTAGTTGTATTTTATAAATCTATAGTAGATGCAGCCTACTACAACGCAATTTAAGAGGCTGTACTCTATCTAAATCCAAAAAAACGGTACACAGTAATTTACGGACACTATTTTTTCTTCGCAATGCTAAATTTATATCGTAATTTCAATACGCAAGCGAAAATAGACAAAACAAGTAACTATTTCGGTTAAGCACGAACACATTTCTGTGAATTTAACCATCATCATTTTAAAATATTGTAATAGCTTCGCAATGCGGTTCTTAACATTATAACATTTCTACATAGATAGATAAAAATAAATAATCAGTGATTACACTGAATGTATTGTCTTTTTGACTCACATTTATTTGACGTAAGAATAAATTACAAAACGATTTTAGTTATAACACTGATTATTAACTTTTATTTATAAGACAAATGCTACTTACCGAGAGTCACCGCTGTAATGCACAGAATTGACTTTGTTGAGATGTCCCTTCAACATTTTCTTCGTTACAAATCTAATCTTGGGCACGTCTCCGAGATCAGAGCATTTGTCGGTCAGCTTAGCATCTGCAACCTTTTCTTGGTCTGCCTGCAAATCGTTTTTGATATCATTGGTAGGAACCTAATAATATATGAAGACGAGTATCTTAATAAACGTGGACGACACCTAAATAGGTCACGACACTAAAATAATGATAGGTCACTTATCTAAACTAGCCTTAATAAGCTAATGTACCTAAGTTTTTTCTTATTAGTATATTGTTACCAAATTTCTCATATTTGGTAACAATATGATCCTTATAAAACTGCCTTAGCAAACCTACCTTCACTTTGGAAATTAGATCGGTTAATTCTTTTTTGAGAACAGTAGCTTCTGGGTCTTCCTTGGGCATGTTTCCTGGTTTATATGTACTGGATCCTTCTGTGGATGGATAACGGGTTGCACCGGTCGCGACTACAACAGCTATGAGCCCTGGGTCGGAATCATTCGCTACCTCTAATCTTATTACTTAAATTGGATTTTAATTTACTTATCCACTGAAGCTTTACATGTGCCGAGGTATGGGTATAGTTCTGTCCACTGTCCTTATTAACAAATCATGTGCATTATTAATAAAATTAAATTATTACTTTGTACTTCTGCAGCTGATCAATATTAAACTACACATGATTTTTTATAAATATACTCTAAAAGTCTCCTTATTAGAACTTTTTAGTGCATTGAATAACATAAAAATAAAGACTTTCATACATTTCAACAGAATCATGAGAATTAAATCCGTAAGTATCCGTTATACGTACTATAATGGCTTTTAGTCTACCTCTATAGGTGTTACTCCATAATACCTATACTTACCTTTAAAAGAAACCACTAAGGTATTTAGGTAGTATTAGATACTTCAAAATGAAAAGTTTTGTTACAATGTATTTCGGGTACATAATACAAAACCGACAAGGGAGCAAATGGGTCACTTGATTTTATCTCCTACATTCATGGCTACAGTCAAGAAACAGACGAATACCAAAACAATCATGAATGTATTACCAGTTTTAAAGGAAATTAATGGGGATTAGACAAATTTAGGAGGCTATTTTAGCTTCCCCGTGTGGCATAAAACTATTTTCAAATGTTGAACTTATTTTATATATCACTGTACCTAGTATAGAACAACAGTTCTTCGCGAATGTTTTCTTAAGACATTATTCTTTTCATTCCACACAACAAATCAAATATTTTAATGAAAATACAGAATAGGTAATTGAAGCGTGACGATCGTCCCAGAAACTAAAACTTTCACTTGATGCTTTAATTCTTTTTCGACAGTAGGTAACGTCGACGCTATTGAAAGCAATGTAAATCTAATAGCAATCAGTCACGATTACGCGAATACCCGTTTTAACACCTAAGCAAAACGAGTTACTTAGGTACCACCTTGAAACTGAACACCAGGACCTAAAATATAAAGCTAAACTCAACTTTACAAATACTACGTAGGTATAAAGAATCTTTGAATAACAAGAATTCGGCATTAATTTCACATAATTTGGAATTGATCATAGTACAGTGACTGCCTCGGTGGCGTAGTTGTATTACGGTACGACTGCAATGCTGAGGTCTGAAACCTTTTTGAAATCTCTATTAAACAAGGAAGTTTTTTATGCAACATGCAGTAACAACCCAGTATCATTATTTTTCATTATCGAAGTTCAAAGTTGTGTAAAATAATTTTTCCAAAAATAATTGTGAGGGAAAGTGTTAATTGTTTCATGGTTTTTGTATGATATTTAATAAAATGATTATGGATTATGGTAGACCCACTACTCCAGAGTCTGCTGCAGAATAATTAAGAAAATATGTGATTATTTGCGCGTATAGCAACAAAACATAGGTCAAAAAAGGGAGTTTTTCGGAAAAAGTACAAAATCCTCAATATTTCGAAAATGGTGGCACTTTTATAGAAGTAATTTTTCATGTCTGGTAGAGCACCATTCAAGCTATCTCCCCTTTAAGTTTGTCCTACCATTTATGGGACAACCTGTATATAGGAAAATCAAAATTGTCGCTGGTTTTAGGTACCTCCTTACCCAACAGCGTTACGTGATTCGGCCATTTCACAATTACGGTTAGCCAAGTTTTCTCATTGAACTGCATCGGACACTTTCATTTCACGCTATAAGTGTTTCTGAAAGCAATAAAAATAGAGAATAGCTCTCACCTTTTCCGTTACAATCAATCTGGTGTGTCTGCCACAGCGTAGGATACAGTCGGTTGCCGGGAGTTTTGGCGAAAACATGGTTCTGCGGCATCGTTGCTTTCCATTGAAATGCTGCTGCTGGGTAATAGCGATCGTCATCGCGATGCGATCCAACCCGTCCATCTCTCAAGAATTTTGCACAAAAGACACTGAAGACGCTGCTTGTAAAGAAACTAATTTCTTCAGTAAAGGTAATTAAATTTGTATGGTGTTTGGCATTAAATATAACTTATATACCAGTGTTTTAATATAGGCAACAGTTGTAAATATAAAATTAGCAATGCGATTTTATTATATTGCATAGATTAAGATATTATAAATAATGCTGCTTAGTTTGTTTCCCTATTTAAGAAGTTTACTGAAGCATCACCGAAATTAGATTGTAGGTATCTATTTTGACATGTAATTGTGTCTATCTATTACCTATATAACCAAATAATAACAAGCATTTGTTGCTTTATTTAAAATACAATCAATCTTGTGCAGTTTGCACCTATATTATTTTTACTTTATATTGGAGTTCGTAATGGCACTTTGTAGTTCCCGCCAAAACTCCCATAATTTTTTTAAATCCCCGCTCTGAAGCTCCGTTCCAAACTTCGTGAAGTTTTATGTTAAAATAAACATTTAGTACTTACCTTTCAATAAAAATATTACTTACCTATTAAATATGTCTTTGGTTATCATCAATTGTGTAATCAATTTATGTATTTATTTATGACTAATTATATAATTATATGAATCGCTCTAAATATTGAATCAACTTGCATGGAGGTATTGTATACACCGGAAGGTGCAGTAGGTATTTATTATTATTATGATAAGGAAATTCTATTTCTTTTATTGTATGCATAATGCTTACATCGCATATGATAATTGTTATTTAAATATTGTATATTGTAGAGAAGTATAAGTTTGAACGCTGCACCAACAATTTTAGTCGGTTGTATACTAATAAGACTGTCAATACACAATGAGAGAGTTTTCGTGATAATAATATTATAATATTATCAATAGGTAGTAGGGACTCATTTTAATACTTATGACATCGCTGTTTTTTTTCGCGGCTCCATACATTCATATTCTAAAATACTAGCTAATAGTAAACTAGCTTTGCTCGTGAAAGTATTTTATGCCTATTTAATTGTTGTCATAACCAGTGCCAGCCTTGTGTATCTTCTCAGAGATGTTTTGCCGCAATAATATTGCCCTTTAATCAGTGCTGATCATAGTTCATTATGAATTGGAACAAAAAAAGTTATTCTAGCCTTTCTTTTTGTTTAAATGAACATTCCGGTTATATGATACTATTTCTAAATTAAATTGTTTTCACGCTTTGATAATATATCTAGATGTAGTGACGCGCTGGCCGCTGCAATGAAACAAAAACAAACAAGCCGACTCGCTTAAGCTAGTGTGCATGACAGCTGTCTCATACGCTATCGCTGCGTCATTCTGCTTATCCTTGTGTGCACGTATAATGATACCAGTTATTGCATGGTTCGTATTAAAACGGGGAGAAAATTATATCCATGAAATTCAAAAAAAAAATCACTCGAAACAAGATAATAATTTGTCTGATTATAATTTTGAAATTGCCCTAATAATAATAACAAAGATTTTATTAAATTTACGTACGTAAGTACATAATCCATTAATTAATATTAGAATCGTGAAAGCATCTGAAGATTGATGAATGTTTGCTACTCGTTCACGCAAAAACTATTGAACGGATTTGGATGATATTTAGCATGGAGGTGGATTAGCACATGGGAACGTGGGTGTGCGGGGCGTAAAAATATATATATTTCTATTGACATTAATGAATTTATTGGCAAGTATTAAACATAATTAAAACCAATGCACATAATCCTACTCCTACTAATATTATAAACGCGAAAGTTTGTAAGTATGGATGTATGGATGTTTGTTACTCTTTCACGCAAAAACTACTAAACGGATTTAGATGAAATTTGGCACACGGGTAGATTATGTCCTGGATTGACACATAGGCTACTTTTTATCCCAGGAAAATATAAAGCGGGACTTTCATCCCGGGAAAACTAATTAACGCGGGCGGAGCCGCAGGCAAAAGCTCGTTTTGTATATTTAAAAAATATAGGGGGTTTCCTTGCTGATATTACAGTATTAGTCCGTTTGTCTGTTTGTGTTGTGTGTGTGTGACCTAGAATAACACAAAGGCTATAGCGGTAGAACGATAAATTATCTAGACATATAAATAAAATTAGAGTGTCTGTTTGTAATATTGAAATAACCGTTTTTTACTACATGTATATGAATATATATACGGTACATACACCAAAGTAACATATTTTAAAATTTTTGTCTGTCTATCTGTCTGCCTGTCTGTCTGTTTGTTCCGGCTAATCTCTGAAATGGCTGGACCGATTTTGACGGGAATTTTATTGGCAGGTAGCTAATGTAATAAGGAGTAACTTAGGCTACTTTTTATTCTGGGAAAATATAAAGCGGGACTTTTATCCCGGAAAAACCCATTCACGCGGGCGGAGCCGCGGGCAACAGCTATCTCAAATAAAACCAATTGGTATGAACTCAAATAATACCAATTCTACTTTTTATTCGGTTCGTTTAAATTAATGTCTTACCCATTGGACTTGTTTCTTAAATATTCTTCTTTTTGATGCGGCTTCACTTTTTACACTATCTAATCTTGCTACATGCAAACACCGAATAGCGACATATTTTTCTAAACAATAATTAAACTCGTCGCTTTAAACGTCGAAAATATTGACCGTTTAGTTAAAAAAACATTTACATTGGATCCATTTTTCAATTTTTTTAGGACAAGTTGATTTCATAAACTAGCAACCCACAAAAATTGCGAAGTGCGACCTCTTATTAATTTTTTTTTTTTTTTTAAGAGTTTTTTGGCGGGAACTTGGTAGTGTCATGAGGTGCTCTTGTTTTAATTCATTATTTTGGTGATACTTAGTGTTATATTGCATAATTATGGTGGTATATTATCCAATATAGTTCTATTAAAGGGCTCAAATGAAGTGAATTGAAATAACTGTGCTAGTCAAGTGTTTGTTTTGTTGCCGCCAAAACTCCTCGATAAAGTCTTGGTAAGGTAGCCACTGCTTTACTTCGACATAGTACTACTACTACTGAGGATAACAAAGAAACAATATTATATATTATGTAACTTCCAAAAACTTTGACACTGGCAGATGCGCAAACCGCGCCTTGCCAAAGAGAAAAAAAAAAAAAAAAAAAATTTTTTTTAATGAAATATGTCAACGGGCTTATTTTCCAAGAAGTGATTATAAAAAATGCAGCTTACCGGTGATAGGTGACATTATTCGTTGTTTTAATTCGACCCTTGTAGTTTTTGCACACTTTAAACACACAAATCAACATTTTCGAACAATATAAATCATACAACAACGAACAATATAACAACGTAAGCGAACGCCTGCGCCATGACAGCTCGAAGCGTACTAAGTGCGGGAAAATGATACAGAGGCGAACAGTCCGCCTTTATTTTTATTGATGCGTTTGAAGCGTTCATTGTCAATCTAGACATATTATTGATCAAAGTTTTCACGTTACTTCAATACTTTCAGCATTAAATAATTTGATTTTGTCCTTGTTGGATAACAGTATGTGTTGAACAGTTTATCCTTGTCTTTGTGTTTTTAGGGAAGCTTCACGTTTTGTAATAATTTGTTTTGACAATCACAAATGAGTAATGACAATAAATAGTGATGCGACTCGAGTAAGATTTTATGACTTTAGTCACTCGAGTAATTTCGTTACATCACTTGAGTTATACTCGAGTTTTCGAGTCAGTCGAGTTGACTATTTACACACCCTGCAACTAGAGTAAGATTTGTTTGAGCATTTTTAAATACCTTTATTAGTATACTAATATGCCGGAAGATGACATAATATACAAAATAATAGTTATTGTCCACTTCTTACATTGAATTTTTCCATGCTCTATCCCAGGAAAAATGTTAAATTAGCCATAAAAATGCTAAATTTGGTAGCAATGACGTTCACGAATTAGTGACATCTAGTGATTTTTAGCGCTCACTGAAACTAATCGGTGCGCCGAGTTGACTCGGCAACTCGAGTGTAAATGGTATGTACTCGAGTCAATACTTTTTTCACTCAAGTACAATTTTGACAAATTCACTCGAGTCACTGGAGTCAAAATACGACTCGTGTCACATCACTACCCTACAATAAATGCCAGTCAAAAAGTCGGGGAATGGGGCAGATTTCTAAATAGTAAATGAATGCGAATTGCAAATAATTAATAAGCTTTGTATTTTATTTAAATGATTACAAGTTATATTTTACATTACTTAGGTATTGTTTAAATCACTTTAAACTTCAGTAAGCACTTACAATATTATAGATTCCTTAAGGAATACCTGCCTATGTATATATAGTATCAACTATGTATGTGCATTTTCGGTAATAAACTGAACTCATTGAAGTATCGCCTTGTAGAGAGCGCTTTGTAAACTGCTGAAATTGCGTCTAAACTGCGTACGCGGGCCACCACATGAAACGGTTTTGATGATACATGAGAGAAACATAAAACCTCACGTTCGCGGGGAGTGATCTCATACAATAAAACGGCAGTCCGCAGTAGCAACGTCGGGTGACGACAGGAAAACATAGTTTTATCGTGCGTTCATAACAAGTGAGCTTATCGGGTCGGAAGCGGCAGTATTGTATGTGGAGCAACTGTGGCGCTATTGGACTCTTTCTTTAGCCGGTTGTTTTACGAGTCCCAGTTACATGTTAATGCAGTGCTGGACGGAAGTCCGTTGAACCCGGTTCTCTCGTGGATCAATCTGGAACAATGTCGCGTTTCATACAATTGTTAACTTTAACTTTTTTCCTGATTAACTCAGCACAAGGAATAGGTATGAAGATTTTACTTATTTATAATAAATTGACTTATAATTCCTGATATTTGTTTATATATTGAAGCTGTGCCTAAATTTCTAAACACATGTTGCAATGATGCCATAAAAGTTATGAGCTTATGATCTAATTGCAAGTGACTGAAATAAATATGGTTTTGTAATTAATTTTAATGTCTGTAATACTGCGCTGCCCTTGTTTTTATTTAATTTTATTGATGTGCTGGGCTTGTGACTACCAAGTATTATGTTGTGAAAATATTGTTGATTAAAAATGTATAGTAATTATAAAAGCCAGTTCTTGTCTCCTATTTCACAGATGATGTCACTGTACTGACTGTTGCAACCGATGACAATCATGGCTTAGAAAGATTCCTGAGGTCAGCTAAGGTTTACAATATTGATGTGGAGGTTCTGGGCAAGGGTGAAAAATGGACAGGAGGAGACATGAACCACCCTGGGGGTGGACAGAAGATCAACTTACTCAAGAAAAAATTGGAGGAGCTGGCCAAGAATAATCCTGAAAACAAAATTGTGTTATTTACAGACAGGTAATTATATGTGCTTAAAATTAAATATTGATCACTATATAACTTTTTTCACTTTTAATATGTTCAATGCAGTGATTTATAATGTAATAGTGTCCTATTAGATATAACATGAAAAATATTAGATATATATATATATATATGTTTTATTTATTCAAAAATGTATGATTTTAAAATGAGTAACTATCAAATATTATACCACAAAGTTATTATCTAATTGCTTTATTTACATTATTGATTAAGTAAAAAAAAAAATTATATTAAGAGATTTATTTTAAATTGATAATAATTTAAGATACCCTTTTAATTTTTTGTAGCTATGATGTCATGTTCTTGGGTGAAATAGAAGAAATAGTGAAAAAGTTTAAATCATTCCCTGACACACGTGTCCTGTTTTCCGCTGAACAATTTTGTTGGCCTGACAGCAAGCTGGCTTCACAATATCCCAACACAGAAGTGGCCAATCCGTACCTTAATTCTGGTGGATTTATAGGTAATTTAATAAAAAAAAACTATTTTTAAAGCATAATATTGCTTATTCATTATAATAAATAATTATTTTAAATCTTCTTCTCAGGTTATTTGCCAGAAGTGCTGGAAATAATAATCTACAAAACGATAAATGATAAAGATGATGATCAATTATATTATACTAAGATTTACTTGGACAAGAATTTACGAGACTCACTTAAAATATCATTGGACCACAACTCAGTGATTTTCCAAAACTTGCATGGGGCCCTTTGTAAGTATGATATTCATTTTTGAAATGACAATTTAGTAATAAATTACTTCAAGGAATCTTGTTTCATATCCTTAAAATGTTTTATGTTCATATTACTTGTTCTAATAGTATTTAACTGTTGTTCTGTTACCCAATCAGCCAACAGAAAAAGTTTTTTTTTTTCTTTTGGAATTGTCGGAATAAAGTTATATTCCCTGGTATGTATTTTTTAACAATTGCTATGTTTATTTTTAGCTGACGTCCAACTGAAAGCTAACAGTACAGAGGACTGGCCCTATATTGAGAATGAAGTTACTAAGCAAAAGCCTCTCATCGTACATGGAAATGGGTTGTCCAAAATTACTTTAAACCACTACGGAAACTATCTGGCGAAGTCATGGTCTCCTAAAGAAGGATGCGCTTTGTGCAAAGAGAAGAAAATTGAACTCAAGGTATATTTGCTCAAATGTGTTCACTATATAGATGCATGTTTGGTTGCTCTTTCATGAAATTTCAGATACGTAATGGACTATCTTAAGTAAACAATTGTTCTTACTCATCCCTCTTAATTAATCCTTGCTGGTGTTAAAAAAATATTATGCTGATACATACAACTATAGTTAAATCAACCATGTTTATACTAGGAGGATGCACTGCCCACTGTCATGATGGCTGTGTTTATTGAACAACCCACACCATTTATGGAGGAATTTTTGGAACAAATATATGACACTGATTATCCGAAAGATAAAATTCATCTGTTTTTGAGGAATAATGTTGAATATCACGAAGCGGAAGTTGACAAGTTCTTCCAAGAGCATTCAAAGGAATACGCATCAGCGAAACGTATCAAGCCTAGCGATTTTATGTCAGAGCCTGAAGCTAGGAATATTGCGAAGTGAGTATAGTAAATGTTTTTTATTAGATTTACTTATTATTAAATTGTACAGACTTAATATTATTAAGTCTAGTGTAACGTAATCCTCCTAGCCAGTTTCGGCCACGGTGGCCGATATCAACGGAGATCAGCCAGGTACGCAGGAGATATTATAGTGCACAAGTGTGTGCGCAATACACAAGTGCACTCGCTATTCCTTCACTCTCTATTCCTTCACTCTCATAGTCCGGTGAGACGGCACTCCGACATGACCGGAGAGAGATCAGGCGCAGGACCAACGGCTTTACGTGCTTTCCGAGGCACGGGGGTGTCACACCGCCAACTTCCTGACTCCGAGCTGCGACTGAGTAATTTTTTAAGATGGTAATACCCAGTTACCATGTTTTTGGCTCGACCCGGAATTCGAACCCAAGACCTCAGCGCGCACTTGGAATCGTACTCGTAACGCGTACGCAATACAACTACGTCAGCAAGCCAGTCGAAACATGTGGAATCTGGTTAATTTTGTAAATTAGTGACAAGGTAATAAGGCCCGTTCAAACTAAAGAAGAAAAGAAGAATAATTAATATTTGCTGTAGGTTTTGTAAAATTTCTGTCCCCACTTGTATGTAATAACTAGTTGTTTTATGTAGAGTTTTAGATAGTAGCACCCAAACAACTTGCATATCGACCTAATTTATATTCATATCATGTCTTCAATTTTCTAGCAAGAGTTTTCATAATTTGATGAAATGACGCGTAACACTTTTGTCCAGTAGATTACATCAATGCTTTTGTTTATGACGTACGTTGTCGCGCGGATGTTCTCGGTAGGTTTTATAAATAAACTATATCTCTTCCACTATGAATATTTAAATATGTATTTTACAGTCTGCATGACTAACAGCTGAAAGACTAGGTTAAATTCTAGGTTTTCCAGGTTCAATATACTTGGCCCCGATGAAGGAGTTATTTCCAATACGATGATGGGCCTTGCTCCTTATGTCCACTACTTGCACCTACAAAACGGGCGCTAGATCATATTTATACTTGCAGGGAGCGATGCGTCAACAGCATGTGCGACTACCTATTCTCAGTAGACAGCGTGTCGCGGCTAGACAAGAACACCCTGCGTTACCTATTGTCTTCGGGTTATGACGTCATAGCGCCCATGTTGGTTCGCCCCGGTCAAGCCTGGTCCAACTTCTGGGGTGCTCTTAACTCAGCAGGATTCTACGCCAGGTCTTCTGACTACATGGACATCGTCTATGAAGTTATCAAGTATGTATAGTTATAGTTGTAGCGATGACTTACGGGGAATTTCAGTAAACTATCGCATTCGCTAAGTTCTCATCGAACAAAATAAACCAATTAAAACAAGAGAAATCAAAGCATATCAAACAAACTTTATTCTGATTGGTCAATTACTTCGCCAACGATCCGAACGTATCGAATGATATTGTTTACTGAAATTGGCCGGTCAGATGATCTACCTTTCAGCTAAATCGAACGCGCTGTGTTAGTGTCAATAACTAAAACCAACGGAATCATAATGAATCATTTATTCATTTTTCAACCCTGAACAAAATATAGCTACATTACCATAAATTAAAAATAAACATACAAAATGTAATTACGAGTCACGTTCGAGTTGGAACATTCTGGAAGCTTTGTAAAACAACGGCGATTGTTTGGTGTTAGTCGAAGGCAATGGAGAAGTCTGTTTTGAAAGAGCGTCTGTCTATGGAGTACATGTTGTCGGCTGTGCACTCGTACACGCCGGCGTCCATCTGCGTCGCCGGGTCGATCTCGATCTTTGACTTCACGCGGTCCTCTCCAATCGGCCATTCGTGTATCTGTTGATAAAAAGTTATGTAAACAAACCGTATCTCTGCGAGTTATTGAGTACGATCCGTATTATTTCCATGCTTTGATTAATTATATACCTAGATAGAGTGACGCGCTACAATGAAACTTAAATAAACGGGCCAACTTTTCTGAAGCTAGTATGCGTGACAGCTGTGTCATACGCTATCGCTGCATCATTCTGCGTATCCTTGTGTGCGCGCATAATGATACCAGTTATTACATGGTTTCTATTAAAACGGGGAGAAAATTATATCCATGAAAAACAACAAAAATTCATTAACTCGAACTCATTTAGTGCGCAACAGTTGTCTCTATTTTTTTCGACGCTTTTGAAACGTTCAGTGTCTATCTAGGTATATAATTAATCAAAGTTTCCATGTATCGCAAGAGCAGTTTAAATTCGTCAAAAACTAGCACACGTCTTGCATTGATTGCGATTTATTATTTCAATTGGTTTGTAAATGATGTCGACGCGTCGTCGCTAGTTCAAATCACGGCGGCGCGGCGGGTACGCGACGTAATTTAAGACAGTATAAACTATGTATTTGTATAATGCTGTATTATGAATTAAAGAAAAGCTGTAGTTCACACCGGTGTAGATTCTATTTCTTAATTATTTTAATCTAACGTACTCTATACAGTTATAATATGTACAATAATTTCGTCAGTAGTGTGTAACTATATGTTGCAATGAAACATGCAAATTTCAAAACAAATTAATATTTCGTGACGTTGAAAAAAAATTAATTGAATTAAAGTCTGTCCAGACACCAGTCGTCCAAGTAGCATTTTGAGTTCACACCACGCGTGTTGATTACTCATTCTATTAAAA
Organism: Sphinx pinastri; assembly: GCA_947568825.1. Taxonomy (NCBI): domain Eukaryota; kingdom Metazoa; phylum Arthropoda; class Insecta; order Lepidoptera; family Sphingidae; genus Sphinx; species Sphinx pinastri. The sequence continues at coordinate 17,648,247 of OX387614.1, read as the reverse complement.
ATACCATAATACTGGCATGCCACGTGCATCTTGACGTAATCTATACTAATATTATAAAGCTTTTGTTTGGTTTCACGCGCTAATCTCAGGAACTACTGAACCGATTTCGATAATTCTTTCACCAATAGGAAGCTACATTACTCCTGAGTGCTATAGGCGGGAAAATATTTTTATCCTGGAAAACTTTTTCAGGCGGGCGGAGCCGCGAGCATCGCGTAGTGACTAGATAAAGCGGTGTTCAACTGGCATTTAATTTCGACCGTAGGGACGTCTCATTAGCATTACGGAGCTGAGATCTAAAGGGTTCATATAAAGTACTTACGTGCAAGTAGTGATGAGCGAATATCTCCACACCGTCTTTGAACCACGTAATGTGTGGTCGCGGCTTTCCTTTCGCAATGCAAAGAAAAGCTATTTTATGTCCTAACGCGTACTCAAGATCGAAATGCGACGCAAGCAATATCTTCGCACCCTGAAATATGATTTTTACTTTTAATGAGTCGATAAAAGTTAAAACACTTTTACTTTTGTTGCATTATACACAATTTGGCCGTAGCTATGATTACTATTATCTATATATTTTTCAATGCTCTAATGACCGACCCCATGATTAATGTCTTAAAAATACAAATAATTCGTATGGTTCTCAAACAATAAAAACATATTTTATAAATGTATCCAATCGCACACCTTTTTTTCTATTATCAAATGATAAACTTAAGTTTTAATATCTGATATATTGTGGTATATAACTAAAATAGTGTATACTAACTTACTTTTGTTGATAGTTATCGTCCTCTAAAGGTAGACATCCTAGCATCATTCTACACTAGTATAGTATGATTACATAAAAAATCTATAGGTATCTAATGGTACTACTTATATAACGCGAAACACGTGCAAGTTAAATAAATAATTACTGAAATTCGTTATCGTAATTACTATGGAGTTATAACTACACATCCCGCTACACATCGCACAAGATAAAATAAACATTCAAAAACTATTCTTTTTAATTACCTAAATGATAATAAAACTATGCTAAATATGGTAATTTGACTCATAAATATAGCAATATTCCAAATAATGATAACTGTTAGATACTAGATGCCTACATGGTAATATGTAGGTACCTACCAGGGATATCTTTATGTGAGATATTACTAATTAAAATAATCATTAATCAAATAAGAGGTTCCATTTGAATGGGGCAAACCGAAGTGAACACATACTTACATCTTTGTTATTGTAATATTGATCTGATTCCGGGTCTCTATATTTTCCCGTGATAGGTAACCCGATTTGCACCTGCCAATGAATAAAATATGTTTAAAACATGGACATCATTAAATAGATATGCAATAAAAGCAGTATGTTACCTTAGATTTACTTCTGCTCCTAGTGCGGCCGCGCCTGGCGTCGGTCGTGTTTATGATTAAACAGTAGAGAACTAGCAGACTGACCAGAAACGAAGCTCGCAGTCGCAACATTTGTGTCGGCTAGCCCGTAAACAGGATTGCCGGCGGAGCGCAGGACACGGGTACGGTCTTGTACAGACTTACAGTGCAACTGGTGTCTGGTGTCGCCGATTCCTGCCGCGCCAATCTTTCAATTGGCTAATGACGGAGGTGCTAGGAGGGCCCTTGTCTCCCCTATCCGATGTGGAACACTCGTCATATCCTCTCTCATTTCGTTCGATATTTTTAGCTCCGGTCGCCCATGGGTCAATATAACGGAAAGAACCAAAAGGTTCAGAAACTCATATTCTTGCCGCATCATTAAGCTGTGGAATAGGTTCCCAGCATACGTGGTCCGTTCCTGTTTCAACTCGTTTTTTCGTGGGCTAAAGAACGCGTTTCCTTCTTTCAACCAGGGGTCCTTCAAGCTGAGCGAGAAAAAGCTATTAGGCAGACCGGCATAACTTTGCCAACCGTTTGGGGATGTTTCGCTTAACTTAATATCAGGTGCAGTGGAGCCACTTTGCCGTGCTTCGATAAAAAAACAAAGAGTTCTCAGATTATATAGAGCGGACATCGGGAAAATTGTCATACAAAAAATTTGAGCCTGTTCGTTAGTAACTCAATCTACCGTGAAATAACAACATACCTATCTAAAATTCATCAGAACATACTTTGACATGGTCGTAATGCGTAATTTGGCATATTTCCTTCCAAAATATTGTTTTCTTTAAAAAATTTAAGCATACCGAGACGTCTTGTTACTGAGCCGTATGTGTGTAGGGGAAAAGAACACTCGAACGTCTTGTCGTAAACCCGTTTATTCGCAGACTGACTCAGCGCTAGCTTATTATAATTAGCGGGGCGGTGCAATGTAAATCTACCCGCATTATAACAATAATAACTAAAATATCAATCTACATTACACCTCCATCACTAAATAAGGAACTATGACTACAATAATTATAATTATATCTAAATATAATATTATTTAACTTAAACGTAGTTGACATACTTAACTTACTAATCTATTCGTCGATACCATAGCGCACTACAGGTTTACAGTCCCTTTTGGGGTATCGACGCTCATATTGCGGGGGTGCATGGGATGCGTCTGGCGCAGAGCATTCCGCAACGGGTGCAGGTGACATTTCCTGTTTACCGTCGCATGCGAGAGTACCACGGTCTGTAGTTTTTCCTACATCTCGCGTTTCTACTATACCATTGCTACTCCCATCCACCACCGCTGCCTCTACAGGCACGGCATCCTCCCTCCGATTTTCCAAATCTTTGTCTACTGAATGTGGTATGACCGATTGTCGGGACCTGCGCCGTATTTGATCGATGTGTCTTTTAACAATTTGACCGTTATCATTTTCAACTATGCACCTACGCGACCCTTCATTATCTATAATCTTTCCCTTGAACCATCTATCCTGTGTACCGTAACCCCTCGCCCATACGGTTTCACCGCTTTCAAACCTTCGATTAACGCCCCCTGCGTATTTAGATTGATTTTTTTGTGCCAATTTTACTCGGTCTTCAACACTACAATGATTGCGAAGTAAATCTAGTCGTGAGCGTAACGTACGCTTTTGTAATAGTCTAGCAGGAGTTTCTCCCGTAGTGCAATGTATAGAATTTCTATAGGTCAATAAAAACGTTTGTAGGGCCGCGTCGACATCTACATTATCACGTAAAGCTTTCTTAATTGCTCGCTTACACAACTTAACTGCATTTTCCGCGGCTCCGTTTGATGACGGGTGGTACACCGGCGAAAAGATTTGTTTAATGCCATTACTCTTTAAAAAACTTTCAAATTCCGAACTAGTAAATGGTGGACCCTGGTCCGACACCAGCTCCACCGGTAACCCGAATCGGGCAAAAGTCGATCTAAGTGCTTTTATGACACTTGCCGCTGTCTTTTGTTTCATGTCAAAAACTTCAATCCATTTTGAACTCGAATCGATTAAAATTAAGTATGAAAGTCCCCTAAAAGGACCTAAAAAATCGATATGTAAGCGCGTCCACGGTTGTAGTGCGTATGGCCATGGTTGCGGCGGGGCACGCGGGGGCGCAGCTGCCTCAAGCGCACAAGTATCGCACCCGCGACATTGCTCCTCTACGTCGTGATCGATCCGAGGCCACCACACGTAGCTTCTAGCTAAACTCTTAGTTTTTACGATACCCATGTGACTAATATGTAATTGTTTCAGTACCAAAGATTGTAATGATTCTGGAATTACCATTCTGTAACCCCACATTATACAACCATTGTCCAAGTATAGTTCATTTCGTCTTATAAAGTATTGACTGATTATTTTCTCCGGGCAAAATGATGGCCATCCTGATTCAATATAAACCTTAACTCTGTTGAGCGTTATATCCTTAGCAGTGGCTTTCCTAACATCCTCATTTGTCACTGGTAAGAAATTTTCAACAAAATGACTATATGTGACCTCCTTAACTATTTTACCATCGTGTTGTTTCCTAATACCGGGTGGAAGTCTTGACAGAGCATCTGCACAATTTTTTTTAGAGGTAACATATTCAATATCATATTGGTACCCTGACAGGAGTACAGCCCATCGCTGTAAGCGCGATGCCGCCATCACCGGAATACCCACTTTATCTCCTAGTATATAAGTTAACGGTTTGTGGTCTGTTCTCAATACGAAACGCCTACCATATAAATACTGGTGAAATTTACGTATACCAAAAACGATCGCGAGGGCTTCACGATCAATCTGCGCGTAATGACGCTCGGCTGGTGTGAGCGAACGAGAGGCGTACGCGACAGGCCGCTCGCCGTCTGGCGTGACGTGCGCTAGCACTGCACCCACGCCGACCGCGCTCGCGTCCGCCGTCAACACTAGCGGCAGTTCCCCCGAATAGTGCATCAGCACCTCACTGCTCATTAACCTAGCCTTGAGATCCTCAAAAGCCTTCTGACATTCGCGGCTCCATTGGTATTTTACATTTGACTTTAATAAATTATATAATGGTGCTAATATGGTGCTTATATTGGGTACAAATTTAGCGTAATACATGATCATTCCGATGAATGATCGAAGTTCAGACAAATTAGATGGGGGTGGCGTAATGGAAATGGCCTTAGTCTTGTTTGGGCAAGTATGAACCCCGTCCTTACTAATAACATGACCGAGATAACTTATAGATTCCGTGAAAAATTCACATTTTTCTTTTTTTACCCGAAGTCCGTATTTTTCTAAACGTTCAAACACCTTATATAAATTATCTATGTGTTCCGATGTGGTTTTACCCGTAATTATTATATCATCTAAAAATACGCCGACGCTTGGTAGATCTGCGAACATCTCCTCTAGACGCCTTTGGAATATGCCCGGACTCGAGGCGAGGCCGTACACTAAGCGATTATAAACAAACAGACCCTTATGCGTGTTGATCACAGTATATTTCTTGGAGTCGTCCAACTCGAACTGCGCATACGCTTGAGACAGATCAATTTTGCTAAAACGCAGTCCCCCATTTAAACGGATTAATAAGTCTTCAACTTTCGGTAAAGGATAACGGTCAATCTCTATAACCTTATTTAATGTTAATTTATAATCGGCGCAAATCCGAATACTACCGTCTTTTTTGACTACCGGCACGATTGGTGTGGCCCAATCGGACCGCTCGACCGGAGTGAGGATGCCGTCCCGCACGTGCTGGTCCAGCACGCGCTCCACCGGTGCACGCAGCGCGTACGCCAGCGGGCGCGCGCGCATGAACACCGGTCGCACGCCGTCACGGACATGGATGCTAACTATAGATGGGTAATGGGTAAAAACCCAATCTTCCCACCTGGGAAAAAACCCGGGAAATTGGGTTTTTTCCCGGGTTTTTTCCCATAAACACCCATTTTGTGGGAAAAAATGTCTTTTATGGATTATTTGATGGCAAAAAGTGATGTGAATTATAAGTTGTACAAATAAAAGCCTGAATTCAAAATCCAATATTTTTTTATATAATTTAGAATATATACATATGTGTAAACTGCTTTCCTGTATAAAAATATATATTTGTCAGTCTTCTCTTGACCATCGTAGTTTTAAAACACATAAAAGTATCAACTTATATCGCTACTTTCGTCTGAAATACGTTCGCAGTCTAAGAAATCAAAATTGCGTATGCCAGCGGTGGATAGTGAAGGTTTGGGACTGGTATTAAATATTGGCCTCACGTTACATTCGATGCGATGATTCTATTAAGTTCTATTATTAGTTCATTACTAATGAAGCAATATATTATGTCAATTTTGCTGCCCTTTCCGTCGTTAATCTATTTCTACTTTTACTGTGGACGTTACGGTGAGCACTCAAAGAACGCTCTACAGCTGCCGATGTGCATGGTGCGGTTCAATTCGAACAGCAACTTTGCTCAATGCTATGGAAGCACATATTCCTTACCACTACGCGTATTTGATCATTATTTGTTAGGTCTGGAACATTAATATATTATTGTATCTGATTTGTTTATTTATTTATTATTTTGTTATTTTTTTTATTATTCATAATATACACCTGCTTCCGTCTCTCTGCACCACCTTAAGGTCGACTGGGAGAAAATGCCCTTAGGCATTAAGTCCGCGTGTACTTTACTTTTGTACAAAGTGTAAAATAAAAAAATAAAAATTAAAAATACATTTCAAACAAAATAGGTAATTTACATCAAATCATAGGTGGCCATTCATTTATTACGTAAGACTATTTTCGCTAGTTTTTGACCCCCTCCCCCCTATTATAAGAAAAAATAAGAATAGGCCGGCTCCCCCCCCCCCCCCCGTTTAATATTTATTAAGTAAGAATCTAAAGGAAAAACATATACCTACACGTTTGGTTTTTTTTAATGTTTTTTTCAAAGGAACAAATTTTAGAAATGTTTATTTGTACTTACAAAGGTTCTAATAACAGTTCACAAGCAGATCTTTCTCAGAAAATTCAAGCCAAGGCTGTTCAGATTATAACAGGATCAGATAGCAGTGTAAAAATTCCGGGTCGTAAATAAAAACACAAACTTTCACAGAACAAACACTCTAACCATCGAGATGAACCAAAGTAAACTAAGGGATGCGCGAATAATTGCGGGTGCGCTGCGCATTCCATAATGTCCTGCCTTAGGACATGTGGCCACTACCTGCTGCATGTTTCAATTCCAGAAATCTTAAATAATTAGTTTTTTCCCAGCCAAAATTCCCAATGGGTGGGAAAAAATGGGTATAAACTGGGTTTTTTCCCAGCCCTGGGTTTTTTCCCGGGTGATTACCCATCTATAATGCTAACTGGCCCGCCGGTGTACCTCCCCAGTCCCTCGGCGAACACATTACAATATCTGGAACTGAGATCGGATAACAATGACTCACTACTCAACGTATTTAACGTACTACTTTCAAACTTGGGTAACTGGATATTTAATTCTACTAGCCATTGTCTTCCTAATAAGGCAGTTTTTCCATTTTCAATTACATATAAGTCTAATGTTTTTAATTTGTTATAATATTTTACACGTGGCCGTATCACCCCTACGGGCCTTACGACCTCCCCCGTATAATATCTTAAAATTAGATTACAAACATTAATTTTTAAATTACTAAAATGTTTTTGATACATCTCCTGACTAATACAAGACACCGCACTTCCCGTGTCACATTCCATATTAATTAATTTACCATCAACATTTATTGGTATCAAAATAGGTTTGCAATCTTTCAAAGACAATTTTTTTAAATCAATAGCTATTACCTCTGCACTATTATCGCTGTCACTAAGACATCCTTGTTCGTCCTTAAACGTACCCTCCACATGATTTTGCTCTGCTAAATTAGGGCACATACGTCTCAAATGCCCCGGTCTGTTACAAACGCGACAGACGTAACGTCGAAACTTGCAGCCAGAAATGTTATGTGAGCCGCCACACACCCCGCACGGTTGCTGTCGCTGGACACGCTCAACCGAGCATGCAGGCGCGGGCGCTGGCGATGCGCGTGCGCCCCGTAGCCGTCGCGCGCATTGCGAAACGGCCTCCCGCGCCGCTCCGCCACCGTAACCCCGCGCCGCAGCCACCACCGCTGCCGCGCCCCTGAGCTTCGTTCCCGCCGAAATCGCTTGACATTCGGTCGTCGTCGCCTCGCTCGGTGACCTTCTATGACCTTCTACCGTGGCCGCATCTTTCTCAGCTGCCTCCATGCTAACTGCGATTGTATACGCCTTTGCGAAATCTAGTTTAGTCTCCGCGAATAACCGTTGTCGAATGTTTTCACTACTAATCCCACATACTAACTGGTCCCGCAGACTTTCCTCGAGCCAACTGCCAAACTCGCATGACTTGGACATTTTTTTCAACGCCGCTACGTACTCCGCTATACCTTCATTATTTTTTTGTGTCCTATGTCGAAACTTATATCTTTCAGTTAGTTCACTGGGCTTAGGTTGTAAATGTTTTTCCATGATGTCCACGATTTCTTGGAACTTTTTATCCTTCGGTTTCACAGGTGTACACAAATTCACTAACAACTCATAACTTTCTGTGCCCATAACCGTTATTAATGTCGGTACTTTCCGCTCGTCCTTCACTTCATTAACCACAAAATATTGTTCTACTCTTTCGATATACAGTTTCCAATCATCTTTATACACGTCGAACTCCTTTATTTTACCTATAGGCATGGTGATGGTAATAATATTGTCACGTGTTAGTCCGATGTAACCTCGTCGCCACTGAGCCGTATGTGTGTAGGGGAAAAGAACACTCGAACGTCTTGTCGTAAACCCGTTTATTCGCAGACTGACTCAGCGCTAGCTTATTATAATTAGCGGGGCGGTGCAATGTAAATCTACCCGCATTATAACAATAATAACTAAAATATCAATCTACATTACAGTTACATGGACATGTCAGATAAGACAGCGACTTATTACCAATTGGTAATAACTTTTGGACGAAACATTTGGTCCAGTACTAGTAGTAGTCTATAATTATACTGTTTAATGTCTTTGTAAAAAAAAGACGAAACTGAAGTCAGATGTATTTGACGTCAAATCATATGTTTCTACATGTTTATATCCCAACGAATAAGACCTGTAGCATAGCACATTACGCTCACGTACTTTTCCACGTGTCCCCTTTAGTTTCAAAATGCAATTACCTATGTATAATCGTGTAGAAATTTCCAAGTGATTTATTTGCGTTTTAAGTATGAAATATTACCATTATATTCGTTTATTCGAGTTATTATTATTAAAAGAATTAAACCCCTTACTGTAATAATAGTACTATCATAAGATCTTAGCATTTTCTGAATATAGGTTCTCTCTGATTTTATGCATTAAAAGCTACATATATACGTACAATTTGTAAAAATCATTTATTGCACACAATTCAATTAATATACAGATACTAATAATCTGATGTAACAATTTTCTTTGTACTAGTACATCTCAGCGGTAGGGTGAGTGGTGACGCAAATCGGTTTATCGATGATAATAAGAATAGCTTAAACAGGTGGTTAAACAAAGCGTCTTGTTTATTAAGTTTGGCTGGCTTAAATACTAGAAATCGAAAACAATATGCACTGAGTTGATTCGTGCCTTGTCTTTCCAATAATTTCCTATAGTCCTATAGATTGGAAATCGATGTTATTTTCTACTCTACTGTTAATTCATCGGCAGCAAAATCACAAATATATTTCAGTGAATGCATGCAAAATAACATCATTTATCAGTATGAATACAATTACTTTAAAACACATTAGGTATTTATATTATCTAACTGCCCCATTTTTACAGTTAACAAAGCAAACGAGAAAAGGTTATCGGGTACGGGTCGCATATTTATTTTTATTAATGACGTTGCGGTCATTGATACTGCTATATGAACTTTTATTAAAAAGATCGAGAAATATTAGTCATTAAATAATAATTATTTTATGGGAGGGTGTACAATTAATATTTGCAACTCCTTCCTATCTTTATATTTGACGAGCTTTTGCCCGCGGCTCCGCCCGCGTGAATGAGTTTTCCCGGGATAAAAGTCCCGCTTTATATTTTCTCGGAATAAAAAGTTGCTTATGTGTTAATCCAGGACATAATCTACCCGTTTGCCAAATTTCATCGAAATCCGTTGAGTAGTTTTTGCGTGAAAGAGTAACAAACATCCATACATCCATAGTTAAGGATAAAGCTAGCTTAGTGTTCCCTGAGACTCGAGCTTCAACACTCGGTGGTGCAACGTGCGTTCCACAGCCGATGCTGATTTACAGGCGTTGCAGTGGCGGGTGTGAGAGCGAGAAAAGTCTCTAAAAATATTATTTTAAACACACAACTCGTCGCATGTAGGTCACATGATAGTGATTAACGTCACTTTAGTTCACAATAGTGGGTCCGCTGCGCATCTTTGAGGCAGAGAAAAGGACTTTGGAAGCGTCGTGTAACATTCTGACGGACCACTAAGTATTCGGCATTATAAATCTTTATATTATACCAGCATTGCGCGCGGCTCCACCCGCGTGGAAGAGTTTTTCCGAGATAAAAGTAGCCTACAGCACTCAGGAGTAATGTAGCTTCCTATTAGTGAAAGAATATTCAAAATCGGTCCAGTAGTTCCTGAGATTAGCGCATTCAAACAAACAAACTCTTCAGCTTTATAATATTACTAGTAAAGATATAATTTTTCTGTGCGTGTGTATAAAATTGAACTCCTCTTAAACAGCTGGACCGATTTTAATGATTTTTTTTGTGTCTTCAGGTGGATTCGAGAATGGTTTAGATTTACAATTGGGTCCCGGAAAATGTATAGCGGGACTTTTATCCAGAAAAAACCTTTGGTGTAGTCGAAGCCGCGGGCAGTAGCTAGTTTAATTTAATATACATATTATATTAAATACTTAATTTATACGCAAAGTAATTTATATGGATATTTTTCTAACTATATGTTTGTTATAACAATGTGGTTTCAAGATTTGCTAAGACTGTGAAATGTGATGCGTTTGCGCATGAATGCATTTTAAGTTTGACCAGATGCCCGCTATTTTCGGGTCGTTTTATGACATGGCGTGAATCATTTTGTTAAAATTATTGTCTTCTTTTTAGGGGTATATGGAATGTGCCGTTCATCACAAATTGCTATATGATGAAAATATCTGTACTGAAGACTCCGGCTACCAAATCCGTGTCGTATTCAAAGGAGGGACATGATGCTGATATGGCGTTTTGTGCCAGCTTAAGAGACCATGTATGTATAAATTATTATAACGTCATTTGTATTGTAATAAGAATAAATAGATATTAATATGTGTAGGTGTACGTGCTAAATTGAAGGCCTAGAGACTGCGACTTAAAAGTTTAGAATAGTACTAACCTCCCTAAATACCCTGTTTGTTATAACTAAGTATAAAATAAATATTAATTGCTATTAATAACATTAATTAAAATTAAATATAAGTATAAACTATAAATTTATTACTGTTAATAGAATTGAAAAGAATTTAAATTATTGCTTAACTTTAATGAAATAATAGTGTGTACCGCGTTATATTTTAAGTCTAATCTATAACAATTATAATTGGTGTCGTTAATTGTTCCTGTTTATATGGATAAATTCCATAATCTATGGTTAAAATATTTTCGAAAACAACTTATTAAAATATCAAGGTTATGTAAGTTATTTGTTTCCACTTTCCGTTAATTAACGTTTAGATTTCGGACAACTAGGCGGAAAAATAGTCAAGGATATTATGACAACGTATTGATAATGTTGTTTTTTTCTCCTAGAATAACAATAATATAACAAATAATAAATAATAATGTAACAAAATAGAACAGCTAACACTAACACACTGTACTGGTGGTAGGGCTCTCATATGTAAGAGTCCGTCTGGATGGGTACCACCGCAATTTCTATTTTTACCGCCAAGCAGCAGTGTACATTCACTGTTGTGTTTCGGTTTGAAGGGCATTGTAGCCAGTGTAACTACTGGACATAATGAGACTTAACATCTTATGTCGTTGAAAATTATATGAAAAAAATAATGTGCAACTTAACTGCAACACAAGCAAAATAAAAGAGTATACTGTAGTTGCATTTGATACATTTGAAATTAATGTATCACTCATTAAGAGCAATAGAAAATTGCTAGGTGAAAGCATCATTCAGTAGTTGCCTTTCAGGTCGGGTTTTGTTATCTCAAATATAAGCCACTGCTATAGTATTTGGAGAATGTGAATTCTCCAAAAACTCCCTATATCTTAAAAACCTTAATATTGATTTAAAACATAGTCACTTCTTGATCTACATAATTCCAGTCATTATTGAAAAAGATATTACAATATTCTTACCCACAAACACATACAGTATTTGAATAAGTCACAAAAACATGGTTATGTTTTAAAAATACATAAATAAGTTACATTTGTAACGCTACCGTCGAATAGCGTCAATTGACCAATCAGAATAAAGTTTGTGTCATATTGAGTTATTTTGATTGTTTATCACTTACCGTTAACGAGTAGTTACCGATTGATATTTTATTGGAATCGGCTGTTCAGTGGACCCATAACCCATTTTTTTCAGGGTATCTACATGCACGTAAGCAACGAGCATTACTTCGGCCATCTTGTGAACCCGGAGTCGTATGACGTGACCCGCACCAACCCAGACCTGTACCAACTTTTGGACAACAAGTTTGAGTGGGACAACCGGTACCTGCACGAGGACTATCTCAAAATCTTCGAAGAGGGCCAAAAACCGTTGATGGTGAGTACATTTTGGTAAAGTTCCACTTTTTTTTATGTAGCCAATGTAGTAACTAGTGCATTAAAACTTCGCCGTGCTATCACCAGACATAAATAATAAGTTATTTTGTTTTACGAACAAAAATCCTCATTTGCATTTATCTGACCTGGAAATAGCTCACGGAACTTCGGTTTTCAGCCCGTGTATGATGCCAATTGAAGAAAGCTATTTATTATATTTAACCAATGTAAATAAATATTACCCTAATATGGTACATCACAATGAGTGCAAAGTAGGGGAAACCGGGGATGATTGACCGAATTTCACCTTTTTTTTTATTGTTCTAGTGTAAATTATTATAATAACGAATGTATTTCGATAGACCCCCTATTAAGCTTTAAGGAAAAATGGAAAAAGACTTGCGATCATCTACAATAATATACAGTCTTACTTATAAAATAACTAGTCTGCTCTTAAGATATGCTTAACTTTTGACACACACGATCAGCTGTAAGGCAAAACCCGCCATCTTGCCTTTTAAGTAAGTTTAAACTAGGCTACGGCGATGTTAAATTTTGACAGTTATTTAAGCAATGCTTAACCACCTCTTACCGCTAAAACAAGTTTATAAGTAAGACTGTTTGTGTACAAAGTAAATTTTTTAGAGTTCGAAATTCTAAAAAAAAATTTAGGAACAGGTCAGCCTACCCCATGCTTTGGGGTTGTTGAACATTCTCTAGGAGGAAATTGATCTATGAAATAACTTAGTATAATTTAAAGGGATAAACCTCTTCAAAATACAGCAATTCATTGTAATTATTAATTTTATGAATATGAAAGCAAAAACCATAATTTAAATCGAATATAAAGTACAATCACGAATTTTAAAAAAAATTACCGACTTCAAAAAAGGAGGTTCTGTATTCAACCCGTATGTATGTAAGTTTGTATGGCCGTGATTTTTAAAAACTACTGATCCTATTTGGATGGGGTTATCGTTATTCAAATGTATATTTGAATAACAATAGGATTATTAGGATCTGATGAAGATCTTCGGAGATAGACAATGGAACTCTTCAATAACTAACAGCAGATGACCCGCGAATGCTGCAATCGTATATCTATGATGTATTGTTTAAACCATTCCATGATATAGCTTTTATTTTATTTGTCTTCTCCGAGCGGCATCCTCCATTTTACTTAAATTTTTTTTTTACTTGCAGTTCTCTGTCTGGCTTTTAGTGATCAGTTTTCATCTATTATCTTTTTAATTTCATCAAGCCATCTTTCGGGGGGTCTTCCTGATGGAACTAGCCCAATTACTTTGTTTGTGCATCTAATGTTGTTCATACGTGCAACGTGACCTGCCAATTTCCATTATTTTTTTTGCAATAGTTTAGAGCATCTGTTACATTCATAATCCTATTTTAATATCAAATATTTTGACTCGTCAACGCCCGCGGCGCACCCGGTGGCCATAAACAAAACAGTATTTTTGGCGCCATCTGTTAACTTTTTTAAATTCTAATGATTTGAATTCAAAATACCATAGACAAAGATATGATTCTATAAAAAAATAAAAAATATTAAAATTTGTGTCATTCCCTGTTATTTGCCTGTGCCCTTCATATGCATCATAACTATATTTTAGTAAAAATATGCTATTATGAGGAGAATGGCTTAAATATGCAAATGCATATAATCCGGTCTCTAGTAATGACTAATAATTTTACAAAAAAAATAATTCAATCAATCAATCAGCCTGTCGCCGTCTCCTGCTGTACGCAGGCCTCCTGAAGTGAGCGCCAACCATCCCGGTCTTGTAACTGATTTTAATTGTATTATAGTAATAGTTTCTTACTCAGTAACTTACAAGATTGATGGTTCACTTTGAGTTACTTGAGATTTTATTTTTCAGCCGTGTCTGTATAAATCGTGCTTTGTCGTTTTCTAGTACTTCTTTTGTTTTCGAAACGTGTTCCAGCTTTTGTGAATAGTTTTATTTCTTCAGGTAAAATAAACGAAGAATTTTAATAGTTATTTATTGGAGTATCTGTGTGCTTTTTTTTGTGTGTGAGTTTTAACCCTTAGATTTTTTTACTTTTTTCTATATTTCTTACTTCCCCCTATATTTCTTTTAGTTTGGCCTATATAAGATGATTTATGATGCCTGGGACGATTCGGTAATTATAATTATTAGAAATTAAGGGGTGTTAAAAGTGTCCTATTTTGTTTCAGCCATGTCCTGACGTGTATTGGTTCCCGTTAATGTCGAAAAGGTTCTGCAACGAGTTCATTGAGATTATGGAAACTTACGGAAGATGGAGTGACGGTTCTAACCAGGTATTTTTTCAATAGAAACGCTAATTGAACGTTGAAAATAAAATTCGGGGATAGTGCAATACCGCGTAAGTGATAATAAAAGTCCAATTGAGATTGATCCTTACTACACTAAACTTAGCATTGATAATACAACACTTTTTCAAAATCACTTACGCGGTATTGCACTATCCCCGACGATATCATACTATATTAATATTATAAAGCTGAAGTTTGTTTGTTTGTTTGTTTGAACGCGCTAATCTGAAGAACTACTGGACCGATTTTAAGAAATCTTTCACTAATAGGAAGCTACATTACTCCTAAATGCTATAGGCTACTTTTTATCCCGGTAAAACTTTTCCACGCGGGTGGAGCCGCGCGCAATGCTAGTATCAGATATTCGAGATGTGCTATTATAGATAGTTTGCTGAAGGTTAGTTCCTAGCAAACCGTTGGAGCAATGTTACCGTTCCCCCAGGACAAGCGTTTGGAGAGCGGATACGAGGCGGTGCCGACGCGCGACATCCACATGAACCAGGTCGGGCTGGATCGGCATTGGCTTCACATCCTGAAGGAGTACGTACGCCCGCTGCAGGAGCTGGTCTTCACTGGATACTATCACAATGTAATTATAGTTTGTTATTTACAGCAATTAGTATGAAAAAGAGACCCTCCCGTAACAATCGCGTTGAATTGGTGCAGTTGCCATGCGTAGTAATTAGTATAATCTTGCTCTCTTTCTTAAGATCGTATCGTAATTTTAATGACGTCATATCCCCGTATTGCTGTTCTTAAGTGTGTACTTAAAAATATATTTTGAAAAGTTGAAAATAATAAGTTAAATTAATCATACGACTTTATACACATTAAAGCGCAGCGCTGATCTAAACTCTAGTTTTCCTTTTGTCCTTCACTAATATTGTTTGCTTAATTTTTTTTGTATTATTTGTTAATTTGAAGGCAATAAATTACTTTTATTTATTTATTTAACTCTTAGGGTAAAATGAATTTAAACTTTTATATTTATATGTGATCTTATCGTTCAAATTCGTAAATGCGTTGATATAGCCACCGGTGTCGCTGATGAACTTCGTGGTGCGCTACCGTCCCGACGAGCAGCCCTCGCTGCGGCCCCACCACGACTCCTCCACCTATACCATCAACTTGGCGCTTAACACACCCCGTAAGTTCCCGATACGTTATTTAATTATTATAGAAATTCACAGAAATTACTATAAAATAAAGTAATCAAAGGTTTTTTACCCCACTACAGAGAAGCGACAATGTGCAAATTATAGCATATTCTGTGTGGTGACTTGCTTCACCTTGTAAATTCATTTGACTATTATGTTTTAATTGTCTCATAGTGTTTAGCTTTTTTATATTTTTTTTATTTCATAGAATGACGAGACCAGCGTGCTGTTCGCCTGATGGTATGTGATACGACTACCCATAAACAGTAGCAGCACCTTGACTTACAAAGTACTGTGTGGCATTCCACTGCGCTCGTCATCCTGAGACATAAGATGTTAAGTCTCATTATGTCCAGTAGTTACACTGGCTACAATGTCCTTCAAACCGAAACACAACATTGCATGCACACTGCTGCTTGGCGGTAGAAGTGGACATTGCGGTGGTACCCAGACGGACTCTTACATATGAGAGCCCTACCACCAGTAAATCATTTTATCTGTGACTATATAAAATAAATATTATCCAGACGTGGACTACGAGGGCGGCGGGTGCCGGTTCATCCGGTACGACTGCTCGGTTCGCGACACCAAGCTGGGCTGGGTGCTGATGCACCCGGGCCGCCTCACGCATTACCACGAGGGGCTGAAAGTCACCAACGGCACCAGATACATCATGATCTCATTCGTCGACCCATGAACTGTCCCTCATAATATCGACCATTCAAATGTTTATTGACTTAAGCGACATTGAGTTTTATACATTGTTGGAATAGGCACATTTTTTGGTTTTTGTTGAAATTAGATTAAATTTTTCGAAAAACAATGTCCTTAAGTGAATTATCCATTGACCCGTCGATAAAAGTGCTACAATAACACCTTTAGTGTAGTACATATATACCATACGTGGTATTACTATACTTATTATGTACAATTGTTTGTGACATTCAGTATTTCTGGTTCGCTGCCAATGAAGATACTGAATATAATGTTAATTTATCGCTATATTGCATTTAAGGCTTCTCTCAAGATTTAATTATAAGGGAAATAAATAAATAAAATAATTATAGTATATTGACATGTGATTAGCAAGTAGTTACATTATGTTCAAATACTTTTGTACTCAATAATCAATATGTTACTAATATAATAGGAATAACCAAAGATTTCATTCATGATCAATGTGACATTGTAACTGAAATAAATTTCCTACTTTGAGAGTAATATTTTAATTATACATCCAAACCCCAAGAATCGCCCGATTTACAGACATTTAGCTCATTGAATTGGAAGATGCATCTAATCCTTCCACTGTTTCTTTGGTCAGTTCGGATGCGAAGTCGTTGAATCTTTTAGCTGGGAATCGGTAATGTTTGCCGAAAGCTGACTCCGCGTACTTTTTAAACCTACGGAACTCCTTTTCTTCCTTCTTCCATTCTTTCTTGTCCACATAAGGGAATAAGTTCCGTAGCCACGGCGGGACGAACTGATCCATGTAATAGAATCGCCTCAGCCATACCTTATGCGATTCGCAGTAATTTCCCCAATGTCCGCTCATCCAGAATGGTATCCTGAAAATTGGTACACTCATTTATAAGACGCATTAGGTATACAATATTATAAACAACATCGCCAGTCCGTCGCAATAAAAAAAAGTATGGAAATCGATAATGTTTTGATATATTGATGGAACTGGGCCAAAATTTATGGCGAATATAGCTCTCTCACTCACACTTCAATGTTTCTCTTTCTTTCAAGATGATATTTTATTTTATCCGATATGAAACTGAAACTAACATATAACTTCAGAATAAATTTGGTTGCGCACTGCGCTAAGAAACCAGTGTGCTTAAAATGTGGCAAAAAACGCAACTCGTACCTAAGTCGATGTCGTTTAATTATGATAATTGTGATCGATCAGGACCAATACGTCAGTCACTTGTAAGTTTATCGACCAATACCAATAAAAGTGGCAGATGACATTAGTTATTGAGCTAGAATGAGTCATAAAAGTACGAAATTTGAGGCTCTCAACTGCATGTGCGCATTATGCGCGCGGGCGTACGCGTCTAACGCTTTCACTAGACGTGTAAGCATCATATCCTGATACTTGCACACAATACTACCATTTGACCGCGCCAAATGGAGACGGCCGCGTTTAGTCCTAACCGATCCAGAGGATGATATCACTCTGGCCATCCGTCGTAATTACGAGTTCTTGAAACTCGTACACTGCACAAGACCGCAGTTCCGTCCTCCCCGCGTTCCCCGTCGCCCCCCCTGACTCCTCTAACAGTTCCGGCCCGCGTGCCGTCGTAAGCAATTGGTTTAGGTTAAACACCAATCTTCCCACTAATCGCGAATGTCTCATCCTTTCCCAGTGGCCGCCCTGAGCCGAGGTCCGTAACCCGTTAATGGGTTGCCCTCAGCATGGTCACTAAAATTAAAGGGTTGCAAGCGCCTAAAGCGCTCACCCTAAAGTGAGTTGTGTCCAGAAAAGCCCACCGCCTTGTCAGGCTACTGGCAGATTAGTCCGCGATAAAAAAAAAACACTAAAATCAAGGATAAAACTTTTATTATGGTTCTCATACTTAGTCGACAACATTCGATTTCGTAAAACCGAATGTAAACATAAAATTGTTTTCAATATTCACATATAATTATAATTAATATAAGAAGGTGCATTTGGTACCAAAGATAACCTGTTAAAATTTACTTCATTTCTATTTACAAAACTGTGTGGAATAGCATTAAACAAAAACTCACATGCTGACGTATCTTAAAGTCCATCTATAAGCGTTGGTATAATAATACGCAGAGAGCGGGTTCAAGTGAATGAACGGTTCCATGCTGCCGATGCCCGCCGCGAACGCTATGACGGTCATGCCGACCTGGTAGCCATCAACCATCACCACCAGACCCTCTCTTATGTTGACCTTTGTTGGGTAATGCACTTTCGAAGCCATTTTTTCTGTAGAACGTTGGAGTATATAATATAAAATAATTTATTGCCATAAACACCAATGCCATAATTTTTTATAAATGCTGAAAAGCTAGCCAAGTTAGTCCATTTGCTGAATAAAATCACTTGTTTTCTAACTTCACTTATAAGTTGTGTAACGTTGTGATTTATCATGTAATTATTTTAATAAAACTGACTCCAAAAACCACTGTAACACTCCAAAAAATATTCTTTTTTTTTTTCTTAATGGCCTCACGTTTGTCCGCTATCCGCCTGATGTTAAGCGATGATGCGGCCTAAGTTGAAGCATGCTTACTTTATATACTTAATATAAGCAATGTAAATAGTCTTTCCAATTTATGTTTAAACTTTTTATGTTTATATGCACACTTAAAAAAAAATTGGAGGCGGTACCTAATTTACATTGAATAAATTATATTTCTGTATTAACTTAGCTAGCACAGGTATAAAATTCAGTTATTTTTGGAGTGTAGTGGGTTTTGGAGCCGGTTTATTTTTCGTTTAAAAGTTTTTATTTTTAGTTATACAACACATCTAAACCACCCACCACCCATGACAAATATCTTAATCAATCTCAGCCTATTTTATTTTGAGCAGTTTCCTGCTGCATCTTGAAGTTAAAGGTTAAACGATATTTTTTTAATATAGTAGTCTATGTTGATTCTATACTGAACCCTACCCAAGAATAATTATCATTAAAAATTAAATTAAAATAACCCCCGAGCCAAAAATCTCTAAACTCCGGGACCGAACTCCGGACCAGGGAGATGAAAATACTTCTTTAGCGGTCCCCGGACGTGACGACGCTTGGGTCAAAATATTACTAGGTACTTAAACGACAGACACTTTTATTATTTTACTTTTTAGAGATTTTTTGTGTCGGGGATTATTTTAATTTTTATTTCAAACTTTTTAAATTACTTTATTCTCCATCATGGGGCCTTGATAATCAACTATCTAACACCTACTCGTTGAGCCCAAACACGCTATATCTGCTATAAGTTGCTAAGGAGTTGGGTATCCCGCAGACTACTTGGTGCTGCAGCATCAGCTTATGTTAAAAAATATTGCCTAAGTCACAGTACACCAAATTTAAATTCAATCGGGCTTTTTAAATTGGAAATGAGCTGATAATCTTCAAACGCCTGAACAGATCTTCATAAATTATAGCTAAGAACCATCGCGAACATATTAGCTTTCTAATAAAAAAAACCGGGTCATAATTGGTCCATTCGTTTGAGAGCTACGATGCCATAGACAGATATACAGATACACAGATACACACCCTAAACTTATAACACCCCTCTTTTTTGTCGGGGGTTAAAAATCGTATTTGATTGTGTGGAGATCCCTTCTGCATCTTTGTAGTTCAAGGTCAAACAACGATATTTTTAACATGGTAGTTATCTTGTGGCAATACTGAACCCAACACTAAAAGAATCTACAACGTCTTATTTGATTTTGAGAAATTTCCTACCTATAGGTAACTGTTCTTTGTTTTGTAGCCTGAGTAGTCGGGTAGAATTCACAGAAGTTTAACTCGATTTATAAATAGAGCGTTGTTTTTTCGCTTCGCAAAACCATGCTCTTGATTTGTTTGGGTTTTAGAATTCTTCCCTTGTGTGTTTTGTCTATCGGTTGTTGTTGTCTTTTTATCTAAGTAGTAAACAATTATTTCTTTATTTTTCTTCATACTTTTAGTTGCCATTCGTTGCAGACATTTGGCAATACCGAATTTATACTTCACAATATGAATAATATGTATGATATACTTAATATCTATCTACCTAAAAACTCCCTAAACTCCCTATGGTGAATGCGGCCCCTGGGAATGATACCTGCGAAGCGAACCGAACCAAAGCGAAAGTGGCAGCTCCACCCAAACTGGGACTAAGGGTGAAATAGTTCCCAAGGAAGTGAACTGATCACCCGTCTGTGCGACTGCATACGTCCCCATTAGACATACATACATACATCTACCTACCTATAACTGTATTGTGGAGAAGAACACTCCGTGTGTCATGGAAATGAGATACCTAACGGCATACCATTTGTTAATTTAAACTCAATTTGCAAACTAACCTTTACATACTTATCTACATTATAAAGGTACTAGTGACTAGGTAGGTATACATAACCATAGCTTGTCAAAATCACAACCTTTCCTTACTGCTATAAAAGGGTAATAAAAAGTACTTGCCAGTGGGCGGCATATTCAAATCGATTCCCAGTCGCGGCTTCCAGAAGAATGTTCCTGGGACCGCTCCCTAAAATTAACGACATAATATAAATTTACACACACCCTCATATGAAACATCTTTTATCCCTAAAGAAGCAGGCAGAAGGGCGAATACTTAGGGCACCCACTTTATGCCATGATTATTCCGCCCCTCTCTGTAGTAGAGGAGGCCTATGCTCAGCAGTGGGCAGTATTATAATACAGGGCTGATTACATTACATTACATTCCGCCCTATAATTATACTTTAGAGGCCAGCGAATCGCCATATCGAGCTGAAATTGAGCTGATAAACCCAGTACACATGATAGATGAAAGGTAGGAATTGTTACTACAACAAAATAAATAGACACAATGTTCTAAAGTTTAAATAATTCTCCTTACCTTCGTCATTGGTATAATAAAGAAAAACATAATGCACAACATGTTTTTATTCATCGTTACAGTATCCGTTACACCAACTTGCATGCCGCACGTCCACTCGCGGCCTGTATCGCGCTGTTAAATGCCGTTAATTCTTTGTTATGATCACAATGCATACCGCATGTGCTGAAGGAAGTCTACGTCAAGATATTTACCACACTCTGATACACATTACACAACTGCATATTTATCATGAGATTCACTTTTCCTAGAATTCTCAGGTTTATTTATATGAACAACGTCAACGTGTTTTATATGTATGAGATATGAAGATTTTTTTAATTGCCGACAGGTAGGTATAGCCTTCTTTCGCAGAGAAAAATAATTATTTTTACCGCCTAGCCTCAGTCGTCCGAGAAGATGAAAAAAGTCTGGAAACTGCTGGGCTAATATTTTTAAGTTATAGATAGGTACTATGCATAAAGCTGCATGGCAAGCCAAAATCCGCGGTACTCTTCTTTGTCATGCTAGGGTTGGTTATGAGTACTTACGCTAGTACAAAAGCATCGAAAAGGCGCCCACGACCAGTAGCGTAGTTGGTTGGGGAGCGTCAAAATGCGTAAAAAATCTTTTACTAAGTTATGGTGAGGGAGGATGCTCGCGTGACTCTTACTTTTTTGAAATGACCTTTTTTGTTGCCATGTGGAGGCAATTTTGTGTCCGCTCCGTTCGGCACAAACCCACGCTACGCCACTGCCCACGACCATCCCTGCACGGTGACTTTTGCAGTTTACTCAGACGCAGATGTGAATATAACTAATTATATTCAGCTCAAGCGCAATCAAAAGTATCGTTACTTTTAAAGTGAACTTGATATTCTAATTATATTATTACTAGCTGACCCGGCAAACGTTGTTTTGCCATATAAATTCTTTTTAGAGATTATTGTAGTAGAAAAAAAAGAGAATTTAGGGTTGTATGTATTTTTAATGCCACATCTTAAAAAAAAAAAACAAAAAATTCTGTCAGAAAAATTAAAAAAGTTTTTTTTGGGTTGGGCCACCCTTATCACATAGGGGGATGAAAAATAGATAACAACCGCTTCTCAGACCTACTAAGTGTGAATATAAAATTACACCAAAATCGGTTCAGCCTGTTCGAAGGAGTATGGTAACAAACACTGTGACACGAAATTTTTATATATATATATATAGATATATTGCATTGAATGACGAGACGAGCATGCCGTTCGCCTGCTAGTAACCGATACGACCACCCATAAACTAGGAAACTTTTTTGCAAACATTTCATTACCTAAGGTGCAATTTGATAATTATCATGTTTACTTTGCTAAACTTACCGTCAGCGAGGTCAAGCCTTCTAAACGACAATCCTGAATCCTGGCCTCGCCTATGAGCTGCTTGTTAGTCTATTCAGCCAGAAGACATCCTCAAAATCCATACACAAAAGAGGCAGTGGAGCAAATCCATGCCATGAACTCCCGCCATCACCTCTAGAGGAATGTTACAAGTTTAACCAGAAAAAGCAATATGCTGGCGAGACTAGCCGTTTACGTCGCTGAGACAAAGAAGTTGGCAAGTTACTGTGAATTCCAAGCAAATTTAAATGAAAGCCTGAGATCAATTCTAAGCGGGGTACAGAATGAGGTGATTTGCGGAATTGGTGAAGTTGGCGAGTTAATTAAAAGCAGCGAAGAGAGACGCGGTAGCGGCAAAGATAATGGGTGCGGTGGCGGGGCGGCGGAGGAGTCGCCAACGGATGCAGCTGAAAGAGGCGTGTAGTTGAAGAACGTGCGTGAAGAGGGCGCGACGGCCGCTTTTTCTGTTGAGATCGCGGGTCACAGGGGGGACGCGGAGGCCGTAGCGCTGGTTGCGGCCGGTGTGGGTAGACCATTTACAGAGATGTGCCGGATTGTGGAAGAGGATCTTTATGAATTATAATATTTAAACGAGTTTATGCCGGTGAGTTTGCCGATAATCGATGGTTGAACAATATGTGGATTAGTAAGGCCCCACATACGACGCCTATTTTAGTCATTAAAAACTGGAGCCGCCCAAAATAGTTTTTAATTTTCATAATGGTTTCAGTATAAAGCCCATGGGAGTAATAAATCCGATGGAACGTGAGTAAGCGTTTAGAATTTTGTTTTTTTAAAGTACCGACTTTGAAAGTGCAACTTGTGTGCAACATGTGCACTGCCGTGCACAGTGACAACCTCACTGTGCAAGGCAGTGGTTTACCCAACTAAGCGCCAAAATACCGCTGTTTTGTAGTATACGTATTACGTTAATAAATCATTTTAATTTTGATAGGGTCCTTTTTAATGAAGAAATAATTTGACAGATATAAGAATATGTTCAATAGATGTTTAGGCCGATTCACGGGCGGTGTAGTCTATTCTTGAGGCATTTTGAAATTTTAATATCTTAAGATTTGGTCTTTAAAGAGTTGAAAAATGACACTTTTTGATGCAAATGTACTTTTGCCCTTTTTTACGTATTTCAATCTTAGAGCATTTAACAAATGCTCTTAGATTTCAATACGGAATAGTGGAATGGAATAGGGATTCTTGTACCTACAGTAGAGATCCCGTACAATAGAGAATATGGAGTGACTGTGATATTGAAGTTTTTCGACCTTATTTTAATGGGAGAGATGTACTCTATGAAGAGTTAGGTTGCGTATTACGGGAACATAGATTTATTGATTTCGGTAAGTAGGGAAAATGTTTTAAAGATGCTGCATAAACCCCATATGGGTGTAGTTGAGTCCGGCACTATGGCCCGTAGTAACAATTAATAGTGACCTGGGCTCACCGCGTCTAGGCTACATTAGAAAAATAAATAAATAAATTAGATTTCATTGAGGCCTTTATTTGGGATAACGTATTTAACAATGGTGGACACTTCATCTATGGGTACGGCACTGATCCATACGACTAGTAAGACAGGATCAGAGATGATAGAGAATTGTTACGGTAAATGGACCACAGTTTACCTACGTGCTGTGAGTTCCATAGTTTTATTAAATGCAACGGTATAGATTGCATTTTCGGTGTTTTATCATGCTTCGTCAAATGAGCTTGTGGAACGCGGTTAGATCCTTAAAGAGAGTAATTAAAAAAACAGTACAAGCTAGGAAACTCAATAAAGCACGTTACAGTTTACACTATAGAAATACGACGCATTCGACGATGGGAGAAAGCCCTGCAATGTTAATGTTAAGAAGGCTGCGCACAAAATTAGACATTTCAAAACCAGACAGGAAGCGGTTTGTCAAAAACGCCAGGCGGTAGTTGCTAAAGGCTTTTTAAACAAGATGATTGATTATGAGGAGGCAGTAGGTAGCCGGGGAGAAGTAATTCACGGGCATGTAGACCAAATGAAAAAGAAGAAAACTAATTTATCATCCTATATACAGGGTGTCCCGGCTTTCCGATGCATGAATACGGCCAAGTTTAGGTTCACACCGCTTCACTTTCGGGCCAGGGGCAGATAACGCGCGATTCAAAAGTTTCTACAATGGTCGGCAGTCCAAGTGCGGCGCGCTCTGCCAGTGCGACTGCAAGGGTGTGCCACTCTGACATCGCCGGAATTTCACAACGCCTTGCCGTGCGTACCTATCATTCTGCGTCCCAACTCCCAGACAGTCCAGAATATACACATAACTCTTAGAAAAGACAGAGGTACGTGCCCTTGGGTTTTGAATCTGCGTACATTCGTCTCGGCAGTCCGTTCCACTCCCAACTAGGCTATCGCCGCTTTTAATGCAACTTAAAGATAAATATAATGAATGGTGTTTAGAATGTGGCCTAGACTTTAAATTGTTCGAGATAGTGTTCCGACATACCCACCCTCGGTCCTCATTCAGCGTTATGATTACGCGGTGATGTTCTCGTCGATTCGTGGAAATGTCACAAGTCTGGACCCAGCATATTAAAAGATCTCATTAAAACTCATTGTGTGCCGGATTTATGCAGCACAGTCACAAGTCTCTGTGTGCTCAGTAAACAGTTCAAACGAGGTGTCACTCGGCTTGTTTGAAATGTTCTTAGAAGAAAGCAGCAATTAGACAACGCTTATAACTACTCACAACACAACTCACTCGTCACAACTCACAGGTAGTCTTGCTACAATTTTAACTAACTTCTTTAATGTCACGACCTCCAAAGAATAGATACTTAGTTAGGCATTTATTGTTTGGATTCGAACGACATAACCCTATATAGCACTTCAAGTGTACACCTAATTATAATTAGAGTTCGGTACATTCAATTCATTGTTCTTTGTTTGGTCCAAGATTCTGAAATTTACAAAGCCATCTTTAATTTTTTTTATGATAGCAAGTACAAACATAATATAGGTGAACGGTACGGAGGTATAACGGAGGAATATTAATGGTGATCATGAATGAAATTGTAGGTATAATATATCATAGTAATCCTATACATATTGTTAGTTTCGAAATATTATCTATATATATAGGTGTAAAGGGGTAGATAAAAATTTGGCAACAACGCACAGCCCATAGGTACCGCTGGACGTGCAGGGTTCAAATTTGGTATGTGTGTTGCTCCAGTGACTTAGATAGCCGCTAAGAAGGGATTTTTGGAAATTCAACCCGTAAGGAGGTCAAAAAGACCATCAAAGTTTTTAAGGAGCTATCTCAGGAGGTATCTTGTAAACTGGCCATGATAGGGGTGCCAAAATGTTATATTTAGCTTCGCTAATATTGATGACCGAGAGGCAGTTCGAAATTCAAATCTCTATTTTTATTATAAGTACTGAAAATTTAACCCTTTTTGTAAGAATGTTCATAATTTTTTATGGACATAACTTGCCACTTTTTGTAGATAGAGACTTGAAAATTTGCATGCATGATCCTGGCGATGAGTAAATTTGCGGAACTGAAGCATTTTCGAATCATTGTTTTTTTTAAAGATCATTAATAAAAAATATATTTTTGCCATAATCTGTAACGGCCCCAAAATCAATTCGAAACGATGAATCAAAGTCCTTACCTTTGCTATTTGTAGTAGATACCCCAGGGAAAAATTCTGTATTATCAAAAGTCTGTATATTGTGGGCAGACAGAGATGTATCGTATTTTTGAAAGGGATAGTAACTTGAAAACTCCTTAAATTAGAGCGCCTAAAATTGATATTTAAGCTCTTTGCAACTAATAGGTAGCGATTTGTTAATAAAAAAATGTAAACCTTATATATTGAAGGTTAAAATTGACTTTAGGTGTAGTAAAAAAAAATCGGCGTGTGACAACCCTAATATTCAAGATACAAAAATCCGTACTTCACCTTTTAATAATAGGCAAGTAGACAAATATATTGGCGCTTTTTAAAAATCTGTACGTCAAACCATAAAAAGTTTTAAATTACTGGGTACCCATTAAACATAGGCTAGGATATAATTATGGAACCAAGATCCTGGGAGCAGAAATCAAACAATACTTTCAGCGTTTTTGGAAATTCCAGGTAGGTATTTCACGAAACATATTTTTATCACTATAATTAAAGTAGGTCTAATAACCATCTTAACATAGCATAAAACAAAGTCGCTTCCTACTGTCTGTCCCTATGTCCCTATGTAGGTATGCTTAGATCTTTAAAACTACGCAACGGATTTTGATGCGGTTTAATAGATAGAGAGATTCAAGAGGAAGGTTTATATGTATAATACATGCATACTATAGTAGAGAAATAATTTATAAGTTCTATTGTGCCTGCGAGTGCCTTTGTGACAAAAGTCGGGGATCTACTTATACTGGGCGGAAAGGCGTTTTGTACCAAAGTGTCGCTGACCCACCATATTTCAAGATCTCTCGATCTGTATCAGTTTATTGTCGCTTGGTACTTGCAATTATAACAGATACTGTTAAAAAATGTACAGTTTTTGTTTGTATATAAAGTGACTTTTATACGGGAAAAACTCTTTAATGCGGGCGAATGCGCGCTAGTTGATATATAAAAGACCTTTATACCCTATATTTACATGAAGATTTTATTTGATTACGAAAACACTTATATAAATGACATTTGTTTAAAAACAGAAGCTCAAATACCAAATTCCAAGTCTCTACTTTCAAAAATTACGAAATTCCCATATAAACTTCATGATTTAAGTTACATCTTATATGGGATTTTTCGAAAAACACCGACGTGACAAACTTTTATCTATGAACCTCAATACGACATTTCATGTTATTAACTTCCAAAAACAAATATTTATCGCCCATTGAACCTTTTGCCTACATAATGTAAAAAACTATTAAAAAAGTTGAGTCAATAATTAACCCATTCGTTCAGTTAATCAGTCAGAACAGAATTTTATAAAGGAAAAACATATCCAATATATAACAATAATTATAATTTGTCATTAGATTTGAACAAAGATCTTTACTCCGTGGTCGGACTGGACCGCTTATATCATCCTACCCTGTACCCATCGAAACCACACCAAAGGCTATGAACCTGTATGACTACGAGTAATTAAACTTCAACCTTATACAATTTCAACAGGGTTCAAAATATTATGCAAGTAACAATTGCGCCATCAACGCCTAAAAAAATATCATTCAGTTCTATATTTGAATTTCAATATGAATATTATTATGTTATGAGAAAAATTTAATCGGATTGAACGTGAATCAGGAGTTAGTGAGTTGAATTCTCAGGTCGGGCATCATTTTGTATTAATTTTTATACCAAAACAATTTGCCCGGGATGAGCGTCCTCAGAAGACGTTAGACAGGTGGCCGGTCATATGGCGTAGTCTCGGTATCGAACTCACGGTATACTTAATGTTTTAAAGCATTACAAGAAATTGAAAAAGCGATCGGGTAATACAGTTTACAATAATTAATAATTCAAATGCAACTGCGCTACTTCGCAGAGATACTGGCAAAATAGTAAGTAAGTGGACAGCGCAATGGGCCCTACATTCGGCTGGATTCGGAGCCAAAGAAAAGAAAAAGAAGCCTTTACTGTCAGAAAAAAATATAAAAGCCCGTCTTAAGTTTGTTAAGAAGTATGAGTCGTGGACAACTGATGATTGGAGTCGTTTAATTTGGTCAGACGTAACAAAAATTAACAGATATTCTACAGGTGGATGGAGATGAATGTAAAAGATTTCATACAAACTGTCAAACATGGAGAAGGTAATGTGAAAGTTTGGGGTTGTAGTGACTGTTTATGGACCCGTATGTCCAGCACCACGTGTTCACCACCACACGAGCGCGTGACCCGTCCTTTGAAACACCGCTATTGCTGAGTGTGTTCCTCGAGCATCGCGTTACTGCGTGGTGAATATGCAACCCATTTACGTCATACTGTGAGTGCTTAATAATATATTTTTGTTACCAAGTGCAATAATATCAAAGTGAATTTATTATATTATAAAGGTTTTATTCTATTTTTAAATTTAGTCAATAATTTTAATTTGTACACATTTAATTCTATTTTTACAAAGATATATAATAATTTTACAAAGGGAAATTTACAAATTAATTATTATTCAAGAATTTATATACAACATTTTACAATCCTTATTCTATAAATTCGTAATTCTATGTGTACAAACTTAAATTTTGATTAGATTTTATACGTGTATTTTTTTTTACAATTTCATCTATTTTATGTTTTGAATTTTATATTTGTCCAACTTCATTGATGTCACTGCTTAAATCAGACGCTTCAAAATCAATTAAACCTGAAGTCAGTGAAATGTCCGAAAAAATTACACTTAACGTTTTGACCAAGTTTATTAAAGTGTATAATGGTGATAGAGAATCCCTTCCCGCATTTCTTACCAATTGCGATAATGCTATGTCCCTTGCGACAACCGACCAGAAAAATGTTCTTTGTAAATTTATACTATCCCAACTTGAAGGCAAGGCTCAAGTTGCAAGTAGTTTAAAAACATTTTCTACATGGGATGAAATTAAATCATTTCTTAAAACTACTTTTGGCGAAAAGAAACACGCCACGCATCTTCTCGTCGATTTACAAAATTGTAAGCAGTCAGCTTCTGAGGATATCACTAAATATTCATTACGTCTTGAATCAATACTAACACGCATTCAATCTGATATACATTATAGTTGTAAAAATCCAAACGAACTTCCGGGCAGAATAGCAGCCATGGAAGATCTCGCTCTCAATACTTTTATGCTGAATTTAAATTCCGAAAATATTTCTAGTATTGTGAGATGTAGGAATCCTTCAAATTTAAACGAGGCGGTTCAATACGCCATCGATGAAGAAAAACTACATAATTTATCCAAAGCTAGTTCATCTCAAAAAGTTTTAAAAAGATGTTCTGTGTGTAATAAAATTGGCCACAGTTCATCCGAGTGCTATAAGAAGAGCAATTCTCACAATAAATTTGGTACCTCATTCCGAAAATCTTATCATATCGATTCTACTAATAATTCTTCCAGTTTTGCAAAATTTTGTAATTATTGTAAAAATGTAGGTCATACGATTCAAGAGTGTCGTAAATTACAATTTAAATATAATCAAAGTGCGCATAATACTTCTAAAGCTCAAATTTCACGTGGTAACACCACATTGCAACGTCACTCAAATCCTAGCGCGCACAACAATGTTAATATACACACATGTGATTCCGAGCATAATGAAAATTTAAACGACGAATGATTTCGGATGTGTGCCTGCCGAAATCTTATAATAGAAATGGCACAATTAAAAATTATCCTACTTCAGAGTATAACGCTGATTCAAGTTACATTAAACACAATTGTTGTTATAATTATAATTCACCTCAAGCTAAAGTCTCGAGTTTAATTAATACATCTCGGAAAAATGAACCGAGTTCTTCATCTCAGAATTCTCTCAGCTTAAATAAAAATAAAGAGTCTCTGAGTTTTTGTAAAGCACCTCTGTCTATAAATGACAAGAGTTTTCCTAATTTCGTTACACCTCAACCGTCCACAAAGGACGATAAGTTGAGTCATACTATTTTACAAAGTTCATCTCGGAACAAGCCGAGTTTTTCTAAGCCTATAAACGTAAAAAATTGTACATCTCGAAAATCGAGTTCTAATTATACTATGTTTGACAAACCTCTACAAAAAAAAGAGAGTGTTCTAAATCCTACTATATTATGTAGTGAACCTAATTATAAAAATATATTGCTAAGTTCTAATTTTGATGAAGATAATAATATAACTACCTTTTGTACTGAAACTTTTAACAAAAAGATATCTTTACCCCATACTTATTTAAATTCTAAATATTCTACGGAACAAATTTGTTTTCTTATTGACACTGGATCAAGTATCAGTCTAGTAAAGCAATCCAGTCTAAGTGAAATTCCAGAACTTTCTTCCGAGATTGTAAGGTTAAAGGGCATAACCAATTCAAAAACTATTGTTGAAACATTGGGTACTTTTCAATTAGAGTTTAATATATCAAGTGAAACATTTAATTATAAATTCCACGTCACAACGGATGACGTAAATTTAACAAATTATGACGGAATCATCGGTAGCGATTTCTTCAACTATTTTAATGCAAATATAGATTATTCGTCAAAATCGTTGTCAATCAAAGGACATTCAATACCCATTGTTTATAATCAACCGATTTACATTATACCGGCTCGTTCTGAAGCGGTTATAGAGTGCACTGTATCAAATTACTCGCACGAGCTCTACAAAAACAATGAAGCTCTCGTATTAAATCATACCTTAAGTGAAGGTGTTTATGTCGCAAATTGTATTGTCTCTATTAAGCCCAATAAAAAAATTAATGTTTCTATTTTAAATACCACAAATTCAAATGTAGAAATTACAGATTACAGTGTTCAATTGTCTCCTTTTAACGATACTTGCTCTTATGAATGCGTTAATTCTATTTTTACAACACAACCAAACCGTTTGAATAAAGTTGTAAATTCTATACGCTGCTCTCATTTAAATTTTGAAGAAAAGAAGTCACTGTTAGAGTTATGTTCTAAATATACAGATATATTTCATATTGATGGCGAGCCTTTGTCTTTTACAAATGCTATCGAGCATTCTATAAACTCAGGAGATACACCCCCTATACATGTAAAATCATATCGCTTCCCCGAAGTTCATAAGGAGGAAGTCGACACGCAAATTCGTAAGATGCTCGACCAAGATATTATTCGACCTTCAATTTCGCCATGGAGTGCACCAGTATGGGTGGTCCCCAAGAAAATAGATGCCTCTGGCAAAAGTAAGTGGCGAATAGTTATAGATTATCGTCGTCTTAATGATGTTACTGTTTCTGAGAGCTATCCACTACCTTTAATTACCGATATACTTGACCAATTAGGACATTCGAAATACTTTAGCACGCTTGACCTCGCAAGTGGTTTTCATCAGATTAGAATGAATCCCAAGGACGCTTCTAAAACAGGCTTTACTGTCAGTACTAATTCAAGTCTCTCTGGTCATTATGAATTTACGAGGATGCCTTTCGGCTTAAAAAACGCGCCTACAACATTTCAACGTCTTATGAACACGGCACTTTCGGGTCTTCAAGGTCTTCATTGTTATATTTATTTAGATGACTGTATTATTTATTCACATGATCTTGAATCTCATATTTCAAAATTAGGTCTCGTTTTTGACCGCTTAAGAAAATTTAATTTAAAATTGCAACCAGACAAATGTGAGTTTTTACGTCGCGAAGTTGCATATTTAGGACACATTATTACCGACAAGGGTGTCTTACCAAATCCTAACAAAGTTAAAGCAGTCACTGAATTTCCGGTCCCACAAAATGTTAAGCATATAAAATCGTTTCTAGGTTTAGTAGGCTATTATCGTCGCTTTATTGAAAATTTTTCAAAATTAACTAAACCTCTAACTTCTTTATTAAAAAAGGATGTACCCTTTAATTGGACATCTGAACAAGACGCTGCTTTCCAAATTCTTAAAGAAAAACTTACCACGGCTCCTCTACTTCAATACCCAGATTTTTCGGCTCCGTTTATTATTACAACGGATGCTTCAAATTATGCCGTGGGTGCAGTTCTCTCTCAAGGCGATATAGGTAAAGATAAACCTATCGCATATGCTTCTAGGACACTTAATAAGGCAGAAGGTAATTACTCTACAACAGAAAAGGAACTTCTTGCCATTATTTTTGCAGTGAAAACCTTCCGTCCCTATTTATTTGGGCGCAAATTTAAAATTGTTACCGACCATAGGCCCTTGGTTTGGCTTTTTAATGTAAAAGATCCCGGTAGTAGACTTATTCGCTGGCGCCTCAAACTCGAAGAATACGACTATAAAATTATTTATAAGCAGGGTCGCCTCAATTCTAATGCCGATGCGCTTTCTCGTTGTCCCATAAACGCAATTGATATTGAAAATTTAAATAATTTGTCGTATGAAAAATACATTAAAGCTCAAATTTTAAATAAACTTCCAATTTCGAATACCGTTATAGAAGAACATTCTCAAGGTTTACATTTATCTAAATGCAACGCAATTGCTTGCCCAGTCTCTTTAGATTTTGATTATTCTTTGCCACATTGCGAAGAAATATTGTCGCAACTTGACAATTCTGCTGACTTAATAAATTCCGAACGCGAACCTTATACTATTTACACATTGAATGATAAAAATAAAACTTATTATTTTCTATTTACAAAAATCCATCATTATGAAGAAACTAAATTTAAAGATATTTTTAATTTGTTAATGAAGCTTAGAAATTATATTTTAAATAATAACCCTGTCTCAGATCTTGCAATATCTGACTTTACTGATCCGTTCTCAAAATTAGCTTATACTAAAATTTATAACATGGTTTCTTATATTTTTAATGAAACTAATATTAAAATACATATTTACAAAAATCTGTTAATTTATCCAACTCCTATTGAAATTCCCAAAATATTAAAAGAAAATCATGACTCCACTATTGCGGGTCATCCAGGTTCAAAACGCATGTATAATAGATTAAAAGCCTCTTATTATTGGAAGGGCATGCGTTCTGATATTGAACAATACGTGAGGAAATGTAAATTATGCCAAATTAATAAACCTTTAAGAAAATCTAATAAAGCTCCGATGGAAATAACTTCCTCATCTACTAGGCCATTTGAACGCCTAGCTTTAGACGTCGTAGGTCCTCTACCCGACGCCGGTTTCCAAAAGTTTAAATTTATATTAACTTTACAAGATGATTTGACTAAATTTTCTAGTTGTTATCCTATGATTTCAGCAACAAGTGAAGAAATAGCTCGAAATCTCGTACATTTTATAGCACATTTTGGGTTTCCAAAAACTATTTTAACTGATATGGGTACATGTTTCACCTCTGAGTTGTTTAGGCAATTGACAGAAATATTTAAAATTAAACCCCTAATTACTACCCCTTATCATCCACAAACCAATGGAGCATTTGAACGCTCTCATGCAACATTAAAAGAGTACCTAAAATCTTTTGTAAACGATAATCAAAATGATTGGCATTGCTATCTATTTACCGCGATATTATCCTATAATACTACTCCTCACTGTACTACTGGATTCACTCCTTATGAATTATTATATGGTTATAAGCCAACCATCCCAAACTCGCTATACGGTACATCTAATTCCCCTACTTATAATGAATA
Source organism: Sphinx pinastri (assembly GCA_947568825.1). Lineage (NCBI taxonomy): Eukaryota > Metazoa > Arthropoda > Insecta > Lepidoptera > Sphingidae > Sphinx > Sphinx pinastri. The sequence continues at coordinate 17,614,287 of OX387614.1, read as the reverse complement.
CATTCGCGCATTACAATATAGAATGCAATTTAGTCGAGAAAAAGCCTTGGAAAATATTAATATCAGTAAAGAAAGATCAAAAAAGTACTATGATTCCAATTCTCATGAAACAAATTATAAAACTGGAGACATAGTCTATTTAAAGCAACATCATAGGTTGCGTAAGGCACTCTCGCCTATATGGAAGGGACCTTACAAAATTTTAAAAGTTCATAATAAACATAATGTTACATTACAAGTAGGTCGCAAACATATGAAATACCATACTAATGAAATTAAACCTGCTTCCCTTTAAATTAACACATTTTATATTTATTTACAGTTCCATTAGACATTCATAATATTCATATTTTAATTGATGTTTCTCAACTTACCTCATATTTCTATAATAGAAAGATAATATTTTTATTTGCAGTTCTGCTTATAACTGCTGACAGATTTACCATTTATAAAAATATTCCTTTACTGACTCCTCATGATGAGACACATGTTCAAACCTTTGCAATAATCCAACCTTCTAATTTTTACACTGCTTTAAGTGATGACAGATTACGTTATACTATGTTGGACAATCTCGACAATTGTTGTAAAATAATAGATAATAGTTATAGTATATGTGAACAAATTTCAATATGTTCTACAGTAACTAATCCCAATTGTGAATCAATGTTATTAACGGAAATTACTTTATCATTACCTTCCCAATGTAATTCAAAAATATTATATGGTAAAATCGACATATGGCAAAAATTGAAAAATAATAAATGGATTTATGTACAATCCGATGAAAGTAAACTAACTGTTAAATGTCATGATAATATTAATGTTTATACAATTGTGGGTACAGGTATCGCAAAGCTGTCAGAAAATTGTATCGCTTTTTCTATAACAATCCAATTAATTTCTACTAGTTCCTATTCATTCACATTAAAGTCGCCTTTGGATATTCAATTCGACATAACATCTGATGATTGTTGTAAAAAGGAAAATTTCAATCATACTTTGCCTCATCTGTCACCTATCTCTCTCAATAAAATTAATTTGGATTCATTAAAATACGCTGATCATGACATTGATAATTTACAATATGAAATAAATAAATTTCAGAAGGAATCCCATTTTATTAAATATGGCACATATTACTCTAGTTTTACATACTTCCTAATTGTGTGCATATTTTTGTATGTTGTTTATAAAGTTTATCGCTGTTGTGCAAACAAGCGTAATAATGTATGTTGCATACAAATTTTTAATCAGTGTTGTAATGTAAGGTCTAAAAAGGAAAATGTAAAAATGCCTCAGTCAATTGAATTAAATGCAATGTCTATCTCTGATGATGACAGATCAATCAAATCTATGCCAATAATTAAAAGTTATGGTGAAAACATGAATAAAGTAAATTTTGTGCATTCCTCTAAAAGGAATTTAAATTTTTAATAAATTAAATTTTGATTTTATATACCTATCTAAAATTTTCGATTTTACACCTTACATTGTTTGCTTTTCTATTTAATTTTACGTTGCTTTTGAATTTTAATATGGGTACTATCATATAAAGATAGTTAATTTTACTTTAATACTATAATTTATAGATAGTTTTAAAATATGAAAAACTGTTTTCCGAAGTTAGTTTTAAGCTTTTGAAATATAACTTTCTGTTTTAATTTTTATATTCTTAATATTTGGATTTTTCTAATTTGTAACTTGACTTCCTAATTTCTCTCTTATTCTAATTTTTACTTAAATTTCTTTTATAGACTTCGCTTCATTTTCTAATCTATGAAGCTCCGTCAAAAAGGGGGAGCTGTTACAACCCTGCCTAATATGTAAGAACTGAAACCTCAGCATTTGTCTTTGCATTGCATTGCATTGCGTAATATTCCATTGCAATAATGCTGAGTTGTGATTTTTTCAATATACTTAATTCTATTTAATTATGGGCAGTTAGTTATTGGCTTCGCGACGAGTGGTACTCGCTTCTTAAGCAATCACCATTACATCAGAAATCTGGAAGTCAGGAATCTTGTGTGAAAATTGTAACAGTTTAATTTTCTTATTAAACCTGTGACCTCGTGGACATTGTAGTTTCTTTTAATAAAGAAGGACAGTCAGGATCGGTCGCCTAACAGTGCGATCACAGTAGCTAGACTTTAGTTTGATTTTTTGTTGTAAACTTTATTATTACACATTATAATCTTTATGTTCAGTTGTATAATTATATTTTAATTAATTTTACTTTTAGAAGAAATGCATGAATACTGCGATGCTGACTAGGCCAGCGATCCGCAGAATAAAAAGTCCTGCACATTTTTCTGTTCCAAGATGGTGCAGTAGCATTGCGTTAAAGAATTAACAATCTCTGCTTAAACTACGAAAATTGTCCAAATCGGAAAAAAATCGGATGGAAAACGATATGGTGGCTGTTCCACGTCACAACATCCCGTATTATATCAAATATGTCAACATGGAATTTGAAACGATCGCGTGCTCCTCCCAGGTAAAGTAGGTACTGATGATAGCTGAAAGCTACAGTCACCACAGAAAATAACACAAACACACTCACTCACGCCTTTTATCCCCAAAGGGATAGACAGAGGCGCAACTTAGGCACCCACTTTTCGCCGTGCGTATTCCATCGCATGATGTGATAGGGGGCGGGCCTATCGCCATATCGGGCAAAAATTCCAGACTCCCGGCTGCTGCCGAGTAGAAAAACTTAATATCACTTTGCCCGACCCGGGATCAAACCCGACACCTCAGCATTGCAGTCGTACCGTAATACAACTACGCCACTGGGGCAGTCAATATAAAATATTATTTATAAAATTTATTAAAAACTTAAAGTAAGAAGTAAAAGGCGTGAGTGTGTGTGTTAAAGTAACATAATTATATGATAACATTAAAAACTACATAAGATAAGATAAATAAGTAAATTCTGAATTTCTAAGATTCTGGAGGGAGAGTATGATCTTCATCCAGAGTAGTAGTTCCCATGGGGTTAAATTAAAATGGCGTGGCAGGTTGCCTCGACTACTGCGCAGCATGCTGTATTTGAACCCTGTGGCACTACTCACGACCAAACGAAGTAATCCTAGCAGGGCCAGCAGCAGCGGCAGCACCTTCGGCACCAATTTTCTGTAACTATGAGGAAAGGAGCGTCGTTGTCGCTATTAAGGCTCCAGAATAATAACGCCGCAACGATTGAAAATCATTTGAAGCTTGGTGAGCTCATACCTACATAGTAAACATACTGATAATAAACGTAATAACCACTAGAACATAAAAATAAATTATGTCGTTTGTATAAGAAAATATACATCTCCGTGTCAGTAGTTCTTACCGCTGTTTTCAACAAATGATCGCAATCGGTTTTTTTTCGATTCATCGCGAAAATTGACCAGTCAGAACAAAGTTTCTGTGACATACTTACAAATAACTTATACAGATGGTTTTATACTCGGGGTCGTACCGAAGATTAAGATCGTTTAATTAAAATGGCCGCTAGAGATATATCTCTAAGATCCTGAAGAGCGAGTATGAATTTCGTTCAGAAGTGACCATCTAAGGATAATTTTTTGAACTTTATGGATAACTAAAGAAGTTACTTAATCTTCGTCCACAGACACGCAAATAACAAAGAAAAGACCAAACCTAACGATAATGGATAAAGCTCACCTGAATCACCTTAAGTTCATAATTATTAGGGAATCTGAGGATGAATACATTGTGTATATCTTCGCTCCAACATGTGGTCGTAAAGACTTAATCAGAAGATTTCTGATGGCTAAGCGAACAATATGACAAGCAAAGTATTATTAACTGTAATAAGAATATAAAGAAAATATGGGATAGAATACATGATATGCTGGGGGTGGGAAACAAATCTGTCGATTACAATTTGATATTTAATAACGATAATAATAATATACAGGGAAATGCTCAGAGCATAGCTGATCAGTTTGCAACTACTTTTGACGAAGAAGTTAATTCAGTTAAGCATACCTGTTATGAAAAATGGCTCATAAGGGACAATTATGTGCATAAAATAGATAAGTGTATGAGGTGGCAGCGAGTAAATGGAAGCGATGTAAATAAAGTAATTAAAAATATGAATGCTAAAAAGGCACCTGGTAGGGATGAAATTAGAATGTCAGATTTAAAATTAAGGCAAGTACCCAGATAAGTTAAAAGAAGCTTTAGTTCGGCCCATATATAAAAAAGGTGACCGTAAGTTTTGTAATAACTACCGTCCTATAGCAATATTATCTAGTATAGACAAGATTATTGAAAAATGTATAGTAAACCAACTTGGGAACTATTTACAAACTAACGAAATTATAATTAAATCACAACATGGCTTTCAAAAAGGGAAAAGCACTAACACTTTACTATCAAACTTTACTGATGAAATAAATACCCATTTAGGTGATAAAAAAATTGTAATTGCTATATTTTTTGACTTTTAAAAAGCCTTTGACACTCTTGACACCCACACACTTTTAAATGCAATAGAGGCTTGTGGAGTGATGAGGCCTCTGAACCTATGGTTTAGAGACTACCTCACTTCGCGATCTTACCGGGTGAAGTTAGGAGACGTGCTAAGCGAGGAGAAAAAGGTCAGGTGCGGTGTTCCGCAAGGCTCCGTATGCGGCCCAGTATGCTATCTTATGCATGTCAATAGTATATGTGGAGTGATAAAACATTGCTCAGCCCATATGTTTGCAGACGACCTCTGTGTGCTGCTCGCCGGCACTGATCTAACTGAGATCTCTCGCCTCGTTCAATGTGACGTCGACTCTATTGTTAAGTGGTCTCATGACAATGGGATAGTATTAAATCTTGACAAAACTAAACTGTTAATCATACATTCACCATACTTACCCATAACAGATATGTCGTACCCTAAAATATGTGCACACATTTATGATTGTATTCATAATGACCTTGCTAATTGTAGTTGCAAGCCGATAGAAAGAGTTAGGTGCGTAACTTACCTAGGGGTAAAAGTTGACGAGCATTTCTCTTGGGCGGATCATGTAAATTTTTTATGCACTAAACTTAGGTTAATACTACTTAAATTTAATCAACTTAGTTATAGGGTCCCTAAAGGAACTCTGAAAATTATATATTCTTGCTTAGTGGAACCAATAATGGATTATGCTCTTGATTGCTATGGACTAGCGCACAAATCACATGTTAATAAAATTGAAAATATCCAAATTAGATTCTTAAAGCATTTAGTAGATAAAAAGGTGAAAAATAAAAACAAAAATGATTACAATAAACTTTTCAAAATTTGTAAAATATTTCCAATAAATATGAAGCATAAATATCTTCTTCTCGTTAACAACCATGGGAAATTGGAGCATACCCCATTATCATTGGTAAATAATATTTATAACACAAGGTCAATGTCATCAGGTAAATTCTTGGTGCCTAAAGTCAATAATATTTTTGGTGATAGAACCATAAGTAAACGTATTCCTTTTATACTTAACCTCTTACCTGAGGACATTAGACGTGAATCCAACAAGTTTTTGTTTAAATCCAAGGTTAAAAAATACCTGTCAGAAAGCTTGCCTTAGTTATTAACCCCATAGTTTTTAATTATTTAGCCATTTCGCTGTAACATAATACATTTGCTTTTGTTATTAATTAGTTTTAAATACTGATCCTTCAGTCAAACTATTTGTATAGTTTTGAAGGACATTTGTCAGTATTGTATGTTCCTATTCTTTTGTAAAAGTTCAAATAAAAAAAAAAAAAAAAAAAAAAAAAAATCTTGGACAACGGCATTAACTCACCAAAATATCTAAATAATTGTATCGAATGGCGAACGATTACCAAACAATTTTATTGTGCAATGCAAGTCTTAAATATTGTTATCATAAGAAAGTATGTGTCATAATAAATGTTAGTTAACAGTGGCTATAAATAAACACTCATGCAACGTGACAGTTGAAACTTGTCCGTAAACTTGGATACCACAATACACAAGTCCGTGTGTTTTACATAGGTGTGAAGTTGTGAGATTGTTGATCAAGTAAATTTTCAATACAAATCTCATACTGTACCTACATAAGGTCGAGAGGCAAATTGATTTATGTGTGGGATATATTATATTATAACATTATGTTTGAATAAATAAATACTCAATTCTAGACTTGTATGGAGCACTCTTCTTGTTGCAGTTTACGGAATCCCTAGGAAACGTTATCATGATTTTGCGGGATATTGAATTCCGAGAGTCTTTTTGCTTTGAAATATCACAAGCTGCCAAAATTCGGCGAACTCAATTAAAATAACGGTGAAGGGCTCTGGACCAAATACTAAGCCTTTGAAATTGTATTGTTTCCAGTGCGGTGCAAAAGTGGTCCAATAATATTTTGTTTTTAATATAATAAATATGTAAGAAAGATTTAATAAATTAATTTTTCATTTTCTTATTTTGTTTGATTTTTGCTATATAAAAATATGATAACATAGTGTATTAATAATTATTCTATTTTACATTTATTGCATTCTTTACGAACTTCTGGTACCTTTGGGACAGTTTTGCACCTAACTGTTTCTTTTACAGTCAACACTTTAAGAAAACAATAACAGTAATGGGGATTACCCCAGAGGATTTTGCAAAAGAGTATGCAACAGCTGAATTTGACTACCAACAACTTAAAACCACATTTAGGAAATACTGTAAAGATTTTGGTGATGCATTAGAAGATAACACTGAATCGAAGGCATTAGAATTTTCATCAAAAATGTTATTTGAACTAGGACCATATATAAGATCTGAGAAGAAATCAAAGGGAGACAAAGCAATTAGATTCAGGTTCCCATATTCAAAGAGAGAGGGTCAGACTAAGGAATTGAGTATTAAAACAGTTCTAGTATCTAAATTTAGAGAATGTTCATATAACAAAATGGAAGATGGAGATAAGATGATTATGACATTCAAACAAGCACGGTTATTAGCAACAAAGAAGGGACAATGCTCATGACACCATTATGTGGTGCCATCTTCTCAAGAGAAACAGTTAATGAGATGGCCACAGCAGCAGGTGTAGATGCAGTAACTATCTTGATCATGATAAATCAGAGCACTACAGCAGGTGGTCAACATCTACTATACTCAGACATGTCGTGTGCTATAGCATCTACTATTGCTGCAACAAAGAGAGTAGCAGATAAAAACATAAGGTCAATGATGGTCTTAAAAGTTGTGAAGCAATATTCTCATAAGGGAAAAGAATACAAGCCAGCATTATTTAACATATTTGCAGAGAATGCATTGGGTGGAGTCCCACCTGGTATGGATCCGGAAACATTGATAGAGAATTTTAAGAATATACAAACTGTTAAGATCAACCAGAGAGCACAGGCTTCAGCAGTGAAGCAATCAGAAAAAAAAGTGGAGGTCATGGATACAAAAGATGTCTATAGCACAGGTGTAGTAAAGCCTGGAACTACATCAAAGAAGTAATGAGGGTGTTCACCTGATTGTTAAGGGGAATAATGTTTAGTACTACTTAACATCAGTGTTTAAAATAATAATAAAGAGATTAGATGGGTGACGGGATAGATATAATAAACTTTTGAAGTTTATTATATTGAGAAATTGAATATTGAAAATGTTTTAAATAAAGATGTAATAAAAATCCAAGATATGAGCACTGGGTGGCTGTGAAGAGAATATTAAGACGCTTGCAAGGGACTAATTAATCGTTTTAAGCTTAAATGTAAAAAACAAGTATCAGAAGAAATGCATGGATACTGCGATGCTGACTAGGCTGATCAGCGATCCGCAGAATAGAAAGTCCTGCACTGGCTATATTTTTCTGTTCCAAGGTGGTGCAGTAGCATTGTGTTAAAGAATTAACAATCTCTGCTTAGACTACGAAAATTGACCAAATCGGAAAAAATCGGGTGGAAAACGATATGGTGGCTGTTCCACGTCACAACATCCCGTATTATATCAAACTAGCTTTTGCACGCGGTTCCGCCCGCGTGGAAAAGTTTTTCAGGGATAAAAGTAGCCTATATCACTCAAGAGTAATGTAGCTTCCTATTAGTGAAATCGGTACGGTATATATATGTCAGGGTATTATACTGAGCAATACCACGTTATGACATTTATCTCTGGTATAGTTTTAATATCTCGAATGGCAACACTAATTCGGAAATGAAGGTGTCATTGTCTATCTGTAACGTCATATTTTTATGTCAGTAGAACGCTTGATCGAGCGTAGTGTTTATATTCTCTTTGCGATCGAGGCATAATTAGTTTCTCAAAGGGCTTTATAATACTACGGAAGCTTTCTCTCGAGACGGCGACTGCGCCGGGTGTGCGCACTGATTGAAAATCACCATTATGGCGGATACCAACGAAGACGAGATTCTAAATCTGTCTGAATCTGCGACAATATATATATAGTATAGATATGTTAATATGGACTTGGAAACGATCGCATGCTCCTCCCAGGTAAAGTAGGTACTGATATATGATGATGATGATAGCTGAAAGCTACAGCCAGCACAGAAAATAACACACACACACACACACGCCGCTCACTCACGTCTTTTATCCCCGAAGGGGTAGGCAGAGGCGCAACTTGTGCACCCACTTTTCGCCGTGTGTATTCCATCCCATGATGTGAAAGAGGGCGGGCCTATCGCCATATCGGGCAAAAATTCCAGACTCCCGGCTGATACTGAGTAGAAAAACCTAATATCACTTTGCCCGACCCGGGATCAAACCTGTCATCTCAGCATTGCAGTCGTACCGTAATACAACTACGCCACCGAGACAGTCAATATAGAATAACTATACTAATATTATAAAGCTGAAGAGTTTGTTTGTTTGAACGCGCTAATCTCAGGAACTACTGGACCGATATTAAAAATTCTTTCACTAATAGGAAGTTACATTACTCCTGAGTGCTATAGGCTACTTTTTATCCCGGAAAACTTTTCCACGCGGGCAGAGCCGCGCGCTATGCTAGTAATTTATAAAATTTATTACAAACTTAAAGTAAGAAGTAAAAGGCGTGAGTGTGTGTGTGTTTAAGTAACATAATTATATGAAGACTTTAAAAGCTACATAAGATAAGATAAATAAGTAAATGCTGAATTTCTAAGATTCTGAAGGGAGAGTATGATCTTCACCCAGAGTAGTAGTTCACATGGGGTAAATTAAAATGGCGTGGCATATAGCCGCGACTGCGCAGCATGCTGTATTTGAACCTATACATCTCCGTGTCAGTAGTTCTTACCTACCGAAGATTAAGATTGGGATCGTTTAATTAAAACGGCCGCTAGAGACATATCTCTAAGGGCGGTATTAATAAATCAATCTCAAGTTTGAGTTACATCTCAAGTAGACACAATGTACGGAACTATTGATACATTATGTCTACTTGAGATGTAACTCAAACTTGCGATTGATTTCGCACCTTTAGAACGAAAACGACACAATTCAAAAAAATCTAAAATTGAGTTATCGTCATAAAATTACTTAAATTGTGTCGTTTTCGTTCGTAAGGTGCGATTTATTAATACCGCCCTAAGATCCTGAAGAGCGAGTATGAATTACGTCCAGAAGTGACCATCTAAGGATTATTCTTTAAACTTTATGGATAACTAAATAAATTACTTAATCTTCGCCCACAGACTCGCAAATAACAAAGATCATTATGATGGTGGACAAAGCTCACCTGAATAAACTTAAATTCATCATTATTAGAGAATCTGAGGATGAATAAATGATGTTTATCTTCGCTCCAACATGTGGTCGTAAGGACGTAATCAGAAGAAGATTTCTGGTGCCTAAACGAACAATAAAATCGGCGACAACGGCAATATTACACCAAAATATCTAAATAATTGTATCGAATGGCGAAGGATTAGCAAACATTTGTGCAATACAAGTCTTAAATATTGTTATAATAAAAAGGTATTTACTTGTTATAAGGCTATAAACAAACAATCATGCAACGTGACAGTTGAAACTTGTTCGGTAACTTGGATACCACAATACACAAGTCCGTGTGTTTTACATAGCTGTGAAGTTGTAAGATTGTTGATCAAGTTAATTTTCAATACAAATCTCATACTGTACCTACATAAGGCCAAGAGGCAAATTGATTTATGTGTGGGATATATTATATTATAACATTATGTTTGAATAAATAAATACTCAATTCTAGACTTGTATTGAGCACTCTCCTTGTTGCAGTGTACGGCATCCCTAGGAAATGCGATCTTGATTTTGCAAGATATTGAATTCCGCGAGTCTTTTTGCTTTGAAACATCACACGCTGCCAAAATTCAGCCAACTCAACTAAATAACGGTTAAGAACTGTTCTTATGACTTTCCATAATCCAATCTTTTGAAGCTAAAATAAAAAGACCAAAGATTCACATTCGTACATTCGACCATTGAATATCTAGCAGTAACCGGTGTACCTAGGTAAATACCTAGGTACATATAAATGTTCATACGACAAACACAAACAACCAACCTGTGCACCTACTCTGACGAAATATATGGCAAAATAACCTATCCCATAACAATGCATTATAAACGCTACGCTGCGAGCTCTCATCAAAGAAACCAGTGTTCTCGTATATGTTGGTGACTTCCTACTTCTCAGTGATTCCATCCCGAAAGGTATTGAAAGAATGTATATATGTATGTATGTGTATGCATGTATGTATGTATGTACCTACATAAAAATTGATATAAGTAAGGCGACGTGTATAGGCCATTTGACAGAAGAGAATGACACTTATCATTTAGGAAGCTAACAAGATAAGGTACGGATAGACTTGTAAGTCTATTAATAAGTATTGGGTATTTTTTATCACAAGCTACCGCGGTCCATACGGACGCTAGCAGCATTGGCTATGAATCAGTACTCTGTCAGACCCACCCCGACGGTCAGAAATAAGTTGTCAGTTACTTTAAGTGACTTAAGGAGCAGAGAGCAGAATGCAGATATCACTTCTACGAGCGTGAGACCTGCCGTAATTAAAGCACTACAACATTTTCACCATTATCTCATCAGAGTGAAATATGTTGTCGTCACCGATTGTCACGTTTTGAAATCTATCGAGCGTAGAAAGAACTTGATTCATCGAGTTGCGCGTTGGTGGATTTATCTACAAGATTTTTATTTCACTATCGAATATCGAAAAGGGATAATGATGCCACATGATTATCTGGGGCGCAGTTTACCTACACCAGCTCTCGTCACTCAGACAGAAAAAAAGCGTAATTGGGCTCAGTTAGCCCAAGAGGCTGACGATGAGTCCCAAAAGGTTCTGGTAAAACTTCAGGAAGGCCGTTAGGACTGAGTAGGTACGTAGCCTGCAATGATATTTGGTTCTACCGATACATTCAGGAACGTGGGGAGGCTAGACTGTTGAGTTAGAAAGGACATCGGTTAAGTCTGTTAATAATTTTTCATGACAAACATCAGCATGTGGGGGTACATAAAAATGTGGACTTAATTCTTAAACACATTTGGTTTCCGTGCACTCGTCAATTTGTAGCTAAATATAAATGGGCATATAAATAATTTAACAAGGATCTCTAACAAAAGTATACCTAAAGTGCAGCTATACACAATTTCATGGTGAAGGCCAATCTATATCTATTGACACTGTACATATAGATGCACTAGGCCCTCTGCGCGAATCGGCAGATTTATTGTTGTTTTTATTATATTTTCGACTATTTCCTGATCGTAGTAAAACCCTAAGTGGTACGTTGTTGGCCAATAAAGATTTAGTTTTTCTGCAGAATTCTGTACCATTCCATAAGGCTAAGTATACCAAAAGTTGTCTGAAAAACAATTTGCCAGACTTCATTCGCAGCGCAGATTGGCAGTGTGCAAGTCCAGACTCAAATCCTTTGAATTATTCTTTGTAGACTGAATTGGAGCTAAAAGCGTACAAAAAGTCTCGACCAAACCTGAATTCCGTTAAGCGATGAAATCAAGGAATCGAAGCAAATTCCAATAGAAAAGATTCGTGCTCTCATAGATGAATGGCCTGCACGTTTGAATGCATGTATTCAAATTAACGGAGGTTGTTCCGAATGAGTATTTTTTTTATTGCAGACGGACGCACTTGTAGTTTACACAAAATAAAAGTATTTGAAATAATACTTCTGAACACAGGAGATATTTACAAATTACTATTTTATCTAAGCAAGTTATAACAAATTCTTGAGAATCCTATATCGTCCTAAAGATAAAGGAGAATTCGCATAACCGATCAAAGTAAAGGACTTGGCAAGGATATTGTACACACTTAAATAATATTATAGGCGTAAGTTCTTACTCTTTTTTTTTTTATTTATTTGAAATAGGTACAGCCACATCATATACATTAAATAATAAAATAGTAAATCTTAATCTAATACAATTCTGATATATATGAAATTCCGGCGTACACAACATTCCCCATAAGGTACAAAAATAATAATAATAGATACTCTTAGTCCAGTTACACTATCTCCTTATAAACAAGGTGGACAATCTGCAATGGAGGTCTACCTTGCGTTCCGGCTCGATTCCTGGTCAGGCAGGATTGCGGATGGTACGCGTCGACGTAGAAGGGTGTGCGCGGTGCCACTAGGGGATAGCAAGCGCAACCGTGTGACCACTTCAGAGCAGTGTTTGGCGCTGTTTAAGCGCAATCCGAAGGAGTTGTTGCGTGACGTGATCGTCCACGAAACATGGATCCACTGATACACACCACAGACCAAGGAACAGTCAAAACAGGGGACTTTACCCGGTGAACCAGCTCCGAAGAAGGCGAAGACTGTCCCATCGGTCAGAGTAGTGATAGCACCGTTTTCTGGGATTCGCAAGGTCTGATATACATTGACTACCTGGAGAAGGGCAATACGGTCACAGGGCAGTGCTATGTCGAATAGGGTAATTCCCTACTTTTTTAAAAATACAATTATGAAAAATGTATACTATGCCAAATCTAATGGAAAAAGAATTTTTTTCTCCTCCAGGATGAAAAGTTCACTTTTAGTCCCTGTCACGAGGGGCAAAACTACCCGATTCTCTCCCGGTGAGATGGCAAATGTGCGCATGCGCGTACTTTACTTTATCTCCCGGTAACCTAGCAACTGCGTGTTTATATCTCAAGTTGATGGCAGCTGAGTCAAAAAAAGGTTAATTTTTTCAGTGAATACAAATATAATAAAAAATGGATTTGATTAACTCTGATGAAAGTGAATTAGACGGAGACGAGATATAAGAAATTTAGAAGAAGAAGGGGCAACTATTACCAGTGAACTACTTCCTGTAAAATCCAGACGGTTATATGAAAAGCGATACAGTCAATTTATGTTTTGGAGAGAACAACAGAAAATTGATTCATTCATCGAAAATGTTTTTCTTGTTTTTTTTTTAAAGAACGGTCACTGAAATGTTCAAATGTTAAATTTATTTATAATATGTGCTAATATTTGTGCCAAATGTAGTTTAATAATTATTTATAAATTATTGAGATTTTATAATTTTATTTTGAAAGGCCCCATTTGGCGAAGATAAAAGTGCTCTTCCACAACGATAATGCACCGGCTCACACCTCCGCACCCCCCATGGCCAAATTGATCAAATTGGGCTACGAACTGCTACCCCATCCACCGTATTCTCCAGATTTGGCCCCATACGACTTCTTTTTGTTTCCCAACTTGAAAAAGTAACTCGCCGGACAGAAATTTCACTCAAATGAGGAAGTAATCGCCGCCACGGAGGCCTACTTTGGAGACCGCGAGAAAACTTATTTTTCAGACGGGTTAAAGAAGTTGGAGCATCGTTGGGTCAAGTGTATCGGACTAAAAGGAGATTATATTGAAAAATAAAATGCATTTTTTTCCAACTTATCGGACCGCCTCGTATTCAGTCATTTCCTCCAAACTAAAAACTTTTTAAATTGTAGTTAACCCAATACCTTGAAGAAAAAAAATAATCAGCTCACTGTAACTTGGGACATTATGCGTCAGCTGGTCGATGAAACATGAAAAAAAAAATCTGTGATCTGCTCTCAACTAAAAATTTACCTGATAGCAAAAACCGTCCGCTGATGGCTTGAAAGTTATAACGCACGTGTTAGGCGAGGGCTTCTATCACATATTTAAATACATCGCTGACAATGTTTCCCTCAACTTACTGATAGTAGATTATTTTTATTAATTACAGCATTATATTAAAAATCGGCATATAAATTTTCATCTGGGAGGAAATGATGTATCTTAAATTTTTCGGAATCACGCTCCGATATGAATTTTCCGATGAAATTAATATTCCATATAATCCCTTCCTATCCGATTTCGGCCACGGCGGCCAATCTCAACGGAGATCAGCCAGGTACGCAGGATATATTATAGTGCCCAAGTGTACGCGCAATACACAGATACATTCACTATTCCTCCACTCTCATAGTCCGGTCAGACGGCAATCCGACGTGACCGGAAAGAGCTCAGTCGCAGGATCAACGGCTTTACGCGCCTTCAGAGGCATGGGGGTGTCACCGCCAAGTTCCTGACTCCGAGCTGCGACTGAGTAGGTATTTATTAAGATAGAATAACCCAGTCAAGTTTTTTTTTGCGCGACCCGGGATTCAAACCCAAGACCTCAGCGCGCTTTAATCGTACTTGTAAGTTGTAACGCGTACGCCACCGAGGCAGTCATGTTCCGTAATTCCGTATAAATACTTTACAACTAATAAGTTATTGAAATAATAATAAAATAATTTAATTGAATTTCAATTCGGTTATTTAATTATATACAATAGTGATACAGACTTTGAAGTTCTCATTACACAGACTTCAATGCCCAGGCGACCCACAGTCCCATATATTAATGACAACGTTGACCACAGCTTATTCCTCGGCACACGATCATAAGCCTTCTGCCCAAGTTTACGAAGGCACAAAAGGCTTTTTGGATTTGACCAAAGGTTTCTCCGCCACGTACCTTATGGAAAATTTGATCTTCTTGTTCTTCTGGATCGCGACATTGTAAATAACATTAGTAAATCAAACACGCAGTCTAGAATACCTTTCTCTGTATACGAAAATTATCGATTGGATCAATCGAAGAGCATTTATAATACTATTGATAGGATTAATTATTATTGAGATGCGCGCACAATAACGAACATATTTTACATTGACAAAATTGACGATACAGCTACTTACAACAAATTTATAATAGATTTGGAACTCACCTCTTTGAAATCACTTTTCGCTAATGAATTTCAGAAAAAATCGTATGAAGAGAATTAATTAAAACGAATTCAAATACAAACACGGTCGAAAACTGAATAAAAATTGGTTAAAACTCAAAAAAGATGCTAATTAATCGCGTAACGGCTAAGCGCAACGGTATGCAATGAAAGGAGGTAATATGACATAATATACTCTTTGCGATCGCCACAGAGACTGCGCAACTGAAGCAGCTGTCAAAGGACAAAATACACAACGACATGTCCATATTTGAAAATTACAAATTAATTGTATGGGGAAAAGTATGTCCCTCATAATTTCCTTGATCGTGAACGTTTTCCATATTTTTATACTTATTCTGCTATTCGGAACGGATACATATCCAAAAAATCAAAGAACATTATAATCGCTACAGCCGTTCTCGTGTTATAAATGGTGTAACCAACACAACTCTCTTTTATATAGGTACTAGCGGCCTCGACAGACGTTGTCAAATTGTTGTAAAATAGGGATTCATTTTTATATATATAGATATAGATTAGCATCTGCATCAAGTGAAGAAAATCTACTAAGCGCGAATTACAAATAGGTTCACATGATTTTTATATTTTAAGCAATAGCCTACCGAGAAACTGTACAAATCCTATAATTTACTGGCTATCTGTAACATTCTCTATAGAAAAGAACTTCCATTATTACTCGAATTCCCTATTGGATTACAGTATCCAAATTTACGATGACTTGAGATCAAATTAGTTCCATTCGCCTTCAGACCTTGCAGAAAATCACGATAAGTATTACTGCAAAAGTATAATTATTATTATTGACCACCTTTACAATAAAACCATACGTGTTTTAACGCAAAGGACATAGTGATAATGGATAATATATTATTTATGATTGAGGGAGACAAAAGCGCTGCGGTGGCAGAGAATTGAACTAAAAAAAGACGCCGTAATAGGCGCATCGATCTGCCCCGCCCGACTACTACTTGGGCGCACTTCACTTCGTAGGTTTTATGCTTAGCTCACTTCACGCTTGCCACCTTATGTATGAAACATAGTATCTATACGTTCTCATTGTTTTCCATTCCCATTAACAAAATTTGGTACTGTTTGGCGGCATAAAGGGCATCAGTTGAAGATTGAAGACGATCGTTTTAAAAATAGTTATTTTCATATTTGGATTATAAAAGCTTTGTGTCATAATAACAAGTGGATAGTAAACCACAAACGCGTGTCAAAATATTACAATATTGGTGAATTATAGTATCTGCAACGTTGGAAGTGGTTGTTTGTTATTGTGGACTGCACGCCACGGCCAATTAAAACATCAGTTCACGTTAACGTAATAGTGATGAGGTTATAAAAGGTAGTCGTTATTTTGGAGTGCGGAGAAGTGTTTTGATACGTCGAGTGGCAGGATACATTCAGAGGTAACGAAGTACGAGTGCCTTACAGTCTACGAGTACGTATCCAGCGATATTACATTTTTAGACGAATACGGTCAGCACCACGTTCCGCCACAGCAAGTTACGTTATTCGAACCATTTTCCTACGCGGAGTTCGCCATTGAACATCCGAGGCCAGTCGGTAAAAGCGGCGTCATTGAGTCGAATCGAGGCATCGCCGAGACTGGCTTCAGGAGCGGAGTGTGTCCGCGGCGCGGGAGGCGTGGCCGCCGGCGGCGGCGGTGGCGCCCGCCCTGGCTACGGATATGAAGCGCTCTCTGCGGCGAGCGACGGCAGCGAGGGCGAGCCCGACGACGCACCCGAGTACGCAGCCTTCGAGATGGAACTCTCCGGTGGAGGCGAGTCCGCCGAAGGGCCCTCGTCTCGGGGCTCCACCAAAGTCAATTTCCCACCGGAAGTAGAGCTGGAGCGGCGTCCGACGGCCACTGTGGGAGCCGCCATGGCGTACCACCGAGGCCGTGGAAGATCCATGAGTGCTTGGAGTGATATCAGTCGTTCTAGCATACGTTTTGAAGAAAGGTCAGTAATAACATGCATAATTACGTAGTCGCTTAGTGTAGCTCAGTTTTTGTTATTTCTGTAAGTACACTGGAGCCTAGATAGATTTACATGCGAAATTAGAAGGGCGTTGAAGTGGTGCGTATAGATTTGTGTGCTGGATAGAGAAACGTTAATTCATGCCATTAGAGGGCAGTTTTTGAGAGGAATACATTCAAAGTAAGGGGTTCTACCTCCACTCACCAATTTTTATGTTAATACAAAACAAAACCAACGCCATTCGTATCAGAAACGCTAGTCGCAATCCGCCGTATTCGGCAGCATCTCGGCATGCGCATTTCGGACCGCGTTATACTGTAAGCTTATAACCAAAAGGTCTTTTGATTAAAGTAAGCAAAAGTGAACTCTACATCTCTACTTTTGTGATACACATCGCCTAAATCAAGTATAAATAGTAAAAAAGTTATCTAGGTACCTATCCGTGATTTAGATATATAACTTAAACCATAATAACATTTATTATATTCGAAAACTTCTAACGTTTAATATATGCCAACCTAATTTTAAAATATATACTCAGCCCATCATGCAAATAAAACATTAAACCATATTTCCAAGTGCTGTAAAACTTTCGTATTTGTATTAAATTATTTATATTGTTTTTTAACGACCATATTCATTAGGTATCATTGATGTTTAATACGGCACATAAAGCCCAATACGTGTTAGACGATGTACATGACCTGATGTAGCTGAAACTGGTAATTACAACATGACACGCCATGTTGTGGAACATCGCTCCACGTGCAATATGGCATATCTATGCTGTGCTTCAATTGTCACGTAATAAATAAATATATCGAATAATACTCTAATATCACGTAATTTTAACGTAAAGTCATGACTATACCAACAACAACTGGGCAACCGGGCTATAGTCTGAAATTATAATACTCATGGTCAAATTTATGATGTAGCTGCACTTTAATTGTTTTTTATTATTTAATTCATATGGGTGGCTAAAAAATGGCAAGTTACCAATGCTGACATTTTCCGTAGTGGTTAGTGACAACACCAGAATGGGAACCACACGAATTTTAAATGGTAACCTCACAAAAAAGAAACATTGGTTAGAGAAGACAGAGTCAATGATAGCAGAATGCTAAAAAACCGTTGTTCGACTTCTTCCAAGATAAAAAATAACTTTCATAAAGTTTGACAAGTTACAATCACAAGCACTAAAATCAAAAGAACCAGTGGATCTACGCCTGACACGGTCGAATTCTAAATCAATCGAGTTTGATTCGGTTTCAAGCGTTTTGGTACTCCTGAAATCTACAATAGCGCACGATCGAGCCGGGCCTCAAATTGGAACTTACTGGGATCAAAAAAATCCGTTAGGATCGAGAAATGCTTACTCTCCACTCTTTCGTACGGTGGTGAATCGAGTTGTGAAATCTACTTTAACTGTCAAATTCTACTATTGCTAAATAGATGCCGTGTACGGTTCAAGTAAAGTTGTTTTGTGTTTTGGTGACAAATTTTACAAATATATCTGCAATTATGGCTAGACTTCAATCTTTTTTTTAATGTTCTTGAAGAAGCTAACCATATTGACAATCGAAGAAGAAGAAATTTGCTTAGGATGGGCCGTTTTACTAACCGGGCAATTAAGATGGATTGCGATGAGTTTTGAAGGAATTATATCGTGTGGCGACGGAGATGTTTCATATGTTAGTAGTAGATTTGTCTCTTCACTTGAAAAATTCAACTCGTCGCAGTGATATTTCCGTAAAATGCAAGGTACGTAGTAAGTATGATCATGTGTTTAATTAGGTACCTATTTGCTTTGTTTTCAATTAAAGTGTTATTATGTTTTTATTAATGAAGTAAAGTTTTACAGATTTTGATAGCTTTATCTTTTTATGCCACCTCAAGCTACCAAAGAACAGTAGGTAGAAGTAGTGGCATTGCCATGTCTCTGCAGTCGGTTTCCAAAGCTGTCACAGAAGTTACTGAAGCTTTAAATAATGGAGATATTGTTAAGAAATACCTTAAGTTCCCTGATACCAATGAAGAAAGAAATATTAAAAGAAAGTCATTGGTTAAGAATGATTGCTTTAGTACATTATTATTAAAAAGATGAAAGTATGTTGCATAACTTGATATTTTTGCGTAATATAAGACATTGTAGTAGTTAAAAATTATAATTTATTAGATATTTTAAGAAAAATTTCAAATACCTGGGTTAGGTTGTATTGATAGTACAGTCATAAGCATAAATATATATACGTTGACAGCACGGAAATAACATCTACACCATCGATAGTTCAAAATTATTTGTACCAACCAAATGTTATAATTATCTGGTTACACGACGGAGTCATAATTATCCAAACATCAATACATTTGCCGAAAAAGGTATGAAAAATTACTCAATGACTCTTTCAACTATCATAACAGAATACGCATACCTTAGAGATTGAAATAGGTGTAAATATCATCAAGTTTTTATACCAGGGGGTGAATAGTAATCATTTTTGTGCGACTAGTCTATATAGAGGCGACCGATTTCAGTCATATATTCCACATTTACCCACCGGTTTTGATGATTATTTAAAAATTAAAAATAAAGTATGTTATTCGAGATCGCGTATAATATTCCACCAGGACCTGTTTGCTAAAAAGCTAGATTTCTGGAACTCTAACTTTTATTGGTAATATCTAGTTATTACTTACAAAAAATAACAAGACCCAACTTATCCCAATACATAACGAAAAATAGTGATACTATTTGATTTCGAGAAATTCCCTTCTGCATCTTCAAAGTCCAAGGTCCCATACCAATAAAATTAAAATGGTACCATTTCGTAGCTATACGGAATCTAGCGCATAAAACATAATTAAATTCAAACAAAGGCATAAAAAATTATCAAGAACTAAAAACAAGCAGTATGATGGACTTTCAGTCCACAATTATTAAATGGCAATTAATTAATATTCGTCAATCATAAATCACACAAATATTAATTCTTAGTGCGGGAATCGAATCTACGGTGTCTTGTTTCAGTCGGCTTATCGCCCACTACGTTATGGATGCTGTCAAAAATTAAAGCGCGCTAAAAACTTTAATGACAACTCCTGAAATTAAAGCTGGTTGCTCACTCACGATACAAAACTAAACAAAAATCGCGAAGTGTGGGTGTTAATAGTTTCGTGAACATGATACACGTTCTCTCTTATTATGTTCTATGTGGTATTTACGCCTTAGCGTGCAAGTATAATTTGCGTTAAAATTAATGTAATATGTATCTTATTGAGTAAACTTAGTAAAAGTTGAAAATGTCGTAAATTGATTTTCGTAAGGAGGTTGTAAACGTTATCTTGTGAGTGTAAAGCAGGCCTTATTAAAATTCGTGATGCCTTCGATAATAACTAGCTATTCGCCTCCGGCTACACCGGTGTATTTTTTTCGTTGATGTGTGGCAGCTTAACACTATGATATAGGAAAAGCGGTTTTGGTTCAATACGTACCATAATTAATATAATATGGTTTTGATTTATGAAACCTTTTAATTTCCTTTGACAGTTTATATTTCATCTAGAAAAGAATGCTACATGCTCACAAAAGTCCCGTCATGGGTAAACCATTTTACAAAATTAACGCAGACAGTGACTAAAATTAAAGATGCAAAAAACATAACATTTAAGTTTTTTTTTCCAAATTAATTAGACAGATATTCTAACCTGTTTTATATGTATGGATTTCTCTAGTACCAATTAATTTAAACATATATATGATTTGAAATACAACTGTCATAGATACGCAATCTTAAACACAAATGACACGTCTCCGACGTCATGCACGAAATGACAAAGACGAAGTAATATTGCTGCTCATCTATTAAACGAATATAGGAACGTCTCAGTCGTGATATTGCCGGAAATATACGAGTAGTTTTATCAAGGCAAAATTTATCTTTACAAAAGATGGTATTATGCATAGATGTATACATTTTTTGTATTCAGCTCCAGGTATTTGTAAACCGATACCTTCGCCAAATCCTCGGTATTCACTGGCCTGAGAAAATCTCGAACGACCACCTACGAGAACTCCGCCATGAAACACCAATCAACCAGCAGATCAGACGCCGCAAGTGGAAATGGATTGGCCACACCCTCCGAAGAGGTCCCGATCATATACCTAAACAGGCAATGGATTGGAATCCTCAAGAAAAGCGAAAGCGTGGACGTCCCAAACAAACCTGGCGACGCACTGTGATCGACGAAGCGAAAAGTATTGGGAAGACTTGGAGCGAAATCAAACGCGAAGCTCAAGACCGATCGAAATGGAGAGTCACTGTAGAAGCCCTCTGCCCCATCCAGGGGACATAGGAACTTAATGATGAATGATGATACATTTTTTATACACCTCTAGTATTGCGCTTATATGCTTAACAGTCTTCTTGCTGGTTCGTATTAGTTATTTCTGTAGGTAATTCTTACAGCAACTTGGACATCTTCAGGTCCCCATCAATTTCGATTGATCAATTATTCTTCTACAATTATACACAGCATAGTACTTTAGATTCAGTCACTGCACTTTGGCTATTAATGTCAGCAGTGTGTCGATCTGATTAGCATTATAATTCCTTAATTTAACGTCTCATAGGCTTTATCTTCGGCGGTTTTTGACTTATTAGTTGTTCCCGAAATCTAGCTACCCGGTGATCAGGTCGTGATTGAATATTAAACTATAGAAATATTGACTGGGTAGCGTAGTTTTAGTGCGATGATGACCACCGTTCCGAGTCCCTGGTTTGATTCTCGATCGGGTCAAGTTTTCTGCTGAGTATTAACCCGAAATCTGGACTGTACCGCTAATTAGCAATAGCCTGACTTCCTCTTACGTGAGACCTGGTATAGCTGGTAATATGTGGGTGGTATACCCCTGTCTACCCCTGGAAAGAGGAAATGCGTTTTGCTATCCATATATACAGGGTCATTTTTACATTGCGTTAATAAATAAAATCACATACTTATCTCGTCAAAAATAACGCTTTCCATTATGTTATTTTAACCATAGACGTAAAATAAAAAAGTGTAAGTTTCGAAGAAAATAAATATCAATAAAAAAAAGTAACTTTAAGTTTACACGCCCTAATGCCACTAGTACTGCTCTAAGATAATTCGTCGCAGCGGCAACATTATACTTTCATTCAGAAATACACTTTCGCACACACCATATTCGCACTAAACTACGAAATGATCAAAAAATTTGAATACTACAACCGGGGTTTTTGGCAATAATATTCGTTATTCATGGATGATTTTTGGCAAGATGTTGGAAAAGGTAAAGACGAATATGTGGTTTCATTTAGTAATGCAATGTAAAAATGACCCTGAAATAAAAATATATCATATATAAAAATCAGTACATAAATGCGAGTCAAAACTAAAATCAATCTTCCTTATATCGACTAGTAGCATAAGAATGGTTTCTGCTCACGCCCTGGTATAAAAACTTGATAATATACGTTCCTATTCCCATCTCTAAGGTATTGGCATTCTATTGCGGCAGTTGGAAGAGTCATTGAGTAATTTTTCATCCCTTTTTCGGCAAATGTATTGATGTTTGGATAATTATGACTCGGTCGTGTAACCAGATAATTATAACATTTTGTTGGTACAAATAATTTGACTTTTACTATGGCCCCGATGTTACTGCCGCCTTGGTGGGTACCGATACTTTTGCTTATGACTGTACACAAGTAGCTATTGTTCGTCCCAAACAAAATGAGGAAAGATATTTCAACCGTAAGCATTATCGCTCCCAGAATGTACAAATTGTAAGTATAAAAACACTCATGTAATGTGTTATAATATATGAAGTACTTATGACTAAATTACATTATATTAATCATATTAAATAACAAATTGTGTTTAAGAAAAAATACAATCTACATTTAATCATAATTATTTGCAGATTTGTGATATTGAAATGAACATACTCGTGATTCCCATATTTTTAATCGGCACCCTATCAAACAACATCTTGTAAGCTTATTAAGGGGAGGAGAAACACTGTATTTGTTAGGCAAGTGAGGAACCTAGCAATTTTATAATGTCTTAGATATAAATACATTGGCACTAATTATAATTGTTTCTGGTTTTAGGTGATTCTGGTTATGCCCAGAGGGAATACCTAATGACACCGATTGTTAACGCGAGGCTGGCGGTGCTGAAGAGTATTATACTCAAAAGCACTGTTCCGCTAGAAACACCAAAGAGAGGTGCATAGGGCTCCTAAAAGCAAGGTGGAGTTGCTTATTGCGACATAGGGTGTTGCATTATAATCCGCATACCGCAACTAAAATTTATTTAATAGACATAACTGCCCATCCCCTATTATTATTGATGAAGACATGGGGACAGGCATTGCAGACAATGTCATGTGCCTCATCATCTCGCAATGATGAGCTACGACGTGGGCAAAATGCACGGCAACGTCTTGTTCAAAGTCTGTGGAGGAGTAGGTACAATAGGCAAAGCTGACTTATTGTTTGTTTTTTTTTTATTTAGTTTGTTATAAAATAATAATATACATTTTAAGACCAAATTCTACTTTTTCCTTTTTATCTCATTAAGCCCTGTTACATCATTTTTATGAATTGCAGTCCAATTTCGACCACTGATTGAACTCTAATTCTTACTGACACTAATTGGGTTAGTTTTTGTTTTCATTTATACCAAAACAATTTTCGAGCGTAGAACGTAATTTTTTATTGGAAACTGCATTAATATTGCATTTTTTTATGGCATTGAATTACTACATTAATATAATATTGGGAAAATGCAGGAGTGCATCAGAACAAGTAGCATACTTACCATAGGGAAACAACTAGAGACATAAAAATTTATTTAAAAACTTATATCGAAGTTGGAACGATGATTCTTGGAGAAGAATCTTTTTTACCGAGGAGTCTTGCTGTTATCTGCAGATAGGTGGTAGAAGGGACAAAGCTTTGAGGTGGCACAGAGGAAGATGCAATTAATGTTACATTGTCCGAAGAGAATTTTATGCTTGAAGGTTGAGATGGTATGGTGACACAATCTTTGAGGGCATGTACGGAGCTACAAATTGTGAAAAATGGGTCTCTGAATACAAGGAAACACGTAACTCCGTCGTTAAACTATGTCTAAGAAAATCATGCATATCTCTATTATACATTACCATGAGCGTACCATGAGCAGTGAGCAAAGTAATAACAACAAGCAAGGAATAAGAAAACATCGCATAGTTTGGTACGAAGATGAAACACCTGTAAAACTTGAATGAAATATTCTCGTATGCCACTATAACACAACAACTGTTACATGCAGACAACTCCGTTAGAAATAGAAATGGCAAAACATTACAAGAAAATATTGTAGAACGCATAAAAGTATTGGAACTTAACAATTGGGTCGGAAATATCAGACAAGTATCGATAACGAATACACTTCCCTGTTCAACGCTATGAATCCAGTATTATGCTACAAGGAGTTAGATACCGCCCTAGTTAGCCTAACAAGCTTTTTATATAGAAATGTTTCTTCTTTGACTAACTGTTTGATGTTTCTTTGTTTAAATTGGCTTCATATATTTTTGTTAAATAAGAATAGAATGGATGATCAATGGCATTAGATATAAGTTATTATTCTCATTTATATTTAATATGACATCATATGCTAATTAAGACTAAATATAGGTTGATAATAGGTATCTCACATAAAAAAACAATAGCTATAAGTACGACATTTACACCACGAAAAACACATAATGCTAACAAAATTATAACATAGGGAACATAGGTAACCCATAAAAAACAGTATTCCCATTCACAGATGCATCTTCCACGGCATGAACGGCGACATGCGGGATTCAAAGGACTAGTTGTTAATGGAATAGTGAAGAAATAAAGCTACCTGTTAACTCTTTATAGATAATGACTGCATTTTCAGGATAAAATTTTGTGAAAGGATTTAAAATTTAAATTTCGATATATTGCTGAAATATATTTATACATAAATTCGATATATACCTAACACGACAGCAATCTTTTTCATATGAAATAGGTAGGACAAAGGAGAGGTACGCTTTTTGTTTGGGTGCTAGGCCTCAAAATGTAACCAGGCTCAAACTTCATGGATATTAAAGAGGAAAAATTATGGATCTTTGATACATTAAAAAAATATTTTGTACCCCATCTATTTATAACGAGCTCTTTTTAAAACTTGAATATTAAGTGTACTAGTTTTTAAGCATAATAAAATTACATAAATCTTAAAATCAGAGGACTTTAAAATTATACGATTTATTGTAAACGCCTAGTTTTTGGTAGTAGTATCTAAATATATATAAAGTATATTCGTTAGAATTTTAAGCCCGCTTTTGGACATATCCTTTATTATTTACAGACACAAAATCACTGACTGCCTCAGTGGCGTAGTTGTATTGCGTACGCGTTACGAGTACGATTTGCGCGTTGAGGTCCTGGGTTCGAATCCTAGGTAGAGCCAAAAAAACATTGTGACTGGGTTTTTATAAATTAGTCAGTCGCAGCTCGGAGTCGGGAAGTTGGCGGTGTGATACCCCCGTGCCTCGGAAAGCACGTAAAGCCGTTGGTCCTGCGCCTGATCTCTCTCCGGTCATGTCGGATTGCCGTCTCACCGGTATACTTAACTGGTGGTAGGTCTCTCATTATGTAAGAGGCCGTCTGGGTGGGTACCACCGCAATGTCTATTTCAACCGCCAAGCAACAGTGTGCATGCACTGTTGTATTTCGGTTTGAAGGATATTGTAGCCAGTATAACTACTGGACATAATGAGACTTAACATCTTATGTCTCAGGATGACGAGCGCAGTGGAATGCCACACAGTACTTTGTAATTCAAGGAGCTGGATGGTGTTGCTACTGTTTATGGGTGGTCGTATCGCTTACCATCAGGCGAACGGCATGATCGTCTCGTCATTCAATGCCATAAAAAAAAATGAGAGTGAAGGAATAGCGAATACCTGTGTATTGCGCACACACTTGTGCACTATAATATCTCCTGCGTACCTGGCTGATCTCCGTCTTTCCTTGGAACTCAAACTATCTCCATAATTATTTGTGCGCAGTTCCACCCGCAAGAAAATATTCTCTAGGATAAAGTCCTGGTTTATTTTTTCCCGGGATAAGAAGTAGCTTAGCTCCTTCCCAGGGTCTTAAACTATCTTTCTACAAATTCCATCGAAATCGGCTGAGTGGTTAGGCCGTAACGGCTCCACCCGCAAGCAATCCGGGATAAAAGACCGGTTTATATTTTTCCAGGATAAGCAGTAGCCTATGTCCTTCCCTGGATCTCAAACTATGTCCATACTTATTTGATTACGGTTCCATCCACAAGAAAATATTTTCCGGGATAAAAGTCCCGGGTTATTTTTTCCGGGATAAAATAGCCTATGTCCTCCTCTGGATCTCAAACTATCTCCATACTTATTTTCTTGCGGTTCTACTCACTGAAAACGATTTTTCAGGATAAAAGTCCCGGTTTATATTTTCCCGGGATAAAAAGTATCCTATGTCCGTCTCCTGATTCTAATCTACCTCCCCACCAATTTTCAGCCAAATCGGTTCAGCCGTTCTTGAGTTATAAATAGTGTAACTAACACGACTTTCTTTTTACACGCTTTATATTATATATATTAGATTTTTTTAAAACGGTTTTATTTTATTTTACAACTGCTTCCGTTTATTTCTGCACCACCCAAAGGTTGACTGGGAGAAAATGCCTATGTATTATGTATACCATGTTTTTACGAAGTGTAGAATTAATAAATATCGCAATATAATGAAGCAAAGAAAACTACTCTAGAGCGTATGTATTATTAAACGAATTACTGTCTCTTTTAAGAAACATTGTAAGCTTTTGTAAGGAAGTTGGGGTAAGTGTTTTGAAAACACTCTGGCCTATTTAAACAATTGGATGTTTGGCGCCCCGACAACTAAGTATAGTCCTTCTCTGATACTATTACAAATGAGCAGTTATCCTCCGAAAAACAATCTTCTACATATCTGTGTACCAGCATATTGTTTGGGATTTTTGTTTTTGAACTTTGCATTTCTTTTTTGGAAACGGGTGGACACTGTTTGTGCGTTTCCGAGATTTACATAAGTAATTTTTTTTAAAGTTTAGGGGGCAAACGAGCATACGGTTCCCCTGATCGTAAGTGATCACCGCCGCCCATGAACATCTGCAATACCAGGGGGCACACAGATGCGTTGCCGGCCTTTTAGGTGGGAATACGCTTTTTTTTTAAAGGTCGCCAGGTCGTATCTGTCCGGAAATGCTGCTGGCGGCAATTGGTAATGTGTTACATTCGGTCTTGTGCAAGATTGTGTGATATACATATATTTTAACCGGAGTAAATCGGAAAAAGACTCAACGCCACGCGATTTTATTTGAGTGTCGACGAATTGCTCGTTGGTACATTTCAATCAATCAATCAATTAGCCTGTCGCCGTCCACTGCTGAACGTAGGCCTCCCCAAGTGAGCACTAACCATCCCAGTCTTGAGCAGTTTTTACATTTGGTTAATGGAAAAACAATATAATATATTATGTTCATTATACTTGTCATTCCGTCCGTGATGTCAAGGATGTTTTTAGTTGAAATCACAAAAAACAATAAGTAAATATTGATTATTTGATACATATGTTTACAAAATTCTACTTAGACGTCCTTCCAACATTTCTAAACAAAAGGTAACGAAAAGATAAAACATTGGTCATTCTTAATCCGGGCCTCCTGCTGTTCGTGGTTTTATGGTCAACACTACACAAAAACCTGTACACGAAACAAATTCTGTTTCAATACACACGTTGTTTTCTGCGCAGGGATTTTTAATTTAATGTTTCATGAAACATAGTGACGCTAGATATCTACATTGTACATTATTCCGAAACGGAATTAAGATACTACCAAAAACGGGCTTTTCAATAAAAAAGAGGCCCGGCTTTATTTTGCATTTAGAAAGTAAAGGTAATTTAATTACTGTGTGATTGGTCAAATTAAGCTTACCCCGATAAAACGCTACATGCTGCAAGTCACGCTTTGCGTCAAAAGAAGATACCCGTAATATTAAAAAAGTAATCCATACTTATAAATGCGAAATCACTCTGCCCGTCTGTTACGCTTTCACGACTGAACCACTTAACTGATTTCGATAATATTTAGCATAGAGATAGTTTGAGACATTGGGAAGGATATAAACTCTTTATCCCTGGAAAATACATAGCGGGATTTTATCCCGGAAAAAAATGTCACGCGGGCGAACACGCAAGCAAATCATATTACTTAATACTAACGTAAATGTATTTAAACAAATAACTATTAAGAATAATAACTAATGTTAAATTTTTACGCATGCTACGCATACTCACACCTTTTATCCCCGAAGGGGTAGGCAGAGGCGCAACTAGTGCACCCACTTTTCGCCAAGCGTATTCCGTCCCATGATGTGATAGGGGGCGAGCCTATCGCCATATCGGGCACAAATTCCAGACTCCGGGCTGATACTGAATAGAAAAATCCAATATCACTTTACCCGACCCGGGAATCGAACCCGAGACCTCAGCCTTGCAGTCGTACCGTAATACAACTACGCCACCGAGGCAGGCAGTAAATTTTTACATATATTATATTTATAACTAGCTTTTGCTCGCGACTCCGCCCGCGTGAAAATGTTTTTCCGGGATAAAAGTCCAGCTTTATATTTTTCCGGGATAAAAAGTAGCCTATGTCCTTTCTCAGGCTCTAGACTATCTGTGTACAAAATTTCATTTAAATCGGTTCAGAAATTTTGACGTGAAAGCGTGACAGACAGACAGAGTTACTTTCGCATTTATAATGTGAAGATTAATTTGCAACGTCAATATTTTCTACAGCAACTCTCTGAACTTATGAGTGAAAAGCTTAGTAGCTTTTCATGTTAGTACATGCGCGGTAAAATTAGATATAGGTACTGGAGTAAAGGGTGGACCCTGTCGTACAGAAAATTGTAGTTTTGGCTTTATGGGCTTTATTGAACGAATAAGAAATTAATTGTCTCGAACTTTCCAAATGGATTGATTTGTTCAGGTTGGGGCTATAATTTGTAAGCGGATTAGTTTGAAATTATAAGAAGACATTCATAATATTGTAAAACTAATACAACAAGATGATAAAAAAATATAATATCACAACAAACAAAATATGGATTCCATTCTTCTTGAACTATGTAACTATTACCAATCGTATAATGATTAAATAAAACTATGAAACATATTATACGAAGGAGACAACAAATAAGGCTCTCAAGTTATTGAATAGAGACAATATAATCTCTTGCTAAAAAAAGAAGAAAGTAAAGAAGGAAGTTTATTATAGGAAGAATAGTGCTACAGAAAACAAAAGCACAAATATGATATTATTTTTTGCAAAGCAATAATTGCACAAACAATGGGTTTCCCATTCAGCTACATGCGTAAAACCACCTGGGCAGTACTGTAGCGCAGGTTTTCAGTGGGATGCCCATTAATAGTAACGTATTCGTCGGGGATATTAAATTACCGCGTAACTAGATTTAGTAAATGCCGCGTGCCTTTTTTCAGGGGCGAGTTAAACCGAATGTGTCGCTAAATAATTTTTCTTAATTTATGTACCAATCACAATTTGCCTATTTTTGTCACTTACGCGATATTATATTAATCCCGTTGTATGGCCTTAATTCGCCTGTACGAATTTCCGATTCACGATAAAGACCAAAGATCTCTACTGAATACAACATTAAAGCTTTACAGTAAAAGTATTTGAATTATATGTTTAAAAATACACCAACGGTAAACATTTCTATTAAAATGGGCAGATACTAATTTAAATTAAACATAGTCCAACATGTTGGTCTGTTCTGAATCCTGAACGTAATTTAATCGCATATAACCAATGCAATTTGCGTGTCCGTTACAGATGCAAAGACATAAATAATATAAAGGTAAGAGTAGGTACCACTAATTGTTTACAAAGTACTTTGCATAAAAACCAGGCGTATAATTTTTTACATACTTACCTACTATCATGTCACGTAAGCCCCTCTTTAGTATTGTGCACAATGTGATCAAAATCTTTACGATATAAGAATAACAAGTGTATCTGATAATTTCTGGAGTCATTGTCTTTACCTTCAAAATATTATACTTTTAGTACACTTTGTACGATTTACCCTAATTGCATGAGCAATATTTAACAATGAATAAAGAAAAGAAACCTTCCGCTCTGCTAGATAAATAGGTCGGGGAAAGAGTCTTTTCGTATATAGTATATATAAACTTGTAATAAAATCTCTATGGCTGTACTATTTGTATCTGGCTGGTTTTGATGACATTAAAAAGGTTACATTTAAAAAAAAATATTGGTGGTAGGTCTCTCATATGTGAGAGTCCGTCTGGGTAGGTACCACCGCAATATCTATTTCTACCGCCAAGCAGCAGTGTGTATGCGCTGTTGTGTTTCGGTTTGAAGGGCATTGTAGCCAGTGTAACTACTGGACCTAATGGGACTTAACATCTTATGTCTCAGGATGACGAGCGCAGTGGAATGCCACATAGTACTTTGTAACTCAAGGTGCTGGATGGTGTTGCTACTGTTTATGGCTGGTCGTATCGCTTACCATCAGGCGAACGGCATGCTCGTCTCGTCATTAAATGCCATAAAAAAAGAAAACAAATTAGTAAAATATTGTTTTCAGCTATTTTTTCTGCCAAAATAAATGAATCTAATGAAGAAATTCGATACATTTTAAAATGTTATTATAAAAACACGAATTGATAACCTCCTCCTTTTGAAAGTCGGTTAAAAAAGGAAAATGCACAGCAAACCGCGAATTGGGACGTTTATGGATCTAATGCAGTATCAGTAAAAGTAGCACGAAGTGGGTTCAAGCGTTTTCAATCCGGAAAGGAGATATCCGCTTTTTATATGGGTGCTGGGCCTTAAAATCTAACCAGACTCAAACTTTAGGGATATTAACGGGGCAAAATATAGATCTTGAATCCAATAAAAAAATATTTTCAGACCCCTCCATTTATAGCGAACTTTATAAAAACGTTCATAATAAGTGTAGTTTTTAAGCAAAATAAAATTACATAAATCTCAAAATTGGAGGTCTTTAAAATTAAACGACTTATTGTAAAAGGCTAGTTTTTAGGAGTTCTATCCAAATATAAGCAAAAAAGTTTCCTATACAGTTTTCTTACATAAGTTGCCCAGTTTAAGTAAGTACTGGGTGTTTCAGTTTGAGAAACACCCAGTTGCGTTTTTATTTCAATCCAAAGTTTCGATTTTCTCAGTAATCGATTAAGTTTGATTGGCAAGCGCTTAAAAAACTTTCCCAACACTACGCTCATGCAGGATAAAACATTGTAAAGGCGTCGCGTGATTTAAGAGTCAGCGTTAATTTCTTTATTTCAGTATATTAATTCTAAGTTGATATGTATCAATCATACTTATGTAAGTATGATAGTCATTGTTATAGTGTATGGAGAACATGATAAATATTTGTAATTATGTAGTTGATTTTTGTATTTTTACGATAGTCGTTCTCACAAAGTTTCATATCGGCATTCTTATTTTGTCCTGTCCTGACTTAAATCCATTATTTTTTTATTATCGAAATTCATCTTATACCGGGCATTATGTGTTAGAAATTTTAGCACTGACGCCCGTTGCTGTCTTATTATATTTGCATCACTTTCTGTCGGAAGGACAATTAACACTATCTCTAAAGCTTAGTTGTTTAACTTGTTTAGAAGTGACGCAACCAAAAAAAAATTGTCTATATGGCGGCGTAAAAAGTTAAGTTCAAATATACAAGTAGATTTTTTCTATCAGCTCTGATTTTTTAATTTCATATATTATCTACGTTCATAAGACAAAAGTACCGTGGTGGAGAGCTAATTGAGGACATTCAATCATTTTCAAATATATTATCGGCATATAGTTTTTCATTCAAATATACGTCATTGTTAGATAGCGTTTTATGCTGTCGTGTCAGTAATCAACTAATACGCACATTAATAAATATATGGGGGGATAATTATTAACTGTTTTCTGCCTGGTCATCTTATAAGGTACACTTAACGTTTGCACTTTTTTTTTACTAAAACATAATTAAAAAAGGTTTATTTCTCATTATATTACTTCATTTAGGGCCTTTCTATAATATAAAATTGAATAAATAGACACTTATGTTAAACTTGTTACACAAAATAGGTAGAAATAAGAGTGGGGTTGAAACAATTTGCGTAAAATCATAATCATCATTTTTCAACGTATTTGGTCATACCACAACATAATATTTGTGTAGGACTATCTAGACATCTAAATTATTCAAGAACTATGGTCATATTATGCTGTACAATATTAAACTCAGAAGTAGAGGAACTTGAACACTAAAATAAATATCATGAAAACCAATCTCAAAGTATAGTCGAAATTACTAAGGAAAGAAGAAAGAATACAAGGTGTATCACGATAAATCATATTATTATCCTTAAAATCATGGTAACGTTCTTCCATGACGCGTAAATATATCACACTTTAGCCATCAGCCTACGCTCTCCCTGCTCCTTGCTCACATCTTCTAGATTTTTGGGAAACCTGGGCCCGTAGTAAGGATGCTTTTCTGCAAGCTTTAACGCTAATAGAAAATAACCAAAAAAATGGGAATAACGTATCCTTGCGATAGACTTATCGATGGTGACGACAAAGAAAGAGAGGTCATACCGGGTGTAAGTCCACCCAGATATTGCGTCCTATTTTTAAAAAATTGGTAACGAGGTTTTCTACTAGTTCTAAAGACTTTATTTTCGAGAAAGGTTTGCGTCGCCAAGATGCCTTCCGGACCGCCTGATGGTAATTAGCGGCGCCCGCGACCCAT
This sequence comes from Sphinx pinastri, assembly GCA_947568825.1. NCBI lineage: Eukaryota > Metazoa > Arthropoda > Insecta > Lepidoptera > Sphingidae > Sphinx > Sphinx pinastri. Next base: position 17,581,065 of record OX387614.1, on the reverse strand, counting down.
GGACTTTAAGCAAACAAGGTAATTGATAAATTTTCCTCCTTGACGATTGATTTATGCAATTTCTAATCCTTATTCTATCCGAAATCATCCAACTTAACTTTAACCAAATCACTATTTTATGCTTTTTATCAATAGACTTGTATTATTATAGAATTAACTTCAATATTTTTGTATCTACTCCAAATGTATTGTCAGCTCCCAGATTGCATTTAAATCAGCTGGTTAAATCTTAACCTAAATTGTTTATTAAAGTTGACATACATACATACATACACACGCACAACCTTATATCATAGCGGTAGGCAAAGACTATTGTGAAATTTATGAAAAAAATATTTTTTAATAGCGTGGTTCCTGCCTTCATGCATTTTATACCTACTCTATTTATTATGCCAGGACAGGATCTTAACTCGAGCGAAGCCACAAGCAAAAACGAATATAATGTTTATGCAACTAGTTATGTGTAAAGTTATCTTAAATGTCGACAAGAAATCTTCAATTATGCTAAAAATGATCACCGTAATGATTCGAAAGATCAATATTTCGCATAGATAGCTAAATAAATAAGAGCAACTTTTATGACCTTGGGACAGAATGAGGACAAAAAGTTACTGACACTCTTAAATTGTAGTGTGTAAGCTACATATTTTGCAAAAAGGAACCTACTAAAGTTAAGATGTAGACAATTTCTTTTTATCTTTTTCCCGTGATGAATAACTTCCATTCACAACGGATTTTACAAGATTCCTTTTTGTAGCGGATGAATAAAGCAAGTGATTCTATAATGTAATGAGTTTCCCTTTAAATCTGTTAATATGAACACACGTTAAGTTTTCAATTACTAATGGAAAAAATAAAACAAGATTCTTTTTTGAAAAGTGAACATTAGCTATTTGTTATAGTATAAATATTTACCTATATATAGGTAACATTTCATAGGTCTACAAGCAATTGAAAGCAACTTAGAGTACTATCAAACCAAAATATTATCAAACCACCACCTCTTTGGCCAAAGCAGATTTAATTTGGGTATATAATTGATAGAATTGATTTTTGTAATCTTTTGAGAAAATAAATGTCTTTAAACATTAATGTAATGCATCATGTCACACCTGTTGATGTGAATATGGTTTGAACTTTACCGTTCTATAATAAAGAGTTTCAGAGTATATTATATGGCCTGCAAAGCGTATCATGTGGGTTAAGCTATCCAACTACTTAGACCGTAATCCTTGAACTTAAGGAATGAAAAGATAACACATTCTTAACGATGTGTATAGGTTATATATATATTATCTTTATTTTAATAATAACTACCTAATGCTGGATAATTATCAGTCGAGGTAAGTGCCAATTGCATTCCTGGGCCACAATACCGATATTATTTAAGATTTCATAACTAACGACCATCTATCGCTCTTTCTCTATTCAGTTATCTATCACCAATCCAAACCAATAATCAGTTCAAAGCGCTTAAAGTTATCTGAGAATATATCGCACCTTTAGAACGAAAAGGCCACAATAAAAAAAAATCGAAAATTAAGTTATCTTCATATAATGACTATAAAGGAAGTTCTCAATACAACAATAGTTCAAATACAGCCATATTCAAGCGGGAAAAGGACCAAACTGTTATATCGGGCCTTCTTTATTGCATTTTTATAAAAATAAAAAGGTACCAGTTTTAAGTAATTTTATGACGATAACTGAATTTTCGATTGTTTTGAATTGTGTCGTTTTCGTCCTAAAGGTGCGATATTATCTTTTACATTTCATCTCAGAATGTCCGGTTCGTAGTCACACACTTGATTAATTTCCCTCAAAGAAAAGCACATAAGGAGCTTATTGCTCAGTGATCACAATACATCCAAATAATATAGACTTACTGGAGGATTGAGCATGAATGTGGTTTTGCCCTAACGGTGAAGATCTTTGAAGTCACGTCTACCTTATTATTAAGCTTTTGAAATTTACACATCACGTGATTTGATCACATTCGACTGAGGGTGAGCAGACTGCTATAATTTTTTAACACGGTTGTACTTATTAGTTGGTTTATTTATTAGTGAAGAAGAACAAAAACGAGAATTAATAAGAAATATTGACTGTAATTTAACAAAAAAAGAGTGTGAGTTCGATTTTTCGTTCCTCTAGACAGGATGACGATACTTCTATTTAACCTTTTAAATACGTCATATTGGCAGACTTAAATATCTTATCTGTGCTATGTAATATGTATCATATCACAGTATTGTATTGCAAGGACTTTGGAAAACATTAAGCTTTTGCGCGGCTAAGGTTCTACGTGAAACCGAGGTCGGTGATGTCCTTTCGTGTTCCAATGGTAACGGGACCGTACGATAACAGGTACATACATTTTACATACACACATCGTGTGTCGCAGCGGCTCCGACGCTAGTCTGCCAATCGCTATTCCAAACATGGTACTTCGTAAACCCGAGAGGACAGGCTATTGCTGCCATCCGTACACGTCACTAGAGCACTACACGTCCATGTTGTTTGTACTTCATAATTAAAAGCGCACGAAAAAAACCATGTATCCGTGAACATTTAATTAAAATCGGTAATACCGGCTTTGTATTACGGTAGCGAATAGTAAAGTTCACTATGGTAGTATATCGTCAGTAGGGCAGGCACTCGCTATAGTACAGGGATATGGGCACGTGGGGCGCGGGAGGGCGGCGGCGTGGCGCGGCGCGGCAAGCGGCGGCGGCGGGACGAGGCTGGTCGACTCGCGGAGGGCAGTATCTCGTGGGCGAAGCGAGCTCAAATCACATTTAGTCTTACAGACGGTGTGAAACACACGCCTAACGTCACGGTCGCGTGTTCGCGTCGCTCGGCCTCGCGTCTCCGCGCCCTCGCCGGCGCATGTAAACACTGTGCACTATTACGTTGGCGTCGGCAAGTGATTTAGTGCACCTATATTTATTATATCGAGTTAAATTCAATATTTAATATTAAAATGGAAAATAAAAAGTAAACATCGACTCTAAAAACCTACCAAAATTATAATGTTATATCTACTTAAATAAAATTATTTGAAAATTGTAACTAAATAAATAAGTTTTGTTATTCGCGGATGTCTGATATGGAATTAGAAGACGATATATTTTTTATTAATGGACGAAATCGGTTTGTATTCTTTAAATGAAAGTATAAATCACAATATTATAATAATATGCACACCTACACCAGAAAAGAATTGTGTGTGGCCTTATGCTCGTTGCACTCATTATGTTAAAATATTTGTTGATATTTAGTCAATAGGTATTAACTTTACCATTTAAGAACAGCGGACATGGTTGCACGAATTTGTTATGATCATAAAAGCATTACATTTGTTAATAAAACTGCAATCCTACTAATATTATAAACGCGAAAGTTTGTAAGAATGTAAGGATGTATGTTTGTAACTCATTCACGCAAAACCTACTGAATGGGTTTCGATGAAATTTGGCACACGGGTAGATCATGTCCTGGATTAACACATAGGCTACTTTTTATCCCGGGAAAATATAAAGCGGGACTTCAATCCCGGAAAATCTTCTTAACGCGGGCGGAGCCGCGGGCAAAAGCTAGTGTAAAATAATAAGCATGTCTTTCATTGTTTATTTACGGTTATCAAATTACATCGCGCATGCGAATATCCTGAGGTCAACAATATCAAAACAAAAGCCGGCTATAAAAAGACTGTTGTAGAGCGACACAGCACTTAACGCGTCCGTATTCTCTCTGCCTCTACCTCACGGCAACACTGTAGCGCTAACACAAAGCCTTTCACTAATTTAATCCCATTACTTAAATAGCCTATTGCCTTTATCTGAGATAATATTTATGTATTTTGTTTTGTGGTACTAGTTCACAAAATATTCATTAGAAGGGCAATCCTCACGAAGCTAAGTAGAGGTTTATCACGAATAGACATATATTCGAGGGATGAATATTGCATGCATGAATAAAACAATTAATTATGAATGTCGCGTGCAACCACAGACATATAATATAGAGTAGCAGACTAAACATACCTCTTAATTTGCATGGCAAAATGCACACAGATAAAGAGATGACACATACAGATACGACAGCATGGGCCGGACTTAGAGCTACCCCTTAAAACTGGTTGTAAGGGAAGAAAAGTAAAATGATACAACTATAAAGTACTTATATCATTTATTTATTAGAAAAAAGTGTTAATTTCTTCAAATAATTTCTTTTCGATACATTTGTTGTAATAGTACGAGCTTCGTGTTTAAGTCTTGTGTCTGCATAAAATTTTACAATTACTTTAACTAGTAAATAAACATGATTTATATCATGGTGATTATCGCCAGAATGAAACATTTTAAAATAATCTTTACGATTCCATATGCGAGTGGAAATTTCAAACACAGAAATATTCTTGACGACTTTAAAAATCTTTTCGCATTCCTGCACTACAGATATTACTCCAGTTGAAGGATAAGTTAAGCCACCTCGATCTTTCTTTTGGATTAATGAACAAAATAAATTTCTCTTTTCGCCTATCACTAGAACTAGAATGTGTTTGACAAATGGAACATTTAATGTTTTTTAACACTTTACGAGCTACAAACCCAGCTATATAAATTGTTACTTGATTAGTGTATTCGTCTAATGGCATGCCTTCAATATCATTCATAAAACATTGTATGTCATCTTCGTCAAGATGATCAGAATAATCATTTTTCTCGAAGCTAAGTGTACTACTATTTAAACAAAATTCAGGGTTCTTCGAACTCGACACTTTCAATATTTGAATGTCATCCGTCAAATCACCTTCTTTATTTAAATTAATTTGTATGCGTACAAGATTTTTTTTGTAATAACTTTGAAAATGAACCGATACCGAAAAAATATACCTGTAGATCTATTGATATTTGTGGAACTAATACATGCTTTTGGACCACTGGCGGATTTTGCCATGCAGTAGATGGTTCCTGATTTACATATTGAAGGTCCTGAAGCATGATCACATTCTCCCCAGTTGCTATTTTCTTTCTTGGAATATTAACCTTGGATGAAGTTCCAGACATATTGTCTTTGCACTGAAATACAAATCTCATGTTAATGAAATGAAATATTTTAAAATATAATACAAATTTGTATGTAAAATGAATATAAGAAATAGTAACTTACTTCATTTGACTCGGAGTACTCTTCAAATATTGTCGGAATTGCACCTTGCACTAGATATGTTCGTAAATTATTTCTTTTAAATAAATGTTCTTCAAAATGTCGCGAACAAATAACACTACTACGATTGGTTGTCCAAGATGTAAGGTTTGAATTTATTAGCCAGGCATCACATAGTTTTTTATCCTTAGGGAACCTGAAATAATAATACACACATGATTATAAAACCAGAACTATATTATATACTTAGTACCTACGACGCAATGAGATAAAAACAATAATTGTAAAACACTATTACATCCTTGATCCTTTTCCCTTAATCCGGCCCCTATTTATTGAAGAAGTATTTGATCTGTCAAATGACATAGGTTATTTACGAAATTATTGAATTAAAGCCAGTTTGTTCATGAAGAAGCTATAATTTGTAGAGCACTTTAGTAAAGGATACACGGAATAACTTATAAATGCCATTTCAAAGGCCTAAAAGTACTCATTGTTTCAGAAATTTAACGAAATTATAACATTAGTAGGCAAGTCAACAAAACATATTATTTTACTTACCGATGGAAAGTTATTCCTGGAAAGTTTTTATATGTCGCACTGTCACACCTATACACACTACATTTAACCATTTTTGTTACAATACACAATAGATTAACTTAAAATGAGGAAAATCACAAATAATGAGACCATTAAATGTAGCTTACTCGATGCAACATGCAATGGCGGCCAGTCACGCATGCTAATCTGTCAATGTAGTGGTTAGTGTTGCAACAATAAGGGCAAAAAGAGACAAAGTTATGTTATAATTTGAATCATGAGCAGGATATAATATGTTTTTATGAATGTCAATGTGTGCGAATAAAATGTGTTTAGTCTGCTACTCTATATTATATGTCTGTGCGTGCAACTGACATATTTTACATGTCGTACACTGGGAATAGAAGAAAGACTCTTTTAACGATATGATGAACACCGGGAAATACGGTTTTCATGCGATGCCCCTATTATATTTCTGTTCAACATGTCTCTACATATAATACAATACATATCGAAGAATAAATTTAATAATTAGATTAAAAATATTGCAATTAATGTGTGCTAAATGACCCGAAATAATTGTATTGTTGAACTTTTGGTAACATTAAACTTTCCGACTCGTGATGTCAACTTGTCTATAGCGCGGATGACTATGCGGCTCGGTAAGGGATAGAGCCTCGTTGTAAACAGTTTGCAAAACATCTCCAGCGTGGATAGGCAGCCCTACCCGACTTGTACTACATTGTCTTACTGTAAACCGACGAGAAGTAAAAGTTTTCAGTTCGCGAGGCACTACTTATAATACAAAAATCCTACCGCTCTATATTTCTTTATCGTTTTTCTAATATTTGACTTGGTTTTTCAACTATTTCTTTGAGAATATTCTTAACTACGGCGCTTTTCAATTAGGTACTTTGCACATAGTTTGCCATCGTTGGAACTATTGATATCTTATCTTTTAGTACTGGTGTTAAAATATTATCATATATTTCAATCATCAAATATAGACTGTATTTACCACAAAGTTCTTTTTCATAAGTCTTGACTCATAATACCTGCCTATTAACAGTAGTATCAGTGTATTAAAAAGTATACACATGACAGACTACTGGCTTCATCGCTCTATGACATCAGATATTAAATCCGATATTACCGAGGAATCGATATGGATTCAATTTCCTCTAAACCGGAACACAACGTTAGTTGCACCCTCCTGCTTTACAGCAAAATTAAATATATCTGATTTTACTTACAGGCAGACTGTGATGCTAGAGCCCTTGACCAATTAATAATCTTCTTCTTTTAATTATGGCTTCCACCAATTATCTATCGGTGATTTCGCCAACGCCAAGTAATAATAGCAGATACAAAACAACCAAAACAGAATCTAAAAAATGTAAAATGTTAAAAAATTACGTCTATTCTGTAATAATATTTACTATTGACCCAATTAATAATCCTGCTAGTAGTTTCACATTATGACGGACATGTCAAATTGACATGTAACATCATTCTACGGTTTTATTTTGTTACTGACCGGCATCCATAAGCCTATATAAAACACATTGTCATTTTATTTAAACTATAACCTCTGTACTATCCATAGATAAGGAGATTAGAAAACTGTATAAACTGTAAAAAAAAATCAAAAAAAGCTCACGGAAAATCTGTAGAAAAGAACAATGATGATATATGTAGTACGAATTGGCTACCCGTTTTCTGTACTCTATCGTACATATCGCGTGCCGGATACAATAATTTCTCTGAAGTAAGTTAAGTTTATAAGAACTAGATAACAATGACGTTGGTAGAACTATTAAATTCGTTGTGGATACTGGATAGTCCACAGGGTGACGGTGCCAAAGCGAGTAAATAGTGTAAAATTAGTAAAAAATTTATGAAAAAAAAAAAGCAATTGCAGACAAAATTCTCAATATTTAAGTAAGGAAAATCACTTTGGGGTACTAAAAAATATCTCCAATATAAGTGGCAAAAGATATAGCAATCTGTTCCAAGATATCCGTTACCTTTCGCGTTGCATTCAGAAATCCATATTTGACGATTTAAATCTAAACCAACTAGCCTTCGTAAAATTAAGTGTATCTTTCTGTCTTCTTCCGTATTTCTCTCTACATCTTGATGTATAGTTCCTTTCATCACCTGTCTTTCGACAACTGAAGGACTCATCAAGAAAACTTTTGTCTGAAGTCGAGACCTTACTGTCCGGAGTCTTGGATTGGAGCCGATACAACTTGGTACAATTCAACCCCACAAAGACACAAGTTTGTGCGTTTACCGCAATAAAATCGTCATTTATCGATTCGCCTCAATTCCAAGGCACTCCTCTAACTACCACAGCCAGTATCGGAATTCTTGGTGTCGACATATCGAGCGACGTTCAGTTCCGCGGTCACCGAGAGATTAAGGCCAAATTGGCCTCAAAGAAGCTTGGTGTCCTCAACAGATCGAAGCCGTATTTCACGTTGGGCCATCGCCTGCAACTTTATAAGGCGCAGGTCGGCCCCACATGGAATATTGTTCCCATCTTTGGGCAGGGCTCCCCAGTACCAGCTTCTCTTTCTTGACCGCATTCAACTTTGGGCAGATCGTATCGTCGACGACCGTATTCTTACCGATCTGCTTGATCCTTCGGCTTTGCGTAGAGATGTAGCATCGCTCTGCATTCTCTATCGCATTTACCACGAGGAGTGCTCTGAAAAATTGTATGGACTCATTCCTGCTGCTGAGTTCCATCACCGTACAACACGGCAAAACTCCAAATTCCATCCACATCACCTCGGAGGTTGGCAATCCACCACAGTACGTTTCTGCCGACATTTTTTACCACGTACTACAAAACTGTGGAACCAATTGCCGCCAGCAGCATTTCCGGACAGATACGACCTAGCGACATTCAAAAAAAGAGTATTCCCACCTAAAAGGCCGACAACGCATCTCTATGCCCCCCTGGTATTGCAGATATTCATGGGCAGCGGTGATCACTTACCATCAGGTGAACCGTATGCTCGTTTGCCCCCTATGTCATAATAAAAGGAAAAAGGAAAAGACTTTTCGCCAATAATCATACTTCGGTATGAGTGAGCAAAATTTTACCGCTTCTTGGTACTCCACGGCAAGTATGAGTATGCTGACCGGCAAGAATGATTCATGTCCAGGTTACCTATTTTACTTGTCGATCTTTTTGAAGCATAGTTTTTACTTTAGACGTAAGAAGATTTTTAGCACTCTACTGACAATGAATTTGGCTTCGCTAACCGCTGTTTATTTGTTTTTGGGGTTTTGCTTTAAGATTTGTGTCACGTACTTCCTATTTTGGTGTTACCACTAAGCATGCTAGAAAACATCAGATTTTTAAAGTGAAGAAAACTTCATTTGTAATTTAGCTACAGAGATTTAAGCTACTCTGAGATCCGTCTTCATCACTTCAATTTATCAAGTGATGTTGACATAACACGAAGCCTATACATTTTCGATGGTAAAATTAGAAACTGAACTGAAATTTCTAAAAGCAGTAAAGAAAGTCAGTAATTTTTTTTACGATACAATTAATTCATTAAAATAGCACCCAGCCGATATAAAACAATTGAATTCAGTAATTACAAATAGTTAAAATCTTTAATTTTTCCACAGCTAAGACCTAACGTTAAAATACTTTACATTTATCAGCATTGTTATTGCAACGAGTGTATGTGGAACACCTTTGAGTGGCAATATAAACTGGCATGACTTATATTAAAGCTACACAAAATGGAATATAAATTAAATTCATTATTAACAATAAAATACCCGTCAGCTAAACTTTTATGGGTGTAAATATCGTCAGTTCATTTGTCAAAATAACTATGCACTAAACGCGCTGCATGTTTATGACGCTGACTGACGGTTTTATTCACGTCATAAATACAGCTTACTATTTTCTTTATTATTTGAAAAGTATGAAAAATCCGCTGCATAAAGTTAATAATGCAAAATGTATATATGCAAATTATTTGTAAGTGTACGGTTCTTGGTCCAAGATTTATGATTATTTCCTTTTTAAAATTTGACCATAAAAATAATCTCCCCATTTTAAAATGATATAAAGATCCTCCCTTAATAACATATGAGAAGCTATGAATATACTCGTAGACTATATTTGAATATATTATTTAAACCAGTTCCAATGATTCGTATGTACTGAGAATAATCTTATAATATATGCGATAATCATTATTGCAATTACAAATAAATAAATAATTTTCAGTCGTTACGAGATGAGCTGTATAAATATGATGCTAGATTACATTTTGTTATAATTAGACTTTCCTTAAATACATATTATATCATGGAAGTCATGTAATATTTACCAAGACTGTTAGTCTTCAGTACTTTGGCGACTATTTCGGAACATTCCGTAGCCTGGTATCATTCAAAGTGGTTTATTGGCTCATTCCATGTAATTGGTACTTCAAATGGGAACCTTTTTCGACCCCTCTGGCTCTAATATCGAAGTGTCTTTATCCAAGTTTTCAAATCTTGTGCGGCGCCCAATAACTCTGTTTTATAAGTTTTAACCAAAAACACCGTTCATTTAAGTGATAAAAGTCATAAAATATCAGTTTGGTATACCATACCAGCCCTGTATTATATACTGCCCACTGCTGAGCACGGGCCTCCTCTACAACCTAGAGGGGTAAGGCCTTAATTCACCACGCTGCCCTAGTGCGGGTTGGCAGACTTCACATACCTTCGAAATTCAGAGAACATTCTCAGGTATGCAGGTTTCCTCACAATGTTTTCTTTCACCGTTAAAGCAAGCGATAATTCACAAAGAATACACACATAATTTTTTAGAAAAGTCATAAGTGTGTGCCCTTGGGTTTTGAACCTGCAGACATTCGTCGCGGCAGTCCGTTCCACTCCCAACTAGGCTACCGTAGATTGGTAAAAAATATAAAAAAATAACATGTTTGCTAAACACGCGACACATACATGGGCAGTGATACGGGGACCTCTAACAGTTTACGTCTGGCCTCTACACATCTGGCGTTTCACATAACACTATATTCTGGGACAGTCACTATATGTACAAATAAATGGTATAGACGATGTTGCATCGACCCTCCACAACAGCCGACATTGCTCTTATCGCGTCTAATTGTCAATTTGTGTTCATTTAGTTGTCCTTGAAATGTAGCACTGTCTCTATTTTATATAGTTAGTTGTAAATTTTTTTTTGTGTTGATATTTAATGTTCAATATTTTTTTATCTCAAATAAATAAAAGGTGCGTAGATTTATAATGCCTTGAATTAAAAACTATTTTATTAAAAAAGTTAAACGGTTCCAAAATGTATTTAACATGGTAAAGTAATTATTTTCTATTATTTCCTGCTTCACTAATGATGTACATATTGATTATTTATTTCTTAGAATAAAATCCAAATAAGATATATTAAGTAAGTCAATAAATAAGCGATCGTCATGAACCGAATAGGTTTTATTCGTAGTTTTATTTTACGCCTAATAAAATCTCGTGTCTGTAATAGACGGTATGAGCAGTGACGGGTGTAATTATTAAATAAATAGGTTTCATTTGGTAAATCAAGTGCCGCTTAAATGAGGCAGTGTCAATTTATAAAATCAGAATGGATCAGCACCTATAAATCACGAAATAATGTTGCTTAATCTATTACAAAAGCAGTTAAGATATAAGAATCTATAAAAAAAGACTCCAATATAATAAGATGTAATGATTTTCTCCTCTAATCCAATCCAATTAATTATAATATTATCTATTTCTGAACAAGGTATAAACAAAGTTACCAATTGCTCAGCCTCTTACCTGCGACGGCCGCGTATCTTAGAACTCCTACTTACCCTACCTATCGATTTCCTTTGCTCGCGTATAGCTGGTATTGGACCGTGTTTGTGTAGCTACCCCTTAAAAGCTTTATCCACCGCCGCGTCGCCACCGTGTTTGGTTTTTACAGAAACCAAATGACATGATCTATAAAGCACACATCCTTTTCTTATTGTCCATGTTATTAAAGTAAGTAGGTTTAAGTAGATTCTATTTGACGTAAATATATGCACAAAAAATCTGTGAGTAAGGTGAACAACTATAATTCAGTATTTCAAGTTCTGCAAATTTTTCCAGAATATAAATACATTAATTTAAACCTTTGATATAGGAAAAGGTATCCAATTTTAGCAGTGTACCCGAAATTAAATTGATAGCAGACAGATTCCTTCTAAATTAAGTTGTTGATAACGTCGTCCGATAGGACTAACAATCTCGAACCGACCGACCTAATGAAACCAATTACCGATAATTATTTTTTGTCCAAATGTAGCTCCTACTGTACTGTACCATTTGCCGCAATAACACAGTTTCAACTACGCATGTCATACCGACCCGTGTAGGTAATATAGTCAGTCTCATATTGTTAGGAAATATCGTTTAGCCTTTAGAGAACTCATCCATTTTGTTCGAGTCAAACTTATAACTTATGCATGGAATAAAGGAGTTCTACTTACGAGGAGCAAGAATAACTAGGCCATAATTTCGGGAAGATTAGTTTTTTTTTGAGTACAGTAAAATTCCAATAATATAATCCGTAATTCCAATACCGAGATCTGGCACTGAGTCTGCTTCTGCAACTACTATTTTAGTGAATTTTGTAAAACGATATCTTCAAAGGGTAAATGACCCGTAAACCATAAATAGAATAAGGTCATAGAGTGATAAAGTCTCGGAAACAATCCAATAAAGCGTAATAAAAGCCTTTCCGAACACACAACTGTGCCACTTTATTTCCAAGAGTAAGGCAAAGAAGAAAACTTACCAATAGCTACAATAACTGTATTAAATAATTATTTAATATATTTTGTAGTAATTTAATCAGTATCTATTACAGATTATTAGAAATAAGTTAGCGGAAGGAAATTGGGAGTTGGGACTCTAAACTGCATCATGCATATAGATAAATAGTTTTGATGTGATGGCTTTTACTGGTGGTAAGTCTCAGATACCTATGTGAGAGTCCGTCTGGGTGGGTACCACCGCAAAGTCTATTTCTACCGCCAAGCAGCTGTGTACATGCACTGTTGTGTTTCGGTTTGAAGGACATTGTAGCAAGTGTAAGTACTGGACATAATGCGACTTAAACATCTTAATATGTCTCAGGATGACGAGCGCAGTGGAATGCCACACAGTACTTTGTAACTCAAGGTGCTGGATGGTGTTGCTACTGTTTATGGGTGGTCGTATCGCTTACCATCAGGCGAACGGCATGCTCGTCTCGTCATTCAATGCAATAAAAAAAAATGTTATTAGCAAATTACAATATGTTCAGTTCAATTAAAAGACCTTAATTGATCTTCTGATCTTATAATACACAAAAAATGGACCATGATCTGACCAATAATATTCTTTGATCTTTGTAATCTAACACTCTAATGCATGGTTTACCTTTTTGCCCATGGATAATTTACGGCGTTGAATGCAAATACGAAATGAAACACTTGATCCTTTTCGCCTCCTCGGTTTAGTGGCAGAGTAAATAAGTTATGAACTGGGATGCCCTGGATTCTAGGTCAGGGTTATATCAGCCCTTTGTGTAGGTTTTTTCAAGATTATTTTTCTAGGAGTAGCTCCCAAACCGAGTGAAAAACTGACATGTTTCCATAAACTCTCGTATTGGATTATTTCATAATCAAGATGCAGTATACTTGCTTGTAATGATATTACCTAAATAATAACAAAGTTTAACCGGTCTTTAACATTGCTGATAAACATTAATAATTTGAAAACAAATTGCTCAATTTACGATCTTATCGCTGTATACAATTTCTTACAAACAACCACAATACAGCGATAAGAAAATGAGTAAATTGGGGCAGTAAATGGCACTCTGAATCACAGATGTATTCTAATAATTAAAGCAAATAGGAACTTTATTACACAAGAATATGTAAGTAGGCCAAATTCAATGTAAAGCTTCATTGCATTGTTCCACCCCAATCCGAGAAGACATGACGTCCCCGAAGCTCTACAAACCGCGCCATCATCTCGCTACTTCTCGCTACTGTTGCGTGTTTTTCATTTCCCATTTTTTTTTATTTTTATATTTATAAAGATTTTATGTATAAGCATCCTACACATTAAGCATGTTGTGTTTATCTTAAATAGTTGTGCCAATAGATATATATATTTTATATATGACACAAATAGTAGGTACATAAAAAGCACGTAATGTTGTAACAAATGCTGATAAACCAATAAATATATAAATAAATTTCCAGATGTAAAAGATCTGCGCTATCCTGACCAAAATGTCAATATAAAACAACAGTACTAATTCACTACAACTGAGACATCTGGTGACGGAATATAGTTCTGAAGTAAGTTGACAGACGGCACTACCGAGATCTTTCGCGATAAAGAAATGGTCGCTGACACGTTTCTCCAAAGTCGGTCCGAAGTGGGAAATAAGTTTCACATTGAATGAACCATTCACAGTGACAGCGGCGATGGACAAACGTTCTAATACTGAATGCGTACACTGAAAACTTGAAATCTCCAGATATAAGTTGTAGTTTAAGTTAACTAGTTACTAATAAGATTGCCAATCCCAAAAAATACTTTAATATTATCCTGCACCTGTATTACCTAAGTTGGGGAAAATGTTTCTTCGCATTTTATATGAAATCGCAAGACCTTTTTTCAAAGTTTATTTAAATTTAATTCCAGTATATATGTGTCATTTTGTCCGATGACTTTCTGCCATCTTGTAGGTAGTGCACTAACCCCGTTGCTGTAGAAATTTTGGGACTTCTGATCAAAAAACGCAACAAGTAGTTTTGGCAGTCCTTTCTTGAAGTTAATTTGACACTGCCTAAAAAATTCTGAAGGGACTGAAACAGGTGGAAATCTGAAGGTGCAAGGTCAGAGCTATATGGTGGATTGACGGGCCACGGATGCTTCGGCTCGTTTCTGCATCGGATCGGAAAGAAGGAGTCCGCCGTGTGCCATCACTGTGGCGGTGACGGTCTTAGAGCAGTCTTCGGAGGAAACCTCTCGCTGCCAGCCTGGTGTGCGCCATGGTCGGTGGCTGGAGGTCCTGGCGAGCGATGTCCTCCTTTTGCGAGTGCGTCCTCTCGCGGAAGGAGAGCGCCGAGCGGGATCGTGAGCAGAACGATCCCGCCTGCAGCCAGAGGTGACGAAGGAGGCGCCGGGGGAGCGACTGACCGGCGCCTCGTGCCCTCTGGTCGGGGGCATCTAGAGAATTCCGCCACGGCATCCCCTGCCTGTCGTAAGAGGCGACTGAATGGGGGTTTGAAAGAGTCGCAGGGCGAACAGTGGGGGGCTGCTCGCTAGATTTCCAATTTATGTAACTCCGATAGGTGGACGACAATGCGGATGATCGTTCTTCTGCAGTCGTAAACACCAAAGGCGCGCTTTAGAGTTCGGGGCTTCTTAGCCTCCTCTGGAGAGGAAAAAAAAGAAGGTCTATATGGTGAATGCATTAACACCTCCCAGCCAAACGTTCTTAATTTTTGCTGAGTGGCTAAAGATGTTCGCAGGAACCCGCTGGATGCAGGCCGCTTCTGACAGGTTGGTCTGGAAATCTTTGGGGGAGGCCTATGTTCAGCAGTGGACTTCTAAAGGCTGAAGAAGAAGAAGAAAGATGTGTGTGGTCTAGCGTTATCGTGATGAAAGACCACGACATTTCCATTGATCAATTCCGGCCGCTTTCTCTCAACTTCTTGCTTTAATCTCATTAGTTGTTGGCAGTAGAGATCCGAATCGATGGTTCTGCCCGACGGCAAAAGCTTATAATGAAGAATGCCCTTCCAATCCCACAATACACACAGCACCACCTTATTGCGAGTTAACCAAGGTTTTGCCACAGTCTGTGAAGCCGGACCGGCCTTTGACCACGACCTTTTTCGTACGTTCTTGTCGTACGTGATCCACATTTCATCACCAGTTATCAATCTCTTTAAAAACGATTCAGTTTCATTACGTCTCAATAAAGAATCTAAAATGAGTACACGGTTCATTCGTTTTATTTCAGTGAGCTCGTGTGATCTTGCTCTACTTTTTCAAAAATGGCGTCCGCTTTATCCTTAACATGTCGACCAGAGCGAGGTGTATCTTTGACATCAAACTTTCCGGATTGAAAATGCTTAAACCAACTTTGTGCTACTCTTACTGACACTGCATTATTGTATTAATGTAATTATATAATTTTTCCGCTTTTTGCGGTGCATTTTTTCCTGTTTTATAATATTTTTTTAAAATGTATCGAATTTCTTCACTAGATTCATTCATTTTGACAGAAAGAAAAATAAATGAAAATTAGCTGAAAACAACATTTTACTAATTTGTTTCACTGTGTAACCTTTTTAATGTCATCAAAACGAGCTAGATACAAATAGTTCAGCCAAAAGATTTTATTTCAAGTTTATACATGTACTATATGTGAAAAAACTTTGTCCCCGACCTATTATTATGATAGGTAGGTACTTTATTTTCTTGTTGGAAACAAAATGAGTTACCAAAACTTAAAAACTTATCTTTGGAATAGAAAATCATAAAATATTTGAATGTATAATTAAGTAGCTACCCAATTTTACAGAAAACTTTAATTAACATTAATACTGAACACACGCAACCCAAGAAGAATTTTAGGTAGGTGTTTGTGCTGTTGCCTCCGGCGGTGTTACCCTGACTTACTGACACACTATTACTATGCCTCACAAAGCGCAAATAATAAAGTTACATTCACATCGGTTCCCTTTAAGACTTCTCTGGTCGTGCCAGCACATCAACACTGTACAACAACCGTCCACAGCATTATATATGAATAATATTCATACTTGAATCTGAGTAGCTACCGCAATCATTACCGCTGTAAATGTTCATACGAAAGCAGATGACCAATAAGTATTGGCCACTTATACGTAGTCGCATGTTGGGTGGGCACTCGGTACTCGCTAGGCGGAAATTAATATCAAAAATGTTAATTACCTGTAGCAACATAAAGTATTTCACAAAATTACTTTAAAATTTTTTAGACTGCTAGACGAAATAGCTATTTTAAACTTCATACTAGTTAGTCCATTTATTGGGGTCACACTTTTAGGAATTAAAGTTAGAGAGTTGTTACAGATAACGATCTGAATCCATTGATTTATGTTTGCCACATTGTCTTTGTATGGATGTAGCAAGATTATTGACAATACATGTTCGAACCGCCAGGGATGATTACCTATCATCGAGTGACCTATTTGTTCGTCCTCTGAAATCTATACTAATATATAAAGCTGAAGAGTTTTTTGTTTGTTTGAACGCGTTAATCTCAGGAACTACTGGACCGATTTTGAAAATTCTTTCACTAATAGGAAGCTATATTACTCGTGAATGCTATAGGCTACTTTTTATCCCGGAAAAACTTTTCCACGTGGGCGGAGCCGCGCGCAATGTAAAATATATTAACCTGCTCTGAATGTTTCTTATTTCAAATAGCATAATATCAATTTGTTTAGAAGATATTAACATAAAAATGTAATTTCTTTCTGAGAGTCAATAAGAAAATGTCTTCAAAAACTCGACTAATAATAGGATTTGACTATGGTTATATAAAAATATGGGTTCCAGCCGATTATATATTATTGATACGAAGCGTAGCCAGAAAATGTTTTTTTTTTAAGGGGAGCCCGTTATTTTTATGTTATTGAAGCAAAATTATGAGGTTACGTTCCCTTAATTATAAATTTGTTTGTATTGAATGTTAACTTCTTTATTTATATGCATTACATAATCAGACATTTCTAAATGCTCTTGGAACTCGTACTTAGGTATGCTTTTTATAGCTTTTATTAATATTTGTCGCTTTTCACATAGCCATGGAATTTAAGTATTTATTTATTTATTCTTGGGAACGTAATCGAATTTTATACCATTTGATTTGTTTATTTTTATGTTTTGGATCATCCAGATATACAGCGATATATTATCAACAAATTCAATGTTATTTTTCACTACTTTTAATATGAATATTTTATGTCGATGCCAAGTAGGTATTGATAGGGTGAAAGATTCAAATTGCGCCACCAGATGGAAGAAGTTACGTCATGCACGTTCCCTATAGAGTAATAAAAAAATAAATCGCCGATCGCGATAAGGCCGCTAGGTTTACTTCTTATGACTGGTCTCTTTTGTATACATGTTTGCTTTTCCCCTTTGCTTTCGATATACAATGAAAAACTTAAAACAACTAAAGAAATACGTACTTATACATATACGTACACACTCACGCCCTTTATCCCCGAAGGGGTAGGCAGAGACGCAACTAGTGCACCCACTTTTCGCCGTGCGTATTCCGTCCCATGATGTGATACGGGGCGCTAAATAATAAAAACTTTATTAAAAAATATTGTAAAATGGTCTTAACTTTGAATCGTATACATAATTACAAAAGAAAAATAATTATTAACTTCTCTATACCACTATCGCATAAAATAATTATGTTAGCCATTTAATATAATTAGTAAGTAGGTATGAATAGGTACACTTGTTTAAAATATCAATTATTTACTTACATTTCAAGCTTATCTTAGAGTAGTTAAGCTAGAAACAAACTGAGTCTACATAATAATGCCACGTATGCAACGCATTATGATATCTTGAATTTGTATGAAAACAGATGAAACATCCTTATCACGCAACGCTGTCCCATGCAACGTTAGATCCGTTCGGTCCGATCCGGAGGAAGAGTTAGGTGTAATGGGTATCATGCGTGTATGGCCAGTGTTTCTAGAACTTATGTTCGTCAGACAAGAATAAAACGTTTGGGAAGTAATTATGTTTTGAAAATAGTAGATGAAAATCTCATTGATTTGGATAGGTAATATGAAGCAATCAATATTAAAAGCTTTGACTATCGTGATGCTAAATAACACAATGCATCAAGGGTAGACGTAGCAATATTGCATGGCAAGTCATTTAATAATAAGTAACAAGTGGAGCTCAAAATCACTCACAGCATCAGAAAACATTTTACACTAATGCACCTGAGAACTGACATAAGTGGCGGGTGTCGGGATGCGTTGCATACTCTTCCACTTTGCATCCCATACATAGCGTACGTTGGCTCGGCATGTTCCTACCTCTCTTATGCAAATAAATAAAATATTAACAATAAGAATATTTACATAGAAATTTCGTTACATATTGTAAATCTTCCATCACCATACCATACCAACCCTGTGTATACCTATACTGCCCACTGCCGAGTACGGGCATCCTCTACTACTGAGATGGGTTAGGCCTTAGTCCACCACGGTGGTCTAGTGCGGGTTGGCAGACTTCACATACCTTTGAAATTATTTTTGGGGAATTCTCAGGTATGTGGGATTAGTTCGAAATAAAATATACGTCGTTGCTAAATAAATTGTTTCTTTTATTCTCAATTTTGTCTACGTCTTCTTTTCGTCGTTAACTTACGTCGTCTGTCATCAGTGTTGCCAGATAAAATCTGGTATAAGTCGCCGAAAATATCGTCCCAAGTAGCCTAATGTCGCCCAATCTATGACGCAGGCCGGAGAGCAAAAAAAAGGTCTTTTCCATTATTTCCAATGAAATTGAGTGTTGTGGTCACAGTGTTGCCAGATGTTTGAGGGATGAAGTCGCCGAAAACTCATGTATATGGCGAGGCAAAGGAGCAAAAAAAAAAAAAAAACCTCCCAGCCGCCGACACGAAGAGCTCCCCAATTCCAATTTCTGTCATGTTTTGTACTCTCAAAGCTAAAAATATCCTCAAATCCGCCCAAAAAGAAGGTTTATAACCCAAATTTTCCAAAGTAGCCCAAATTGGCGCCTGAGTGCCATTCGCGGTAGCCTAAACGGCGACCAGTCGCCATTCACAATTTTTGGTCGCCCCGACACCCTCCGAGGTAGCCTAAATGGCGAAAAGTCGCCTAATCTGGCAACACTGTCTGTCATCCACTCCTCTCTATTTCATCTCGCTCACGCACTTTACGTTCCATTCCATGCATCACACAAACGTTCCATTCCCACATTCGGCCGTCCTGACATCATGACTGTCCTCAGGCATACTTACAGATTACAACTAAGAAATAAATCATATAAAACATCAACATATTAACTATTACTTCGTATATAACATCAAACTCGATCTAAGCATATTATCTCAAATAACCAAAACAGGGAATTGGTACACAAGGGAAGAGATGGGAAATTCTTTTAGAAACATGACCGGAGGAAGAATTGTAACCCTAAGGCCTCCTATACAGATAATGTATGCAAAGATGTCCTGTGCAAACCAAACAGGAATGCTTTCTGGTGTATATAACCAGGTTAGCTGTATGCCTTGTTTCAGTGGGCCTAGGGTACAAACATTTGGAGAAGATTTCTTCGACCATATTGAAAAGCGTCGAGTAGTGGGATCAGGTGGGAAGAATCTTCAACAAATTATAATGGGGCTGACTGCTACACTGGAAGAATTACACCAACAGGTGAAGAAAGAAGGAGGAAGGATAAAAATGGGGACAGCAGTGTGGAGATCCATTGAAACATTGGATGTGGACACCCCAGGAGATGAGATAGACACTCAAATAAAAGGGTCTGGTAAAATGTTTATGGGAAGGAATAGGAATTAAACATTGTTCTTCCATCATATTTTTAAGTTTCATAGTTTTGTTAAGACAAACTCATGGTGTGACAGATAAGTTTCTTGTGTTTTGTATTCTTTAATGTTTATTTTGGTTATATTATAATCTTTGATAAACTCGAGACACTATACTAATCATAACATAAACAGAATGTAAATACTTAAACTTATTATAACACTACTAAACAAATAAACATACGGAGTTTTGGCGGGAACTTGGAAGTGTCATGAGGTGCTCTTGTTTTAATTCATTATTTTGGTGATACTTAGTGTTATATTGCTTAATTATGGTGGTATATTATCCAATATAGTTCTATTAAAGAGCTCAAATGAAGTGAATTGAAATAATCGTGCTAATCAAGTGTTTTTTTTGTTGCCGCCAAAACTCCTCGATAAAGTCTTGGTAAGGTAGCCACTGCTTTACTTCGACATACTACAGATAATAAAAAAGACAACCCAAACTTGACATTGGCAAAATGTGAATACAAATGCCATTAAAAAAAAAAAAAAAAAAAAAAAAAAAAAAAAAAAAAAAAACATACACCACCTCATAAACAGTTGAAACAAAACAAAATATAATATTATCAAGCTTCTTTCATTAATCCATCTCATCAACGAAATCAAAATATAATAATATACTACTCGCAAAACTTTCACATCTCTCATTAAAAATCAGATGGCCATGGTTTCATGAAATCAGCTGAAGTAGAAGTTTTATTTGGGCCTTCAGCATTGACATCAGCTTTTTCTACATCATACCTATCGTTGCCTTTCACTTTAGTGATGCGGTACGAACCAAGAAACTTCGGTTTTAATTTCATGCAGATTCCATACTGCGTACGCTTAATTGCAACTAAGTCGTTGACACAATATTTTTGGCTCTGCTTTCTTCCTTTATAAAAGTTTTTAGAATTTTCTTCTTGTACTTTCAAAATTCGCTGCTTAGCTTTATTTCTAAGCTCTTGTTTTTGGATCATAAAACCGTCTATCTGTTCTTTCTGAATAAGGTCATAAATTTCTTTATCACTATTCTTCATTTTTACTCTGACTAAGAGTAATCCATTATCGATCCAATAATCCTGGTAGGGCTTTTCCTTGACAATTGTACTGATAGCTCTCACAGCGTCATCGTTTGCCTGAGCTTTGCGTAAATTGTCATGTATTGCTGTCACTACTCCAACATATGGATAGCGACTTAATGCGTCAACGTGTCGCATTTGACTTCCTGTTCTGTGCTCAATTACAAAATCAAACTCTTGTAACATAATAGCCCATTGCGCAACTTTAGGAGTTAAATCTTTCTTCTTGAGAGTTAACTGGAATGCTTTACAGTCAGTCACAATCTTAAATTGTATGCCGAATAAATAAGGTCGAAATTTCTTTACACCAAGTATGACCGCCATAGCCTCTAACTCATAGCTCGAATACTTCTCTTCAACAGAACTAGTTTTATGGCTCATGAAATGAACAGGATGTAACTCACCATTTCCATCTTTCTGCACGAGTATCGCAGCTAATGCATGACTTGATGCATCTGTGTGTAGTTCAGTTTGTAACCTCGGATTAAATATTTTCAATACGGGACTACTTGTTAACTTCTGCTTCAGTATGTGAAATGCTTCCCTTTCTCTTTGCCCAAACACAAAAGGAACATCTTTCTTCAGTAGAGCTGTCAACGGATTAGCAATAAAGGCAAAGTTCTGTATATATTTTCTAAAATAGGAGGCTAGACCTACAAAACTCTGAATCTGCTTTACCGTACGAGGTTCAGGAAACTTCATGACTGCTTCTACCTTTTCTGTGGAAGGTTGAACTTCACCATTTTTAATTTTATGTCCTAGAAATGTAACACTTTTCGTTATTAATTCAGTTTTTTTCCAATTAATCTAAAGTCCATATTCAGATGCAACTTTCATTACTTCCTGTAGTCGTATTAATGCTTCGTCTTCATCATCTGCTGGTATTAAAATATCATCAATAAATATTACCACCCACCCTTTTGCAATCAAATCTCGGAAAATGATAGTGTTAAACCTCATAAAGTAGCCTGGGCAGATTGATAGACCAAACGGAGCTCGTAAAAATTCGAATTGCCCATGATGGGTCACAAAAGCAGTATATTTTATGGATTCTTCGCTTATTCGTAGATGGAAAAAAACATTTTTCAGATCTAGTAAGCTAAAAACTCGTGCGTCACATAGCCTGTCAATACAGTCTTCAATTAGTGGCAGTGGAAACTCATCTTTAACAACTTTTTGATTTAATTTTCTGTAATCTATACAAATTCTTAAAGAGCCACACTTCTTACGTACAAGAACGATAGGACTACAATATTCAGAATAACTTACGCGTATTATATCATTTTCTAACCCTTCATGCACTTGTTTTTGAACTTCTGATTGCTCATTACATGAAATTCGCCTTGGATTAAATCGTACAGGGACTTCATCCTTCAGAATTATTTTCATTTTAATTGGAGCTTCTATTACTTGTTGAGGATTGTAGGTACTCACCAAATGCTGCACGCTTTTTCTTAAAGTTGGATTCTGTATGTGACTTAAGCCTGGAAAATCATTTATTACATCACAGTTAGACATTAAACATCTCAACCATTCATCATCTTTGGGTATCAACCACACAGAACAATCTTTCATAAACATTACAGTATTTTTTAAAAACTCATTACCCAATATAATCTCAAATGGCATAGTGTGCTTAGGAATAACATGAAACATAACTCCCGCATATTCATAACCGTCAATTACAATATTTAATTTCATTGCACCATATGATTGCACTTTAGAAGAGCCCAACCCGGTCAATGTTATGTTAGTGTTTATATCACAATTTGCTATACCAAGTTCATTGTAAAAAGTATCAGACATTAAATTCACATCGCAGCCTGAATCTATAAGTGCACGTGCCGCTTTGCCAGAGAAAATCACCTTCTTAAATGGTTTTGCAGGTCGCACGTATTTACTAGATGGCTTATTTACATCGTAAACGTCAAATTCATTAAATAATATTCCGTCATTTTTATTGTCTGCATCGTGTCATAGTTCCAACCAATTGTAGTAGCCTCGCTGTTCGTGCTGCCAACATTAGAACATCGCGCTGACTTCGTGTTGTTTACCGTAGCAACGTAAACTCCTTCTTCAGTACATTTGCTGGTAGCGCCGTCTTGAGCCGAGTTGTAGTAAACTTGTCTTGATGGCGTCTTCGGGCCTTTGTTCGGCACTTTCCGTTGTTGTTCAGCAACGCTGCGAACATTACGATGTTGTTCGTGCCTGCCGATCGCACCCGACGGCTCACGAATAGCAAACGGTTTCTTAACGGCTCCTTGTCCGCCATTTTGGGTACAGTACCGACCGATGTGACCAAATTTATTGCATCTGAAGCATTTTATTCCAGCATTGCAGGCGGAAGCTTCGTGATTTAGATCGCCACAATTATAACAGCGTCTGCTTATGCTGCCTCCGGGTTTTTGCGCCATGTTTGATGATGAGCTTGATGATGATTCTTTATTTGTAAATAATTGCGCCTTCTTCATCCCGATTTTTTCTCCGCGACGACATGATTTCGTGCATCTCTTTGATATTTATAACGTCGGGAAACTCTTTCAATACTGCCGTCTTGAGTTCATCGAATGTTCTGTGTATTTTCTCACTTCGCAGCCATAAGGCAGCAGTTCCCGATAAAGATCGGCGCGCCATAATGAGTCGCTGTTGCTCTGTCCATCCGAAGATTTCAGCGTTTTCTTCAATGTCAGCCGCCCATTTTCCTGAAGAATATGTCTTATCATCGCCAGTGAATTTTGTAATATTTGCTTCAACAAGCTGGAAAATTGCGCTTGATTCGTTTCTTTCCAACATGGTTTCTTTTAGGGTGACACGCGGTATGGTGCAGATTGAACCAGTTTTGTGATCGTCGTCTTTCGTTTGTTTTCTGGTTTGCGTTGGCTCGTCGTCGTTTGTCGTCCTCTCGTCGTTTGCGTCTGTTTAATTTTTAGAACTATCCCGGACGAGCGCCCAAATTTGTGGGATTAGTTCGAAATAAAATATACGTCGTTGCTAAATAAATTGTTTCTTTTATTCTCAATTTTGTCTACGTCTTCTTTTCGTCGTTAACTTACGTCGTCTGTCATCCACTCCTCTCTATTTCATCTCGCTCACGCACTTTACGTTCCATTCCATGCATCACACAAACGTTCCATTCCCACAGGTATATAAGTTTCCTCACGATGTTTTCCTTCGCCGTTAAAGCGAATGATTATTGAAGATTCCATTAATGTATTTCAATAGTTAATTGTCCGCAATACTCAATAGGTCATTGTACGTCTCAATACAGAGCAATCAGTACCAGCGGCGTGGCCAAACAATGCGATGTAATTACCTAAATCCGCAGTCAATTGTGGTCTAGTTAAGACTACCAAAAAACCGCACTTGACAAATAATGCAATGAATTCTGATGGCAACAATAGCAACGACTGTGAATTTCACGGCACAGGTTATGACTTGCGAGGAGGTCCCTCGTATGGAGGCATGCTTGACCCCTTTCTCCGACCACAGAATAATGTATGTGGCTATCCACAAGCAACTAAACAAAAAAACCAACAACTTTTCATAACTTGGCGACTCTTGACGCTAATGAGAAATCAGGTGGAGTACCGTCGTTTACATTGTACACGGACATCTGTAGTCAAGTGCAATGCAAGCAGATATATACAGCATAAAGGAACTATAGAATTGATTGGGTGCGAAACCGGCAAAATTATAATATTATGGCCTATTACAAAACATTAAACAGAGACAAAAGTAATCAAACCATTTCAAAGAGTAATTTTACTCATAATGAATAACTTGTATTGTGATTTTTTCGCGCTTCCTGAAGGATGAAGTGAATGACAAGGCGAGCGATGAATAACCATTCCCAATATTTAAGTTACAGTTCACAATGAATATCCATTAATTTATTTTATTTGATGGCCAAACATTATTATTACATATTTGTGATTTTAAGGCTGTGCTGTTTTTTTTTGTTGTAGCATTGAATGACGAGACGAGCATGCCGTTCGCCTGATGGTAAGCGATACGACCACCCATAAACAGTAGCAACACCATCCAGCACCTTGACTTACAAAGTACTGTGTGGCATTCCACTGCGCTCGTCATCCTGAGACATAAGATGTTAAGTCTCATTATGTACCGTAGTTATACTGGCTACAATGTCCTTCAAACCGAAACACAACAGTGCATGCACACTGTTGCTTGGCGGTAGAAATAGACATTGCGGTGGTACCCATCCAGACGGCCTCTTACATAGTGAGAGACCTACCACCAGTAAATGGTATGTTTTCCGCGAAATCGAAAACTTTATGACATTTGGACATGCCCACTGAGCTAAATTTGTGACAATGCAAATTGCAATTGTTTATTTGACGAGTACGAAGAGTAGGATTAACTATCGATAAGTTTATTAGGACAATAAATTGGGGATTGAATACAATTTACTATCACCATTAATGCAAGTCCAGAGATAGATAACAAATTGGGTTCGGTACAGGGTCGCCATCTGCACTATATTATAAATAAGTACTCGCGAGTGAATCGGTTTCTTCTGGGCAAGCGTGCTTCACCTTAGGCCGCATCATCGCTTAACATCAGGCGGATAGCGGACAAACGTGAGCCGATGTAGCATAAAAAAATACTACTCAAAATAAAGGCCAGCCTGTATTTTCGTGATTGCAAAATTACTATGAGGTTCTGGGGTTGCAAAAGTATAAGAATAATAAAAAATACATAGTTTTAAAATAAATACATAAAAACATAAAAATAAAAAATGAAAATTTTTCAAGATTTTAATTAATTTAAGGGCGCATTTACAAATTTCCGTAGTTTTGAGGTACCATTTATTGAATCAGGAGTTACGCTTATGAGGAGATCTTGGTATATAAATAAAGATTAAACATTCCTCTTTGCTTATAGCATATAGAAATTGTATGGTTCCATACAACATTATCACGTAAATACGTTTATTCTGGAGCAATAATCGCTGAAAATGACGAAAAATAGGGTCGGAATCGGAACCATTATACCTTAAACTAATGAATATTTTAATATAAAACCGAAACAATATGATGGCTTATATAGTCTTCTCGCTTTATGACTAATTATTTTCAAGTCGAATGAAATACTTTTCCAGTAAAGAGAAAAAATATAACCTGAATTGAATTTCTTCATACATTTTCCAATTTCGGGCTGTCATTCCGCGCTGAGACGCGGCCGAGGAAGCACGGGTGTACAACTTTTTTTCAAAAAATAAATACGTAATAAATTGATCGCGATGTCATTATACTACGAATAAAATAGTTGATACTATTTCAAATTATTATTTTTCAAAAAGCAAGTATGAAAATTTAATATTACAATAAGTCAATACAAATTTGATTTAATTAATGAAACATTCATTTATTTTAATGCAAATATTTAAATTTAATTATTAAAATGGCATAGTATTTTTATATTTACAAAATCGATAAGTTTTGCAGTATATGGTATTTACTATTTATCTATTTATAATTTTTAGTATCGGTGATTATTTATTTTTAAATTTTACTAGGTTTAGTTCGCATTTTTGCCCGCGTTCAAAGCCTTTCCCGGTACAAAAATATCTAAACACTCAATACTACAGTACTACAGTTCAGCCACAACTACTCACTAGGCATGGCTGCTTCGGTGAGTAGCTGTGTCGTATCGTAGGTACCGAGGTGTCGGCTGTGTGTGCCATTGTGACAGTTGCCCGCTGGATACGGCTTAATATACGTTTGAGTTTTGCCCAGTCTGGAATGAGGAGCGCAGCGCTCTCAAAGCAGTCGTCAGAGGCGGCCTCTCGTTGCCAGCCGTGGTCGCTCCCATGGTCGGCAGTCAGGAGGTCTGGCGTGTGTTGGCTCACTTCTGCGAGATAGTCCTCTCGTAGAAGGAGAGTGCTGAGAGAGTTCTGGAACGCGAGGATTCCTCCCGCCGTCAGAGGAGACGTAGGAGGCGCCGGATGGACGACTGACCGGCGTCTCCCACCCTGTGGATTGAAGGTGTTTGGAGAATTCCACCACGGTATCCCCTGCCTGTCGTAAAAGGCAACTAACAGTGGCCACCCGGGCGTCGCGGGCGGGTGCCGTCTCTAGCTTTGTCTTTTTAGCACATTGTTGCGACCCCCCTGATGGACAGCAGTGTGGCAGGTAGGCCTCACGCTGCCGTTGACGCCGAGAGCGCCGAGATGCACGGGGGCTCCTGAGCCTATATCTCACTTGCTTTACATGGATGATCTCAATTTGTTTGCATCAAAACAAACAGAATTGATTGAGTCGTTAAAAATTACTGAAAGATGTAGCAAATAACTCAACATGGAGTTTTGTGTAGATAAATGTGCGGCTATCCATATGAAGCGAGGAGAGGTCGTGGTCTCTGGTGACATACAAGTCTTAGAGACTGTAAGACTTAGATCCCTTTCTGAGACGGAAACTTACAAATATCTGGGTATGCCTGAGGCACTGGGGATTATGAGTGCCGACGTAAAACAATCGCTGAATGACCGTTTCTTCGGCCGCCTGGCAAAAGTATTTAACAGTTTTTTGTCAGGTGGTAACAAGATTTGTGCTTTCAACGGTTGGGTTATGCCTGTACTCATGTACTCTTTTGGTATACTCAGAAAGAAAGACTCAGACTGAATTGGACGCCCTGGATCGAAAGTTCCGGACCCTACTGACTGCATATCGTATGCATCACACACGGTGGTCAGTGATGAGGTTGTACATCCCGCGAAGATGTGGGGCTGAGGCTTACTTAATGGACTTGCATAACCGCGAGGTATGCAATCTCAGGAATTATTTCCTCCACAGCGAAGTAGGCATGTATAAGATTTTAGTCATGGTGGATAAGGGATTGATCCCACTTTCCTTGGCGAATGAGAACTGGCGAAAACCTATGGCGATGGGCATTAGGGAACGCGATGTGATATGGAAGATCAAAGAACTATACGGTCGGTTCTATCGGGGCCTTGTCGTTTCTGCTCATGGGTTGATACCAGAGTCTCGACCAACACCTGCTGAAGCTCTCAATTGGTAGTTGGGTCAAGAGCCAGATGCAGAAAGTAGTACTTCTAGACACCGCAATGTCAATGTCTTTTTCTATCGCCAAGCAGCAGTGTGCATGCACTGTAGTATTTCGGTTTGAAGGACATTGTAACCAGTCTAACTACTGGACATAATGAGAGTTAACATCTTATGTATCAGGATGACGAGCGCAGTGAAATGCCACACAGTATTTTGTAACTCAACGTGCTGGATGGTGTTGCTACTGTTTATGGGTGATCGTATCGCATACCACACGCATTGTGCGGAGATTCCTCACTTTGTATCCCTGACTATCGGTAGCTTGGGTCTTGAGCCTCGCCATCGGAGGGTGATACACTTTTTTTTATATTTTTATATGTATAACCTAATTAATTTTTTTTATATATAAAAATGGTGGTAGGTCTCTCATTATGTAAGAGGCCGTCAGGGTAGGTACCACCGCAATGTCTATTTCTACCGCCAAGCAACAGTGTGCATGCACTGTTGTGTTTCGGTTTGAAGGACATTGTAGCCAGTATAACTACTGGACATAATGAGATTTAACATCTTATGTCTCAGGATGACGAGCGCAGTGGAATTCAACACAGTACTTTGTAAGTCAAGGTGCTGGATGGTGTTGCTACTGTTTATGGGTGGTCGTATCGCTTACCATCAGGCGAACGGCATGCTCGTCTCGTCATTCAATGCAATAAAAAAATTTCTATTACATGATGAAATTATAATAATAATTATTATTAAACATAATTGTAAACATTCGACAATTCCAAAAAAATAAATATGGGTGAGTAAAATAATAACTTCAAGTATTAAGATTAGCTCGTTCAAATGGAAAATCTAGTTTAAATCGGTTTCGATGTGTGCGCGTGTAGCAAAGCGCGTTCTTGTCATTCAAATATCTAAAATCGAAGATGTCAAAAATGTAATAGCGTCCTTAACGAAAAAATATTTTTTTTGGAGTAAAATACTCTTACACAACAATCGACCTTAAGTAAGTAAACTCAATATGAGCAATCTCCTATGATTTTCTCTAATATCGAACATGTTCTCGATTTCAAACACAAGGTCGTAACCGAGAAGGCATGCTTTTTAATCAGATATACTAATCAAAATCCAAGCCACTCTTTTTATATCAACTGTAACAAGAACGAGAACGCACGCGCAGTGCAACATTGAGAGCATAAACAAAGATTAAACCGCCTTCAAAAACAAAAATAAATTAAACGTTACCATACGGTTACTAATTTTGGAATCCCTAATTAAAATTGTTAGCTAAGCTAAATAAATATACGTACTAAATGATATACGAAAACAATGATCAATTTAAATTCACTGTCACCTAATCTAAAATTAGTATCTAACCCGTATACAAAGCGGAAACTTTCGTCATCATCTGATGATTGAAGCTGGAAGATTGGCAGTTCATTGGGAAAAAAAATGTTTACTTGGATGACATAACTACTTATTCCAGTTATGTTGAAATAATAACTAAACTACTGAACCGATTTTAATAAAAAATTCTATGGGATCATTCTGAGAGTACTTATATCATTTCAAATAAAAAATATAGTAAATAAATAAGTGAGTTCTGGTGAGAAAAAATATTTTTAAAAACACTACGACCGAATCTCCTCCTCTTTGAAGACGGCTAAAAATCCATTCATGGCGCGGTTTTTGTCAATTAGTGCAAAAATTGATAATGATTTAAAATGAATGTATTAGTACTATTTATTTTCATGATTTTCCCAAAAGTGCTACATTTTTTGATACAATACTATATTTCTTCAAAAAAGCTGACAGCCCTAGTTCTCGGTGCCCACAGCCAATTAATTTATTGAGAAACAAGATTTTAGCATACGCATACTCACGCCTTTTATCCCGAAAGGGTAGGCAGAGGCGCAACTAGTGCACCCACTTTTCGCTGTGCGTTTTCCGTCCCATGATGTGATAGGGGGCGAGCCTATCGCCATATCGGGCACAAATTCCAGACTCGGGGCTGATATTGAATAGAAAAATCCAATATCACTTTGCCCGACAACCCGAAACCTCAGCATTGCAGTCGTATCGTCATACAACTACGCCACCGAGGCAGTTAGATGACAAGAGATTTAGATTTCAACATTTGAAATATGCGCAATAAAAATTGTGTTTTAATCATTTTTTAATACACGTCTAGTCGATCACGCCTTCTTAAAGTAGCAGTTTAATTATATTGGCATTTGGCTGTATAAGTATCGGGTGTCCTTGGTTCAATTCCTGTGAATTTTGCTAATGTCTAACATAAGACTGGATATCACACATTCCTGATAAAAGGCATTATATTTATATTATAATATTATGATTTCCTACTGTTCATACAATTTAATTTTCAAATAGTAACATTAACTGCAATTTAACATTAAATTGGAGACTAATAAAATACTTAATACAGTTTTCCTGGATATTTATCTACAGATTTCAATTCCACTTGGCGAACATTTCAAGATTACGTTATCTTTTGATTAAATAATTCAGCGAGGGATAAATGCTAAAAGGCGGCCCAGACCTATAACGCTCCCGAGTTAAACTGTTAAGTACGTATTATTTATAGGCTTAGTCCATAATAAAATAATATAATAAATATCTGCGATTTCGTATAAAATACACGAACATACAGTTCAAAAACTTAATTTAAACAAAACATTTAAATACGAAAGCCGGAAACAAATAGCTATTAACATTCGCTTGTTTTACATACATACAGAGGTGTATATTGTGCTATGTAGGTATTTATTTCATTGTTCGAGCGCGGGCTTACGTAGTGATGGCTTTACAACGGACACTTCTGCGCCTGGGAACGGATCAAAATCATAAAATATGTACTGCGAGTAGCCGCTCCCGAATGAAATATAGGTCACGAAACTCGTGAAATTGGAATAATCATGTTACATTTAATGTTTTGTTTTTATTCGAGTGATATAATCATTATTATGTACTTATAAAACACATGCGTGTGAAACAACAGTTTACGGTACTTAATAAATCAGAATCTAATTTTGGTAACAATAAAACAAAAACTATAGTTAGATCATGTTAAATGTGCACGAGTGAACTTTCTAGTGGCATATACTTATGTAATAATAACGTAAGATCAGTAACAATATCGCGCTACGGATAATCGGCTCCAATGTTCCGTGCAACTAAACGTGAACTATAATGTCGATGTTCTTCTTCCGTTTCCACAATTTGCGACGTGCTGAGGAGAAGCGCATGAAGGAACACAAGCCGAAGCCTAGAGGCATCATGAATTCAGACACGTTCACAGCGCCGTCACGGCTGCTCGAGCGGCCGCTCAGCGAGCCCATCGATAGCCTCGACGAAATCGCACTCCAGATACCCAGGTTCATAACATTTTATTTATCGCATTTCGCTTTGCTTCATGTCATACTTATTGTTTTGCTTGCATTGTTTGTGCAAATGTAATTCTCCTGGTGCCTGGTATGTTTATCTGTGACTTCCATTTTTTCCATTCCAATAAAAAATCATTGACTGTGGCAATTTTTAAAGGTAAGTATTTAAATTTAATTCTCACATTAAAAAGGTGAACATACAAAATCCAAATTTAGGGACACAAATAATATGGCACTGTCAAGGTTTATAGAAAGAACTTAATTCAGATTAATAATAACTTATCCAGTATGATAATCTTCGCGGCTAGGGTAGTTTCCGCTGTCGTAGTGGCGCGTAAGATTTAATTACATATCGTAATAAAATCAAGTACCTCTATTGTAATATTATACAAGATGATGCTTTTTATACTTAACAAACAAATGGATCACTGTATTGTAACTGAAATTACTATAAACATCTAAAATTCCAGAAATCATTGGCTAACGCTAATGCCGACCTTGACATAAAGAAATTAGGGTCTCGAGTGTAGGGGAGGGTTTTAGGGCACTGGCCTATTTTTAACTGACTTCAAAAATAGGAGGTTCTGTATTCGACCCGTATTTATGTATGAATGTATGTATTGTAATTAGGCATCGACTCCAAATATACATACTTATATAAAGCTAAATTGTTTTTTGGTTTGTAGTGGTTTTGAAGACGAATATTGCATTGCGCTTGTGGTTGTGGGCAACATATCTGGACCAGATGTATCGCTCGGCCATTTATCTACAAAGGATGCAATACCACGTACCTTCATCACATAAATTATGTGTAACGACCAGAATGAACCACGTAGGTAGGCGCTTTTAAAACTAAATTTTGTTGTTCCGACATACACGAATATTGTTTACATTCATTAAGCATTTCCGATATTTTGGTGGAGTAAGCCACGCGGTTCCACAAATTTTATCATTCTTGTAAATTAACAATGTTACTTATCACAAACATATATACTTTTCTGGTGATATGTTTATAAAGATGATACAATTTAATAAAAATACTACCAATTTAACTTTTATATAGGTACCAGCATGCCACCACACTTACTTGCAGCAATTACGTAATTTGCTAGTGTACTCAGCGCAACATTATTTTATAAGTTGTAATTTTTGCAATACCGTCAACTTTTATGTGAGAGCATACCCATCAGACTGAAGTACACATCATAGGATTTCGCCAGCTATGTTTGACTCCGGACTGATACTGAATATAAAAACCCAATATCACTGCCCGACCCGGGGATGGAACCGAGACCCCAGCACTGCAGTCGTACTGTAATACAACTACGCCACCGAGGCATTATGTTAAATATAATGAATAAATTATTTAGTTATAAATTACAGTAGTTTAAGTATATTTGATTTATGTAAAAAAATACCGGGCAAGTGCGAATTGGACTCGAGTACCGAGGGTTCCATACAAACTTGTAGGTAAGGTATCTAAGTATATAAGTTCAATAGTTCGCCTAAATTAATTACTAAATTAATCAAATTTAAAAGTTTGTAAATTCGCTTTTTTTGTTATTAAAGTACATATTTACTGGAGGTAGGTCTCTCATATGTAAGAGTCTGTCTGGGTGGGTACCACCGCAAGTCTATTTCTACCGCCAAGCAGCAGTGTGCATGCACAGTTATGTTTCGGTTTGAAAGACATTGTAGCCAGTGTAACTACTGGATATAATGAAACTTAACATCTTATATCTCAGGACGACGAGCGCAGTGGAATGCCACACAGAACTTTGCAAGTCACGGTGCTGGATGGTGTTGCTTTTCCTTTCCTTTAAGAGCTAGCTGCTTGCCAAATTTCATGATTCTAGATCATCAGGAACCTTATAAATACCACCAGGTACCTCATAGGTTTTGATTCCCTTCCGAAATCGCAAAATATGCGAAAATATGCAGCATAAACGGTCATATCTTTTGATTGCGTTGACTTGCACGTTTGAATTTTTGACATTTGAAAGAGACCGTAGACCCGAGTATTTGATATAATTTCAACTTGATACCTCTACGCGTTCCTAAGGAAAAGGGTCTTGATAGACAGACAGAAAACAAAGTAATCCTATAATTTAAATTTTTCTTTTTGTGGTACGGAACCCTAAAAATTGGAAATAAATAATATTTTAATAACATAATACTATGAAATTTATTTTATTTCAGTCCATTCAACCCTGCGAAACTATGTTACCATAAACAAATATAATATTGTTACGCGCGCTAATACTCGCGGATAGTAACGCCATCTATTGGCTAAAAGTGGTACTATCCGAATGTGGAAAGTTCGGCGATGGAACATTCTCGAAAGATCTCGATGTCTCCAGAATGTCGTGGAAACGCGATTATTGACCTATATTTGCGAGAGAGTTCCCGACTATTCCGGATCTTTCGAGAATGTTCCACAGACTACGATAGTACTCGCGGCCGGCGACCGCGGCCTTGTGACCAAGGCCATTGACCGAGTATAAAAGTCGGCGCGCGGCCGCCGCCGGGCATTCAGTTTTGCTTAGCGAGCAGAGCGACAAGCGGACTACGAGCGATAACTCCGAGCGACTTCGAAGCGAATTGTGATTTGTGTGAACGTATAGTGAGTGACTATAATTATTGTATTCGAATATCGTAGTATTCAGTGCAGTGTTTTAATTAGTTTAATTGTAATTATTTGCTAATAAAAACTTAATTGGTACTTTTATCGCAATACCGGCGTTTAATTGTTTTTACCGAACCCCAGCACGTAATACTTGGTGTCAGAAGTGCGATAAACCATGCCGGTATTACCAAAGGAGGACGAAGGTGCTAGTATCCGCACTCGAAGTCAACGCCAACAAGAGATGGACCGAGGGCGTTTCGAGGGCACTCCAGCACAGGTGGTTGGACAACCGACGGGACAGCCTACTCCTGGAACATCTGGAGATTCTACCGCGGTAGTACCTACGGACCTTACTGCAATTATAGCGATGCTACAGGAACAGGCTCGTCGTCAGGAAGAACAGGCTCGTCGTCAGGAGGAGCAGTTAGCTCGACACCAAGAAGAGCAGGCTCGTCGTCAGGAGGAGCAGTTGGCTCGACACCAAGAAGAGCAGGCTCGTCTGTTAAAAGAGCAGGCTGCTCGGCAAGAAGAGCAAGCTGCTCGTCGCCAAGAAGAACAGACGGTTCTGATGAAAGACCTGAGGGCTGCGATCGGCCAGGAACTCAAAGCAGTAAAGGATCATGTCGATCGACATGAAAAGCGTATCTCAGAGGCTGAAGCTCAGATTGCCGATGTCAAGAAATTGGTGGAAACACGCGGTAGCGCAGCCATAGCTATAGCGCCTTCAGGAGCACGAGGATTTAAGGTGCCACCATTTGACGGAACATCTTCGTGGTCGGCCTACAAGATACAATTTGAAGCCGTCATGCAGGCGAATGGATGGACCAAGGAACAGGCTAAGACTGCGCTCACCCTGGGTTTGCGCGAACAGGCTCTTACCATTCTAGAGGCTCTCAGAAAAGATGTAACCTATGATGAATTGGTCGAAGCGTTGGAGTCGAGATATGGTGATTCTCACCTGGAACATGTGTTTCGTGCCCAGCTAAAAGACAGAGTCCAACGCAATCCTGAAAGTTTACAGCAGTGGGCCCTGGAGGTTGAGAAGCTGGTCCGAAAGGCATATCAGTCTACACCTGGGCTTGTTAATGGGATTCTGGTGCAGGCTTTTGTCGACGGGATTCGAGACCTAGAAGTGCGGGCTGCTGTTAGACTTGGGCACCACGAGAACTTGAAGGATGCGTTGGCACATGCACTGGAAGTGGAGGCCGTGCGGCAAGATCATCGCGCTCACCACATCAGGGAGGTTATGGCGACACCCGTACGCCGACGTCCGCAGGGCTACAGCCCTCGATGTTTCAACTGCGGAGAAATGGGCCACCTCCGCATGAATTGTGCCAAGCGACGAATTGCAGGGGGAGAAAGAACTGATGAGGAAAGGGTGGTTAACACCACCCAACAGCAGCAGGGAAACGAGTAAAGGCCAGGACTATGGGGCGGGTGCTGGCCGGTGTCAAAGAAGCCCCAAGAATTTTGATTTCGCAAGCTCATGATGGGAACAGCTTGGTCATTAGAGGCGAGATCAATGGAACAGCCTGTAAACTGACTTTAGACACTGGAGCCTCTCGCACAGTTGTCAGTGCTCGACTAGCAAATCGGTTTCTTTGGAATTACAAGGGTAACCGAGAGAACGTGGAACTTCTAACAGCCACCGGTCAGCACATATCCGTCCGAGGTGAGAAGGTAGTACAATTAAAACTAGGCAATAGAATTTATCTACATAATGTAATAGTGGCTGACATTGTCGATGATTGCATTTTGGGTCTGGACTTCATGCGAGAACATTGTTGCGAGATAGACGTCAAGCAGGGTGTTCTAAAATGCGGTTCAGAGGAAATTTTTGTGGAAGGAGCACCGTCAGGAGGGGCATACTGCTTCAAGAAGACAGTTCTTCCGCCTAGATCGGAAGTGATCGTACCTGTTAGTCTGCCACGCAACTCTGGTCCGAAGGAACGGTGCGTCCTCATTGAGAAGCTCGACAATGACTTTCCATGGAAAATAGCACGAACACTGGTAAGAGCTACCAACAAGTCAGTTGTACGCGTACTGAATCCCAGTAACGAGCAGCAAGTAATAAAGAAAGGCATGTTAATGGGTTCTTGCGAGGAAGTGGCTTGGATGCGCAGATGTCAAGATCCTCCCACAGGGAATATTACACCTACGAATTTCGACGTGACATCACTTTTAAAAGACTGCCTGGATTTGTCTAGGGAAGAGGTAAGCCAAGCAAAGAAAATGTTAACACAGTACGCCGACATCTTCTCGTCTAAGGATGCGGACATGGGAAGGACTAGTTTAGTCCAGCACAAAATTAATACAGGCAACGAGTTACCGGTCCGTCAGCGACCAAGAAGATTGCCGGTGGCAAGGGAGAAGGAAGTGGATACTATGATTGAAGGGATGTTGAAAGATGGTGTCATAGAGCCTTCATCTAGTCCTTGGTGCTCTCCAGTTGTCTTGGTGAAAAAGAAGGATGGCAGTACGCGTTTTTGCGTGGATTATCGTCGATTAAACGATATCACAAAAAAGGACAGTTACCCTCTACCTAGGATCGACGACACTCTGGACACGCTTGCTGGAATGAAGTGGTTTAGCACGCTAGATTTGAAGAGTGGCTACTGGCAAGTAGAAATAGACCCGTTAGACAAAGAGAAAACTGCATTTTCTACTGGGAAAGGTCTATGGCAATTCAAGGTTATGCCATTCGGATTGTGCAATGCTCCTGCGACTTTTGAGAGACTGATGGAGCTAGTACTGACTGGATTGATTGGAGACGCATGTCTTGTCTATTTGGATGACATTATAATTGTGGGCCGCACATTTGAAGAAAACTGGTACGGAACAATGGGGCCATATCTTGACATGTTCTCAGCGTTCACACTTCGAGTTAATGAACTCAGACTTGGACACAACAATATGCCTATTACTAAGCAAGATGGAATTCACAAAAGTTTTCCAGTTGCTAAATATGGCCTATCAGGAGCTCACCATGTTTTATTAGAAGGTGCATCCTTTCCACCAGAACGGAGATCATCAATTGTGCAGAGTTTGGGGCCAATGACAGCATGGCTGTGTATGCTCAGGAGTGAAGGAATTTATAGGAAGAAATATGCAATGGCAGTGAAGAGAGCTATGTCCCATGTACCTTGTATAGACGACATGATAGAACTCACGAAAAACACTAAACAAGCATCTGAAATAGCAACACTGACAACTCTGGTTGCCGAAATTATACTAGTAACAACATCACGACAAGCCACCCGTATGTTCTTCCCAATAACTGTGTTCTCCGCAGTGTGGAGGTCACATGCTGACAAGAAAAAATTGAGTTCTTTCTTCAGCACTACGGGAGCTGGAGGTTGGTACCTGTATAAGTGTGCATCGATCAAGAAAATACCCTTTACCATATGTGGAGAAATGCAAGAGGAGGGCACGCTGGTATGGCTGCACAATCCGGCTCGAAGCAAAGGCAAGTCACCTAAATTACAAGCCAAATGGGATGGACCCTATAGAATCGTGACCAAGATAAATGACGTCACATACCGTATACAGAAAGGCCAGCGAGGTACACCCAAAATTGTTCACGTTGATCGGTTAGCGCGCTATTATGGTTCTAACGATGCTCGGGACGAGCATGTCTTGGGAGGGGGCAGTGTTACGCGCGCTAATACTCGCGGATAGTAACGCCATCTATTGGCTAAAAGTGGTACTATCCGAATGTGGAAAGTTCGGCGATGGAACATTCTCGAAAGATCTCGATGTCTCCAGAATGTCGTGGAAACGCGATTATTGACCTATATTTGCGAGAGAGTTCCCGACTATTCCGGATCTTTCGAGAATGTTCCACAGACTACGATAGTACTCGCGGCCGGCGACCGCGGCCTTGTGACCAAGGCCATTGACCGAGTATAAAAGTCGGCGCGCGGCCGCCGCCGGGCATTCAGTTTTGCTTAGCGAGCAGAGCGACAAGCGGACTACGAGCGATAACTCCGAGCGACTTCGAAGCGAATTGTGATTTGTGTGAACGTATAGTGAGTGACTATAATTATTGTATTCGAATATCGTAGTATTCAGTGCAGTGTTTTAATTAGTTTAATTGTAATTATTTGCTAATAAAAACTTAATTGGTACTTTTATCGCAATACCGGCGTTTAATTGTTTTTACCGAACCCCAGCACGTAATAATATTATTAAGGTTTAATAGAATAATATAAAAAATATCGCAAATAGAGTGAACGAAATCGTTAAGAACATAGATTAACCAAAAATATTTTAAAATACCGGAAAAAAGTGATCATATGTTCGCATTAGTAAGGTCGGATTCTCAAAGAAGAACATCCAATAATAATTTTTATTAAGTAATAGTATTAATAATTACGTAAATAAAGTGGCGATAGCCTAGTTGGGAGTGGAACGGACTGCCGAGACGAATGTCCACAGGTTCAAAACCCAAGGGCACACACCTCTGACTTTTCTAAAAAGTTATGTGTGTATTCTTTGTGAATGATCGCTCGCTTCAACGGTGAAGGAAAACATCGTAAGGAAACCTACATACCTGAGAAGTTCTCTGAAATTCGTAGGTATGTGAAGTCTGCCAACCCGCACTAGGCCAGCGTGGTGGACTAAGGCCTTAACCCTCTCAGATAGAGAGGAGACCCGTGCCAAGTAGTGGGCAGTATATAATACAAGGCTGGTATGGATGGATTAATAATTACAAACAATCTATGTAATTAGGCTATTAGCGACACGTGCTGAATTTGTGTTTCATTATATAATCATAAACATATGCCGCATCTAACATGCTTAGATTTAAGATGTTAAGCTGCTAAAGTTGTAGTATGCACTTTCCTAATTATCACTAGATGGCGGTCGAAATCGATGGTAACAAAAGCCGTGGAGCGGTCAGGAGAATAGAGTTCAGAGGGGTTAAGACTGTTAAGAGGAGACAAACGCGCGAGGTCATTGGCGCATGGGAGCCCCTTAAGTAGCCAGTAAAAGTAAACGGCTTTATCGATTTCACTGAAGTTTAGTATTGAGAATTGAGATATCATAAACCTTGAGAGGGAATATGATATTTTATTTTCTTAAATTACATCTTTAGATATCACCCTTACTTACATACTCACAAAATAACGTAAAATTTATAGATTCTCATGTAATTTTGTTAGTGTCATGGGATACGATTTTTTAAAAACAGCTGGGAGAAATAAGTCGGCCAAAAATAAACTATTTAGTTAAATTAAAAGACGATAAATTGTTGATAATGGGACGTCTTTATATTGCCTATATAAATTGTTTCATTTGTGCTATAAATACCTAAATTATTGATTTAAAATAAACCGGGCAAGTGCGAGTTGGACTCGCGTACCGAGGGTTCCGTACAAACGGCTAGGTAAGGTATCTAAGTATTATATATAAGCCAAAATTAGTTCATAAATTTAAAATGTTTGTAAATTCACTCACATATTTACGGTTTTCAGATTTTTTCTTTTACATGTGACGTAAGACCTTGCTTCTTGCCAAATTCCGTGATTCTAGATCAACGGGAAGTAACCTATAGGTTTTGATTGCCTTGCAAAATATTATGCGTAAATTTGCGACATAAAGGGTCATATCTTTTGATCGAGTTAACGTACCCGTTTGGTTTTTACAGACAGACAGACGGACAACAAAGTGATCCTTCATCCTACAAGGGTTCCTTTATTTCTTTTTATTATGATAATACTAGCTTTTGCCCGCGGCTTCGCCCGCATTAAAGAGTTTTTCCTGTATAAAAGTCACTTTATATACAAACAAAAACTATACATTTTTTAACAGTATCCGTTATAATTGCAAGTACCAGGCGACAATAAACTGATACAAATCGAGAAATCTTGCAATATGGTCGGTCAGCGACACTTTGATACGAAACTCCTTTCCATCCAGTATAACTAGATGCCCGACTTTTGTCAGCAAGGCACTCGCAGTCACAATAGAACATATAAATTATTTCTCTACTAAATTATGCATGTATTATGCATATAAACCTTCCTCTTGAATCACTATATATTAAAAAAAAAGTGTGTGTGTACTTATGTACACGCGTTAGAAGTTATACTTCTTTGGCGTAACAAGATAAAATCTTTTTAAATAACGCGCCAAAAGAAGTATAACTTCAATATCTTTCGCCTTATTCTACGTCCAAAATCCAAACTTAAATGTTGACTATAGCTAAC
Organism: Sphinx pinastri; assembly: GCA_947568825.1. Taxonomy (NCBI): domain Eukaryota; kingdom Metazoa; phylum Arthropoda; class Insecta; order Lepidoptera; family Sphingidae; genus Sphinx; species Sphinx pinastri. The sequence goes on along the minus strand of OX387614.1, from coordinate 17,540,300 downwards.
TTCATGGTGTCGGTTTTTGTTTTTCAATATATCAAATAATAACATTTCCAAATACTATGTATTCACGCCTCTTTTTCCGTACGTACGTACGTACGTTCCGTTGCGTATTGGCGTAATACAATTACGCTACTGAAGCAGACGTCATGAGAGAAGCAGTTAGGAGAAATTATAAAAACAAAAATTAGGAGATTTATACTAACTTATGCGAAAATGTCAATACAGAGTATGTGAAAAAAAATCAATCATCATCGTCATCATCAACATAAACTGCAGGATATCCAATCCCAATGCTGACCATTGTACTCCCTCAAAAAATTCGAGACGAACATTAAACATTGAAATGTTACAGACAAATTAATTTCAAAGCCGTGTGCAAATCAGCCTGAATGAAAATAAGGTTTATTTAATCTGACTACATTTCAAAACCCCTTTTATTTCGTTTCGGTATACGAAAATTAGTGTGTAATTACCTACATTATGGAAGGCACAAGATTTCAATTTAATTGTTTATGAGGATTATCCAGTAGGTAACATATTTGTGTTGTCATTTTGAAATATTCGCGTGTTTCTAGTAAGTAATAAAATACGTGTCGAGGATTTGAATAATAAAAACCCAACATTTTGAAACTATTATTTGTTTTTATTTATTTTACCACATAACATAATAACATTAATACCATACCATACCATACCAGCCCTGTATTATATACTGCCCACTGCTGAGCACGGGCCTCCTCTACAACTGAGAGGATAATGATAACGTTTATACCTATGACCTAAATATAAAATTAATAAAATTATAGATATAGCGTTACAAAACTGACTTCGTAAGGGAAGTAATATTAAAATATTGCAATCTGTTGCTGTATGAGGTCAGCGTTTTAGTTACTTATACCCAGTAAAAAATAAAATTATGTAATCACCTAAGTTATTTTTCTAAGACCACGTTGTAAAGCTAAGGTAGGTATGTATGAAGCTAAGTCAAGGCAAGAAGAATATTTTTGAATACATTTTGCACTTAGGTATTCATGTTATACCACTCCACCGGGTTCTTTTGGAAGTCAGTATTTTGATGTATACATATTTTCTCATACCTACACATTATTCTTTAGCTACAACTACAGCACGATATTATAATACACCTATGTACCTGAGCCTATTTTGTTTCTTTTTACTTCAACATCAAAGTTTCAAATGTGTAACATACTAACAATACTGAATGTTATGATAATATAGGTACTAGCGGTGTATATTCGCATAATAAATATTAGTATTAATAAATAATAATATTCGCATTCGCATTCGCGAATATTCGCATTCGCAATAAATTATGCGAATATTTTGCGAATATTTTTGGCTATGTCAGTCGTGTGACAATAATTTATAAAATAACACTGCAACAGATTATGTTTACAATGTATAAATAATAATTTTAGATTTAAATTAGTTAGTATTTATAGTACTCATACAAAATAAAAATTACATATTTTAATTATTGGAAAATATTAAGAGAATACAACGAACACATTAAAATCTTTTAAAATATTATAAACATTGACGCTTTTCCTTCAATGTCAGTATACCTTTTAAATCCTTTAGTTGCACTGATGACTCACTATTTACTTAACCCAAATGGACTAGTTATACTTTTTTTTAACACAATTGGTGCTTTTTCTTAAATTGAAATGATTAAGTTACCAACGTCGATTTACGGCGTTGCAGTCTTCGGAGGACGCTGAAGCATATCGGAAACTCGATTTACAGGCAGGGAAATCTTCCTGACACGACGTCCGTGCTTAAAATGTTGAAAACATCAGGAAGACGATCGAGCGGAACAAAGGCTCCAAAGTGAGGGCCACATTGACTATTGCTACATTAAAGTGCTGAGGTGCTTGTACAACAACGCCACCATATCAGTCCAAGTACAAGAGCAGAGCACGAAGGCTATTCCACTACACAGAGGCGTGAGACAGAGAGATGTCATTTCTCCGAAATTAGTCACTGGACGACATCTTCAAGCTTTTTGATAAGAAAGGATTTGGAATTAGCTTCAATGACGAAAGTACATTACTCACCTTTGATTTGCCACAATATTGTCGTCTTGTCAGAATCATTTGAGGACCACAGCATTATGCTCATTTGCTCAAAGACCTCAAGCGAGTTTGCCACATGGTAGGCCTTAAAATGAACAAGACCAAAATCTAGTCCAATCAATCCTTATTTTGTGCATATTTTATTTTTTTATTTTTTTATTTTTAGGAAGACTTACAGACTAATACAACTTTATATTATATACATACTTAAATGGACATATTGCATATGAATAGTCTCCGCATATATGTAACAATATAATGCACCTACTAAAAAAAAAAAAAAAAAATTAGGCATGTACATAGTTTTAAAGAATTGAGATGTGAAGTTAACAAAATTAAGAATTAAAAGAAGAAACCACAAGCTGCATTGTGTTTACAATAATAGTATTTGTTAGCCCCCCTCATTACCAAAGAATTGTTTACTGAGCTTACCTCTCACCGCCTCTGATTTGGTACAGAACAAATCTACATCTAAGCTTGGCGGAAGTTTATTAAAATTACTAGCAGTGCGCAATAAAAACGAATTTTGCCTATAATTGGTGGAAGTGAAAGGCGTCGATAACAAAGACTTTTGTCGAAGACCCATTTGATTAGTACGTAAACCAATTTTTGATAATAACTGAGGGCAGTCGATAGTTCCGTTAGCAACACTCATTAGAAAACATATATCGTTAATATTACGCCTATTTTCCAATGGCAAGAAATGATATCTTTTGCACCGGTGTATGTAGCTATCTGACCGTTGTTGTGCTTTAAAGTCCAGATATTTCAAAAATTTTCGTTGTATCGTTTCAATACGGGATTTATAAATTTCGTATTGGGGATTCCATACTTGAGATGCGTATTCTAGGTGACTACGTACCAAAGAACAATACAAAATCTTTATACATTTTAGTGAGCGAAAGCTATTAGACATGCGTATAATAAAACCTAGAGCTTTAGACGCTTTCTTTACGATGTGTTCCACATGTTTGTCAAAAAGTAATTTGCTGTCGTGAATTACTCCTAGGTCTCTAATATCGCTAACTTGGGTGATTAGGCAGTCATTAAATGTATATCTGGTGTAGATTATATTTTTTAGGCGCGAGAAACTGATGTGGTAACACTTGGACACATTTAAATGTAATTTGTTAGCTATGCAGTAGTTATTATATCTATCGAGATCCTCTTGTAAAAGTTGAGCGTCACAACCGTTATGAATTAATTTTATAATTTTCATATCGTCGGCGTACAAGAGTACATGAGAGTTCTGAAAGCAATGTATAACATCCGAAATGAATACATTAAATAAGAGAGGACCCAGTATTGAGCCTTGGGGAACTCCTGATGGTATTAATGTCCAGTTCGATGTATAACCACTTAAGACAACTGCCTGGGAACGGTTTTCAATATAAGACGAAAACCATCTGTATAAGTCACCGTGAATTCCAGCTAACAACAATTTTTGTAAGAGTATCCGGTGATCTATACGATCAAAACACTTACTATAGTCGGTGTATACGACGTCTACTTGGGCATGTTTTTCCATACCCTCTGTAACCATTTCATTGAACAGTATAAGATTGGTAGTAGTGGAGCGTTTCCGAAGAAAACCGTGTTGTTCAGGGCCAAAGTTATTGCAAAGTGTCGAATAGATTGCGTTATAAACTATTCTTTCAAGAATTTTGGAAAACAGACACAGTTTTGATATTGGTCGATAATTTTCGACTTTGGATTTGTCGCCCTTTTTGAACACCGGAGTAATAAAAGCTGATTTCCACATCGTTGGAACTATTCCTTCTGTTACCGATCTCTCAAAAAGAATGCAGATTGGCGCAGCAAGACTGTGAGCACATTTCACAATAAATGTCGGTGGAATTTTGTCTGGGCCACCGGACTTAGTTAAGTCTAATTTTTTAAGCAGATCTAATACTTTGTCACGACAGATTTCGATAGAGCATACATTTGAAGTGCTAGAGCTAGCTGTAGCACTTCCACGTACCGAAGATAGATTCACATCTAAGGAATCAGATTCCTGAAATGTAGAATAGAAATAAACTGAGAATAGGTTACTTATATCTGCACCTGTGTCAACTGAGGTGTTTTCGTATGACATCATGTTAGGAAATGTATTCGAATTACGTTTAGCCTTGACATATGCCCAAAAAGCTTTAGGGTTATTAGTAATTGATGATTCTATTTTGTCTATGTAGGCAGTATAACTAATTTGTTCAAAGTGAGTGACCCTGGAGCGTAGCAAACAAAAAGATAAATAATCCGATTTATTTCCATATATTTTATACCTTTTATGATATTTGTTCTTTTCTTTTATCATTTTAATTAAAGCCGAATTATACCATGGTGGATATGACTTACGCTTAATAGTTTTCTGCGGGATATATTGGTCTATAAGCTGGTATAATTTATCATAAAAAGTGTGCACTGCTTGATCTAATGGTTCGGAGTGAAGCAATGTTGGCCAATCAATTTGGTCCAGTGCATGATTGATACTTGGATAATCACCTTTATTAAAAAGATATTTATGTTTAACTTCTTCGTGCAAAATATAATTGTCAGCAATATCCAAATCTATTATTAGAGGTTCATGATGAGTGTCGACAGGCAAGGCTAATGGGTCGCTGCATTTATTGACTGTAAGTGGCCCATTAGAGAAAACTAAGTCTAGTAATCTATTATTTATGTTGCGCTGACCATTAAACTGGGATAAGTTACCAGAGTCAATATTATCGAAGAACTCTATAACATGCCGGCCATTAATGTGACTAGGCACTAATTCGAGGTTAATATGCCAATTAGTGTTTAGAACGCAACTCTCGAAGTTGGCGACGAATCTGTCTATCTAAGAAAAGTGGTCCAGATAGGCAAGTCCAACTTCAAGATCAAGTCAAAACCAGTGGGGTAACTCCTGAAACTGATTCGATTGTTCGATTGTTTCTGGATTCGAACTCGATTCGATCTTGATTCGAACTTGAAATGCGCACTCCCGACGTCGATCGACTAGCTGATCAAAAACGGCCGTTATCAACTCGTCGATCGAGTATTTGTTCACAGATTATAGCTGTATCCTGTAGATCACGTCATATTTATGTGGCTATGTTCTATGGAGAATTTCATTACAATAATTTATATTTAATTTATTTTACTTATAAAACCATGCTCCAGTTGTTGTTACATACATATTTATATAAATATAATAAATTATTACGTTGTTTATTGAGTTTTTTGTAGTAATTCAGCAACCAAAGATAAATTTAGTTGCCCAAATCTATTTAGTCTATGATTATTTATTGTTTTCACTTATAACAAAACCATTTTCAAGCTTAGAAAATGTATTTTTTTGGAAACTAATATCGAATTATTTTTATTTTTATATGGTTAAAATAAGTAAAGTATTAATTTACTGGTCTCTCATATGTAAGAGTCCGTCTGGGTGGGTACCACCGCAATGTCTATTTCTAGCGCCAAGCAGCAGTGCGCATACACTGTTGTGTTTCGGTTTGAAGCACATTGTAGCCAGTGTAACTACTGGACATAATGAGACTTAACATCTTATGTCTCAGGATGACGAGTGCAGTGGAATGCCACACAGTACTTTGTAACTCAAAGTGCTGGATAGTGTCGATATTGTTTATAGCCTGGAGTCTGGAATTTGTGCCCGATATGGCGATAGGCTCGCCCCCTGTCACATCATGTGTTGGAATACGCACGATGAAAAGTGGGTGCATTAGTAATAGCGCCTCTGCCTACCACTTCGGAGATAAAAGGCGTGAGTATGAGTGTGTGTAAAGATAAAAATAAATTGATATCAGTTTCCAAAAAAAAAGTTACAGGCAAGTTCTAGGCTCAAAAATGGTTTTATTATAAGTGAAAACAAAAACAAAAAAAAATGAATTCTTTTCAGTATCAGCATTTAAATAAAGTTTGAACATAATATGATTTCTAAATCAGAATGATTATAATGGTTATGATATGAATATAATAAGAACTAGACTTCACGCAGTGGTCAAGATTAGACTGCATTTCATAAAAAATATGTAACAGGGCTTAATGAGATAAAAGGAAAAAGTAGATTTTTGTCTTAACGTGTATATTATTATTTTATAACAAACTAAGACCTATTACCTTGTATTTTGTTTCTTTTTATGTTTTCTTGGTTATACCTACAATAAAGAGTTATATTATATTATTATATTATATTATAAGAAACAACTAAATTTAAAAAAATCATACAATAAGTCTGCTTCGCCTATTGTATCTACTCCTCCACAGACTACGTCGTAGCTCATCATTTCGAGATGATGATGAGGCATGTATGACATTGACAACTTGATTCACGATCGTACGAACGAGTGGAGAGTAAGCATTTCTCGATCCTAACGGATTTTTTTGATCCTAGGAAGTTCCAATTTGAAGCACGGCTCGATCGTGCGCTAGTGTAAATTTCGGGAGTACCAAAACGCTTGAAACCGAATCAAACTCGATTTGATTTAGGATTCGAACGTGTCAGGAGTAACCCCACTGCTCGGTTGAGAAGCGCTCGGGAAACTAGGCAAGGTCCTCACATCTAAAATACCTCAGTGCTTAAAGACAAAATTCTTCAATCAATGAGTGTTAACAGTGATGACGTACGGCTTTGAGACGTGGCCTCTGACTATGGGCCACCGAAGACGGATCACAGTCTCTCAGCGAGCTATAAAGATGCTCGGTGTTTCTCTGCGCAATCAAATTGGAAATGACGAGCTTCATAAGAGAACGAATATTGCTGACATATTTCAAGCAGGCCACTCTATCTGGACTTCACGACGCTTACTATCAGGTTCAGTGGGGTCACTTTTTAATCTTTAGGTGCCACAAAAATCCAATATTCGCATTCGCATTCGCTAATATTGGAGTCAAATATTTGCATTCGCATTCGCGAATATTGGAAATAGGACATTCGTTACATCACTAATTGTGGATTGAAAGAGGATGTAGTGACTAGGATTGAGAAAGGAATGCTTCGGTGGTTTGGCCACATTGAAAGGATGGATGAAAGAAGAGGAACGAAAGAAATCTATGTCGCGAAAGTGAGTGGTAGCGTCGGACGGGGACGACCTAGACGTACCTTCATGGACCAAATTGACGACCTCCTAAGGAAGGGCCAAATAAGGAGTTCTCGTAACCGACGAGCATGTATGAAGAGACTGATGACTGTAGAAGAAGCGAAAGAGGTATGCTTGGATCGTAGCACTTGGCGCTCCATAGTCTCTGCCTACCCCAATGGGAGAAAGGCGTGAGTTTATGTATGCACGTTACATCACTAGTAGGTACAGTCAGTCACATAAGTAGCTGAACAAATTCAAAATTTCAGATCGCCTACTTATGTGGCTGACTGTACCTATAGAAACGACCAGTGAACAATCAAAATCAATCAAATAAAGAGTGCAATCCTCGATATTAGCCGAATTTATCGACAAGGATAACCGCACATTTATTTGAGTTGGCTCTGTTAGCTTCGGAACTACACTTAATCAAAGTTTGATCACTTTTGCAATTGGCAGCTTAGTAAATCTATATCTCACGAACACAAAACCAATAGGTACCTGCCCATGGAACAGGGATCACATACCGCAAACAGTAAAAAATAATTAACACAATAAAATCATTTATTAATCATGTAGACTTATAAAAAGCACTTATGACAAGTCATGACAAGGTAGAAAATAACAAATTTACAAAGGACATATACCAGCTAAACAATTTAAAGTCGGTACCTATATTAAACAACGAACAACCAGCACGGGCTGATAGGTATAGAGGACACGGACATTGGGGACAGGAATGAGGCTAGGAAAGGAGAAGTGGAGCTCATATGAGAGAAAGGGAAGGAATAGCATAGCTAACCTACCAGCTTTTCACTAGCTACCTAAGCGATGACGACCCGAAGAGGGAAGGCAGAAAAAAACGCCGGGATTAATTTTTTTGTCAACAATTGTCATGATTCTCTTTCTTTTTTTTGTATATTTTGCAATTTTTTTATTACACAGGTTAATGCATGCATGGATGTAGCCCTAAGATATGAATAAAATAATACAAAGAAAGCAAACCAAAAAAAAAAAATCGCAGTTCATGATGCATTAACCCACGCTTACAAATATAATTTCAGTAATGGCAATATATTAATTATAATCTTTAGTAATTGCAATCTCAACATGTCAATAAGTTTTATACCTATATCAAAACCTAAAATAGCTGATGCTTATATTTGTCAAGCTCACAAGGTAAAATCCAAAAAAAAATATAGAAGTCCAAAGGAAGTAGGTATTTAAACATTAAAAAATATACCTAGCTAGACACGCGGCAGCGTGTCAGCCAACCCATAAGAAAATGAGACGCAGCCTCGTGTAATTCCACGCGAACCATTTGGTGCGATAAAACATTACGATACCTATCAACACTATGAAATACCACAATATGCAGTTGCTAGGGCATTTTCGTGTAGTAGACTTTAGATGAAGCCCGTACGCGTCGGAAAAACATCTGATTTAAAACCATGATTAATAAATGAATCGATATATTATGTAGGTCTAGGTCTATCCATAGGTAACTAGTAACAAGCCCAGCGCGCTTTGTTTTCTCAAATAAATATATTTTAAGTACGTATGTAACATATTAGTGGCATTTTTTAAACCCAAAGTGAAAAGTAGCTTTAGACAGCTATAATAAATGGGATAAAGTAACCTGTTGGATATGATGTCATCCGTAATTTTTTAATGCCTATAAGTATTTCGTTTGTAGCGAGCGACATGGCGAGTGACGTGTTTTTCACAAATGGTCCTAATGCTACAGGTTCATTCCACGAATATTATTTTTATTTGTAGACTTTTATAAATAAAACATACTATTACTTTCAGTATGTGGGATTCTTCGTAAATCATAGACGGTTGTAGGAATATTTTGATTTTAATGTGCGTTTGATTTTATACATCATACGACCGGCGGCAATACCAGGGAAGTGGTGGTGTTACCATAGTACAACTCGTGTTGCCAGATTGCAAACGGGGCTGCCAACACAAATATATAAGTTAAAGTAATAGCGGTGCGGTTAGACGCCAAACCGTGCATCATTAAATGATTTCCAAATCCCTAAAAGTGAGTCGTCTTATAGTTTTCTATCATATTTGTTTTTAAGCGATATAATTCGTGAAACTACAAAATTGTTCTTTGTACAATTGTCTGAATAGTTAATTAGTACCTAAGGAGTATGATTTGCCCTAGATAGGTGTTCCAGTCTAACGAATGCCCCGACTAACCCAGAAAGGAACCAAAATAACCTATGTCGAGAGACTCAGGCTTTCTTACTAATTCCACGACAGCACTTTGCATAATTAGCATCTAGCCGATGGTGTCAAATGAGGACAGCTCTCAGTGACGCCAATTTAATTGCTTTAATGCACTATAATATGAAGCTTTGATGTTTATTTTACCACAAAGAGATAAACCAATATTATATTTGTATAATATTGTTATTCTATTAATTATAGGAAACATAATATTAATATCTTTAAGATTAATAGCAACTAGCAAGTCACTGAAATGACGTGATACACACGGGAATTACATATGCAGCCTTGAACAATAGTTGGATAATATAATTGAGCTACGTCATACGTACAATTGATTAAAACAGGAATCGATATATTATGTAGGTCTAGGTCTATCCATAGGTAACTAGTAACAAGCCCAGCGCGCTTTGTTTTCTCAAATAAATATATTTTAAGTACGTATGTAACATATTAGTGCCTTTTTTTAAACCCAAAGTGAAAAGTAGCTACTAAATATCTCGAAGATAAATGCTCCCGCGACGTTTAAGTATCATGAGTTGTGCCTCATGACTGCTTACAAGCGGTAGTCACATCACATTTTCAATTATAAAACCGTCTTCTATTTCACCAATTTTGAGATGAATTAAAAATCCTTTTATAACCCGACACTTTATAAAATCTGTAGCCTGTCGGACTGAATAAGTAAACTCCGAAAAGTATTTTACAAAAAGCAGTGCTTTTTAAGGATTTTTAATGATTATTTACGGTTCCACTATCACGGTTCATTTTCCATATTGTTAGAAAAATCTAACATAATTTTACGATTGCATTTCATGACTATACCTTAGAATAATAACACATAGAAACCGTGAACATACACGCTTAGTGAGGCAAGTAAAACTAGGCTATTTAGCCTAGTAACCAAACATGCCGCGTCAGTGCTCAAGGCCGAATCGTAGCGCTAGCAGCTCTCGATATTTTATTTTAAAATGATGGTTTGTGCAATAAACTGATGTCACAGTATCTCGGATAATTTTAAGAAACATTGTAACATAACATTTCACATGCAATTATTACGATTAATCTAATATTTGACATAAAATAATAGCTAAAGTAAAAACAATAATTCAAAAATGTTATAGACGCCATTATATCGAAATGTTGCCAAAAAAAAAGAAAATTGATACCCCAAATGTTGATGTTCATATTCTAAAATTAATATATTTCTAAAATTAACTTATTTAATTGGTACCTTTGCATGCTTTGGAATTGTGTTGCCAGTATTATGAAAATAATATTTTTCTGCTGATTTGATTTTAATTGACATTTCAAATTTTAACAAGCTTATATTATTATTTTAAATGAAAATAGTTCTAAAATAAGGACACCTGTATCTTTTCTTTTTTAGAAATTATGAAGTTATCATTTATAATTTTAATTTTAATTTCGTCTTTTTTTCAGCAGACGTAAGCACTAAGCTTCAAATGACGTCAATTATACGGTTGAATGGTGAATGGTGATGCTGCCTTTTTTACTATGATTCGCAAAAGAACCGTAATAAAATAGAACCAGATACATTTGACATTATTGACATAAATAAAGGCATTCATTCATATCATCATCATAAAACTAGAATGGAGGCAAAGGTAAATACCGCATTCAACCGTTTAATTCACGTCATCAACGTAATTTGTTTTTAATTTGGTACTGTTTTGGTCATTCTAAGGGATTTATTTTATTATTTTTTATTTCAGATTTTTATCATTATAATTAAGGATAAAGTAATCCCTTACTGTGAACAATAATAATAATTCCATAATTAAATAATCCTAATTAAATAATGACTTAAGGTTTTGGGGAAAATCCGATACCACTAGCAACATTATTTGCACCCTTGTGTGCGTGTGGCAGAACGTCAATACGTGAGGCCTACGCCTACATCAATGAGTTTTATGCTTCACACTTGACAGTTTTTTGATATGAAACTATCATGCTTGGCGTTATTATTCTATGGACTATACTATAAAATTGTGACTTTGTGGTACGTTTTTTTTTTTTTTTTTTTTTTTATAGCGTAGAATGACGAGACGAGCATGCCGTTCGCCTGATGGTAAGCGATACGACCACCCTGCGGCGTGAGGCGCCGCAGATAGATAGTTAGGAGATAGAAGAGAAACTCAGGGTTTTAGGTTCGTGGTACGAGCTTTATTTTGCACCTCCGCGTTACACTCGGTACGGTTTGCTGGTGGTATGCAAACGAGTCACTGGCCTGCGGAGACTCCGATTCAGGCGAACGGCACGGCGCTGATGCACGTGGCTAGCTCCGGCGGCAGCTCGCCGGGCAGATGGTAGCACGTGGTCTGCGCAGCGGTGGTGAGGTGGTCGGGGTTAGCACACCCGACTGCGATGGTGGTGGTGAGCACGTGGTCGGGGCCAGCACCCGCGACGATGGTGCACACGTGGCCGGGGTCAGCACCCGCGACGACGATGGAGGTGTGCACGTGGCGGAGTCAGCACTCCGCACCGTGGAGAAGGCGGTCAGCACGTGGCTGGGATCGGGGGTCAGCACTCCCGACGCCAGCGGAGCATGGAGTCAGCACTCCACGCCGTACCATAGAAAAGAAACACGGCGGTCAACGCCGCACCGCAGAAAAAAAACCCCAGCGGGAACAACGGTATGCGTGGCAACACGCAGTTAGTTGGTAGTGTTGCTACGGCGAAGAAGATTATAGAAAAAGGGCGCGCGTGACATTGCACGCTTATTTATACGAGCGCCGTTCAGACGTACGTCAAAACTAGTGACAGTTTAACCAGCCAATACGAAACATTAACGGTTTCGATTGGTAGTTAAACTGACGTAAACGATAACGTTTACGAAGAGAGTTAACGTTCCTAGCAACGTTACAACCCATAAACAGTAGCAACACCATCCAGCAACTTGAATTACAAAGTACTGTGTGGCATTCCACTGCGCTCGTCATCCTGAGACATACGATGTTAAGTCTCATTATGTCCAGTAGTTACACTGGCTACAATGTCCTTTAAACCGAAACACAACAGTGCATGCACACTGCTGCTTGGCGGTAGAAATAGGCATTGCGGTGGTACCCACCCAGACGGACTCTTACATATGCGAGACCTACCACCAGGAAACAGTGACATACCTACTTAACTGTATTTTATATTACTAATAGTATTTTTTATGCGATTTATCTAATTAGGCTGATATATTTTCAACAAAACCAAATATACGGCAACGGATTACGAAAATTGTCTATTTCCTTGTCATGTATCATTTTTAATCCTCAGGAACAAAATCATGTAAAAATAATGTAGATTTAATGTACTCATACTTTTTAAGAATACTAACTTTTACAAATTGTAACTAGCAACAAATCCAGATAATTTCAACCAACTGGAAAAATTACAATAATGTAACATCGGAATAAAATATTATTAGACATAAACATAAACAAGAGAAGTATTAGGTGTGTTTAAAATGGACAATCTCAAGATCTATTTATGTAGTGAGAGATAAGGTTGCAACGGATTATAGATCGTCCTACCACTTGTATGGACCTAAGCCTCACAGTGTCCGCGTATCTTTCTTAAATCGCATAAAGCGAAACGCGTGTATAAATCCAGCTGCACTTTCCACGAGAGTAGGTGCCGTAAGCACTGGAATTTAGCACACCCCTCTTTCTTTGACATCGTCTCTTTTATAAAACCTACATGCTCTTAGGATGCGGCAAGGATTATTCATCCATGATCGCACTCAACCACTCAACACTATATGTGGACAAGATATTGTTATAAACTGACGTTTATTTTTATCTTTATTTACATTAAATGACAAGATGAGCATGCCGTTCGCCTGATGGTAAGCGATACGACCGCTCATAAACAGTAGCCACGCCGCACATAACTTTGAATTACAAAGTACTGCGTGGTAATGCACTGCGCTCGTCACCCTGAGACAAGATGTTAAGTCTCATAATGACCAGTAATTAAGCTGGCTACAATTCTCTTCAAACCAGAACACAACAATGCATGCACACCGCTGCTTGGCGATAGAAATAGACATTGCGGTGGTACCTACCCAGATGACTACACGCATACGAGAAACCTAGCACTAGTAGTGTTGGAATTCAAACTTATCTAGGATAAACTATCAAGGTGTCGGAGACTAAAGGTTATGGTGTATGGCGCCTTAGCAGTCATCCATTCAACACATACCGAAGCTTTTAGTAGCGTCGCGGAATAACTGGGGTGCTCTATGTCCTTTCCACTGCGCCTCTGGGATTTTATGAAGCGGGATCTATACGCTTCCTTTTCCCGTGGCGCCACTCGTATGCCTCTGTCTACCATCATCCCGCACCAATACGGTGGTGACATAAGGTCGATAGGTATCAAATAATGGTTTTCGATAAATTGACTGTTTTCTCGCTGACTCCATTTTCCCAATTATATCAACATAGTTAATGTTAGTATAGTTAGTACCCCTCTCAGTGGTAGAGGAGGCCCGTGCTCAGCAGTGGGCAGTGTATAATACAGGGCTGATTGCATTGCATTGCATCAACATAGTTCAAAGTAGTAATAAGAAAATTAAGTCATCGTATATTATGACTAGGGGGTCACGCGCTTGATTATAGGCACTACGCTCGTTCGCAACCAATACCACACATAACTAAAAAAAAAAAGAAAATATTAAGCAATAAAATACAATCAGATATTCAATTTACAAAAAGAATATTCTATCACAATTTAAGGAACACTAATAAAATTAAATTAAGACAGCACAGAACCAATTATGGCAAGAGAAATATATTGTTTCAGGGTGCACAATTATACAACATTGACTGCCTCGGTGGCGTAGTTGTATTGCGTACGCGTTACGAGTACGATTTGTGCGCTGAGGTCCTAGGTTCGAATCCCGGGTCGAGCCAAAAAACAATGAGACTGGGATTTTCCATCTTAAAAAAATTACTCAGTCGCAGCTCGGAGTCAGAAAGTTGGCGGTGTGATACCCCCGTGCCTCGGAAAGCACGTAAAGCCGTTGGTCCTGCGCCTGATCTCTCTCCGGTCATGTAGGATTGCCGTCTCACCGGACTATGAGAGTGAAGGAATAGCGAGTGCATCTGTGTATTGCGCTCACACTTGTGCACTATAATATCTCCTGCGTACCTGGCTGATATCCGTTGAGATTGGCCGCCGTGGCCGAAACTGGCTAGGAGGATTACATATACAACAATCTACCAAATGAAATAAAAGAATGTGAATCAATAGAGGTATTTAAAACAAGACTAAGAAAATTTGTGAGCCAAGAAATATTTTAAATTATTATTACCTATCTTATGTTTTCTTTTTTAAGATTGATTCAGCTAACCATAGTTTTTGAATTTAATTTACTAACACTCATTGTTAGTGGACATTAAATCTTTTATGAGTGAATAAATTCTCTAAACCCAACTACAAAATACGAATTATGAAATGCAATATTGCATTGCGATCGTCGTCCCGAGAATTTAAATGTTAGGTACAAAGGCTCTCAAAGCAGAACCCATTTCAATGCTTGCATTGCACAATGCTGCTTGGCTTCAGAAATAAATGAACCGCTTGTAAATTTACGGACGCACTTAAGGACGCATTTACAAATTTCCATGTTTTTGAGGTACCATTTATTGAATCAGGAGTCACGCTTGTGAGAAGATTTTGGTATATAAATAAGGATTTAACATTCCTCTTTGCTTACAGCATATAGAAATGGTATGCTCCCATACAACATTATCACATAAATACGTTTATTCTGGAGCAATAATCGCTGAAAATGACGAAAAATAGGGTCTGAATAGGTACCATTATACCTAAAACTAATGCATATTTTAATATAAAAACGGAATAATATGATGGCTTATATAGTCTTCTCGCTTCTCTTTCTAATTATTTTTAAATCAAATTAAATACTTTTCCAGTTATGAGAAAAAATATAACCTGAATTGAATTTCTTCATACATTTTCCAATTTCGGGCTGTCATTCCGCGCTGAGAGGCGGCCGAGGCAGCGCGGGTGTACAATTTTTAAAAAAAAATAAATACGTAATAAATTGATCGCGATGCCATTATACTACGGATAAAATAGTTGATGCTATTTCGAAATGTTATTTTTCAAAAAGCAAGTATGAAAATAGAATATTACAATAAGTCAATGCAATTAATTAAAAACATTCATTTATTTTAATGCGAATATTTAAATTTCATAATCAAAATGGCGGATGTATTTTTATATTCACCAAATGACAAGTTTTGTAGTGTATGGTATTTACTATTTATCTATTTAAGATTTTTAGTATCGGTGATTATTTTTTTTATATATTACTAGGTTTAGTTCGCAGCCTTGGCCGTGTTGAAAGCCTTTCCTGCTATAAAAATATCTAAACCCTCACTACTACAGTCCAGCCACAGCTACTCACTGGGCATGGTTGCTTCGGCGAGTAGCTGTGTCGTATCGTAGGTACGGAGGTATCGGCTGTGTGTTCCATTGTGACAGCTGCCCGCTGGATACGGCTTAATATACGTTTGAGTTTTGCCCAGCCTGGGATGAGGAGCGCAACGCTCTCAAAGCAGTCGTCGGAGGTGGCCTCTCTCTGCCGGCCCTGGTCGCTCCCATGGTCGACACTTCTGCGAGATAGTCCTTTCGTAGAAGGAGAGTGCCTGAGGGATCTGGAACGCGAGGACTTCTCCCACCGTCAGACGTAGGAGGCACCGGGTGGACGACTGATCGGCGTCTCCCACCCTGTGGATTGGAGGTGTTTGGAGAATTCCACCACGGTATACCCTGCCTCTCGTAAAAGGCAACTAACAGTGGCCACCCGGGTCGAGGGCGGGTGCCATCTCTAGTTTTGTCTTTTTAGCACATTGTTGCTACCCCCTGATGGACAGCAGTGTGGCAGGTCGGCCTCACGCTGCCGTTGACGCCGAGAGCGTCCTTCGATGCGCGGGGGCTCCTGAACCGATTAGAATAAAGCGTGGTATATTCCAGGGTCAGCCCATAGGGTACAGCCTGAGACTATTGTGGTGCTGCATGGCCCTGGATCCTCTCAGTACTCTGTTGATAGATTTAGGTTTAGGATACCGTCTACGGAGAGGGAGTGAGCCTATATCTCACTTGTTTTACATGGATGATCTCAAGTTGTTTGCATCAAAACAAACAGAATTGATTGAGTTGAAAAATAACTGAAAGATTTAGCAACTCAATCAATATGGAGTTTGGTGTAGATAAATGTGCGGTTATCCATGTGAAGCGAGGAGAGGTCGTGGTCTCTGGTGACATACAAGTCTTAGAGACTGTAAGACTTAGATTCCTTTCAGAGTCGGAACCTTACAAATATCTGGCTATGTCTGAGGCCCTGGGTATTATGAGTGCCAGCGTAAAACAATCGGTGAAGAACCGTTTCTTCGGCCGGACAAAAGTACTTAACAGTTTTTGTCAGGTGGAAACAAGATTTGTGATTTCAACGGTTGAGTTATGCCTGTACTCATGTACTCTTTTGGTATACTCAGATGGACTCAGACTGAATTGGACGCCCTAGATCGAAAGTTCCGGACCCTACTGACTACATATCGTATGCATCACCCACGGTGGTCAGTGATGAGGTTGTACATCCCGCGGAGATGCGGGGCTGAGACTTACTTAATGCTAAGGACGTGCATAAGCGCGCGGTATGCAATCTCAGGGATTATTTCCTCCACAGCGAAGTGGGCATGTATAAGGTTGTAGTCATGGTGGATAGGGGATTTATCTCGCTTTCCTTGGCTAATGAGAATTGGCGAAAACCTATGGCGATGGGCATTAGGGAACGCGAGGAGATATGGAAGAGCAAAGAACTACACGGTCGGTTCTACAGGGCCCTTCAGCTTGCATCCGTATCTTGGCTACGTTTTGGTAACCTATTTGGGGAAACTGAGGGTTTTGTCTTTGCAATTATGGACAAAGTTATGAAGACGAACAATTATAGGAAATACATCCTGAAGGACGGTACGGTCATTATCTGTCAATAAGAATCAATCGGGCATGTGATTTCCGGTTGCTCGAATCTTGTCGCCTGAAGTGCCATAGTACCAGTATGTGCCTCAACCAGTTCTCGAAAATGATCATGCAACGCCGTACAGGGATTAATCTATTATCACGGACAGGACTATTGTTGTCAATAAGCCTGATATTGTAATAGTCGATCGATTGGCGCGCCGGGCAATACTTGTTGATGTCACCATTCCGCATAACGATAACCTTGTTAAGGCCGAAAAGGACAAAATGTCTAAATATTTAGATTTGGCACACGAGGTTACCGACATGTGAGAGGAGGACTCCACAATTATTGTTCCGATTGTCGTTTCTGCTCATGAGTTGATACCAAAGAGTCTCGACCAATACCTCCAGAGGTTCTCAATTGGTCGTTGGGTCAAGAGCCAGATGCAGAAAGCAATACTTCTGGACACCGCAATGTAAACGTCTTATTCTACCGCCAAGCAGCAGTGTGCATGCACTGTAGTGTTCCGGTTTAAAGGATATTGTAGCCAGTGTAACTACTGGACATAATGAGACTTAACATCTTATGTCTCAGGATGACGAACGCAGTGGAATGCCACACAGAACTTTGTAATTCAAGTTGCTGGATGGTGTTGCTACTGTTTATGGGTGGTCGTATCGCATACCACACGCATTGTGAGAAGATTCCTCACTTTGTATCCCTGAATACCGGTGGCTTGGGTCTTGGGACTCGCCATCGGAGGTGATTCACTTTTTTATATTTTTATATATATTAATGTTTTTTTTTGTATTTATAAAAATGTAAAAAAAGGAACATTCAAAATGAAGAGATAAAAATGTCTATTACATGATGAAATTATAATAATAATTTTTATTAAACGTAATTGTAAACTTTCGATAATTCCAAAAAAATTAATATGAGTGAGTAAAATAATATCTTCAAGTATTTAGATTAGCTCATTTAAGTATAAAATCTAAATTTAAATCGGTTTCGATGTGTGCGCGTGTAGCAAGGCGCGTTCTTTTCATTCAAATCTCTAAAATCGAACATGTCAAAAATGTAATAACGTCCTTAATTGCTTGCGTAAATCCTACAAACACCTAAAACGAACAAATGTACACAATTTTGCACGGTATAATTCAATTTAATTGACTGCCTCGGTGGCGTAGTTGTATTACGGTACGCCTGCAAGGCTGAGGTCTCGGGTTCGATCCCCAGGTCGGGCAAAGTGATATTGGATTTTTCTATTCAGTATCAGCCCGGAGTCTGGAATTTGTGCCCGGTATGGCGATAGGCTCGCCCCCTATCACATCATGGGACGGAATACGCTTGGCGAAAAGTGGGTGCACTAGTTGCGCCTCTGCCTACCCCTTCGGGGATAAAAGGCGTGAGCATGCGTTATAATTCAATTTTAACCATTTGACTAATCGCAATATTAAAATAATACATCTTAATGTATTACATAAGTGAAGACGATACACGGTCTTCTAAAATACATTGCAAAAGGTAACAATTGAGCTTGGCTTCTTTGCTTTATATATGATTGATTTCACTACCCATAAAAATGTCTGTAGTTATATAAGTGACTTTTTGTAATAATAATTATTATTATTAATTTAATGTATCTTGACTTATCATAAGTGCAACTATGTTCGCTTACGTGATGAATAAAGTATTTTATTTTATTTAATTTGATCTTGGCATTATTTTATTACCTAAGCGAAGATACTTGTTTGTTCTAATTATGTTATGTCACTGTATACGGGTGCACATCCAATGTGCAGTGCGCTTGCCTGTGAAAGCTCCGATATCATAACAATATCCAATTCATTAATCAACGTCTACTGATGGATCCTCAATTATCCTAGTCCGACGTGTACTATGTCGGAGTTGACATCGTGGTGTTACGTTCCAGGTATATTCAAAGCAACATCGTTATTAAATAATATTTCAACGTCACTCATAAATAAATGACAAACCAATTTGCCAATACATAAGCTGCGGATTTGCATTCGGTCACATATAACTATTATCAATATCTACTATCATAACTACAGATAACGGATATAAAGTAACCATAACAATTATAAACCTATTTATCTTAGACCCAAAATATAAAAAAATGCTTTCTAAGCTATTTATTTATATTATGTACATACTAATTTATACATTTATATTATATACTACCTAGGTCCGAAAGAGCTATCAACCGAGAGTTTATTCAGAAAGGCGAGGATATTTTTGAACTTCGATTTCTTACAACAATGTACAGTGATTTTAACATTAGCAATTCCGATCTACTATAACTACAGGGTAATACGTTCATAATAATATGAATAATTGAAGGAATATACCCAACATTTTGGAACGAAGGAAATTATTTCAAAACTTTTGTTTAATTTATAAATTCAGGAAAACTTTAATTAAGAAGTTGGTTTCTAGGTGAATATTCGAATCAATACTGAGGGGAAAAATTACTTACAATATTTTTATAGCATCAATGTTGAGGCTAAATTATAAGAAACAATTTATCATCATCAACATATACTATATAACGGCCAACAACAAAAATACATGTACAAAGAATTGATTGTTCCGATGTATTGACCCCCAATATATTCTATAACTCTACGCCCCTAAAGTTCTTTACAAAATGAGAGACTGCTCGATCAGTAGATCTTACGAAATAATCACTACTTCTTTATAGACACCGAGGATTGGGAAAATTTTGTTAAGGAAACTTTACTCAAAACGTCGTATTTTTCTAACAATGAATAGTCCGTTCAACGACCTAAATCGAAAGCTTTATCGGTAGACGTCTGCAACAACGTAGATTTAGATCAACGTAGCTTCACACACTTCTCAACTGTAACTGTAACTTCTTTAAGTTCGAATTGATGTTTTATATATGTATTCAGATGATTGAATACTTTTAAGTGACGGGTGTTAACTGACCAATATCTATCTAAGGGCTACTTTCTATATTGATTTCGATCTTACAACTGAATTTTCATATTATTTCCGATTTGAAATCTAGAGCATACATTTCTAACATTGAGCAATAGCACATGCGTAATTTATATGATGCGTGTACTATTTCTTTATTTAACGGCAAAGTAAAAACCATGATAAAATCTACATATTTTAAAATTTCTAAATGTTGTTTTTTTTTCTTTTTAGTTCACCGTATTTTTGTGAGATTTTGTCTAATATTTTCAACTTTAGACGAAGCTATTGTGGTATACGGCGGCAGTTTCTATATCTAACTAGATAAGTTGCAGGGATCAGCAATTCTAGCCCACTAATAAGTCTTTCATTTATAGAAGTATCCTATGCGTTAATCTAGGACATGAGCTGTGCTTGTGCCAAATTTGATCAAAATCCAGTTCAGCTGTTTCTTACTTCTAACGAACGTCCAAACATTCAAAAAACGTTCGGATTTATAACATTAAGTAAGAAAGACGTAAGATAACACTATTTTCTTCGGTTTTGAACTTCATTTAAAGTTTTCTTATGATGCAATTTTCAAGTCTCAAGGCGTTTATTATTTTGATAGATAAGATTCACATCGGACCTTTTAGTGCTTTCGAATAAATTATATTTTATATTAATAAAGAGGTTCGAACAACACATGAACTATGACTAACAACACTTTAGAAATTATGTATAGCTTTTGCTCGCGGCTCCGCCCGCGTGAATAAGTTTTTCCAGGATAAAGGTCCCCCTTTATATTTTCCCGGCATAAAAGTAGCCTATGTCCTTTCTCAGGCTTATGCTATCTGTGTACTAAATTTCATTTAAATCGGTTCAGTAGTTTTGGCGTGAAAGCGTGACAGACACACAGACAAACAGAGTTATTTTCGCATTTACAATATTAGTAAGGATTAAAATTGTATCTCTCTAAAGAGCAAATGCTTGTCTAATCCGCTTTATTTCAATTCAATTTTAGACGAGATAGCATATTGAGATGCATATTTGGAATGGATCGATGAAATGCTATAAAATCTGGATACAAAATATCCGTAGATTCGACATATTGAAAGCGGCCGTAGCTGGACATAACACGATCAAGCTGACATCGGTTCAATCAGTGCAGCGGTTAAATTAGTGTCATCTATACATATAATAAAGCAGTAGAACCCGGTGTGTCTGTACATTGAAACAAATGTGACAAACTAAGTAGGGTGACTTAAGAAGATTAATGAAACACAAATCAGCAATTTTTATAATTCATTTCTATCTGTGTGTTTTTCTGTTTGTTTGTTACTACACACCTCTAAAATTATTGAATGGAATTCGTTGAAATTTGTTATGGGGATAGATTGAGACCCAGGGAAGGACATTGGCTACTTTTGATCCCGAAAACCTCATTCGTGCGCAGGAAGAGCCGTGAACAAAAGCTATATTAACTGAATTCGTAAATTCAGTTCACAGTTCATTCACGTCAGTGTTTAAGTCAAATGCTTTGCTTTAATTATAAGTTTGGTATAATGAACTGGTGCACTACAAATAGAGGTATTCTCGTTATTCGTAGTAGGAATTGTTAGAACAATCAAAATAGATGGTCAAATAGTAAAAACATATTTTTACAAATACTTTGATAAGATGAATTCATCATCATCAGCCACAAAAAGATAAGATAAGGTGAATTAGTAGAAGCAAAAACATTTCGGTCGTACTAGATTAATAATAATAATAATAAATAGCCCAGCAACCAGTCCAGCTAGATCCCATCCATAGACCCAATTAATTCCCATCTACTCTGCAATAGTCCTTACACCTTGCAGGCGCTGTCTTTGGTTGTATTTCTCCCATAAATGCAGACAGAGATAGTACCTGCATGGTGTACATATCCCAACTATATTAAAGTATCTTTAAGGGGCCTCTAAGTGTTGGATCTGTATCCCCACGCAAGCCTTCCAAACGGACCGGCCTTCGTGCCGTGATATTCCACAGGAAAGATATAATAATAATAATTTTATTTCACAAAAACGGTTTACAATTTTGTCATGCAATATGTAGGTAGGTATGTACTAAAAACACTTTATAGGTAGACAGGTGACACATTACTTCCTAAAATAGATTACACTCTATCTACCTATACTTCTTCCCTTTATAGCTATATTAATATTTGTTTGCTGCTCTACAATTTCTATCAAGATAGATGGTAATGTAATAATCAATACAATAATAAAACTTCTGCACATCTAGTAGTTCTAATAAATTATAACGAATTTCCATTTTACCTCCAGATAACGTGAAAGTGACTGCCTCGGTGGCGTAGTTGTATTACGGTACGAGTGCAATACTGAGGTCTCGGGTTCGATCCCGGGGTCGGGAAAAGTGTTATTGATTTTTTCTATTCAGTATCAGCCCGGAGTCTGGAATTTGTGCCCGATATGGCGATAGGCTCGCCCCCTATCACATCATGGGACGGAATATGCACGGCGAAATGTGGATGCATTAGTTGCGCCTCTGCCTACCCCTTCGGGGATAAAAGGCGTGAGTATGTATGAATGTATAACGTGAAAGTATAACAATATAAATTATTTTTGCGAAGCCTTGGGCTGCCCTTCCAGCAGAGTATATAATCAATACTGAGAACATCAATGAATTTGGAATTAGTTTCTGATTAGTTTTGCATTCTAAAGTAGTTATGCATTTGTCAACGGATATTATGGTTTTGTGATTCATAGAAAACAATAATATAATTAATAGGTAAAAGAATATTAAAAAAATTGAATTACAGATAAACTTTAATTGGCTACTTCTCCATTTAGCTACTAAATATATTATCAATGCCATAATTCCTAAATGTATTAAAATCCTTGTATCTTTCTCTATGTTTGTCTTTCTGGCACTAAACTTGACTGCTGTTGTCTTCAAGCAATGCGAATGAACTTGAACACTCCAACTCAGTGGGAACTTTTACTACTGACCATAATATAAACAATGTTGCTTCAAGATAGCAAATTATGTGTTTGATCAAGATTAATAAGCATTTAGCTTTCACAGTCCGTATTGTTTAAATGGTCGTTTAAATGGATAGGTATCACATATGTTTCGCACGCCTGTATCCACGTAAACAGAACCAGGCCAATAATATATTGGTCACTGAAGATAGCAACAATGTATTTTCTAGATAAAAAACTTAGTTTTCATCAAATAAGGAACGACTTTAACTCTAGACACCAGGACCTAAAGAAACAAAAACGAAATATATTCATGTCTAACAATCTGTACATATAAAAGGCTTTGTCCTGAATGACTGACTCATGGATCAACGCACAGCCTAAACCGCTGATCGTAGAGACCTGAAACTTGGCGTTTGTGTTCTTTGTATGACGTAGGCGTACGATAAGAAAGGATTTTCCGAAATTCTACCCCTAAAGGGATGAAAAAGGGGGACAAATATATTTGTTATTATGTTAGGTTTGTATGGGACAACGTCATTCCTTGGTCCAATATACTTCAAATTTTGCATAAACCTTTTTAACAGAATTGATGGAAGACATGTTTCGTATTTTATTCAAATTCATGCCCTAACGGGGTTAAAAAAGGGTAGAAAGTTATTTTGGCATTGATTTGCTTCGAAGTTGATTTCAATGCGCCTTATAGGTCGGACTAACAGATAAAAAACAATCCTACACATTACAATCAGGAGGTTTTTTTATTACAATATTTAGTAATTGTTAGTCGTTCATTTTGATTTTCCGATAAATTTTCACGATTATCCTTTCATAACTTTTAAATTGGTTATTTGTCATTACAAAGAAATGATTACGAGTGTGTACTGAAACATGAATAACAAATATAGTGCTACGGTTTAAATTATTTACTTTGGAGATCTTCGTTTTCTTTCTTCGAGTATGAAATGTGTAATTTTTTAAAATATCCAACTCGTTGTTCAAATCTGTTTGTAAAATGTACTTACAACATAATTTTTAAATTTAAAGCAGTGTGTTTATTTGCATCCAAAGTTTCGATTTTTTTAAGTATTCGTTTAGGTTTGTTTACCAAGCGATTTAAAAATTTCCCAACAATACGCTCATAAACTGCAAAATACAAGATTGTAAAAGCGTCGCGTTGATATAAGAGTCAAGATTATATTCTTTATTTCAGTAAATTTTTACAATATTAAATCAAATATGTTACATAAGTACGATATTCTTTCTTATAATGTATGGAAAACATGATAAGTATTTGTAATTATGTAGTTGACTTTTGAATTTTTTGGTTAGACGTTCTCACAAAGCTATCGCGTCGCGAAAATTTTGAATTGTCATACCAGCCAGCTAAGATTGTCCGACCCAGAATCGGTGTGTCTGTACATTTAAAGAAATGTAATAAAAAAAGAAAGGGGGTGACTACAGAAGAGTAATGGAACACAGATCAGTGATTTTTGTAATTCTTTTCCGTCTGTCTGTCTGTTTTTCTGTTTATTTGTTACTGCACATCTCCTAAATTATGAACGGATTTCGATGATATTTGGCACACCGGTAGATCATGTCCTGGATTAACACATAGGGTTTTTATCCCCGGAAAATACAAAGCGGGACTTTTATACCGGAAAAACTTTATCACGCGGGTGGAGCCGCGAGCAAAAGCTAGTTCGGGTATATTGGTAATAGTCACAAGTCAACACCTGGTAAATTAGGAAAATGAATATTACGAACCTGATTGATAAGGATATACTTAATGTAAAAAAACACGTGGGCATGGCAAACAAGGAGATGGAAATAAAATAAAAACAAGGGTATTTGGCCCTTAATGTTATTAGGAAATAGGTTCGTTGGGAGCGCAGTGGTCAGTGGCGAAGCGTGGGGCGGGCACACGAGCGAGCTTCGACATACTTCGCCGCATAGCCAGTCGAGAGCCGTGCCTCCGAGCGACGCCCGCTTCGTCGCTCTCTCGCGAATATATTAACACAAACTCCACAAAATAATATCGAACATCATCCAACTTCGATGTTGTTATAATTTTGCCGTGTCACAACAGAGCGCGAAAATAATTCAAAACCAAACTGAGTTTTAATGCCGTCTTTGTTTTGCAAAGTTACCTGTTCGATGATTCTCGTTATTTTCAAGTTTATCACTCTATAATTTACTAATTAGTGTTAACAGTGTTGTTTGATAAGTAGACAAAGGAATCTCGTAATTTGCCACTTGTGTTTATGGTGGTATCTCCGCCTCTGTCGTCGTGTGGTACCTATTGTTATTTGACACTACAACCACAACCATACACATACATATAATTTATGAAAACCTGAAATTATATCTACCGATAAAGTTTTCTACATGTATTATAAACATATCATGCGGAGTATTTTCCACCGCGATAACAAAGTTTTAATAGTTTTAATGGAGATGGGCGGTTTAGACGAAATGTCCTGTTTCCATCGAACAACTAAAGAACTCTTGATTTTTTTTTATTAATACCATATATTGCACTAATTTACATAAAAGCTTTTACCAAAATTAATATATGTATAGCTAGTGGGCCCGGCAGACGGTGTCCTGCTACAGACCACCTTCTACGTAGACCGTGTTTTATGTGCACTATGTTTAACTTTTTAAATCTCGGCATAAGCGCCGCCTATGGGGCCCAAAACTATCCTATATTGTAAACTGGAATTAATCAAACACATTCACAAATTTTATTTGAAATGGTTTAGATGAGGGTGGACGACAATTGCGCTACGCCCTGTAAATTAATTGTATTATGCCTAATGCCTATAACTTTCCCTCAAGTGCAAGCAATAAATTCACAAAGTTTTGTCGCAATAAGATGAACGGTATAGCAGCCCTAAAAATAAAAACAAACAAACATTTCTATATGTATAATATATATTATATTGAGTACGAGTTAATTGGCTAACAATAAATATGAACAACAAAAACCTACAGAATTGTTCTTGTAAATGATTTTCCAATCAAGCAGCTCAATTCAAGCTTCAATAGCAAACTCTCGATTGTTATAAATATTGTTGAGCGTGGAATGTCTACTCTCGTGATATAACATTACCTTAAGGAAATAAAAACATTTTCACAATCCTTAATGGAAGAAAAGAGAACTTATACAAAATATAGACTATGACAAACATTTTGGCTTGTGTTTAAGTGGCCTAGAGTTCCGAAAATCAAACAAGCGTAGTTGGATATCCAGTTCCAGTCAAGTTGTTGACTTTTTTATCCATTATAGGAAAAATATTTGTTTACTTAATTAATTGCACCTTTTTAACTTTGAATGTAGCCGACGAATATGGCATTTGTCACAACTTCCACCCGCTGCCCGATTTAAATACCGTAAATAAATAACCGTTATATGCATACGTAAATGAAATGTAGGTCGGGCCAGGGCCGAGAATACATTTACTGTTTCCAGACTCCCTTCAAAATAGTCGAGACATCATCAACCCATTATCAAACAATAACAATATGGGTTATACAAGAACTGAAGTTAAAGGAGCAACATAATATAATTAGGCAATATTTTGCTTGAAATATAATATTAACTATGTTCGTTTTACGATTATTAATAGTTTTATCATGTTTTATTATATTATTGTATCCTATTTTCGATGGTTGTAATAAAAGTAAATATAAAGCAAAAGGCACGAAAAGGCGAGCATATCAAATAAGACGTATTCACTTGACATTTACGTAAATACATGTCAGTAAAATATTTCCGGTTGACAGCTGCGGAAGGTGGAGCGAGTGTTTCTATAACTATCATTGCAATCAAAATGTAATGAACATCTGAAGACGAAGACAATATGGCAGCCGTTAGTAGATACAGTTCTTACAACTGCTTAACCGGCTGGGACAGCTACGATAAGATACCCAGGTAAAGCCCATTCCGAATTTTTAGTGATATCGTATCTTTAGTAGAGTCGTACTGCGTCCTTTAAATCAACTGCAAAATATGAATAAACTGTCATGTCGACGTAATGAAATATCGCGTATGAATTATTTACAAAGAAATCACATTCACTAGTTGATTCTAACATTAAAGAATGAATATTTTCATGTAAATTCCAATGTTCCAAATTCAAAAAATTACTTTATTGTTGAACATACTTTTACGTTAACATGGTCTCACGTTAACTCATTATTATGAATCAGCATTGGCGCATATTTGGGTAATATTGTTCCAGCTAACTACGCCTAGTATGGATGAAATATATAAAGAATGTATAACACTAAAGTACTTTAAATTCCTATTTTAATTAATTTTATAATACAGAGAAAATTGCCTTACGAAACCAGGCATGAATAAAGTATGAGATAAATTAAAAACATCTTCTTTCAAAGTTCTTTTTGAAAACGCTTCGGTAAAAGTACTGTACCTTCAACAAAGGAGGCATGATATTGTTTATGACGTACGTTAAATTAAAAATGCTTTCATTAGACTTACGGATATGCATTCTAATGTTTTATTAAAAATATTTCTTAATGAAAACAACTTATTAAGACGTTTATTTTATTTCTGCTCGGCATTTTAGCTGTATGAGATGGACTACATGAGTGCTGTTCACTCAAATACCTAGGTGCAGTTGTGACTTAACTGCATGCAGTCGGTTGAAAGCAGTTTACCAAGTGGTTTCTACGTAGCTTGCAAGCACAACTATCTCTTTGCGTACTATTTCCTGTAGACTGCAGACATAATATTTTTGCAGTTGATTACCCGACTGCAGATCCATTTTTTAGTTGATTATATATCAACTACTTACGAGAAAACGTACAATATTGGCGTGAACAGCAGCCTTATTATATCTGAATAACGCGTGTTCACATTATAAATTCAAATTAACAACAATTAGTGCGTCATGACGATCGTGAACTCGTCATGGAACGCATTCCCCGGGGACGGATTTACGTACGTAACAGGTAGGTATGTATGTATACTCCGAGGTAGAAGGCACGCAAGCCCCTTTAAAGCCACTTTAATGTCATCACTTATCTAGCACAATACCATAAAACAAATGTTTTACTCGTATAACGTATATTTTATTGTACGCTATAACTACTAACTTACAATAGTTCAAAAGCGTCGTTGGTCTCGTTATTTGCGGATACTGCAAGTAATTACAGAACCAACTACCAGCTTGTTTTTTTTTTGTCATTAACAAGACTTTTGTATCCGACACATATCTCACCTATCTAAAAAAGGGCCCTAACTTAAAAACCGGTTTTTCAGATATTATTAAGACTGTCAAACTGTATAAAAAAATGGATTTTGACTAGAGTTAACATCTTAAATAACATATTTGTGTTTTTACTCATTTTGCCAAAATGAGATATGGACTAAAGAAAATAAAAGTAACTCAATAGTTATAAGTTCATATTACAAAGATTATATTGTAGCTTGAGAAAATCTTCAAGCCCTAATAGACAGAATTAAGAAACTGGTATAAGTAAACGATTATAATAAGGAGTGGGTTTGTAAATGTTTAATTTTGACGATAATGCAAGAACACAATAATTAGTATAACATCAATGTAATCAAGAGCGTTCAACCAAAATTTTCCCCAAAAAACATACATTTAAATAACGATAACTCCATCGAAATCAGATCAGTTGTTTTTGATATAATCGCGGATATAAAAACATACACACGGGTTGAATACACTTACAGCAGTGGACTTCTAAAGGCTGAAGAAGAAGAAGAAGAAGAAGGGTTGAATACAGAGCCTCCATTTTAAGACGGTTAAAAATATAACGCAAAATCTACCCTTGTCACAATTTTTTTTTTAATTTCGTCTGTTAATTCCGTCCACCTAAAATTCAAACTGCTCCCCCCGAGGCAATTACTGTGCGCTGGGTCTTCACACCCAATGCACGCCCATGCGCGGGGGACATTAGCCGCGGGTCGAGGCACACAGTTCAGTGTGTATACCTCTTGGTTGTAAATCACATTGAGGCCTAAAAGGGCCCGCGAACATTTCCTGGCACCCCTTCTCTTTCCGCCCATCCTGAGAACCTTCCTCCCTTCCCCCACTTTCCCTCCCGTTTACCTATTCCACTTCCTTCCCAGGCCCCTGCAGTCGTCAAGCCGGGGGACTCCAGTATCCCATTCGCAGGTTTCCCCCGATGTAGACTGCAGGATCGCTAACCTAAAAAAAAAAATTCAAACTGCGATAGCTACATGTATGACATACCTATTAACTTTCAACGTCAATGTTGAATGTACATAATAATAATATAAATAATAATAATACCAGCCCTGTATTAAATACTGCCCACTGCTGAGCACGGGCCTCCTCTACTACTGAGAGGGGTTAGGCCTTAGTCCACCACGCTGGCCTAGTGCGGATTGGCAGACTTCACATACCCTCGAAATTCTTATCGAGAATTCTCAGGTATGTAGGTTTCCTCACGATGTTTTCCTTCACCGTTAAAGCGAACGATAATTGATAAACAATACACACATAACTTCGAAAAATCAGAGGTGTGTGCCTTGGGTTTTGAACCGCCGGACATTGCCTCGGCAGACCGTTCCATTCCCAACTAGGCTATCGTCCACTCCCAACTAGGCTATCGTCCACATACCATTTATGTACATGTGAATGTACATACCATTTTTCAAACAAATCACATACAATTCCTTTCGAAGCAAACTTCTTATTTTACTCACAAAGTCCATCTACAAAGTTATTGAGAAACCGTCAGAGTTTAAGCAACAACTTCGTAACATTTTTCTCCAACATTAGAAATAACAGTGAATATACTGCCGTTTTACTTTATATCCAATGCCCACAATTATAATAGATTTTTATTTCTGCGTTACTTCCCAGTACATTATTAATTTAGTCTCATCAGGTACTGCGAAAATCCAGAAATCTTTTACAATATAATATGTATTTACACATTTTAGCAGCGTGTAAGTTTATTCTAGAAACGTAATTATTTTGATCGCAGTAGCGTATTGTTAGCCTTCAAAAAAAGGAGGAGGTTCTCAAATCGACGTGTATGTTTTTTTATGTTTGTTACCTCAGAACTCCGTCATTTATTGACCGATGTGAAAAAATCTTCGTACAGTATGGACACAGATTTGTTATCAAAATCGATTGACCATTTTGTTTTAAACAAAAATAACTTAAAAAATTATGTTGTACAAGGATACGAAATTGCGAATTTTGCTTCCCTGTGACATTTTCAGTGATGCTTTTGCGTTGGGTTTTATTCGGTCTATTTCTTAAACATACATATATATACACAAATCATGCCTTTTCCCCTTTTCAGGGTTAGGCAGAGGCGTAACACCTCAGCGCGATAGTCATACCGCGTGCGCAGTACAACTACGCCATCGAGGCGGTATATGTCTGATTAATAAAAAAAAAAAAACAGCAAAAAACCTTTTTAAACCTTCAAAAACAACTAAAAAAAACACTAAAAACCAAAAAATTATATAATATTTAACATTACCTATATTCCGTGACTAATTTCAATTGCTAGCTAAGCTAGATAAATCTTTCTTAATATATATAAATCTCGTGTCACAATGTTTGTCCTCAATGGACTCCTAAACCACTTAACCGATTATAATAAAATTCGCACACCATGTGCAGTTCGATCCAACTTGAGAGATAGGATAGTTTAAATCTCAAATTATAGTCGCAATTTTAATTTATTGCTAATTATTTGTCTGTTATTATTTGACAGTCACAATTATCTTAACTCCAAATGATTCTAACAGATGTCGATACCTTTCGACTGGGTTGAGTAAGTAATCAATAGATGGCGCTGCTATGAATGATTCTAACAGATGTCGATACCTTTCGACTGGGTTGAGTAAGTAATCAATAGATGGCGCTGCTATGGTAAATCTACGAACGTGTCATATAAGCTACATTTTAAGCGGGACTTTTATTACCGGGAAAACTCATTCACGCGGGCAAAAGCTAGTACATTAATAAATATACGATAGCATTACTTATATACTGGTAACCAATTTTGGAGTCGGTGCCTAAGGTAAATTATTTTTTGGTATTTAGTGTTTTTTGGTTGTTTTGAAGGCGGTTTAATCTTTTGTTAAAATGTCCAATTCTTTCCTAGAATAGTTGTTGGAATTTATGAACGCAAATTAAATTAAAATGTTTAGCATACCAAATTACCTAATATTGTATAAGTAACTACATTAAGAAACAAAATCTACCAGCTTAAGTATTTTCCAACTTCTTTAGAAAGGCAGTTCACTTGAGCGAAGCTTGAAGAAGCAATTAAGAATGCCGGTATAATAATGGTGACCGTCAAGAGTATTTCATAGCTTATGCGTCTACTGGACAGAAAGTAATTTTTGATTGCATTGTACCATCTGTTGCAATAATATCACTTTAAAACAACTTTGGCGTTATAATTCCGAATTATGACGTCAACTATTTAGGCTTTACGTAATGAATATCAATGTTTCTCTTTGTAATAAATAAAAAACCGGACAAGTGCGAGTTGGACTCGCGTACCGAGGGTTCCGTACAAACTTGTAGGTAAGGTTTCTAAGTAGGTATACATGTTCAATAGTTCGCCAAAATTAATTAATAAATCAATCAAATTTATAATATATATATATAAATTAATATATTTATATAATAATTTAATATATTATAAAATAATTCCACAAATATTTATACTGCAATAATTTAATATACACGATGCCTTTACCTTTTACGAACAACAACAAGAGATAAGGGAAAACATTCTGTTCAAAAATAAAATTTACATACGATAAACGGACAATAGAATAAAATAAAACCACAGTCCTCGAGTCGACGCTTGGAGGCTGAATACGGATTGTCAGAATCAGTTTGTATCGCGCAAACTAAAGCGAATGGGTACAAATAGCATTCTTCTCTGCTCAACCTTACTGTTCTCGATAACACGCAGGGATCAAGGAGCTATTGTAAACTCGCGATTGAGTCGCGCTATCTAGATATCGTTGTTTGTTACACGTTTCTATATTTATTTGTACAAGCACACAATCATTTTTAATTTTCTTTTACACCGAAAATCACACTAGGTATCACAGTAGGTTACCTTCTATCAATCGAAACTTGATCACGTATTTTATTACCAAAGACACTTTTAGTACAATGTTATGCTGAAGACACAAAAATTAAAGCGCGAAGACTTTACCAATTTAACCAATAACCTACTGACATAATATTTGTGTCATAGATTTTAGAATGTTTGTGTGATATTTAAAATAAATATCTTTTATTTGCTTTCTATACTTTGATAATTTACATTACACGAAAGCTTCTATGATTTTATCAATCTTTACGGCCGAATTTTCAAAATCGCTCACGGGACACGGCACTCATTGGTCATAGTGAATTATGATCTTTTACCTTCTGGTAAATCGATAGTTATACGGGCGGAGTGTTCTGAGAAAACTCCAGCCTTACGCCAGTTAAGAAATAACTTGTGAAAGAAGGAATTGTGATGAAACATCGAACCCAAAAGTCAATAAATATGGTTCAATGTAGCAAGAGATCTTTAAATAGGGCCATAACAAATGCAATGTAGGTATGTACCAACCTATATGCAAAATCCCGTACATTTTATACTCACTTATGACACACTAGTATTGCTCGCGGCTCCGCCCGCGTGAAAGTGTTTCCGGGATAAAACGCCTATAGCACTCAGGAGTCATGTAGCTTCCTATTAGTAGAATAATTTTCAAAATCGGTTCAGTAGTTCCAGAGATAAGCGCGTTCAACTAAACAAACAAACATACTCTTCAGCTGTATAATTTTAGTACAGATTTATGGAAAAAATATGATGAAACTTAAATGATGCAAAAAGTTAGTGGCGTATTATAATAGTAAGTAGATAATAAAACATTCACTATATTAACACCAATTTGAATCACTAATGTAGCCTATAAAATAATAAAGAGAAACAACCAACAATAACTATCAAATTTTCATTTACCAAAATCAAACATCAAGAATATAATATTTGCAGTGTTCGTAAACAAGTAATCATTGTCATTATTATAATTAATTATAATTATTAAGAGTAGGTAAACACTCTCCCATCACGTTGTAAAAGCTTACAGTACATTTAATAATTAACTCGAGTTTCACATTCATTAATGTAGCGTATATAATATAAAGATTTAAAAACCATATTCCAAAAGCAGGAAGCAAATTGGTCAGTGACCTAAAAAAATTGTAATCGGCACATAGTCGTTGCAGGTTGCCGAGTGCAGTCAGGTCAACCATGTCAGGTCCAAACAACAAAGCCCTATTTAATCACCAATGCAATTTTGCAGTATAAATTTATTGGTACACGTAACATGGCACGAATTTGAGATTATTATATTATATACTAGCTTTTGGCCGCGACTCCGCCCGCGTGAATGAGTTTTCCCAGGATAAAAGTCCCGCTTTATATTTTCCCGAGATAAAAAGTAGCCTATGTGTTAATCCAAGACATAATCTACCCGTGTGCTAAATTTCATCGAAATCCGTTCTGTAGTTTTTGCGTGAAAGAGTAACAAACATCCATACATCCAGACATCCATACTTACAAACTATCGCGTTTATAATATTATTATTAGTAGGATATTAGTAGGATATTCGTCGGTCGGGGGAAAAGTCTTTTCGCATATACTACGTTACATAAACTTGTAATAAAATCTGTTTGGCTGTACTATTTGTATCTGGCTGGTTTTGATGACATTAAAAAGGTACATTTAAAAAAAGAAAGAGATTAGTAAAATGTTGTTTTCAGATATTTTTCATTTATTTTTTCTTCGGTCAAAATGAGTGAATCTAATGAAGAAATTCGATACATTTAAAAAAAATATTATAAAAAGGAAAAATGCACCGCAAACCGTGAAAAAAAATTGTGACGTTTATGGACCTAATGTAGTGTCACTAAGATTGGCATAAAGTAGGTTTAAGCGTTTTCAATCCGGGAAATTTGGTATCAAAGATGCACCTCGCTCTGATCGCCCTGTTACGGATAAAGTGGACGCCATTTTTGAAAAAGTGGAGCAAGATCGACATATCAGTAGTTACGACATAGCTGAAGAGCTGAAAATTGATCATAAAACAGTTTTGACCCATTTGAAAAAAGCTGGGTGTGTACCCAGCTTTTTTGTGTAAAAAAGCTGGATATTTGGGTGCCACACGAGCTCACTGAAAGAAACCTAACGAACCGTGTACTCATTTGCTATTCTTTATTGAGACGTAATGAAACCGAACCATTTTGAACAGATTGATAACTGGTAATGAAAAGTGGATCACGTATAAAAAAGTTCGTGGTCAAAGGTCGGTCAGGCTTCACAGACTGTGGCAAAACCTGGGTTAACTCGCAATAAGGTGATGTTGTGTGCATGGTGGGATTGAAAGGACATTGTTCATTATGAGCTTTTACCACCGAGCAGAACCATCGATTTGGATCTCTACTGCCAACAATTAATGAGATGAATGCAAGAAGTTGAGAGAAAGCGGCCGGAATTGATCAATAGAAAGGGTGTGGGTATTTCTTCACGATAACACTAGACCACACAACTTAAGCCACTCAGCAAAAATTAAGAGAGTTTGGTTGGGAGATGTTAATTCATCCACCGTATAGCCCTGATCTTGCACCTTCAGATTTCCACCTGTTTTGGTCTCTTCAGAATTATTTAGGCAGTGTTACGTTAACATCAAGAGAGGACTGCCAAAATTACTTATCGCGTTTTTTTAATCTGAAGTTCCACAATTTTTACAGCAATGGGATCATGGCATTGCCTACAAGATGGCAGAAATACATCGAACAAAATGGCACATATATACTGTAATTAAATGTAAATAAACTTTGAAAAAAGAATTCTTGAGTTTTCATATAAAATGCAAAGAAACCTTTTCCTCAACCTAATATTTCGTTTTTAAATCATTCACTAAGGGTGAGGAACAGGATGCAAGACCAAAGAAACCCTATGAACCAATATTAAATAGCTTTAATATCTCTATTGTATGACATGATGATCAGTGAGAAATGAGTCGATTTCGGGTATAGTTCTCTAGAAAAGCCATGTTAGAACCCAAAATCGACTCATGAGCGATCTAACGTCACAAGGGCCGCTTAAAAAACAAAGAGGAAATAAGTTCCTCGTCTACCACGTTAGGAGGCTAGCAGACTGCTCGTTCGAAATTCTTATGCAAGAATATTAATAATACATGCAGATCGTAGGAGAATTGAGAATCTCCTCCCTCTTATATTAATTTTGTTAAAAACTTTGTAGTAGAGTAGGCCATGCTTACTAAAGTAGTTCCGTGGCTGTGCTTTCAAATTAAATAAATTATCATGGAGAAAACTTTTAGCGAACTGTAGATTTTGCGTTGCTTTCGAACAGTTTATTTGTGTTCAAGTTTGAGTCTACTCGTAGTTTGATTGGCCATATCTCATTTGATATTTAAATTTAGTATGTCATGTTATTTTAAATAGTAATTTCGGTCTATAATTTTATGTTATTGTAGTTTTTCTCAGCTCATTTTCTAATTTTTATTTAGATTATAGAGTAATCTTATTAAAGACACTGTATATTAAACAATGAACATAATTCGTGAAAATAAATTAGGTGGAGGAGAGCAAACATAAAATAATCTCTCTTTAGTACTTATCCTTATCCTTAACAGAACACCGGCGTGAAGTGGCAACTTCGTTGGGTCTTGTACAGTCAAATTGTAGAAGCTCCGACAAATCACCCTCTTGAATTCTCATACTTTCTCCGCATCCACAATTGCTTTGACATTGTAACTATTTGGTGTACCAGATTTCCTAAAGCACAATTACAAGTAGACGAATAAAAATGATTTACAAATTATAATACATCAATACATTCTTATTAATTATAAACCACAATTTCTTAGTCGTTGCTTTTTAGAACAATAATGGACGTTAGATGAAGGAAATACTGAAATCATAAAAGCGTTTAATAATAGACCAATTCGAGCGTTACTTCCCTCTGTTCTGTATTATCTAGGTACGAAAAACTTTCACGAATCATAATCCTCAATGCACTTTGTAAATGAAATGTGAAACTTAGCTCGTTTTGATGAACACCATAGCAATTTGTGCTAGTACATTTTCGTAGCAAAGGTAAAACTGACCGCTCGTACGGCTGTAATGTCACAAATTAGTAACAGTTTAAAAGTCCTGGTGTACACCACCACGCATTTGAGAATTTAAATGCTTTGTATTTTATTAACATAATATGACTATTGTGGAGACCAAATCATATCACAAAAATGAAAATTCGTTGACTAAGTGCGAACACAAAGCCTACCTAGATATTGCATGAGCAAACAGTACCGCGTGATGACAAAAAAAATGTAAAATGCATAACTGAGGAAAAAATATCAAATTTATGGCAGGTGTAAATTATTGCAGTCAAATAATCCGGATACACATTACAACTATCTTAAATGAAATGTTAAGGTATTGCGTTTAAGTCTTAAAGGTAGATACAACATATTTACAAGTTACTCCAAAAAAATTATAAGTTGCTTAATTGGATATGTGTTAATAATTTAATTATAATTATAATTAAAATTTTACAATTTCAAATAGATAGGTACAATAAATTAATAATTGTTACCAAAAATACAATAAAAATTTATTGCATTTGGTGATTAAAAAAAAATCAGAAAGCGCAAAGAATTAGTAGATTAACTTATCATTTCAAGCGTATTAAAACACTAGACAGCACTTTTTTATTACATTTCATTTATGACATGGGTTCCGAGATAAATCTCTAAAAGCATTCTACTAATAAGAAAAACTAGGAAATTGCACGTGACCACGCACCGTCATCATAAAAAGAAAGTACAATACACATACATAACACAGCCGACACGTGACGATTTTTAAATCTATACTAATGTTATAAAGAGGAAATGTTTATAAGCTTGTTTGTAGGAGCTAATATCTGGAACTATTGAACCGATTTTGAAAATTACTCCTGAGTGTTTTAGGCTACTTTTTACTCCGGGAAAATATAAGCGGGACTTCGGAAAACCTTTATCACGCGGGGCTTCGCCCGCGTAATTATTAGCTAGTGCACTTATAAAGTTTAAGGCTGGGATCTTTGACGCTTAGTTGTACGTCAGGCTGGTCCGGTCCCTCCATATTTTTGTATACTGTCTATCAGTAGAATGTTCTTTATACAGAACATGTAAATTGTACTTATTTATTAGTAGCCAGGCTAACCTGACATTATTAGTTCGCTCCCTTCCGTACTACGACGACAAAAAAAATTACCAACTGCGTGTTGCTACAAAATAATGTATTCTGTAATTTACGCATATTATGTAACAGATTAATTTAATACAACGTAAAGAACACTCGCGCTCGGCGAGTCTAGCATAATTTACGTTATAATGTATAAAAAATAATGAAGACTGTTTTGAGAAAAAGTAACCGTAAAATATTCTTCTAAATGTCATTATCTATAACTGATGTTTTTAAGTATACTATAAATAATTCTTAACAATGATCATGTTTGAAGCGATTAACAGAACAACAAAATTGACTAAACCAACAACACCCTAGTTTCGTGAACGAAAAACTAGGAGCAGAAAACTACTGATATTTGGTGTTCATTGACATTTTCCAAATCTGGGAAAATTTTAACAACTCGAATTTTTTACATAAAATTAATTGAACATTAAACTATTACCTATGTATACTTGATATTTTAATGTAAGGCAATGTTGTTATATTGGGTTAGCACTGAACCGCAGAGCAATATAGATTTTGCCAAATGTTGATAGCGACGATAATCTAAAACGGTATTGTAGCACATACTCGAAATTGAACCCATAAATTTGTACATATCTGTTTTACGCCTTGTTTGGGCAATAAATTGACATCTATTCAACGCCTTGTTCGATTTCATGGATGAATTCATAAATTTGAGGGAATGTGACACACAAGGCCGTTTTTTAACCTTATAACATATTCTACTAATGAAACTCCATGTTCTAGCATTGTAAATAAATAGTTACGTCCCTATGTGCTTTGTAATAATTCATATCTAATATTAATTTGTTCTTTTGTTTGTTTCAGAGTTCGTGTGGAGTACTATGTAAATGAGAACACATTTAAAGAAAGACTGCAACTATATTTTATAAAAAATCAGCGTTCGAGTGAGTATACACATACCTAATACTATTTATGTTATCTGTAAAATAGGGTACTAGCAGTTTCTTTTTTTTGAAAAATTTCTTAATTTGATCCTGTCGTACATACTACTAGAAATTCTATAAACAAAAATTCAATTACTTTAAATATGCATTTAAACTTTCCATTTAAATTTTTCGCGCGTATATAGATGAAAACGCTAGACGCCATGGTGTGACGTCATCGACCTAGTAAATAATGAAGCTGTGCATTGCTGAGTACTTCTGTAACACAATTAAATAAGTAGCATACATTTATAAAAAATTATGAGGAACGACACACCTTACATATTATTTTTCGTATTCCGTAACTCGGTAAAACAAAAATCATGATTTATTGCAAAAAAAATTCCACCACCAAATAGATTATGCTTGGTAAGTTTTGCTTTCTCCGTTAACAAAACCATTTTCTATAATAATATTTAAATAAATTGAATAAAATAAGTCTTATTCGACAATTTAGAAACACGAATGCGAGTACTGTTCTTTTTGCTATGTTTGTGACGTAATATCATGGTGGCATCCATTTCGCGTATTTGTATAACAGATAAAAAAGGAAAATCTTTAAGTTTAAATTAAAAAAAGTATTAAATAATTTTATGATCTAAAACTAACATTTTCCGATTGGTTATTGCCTAAACTATCTTATTGGTGTATTAATTTTTTTTTCTCACATACAGTAAAATACCCTATTAATTCATTATATTATTTCTTACTTAACCCATTGATAGTTTTAGACGATACAGTAATCTACAGGTATTTATTACTATATTTATATACCTACACTATGTATAGTGTATATAAATATATGTATTTCTGTTGTAGATGACATCCAAAATTATTTGTGTGGGTATTTCACAATAGGTATTAGGGTTTCCGGAACCGGTACCTATTTTAAGAACCGGGATTTCCGGTACTTTTCACTCACAGAATCGGAAATTCACGGTTTTTTCGGTACTTTTATTTTTTTTTGTGTGTACAAGACAGTCTTACTTTACTTTTGCTTCAGAAATCATTTTTTTTATAGACAGGCAAACTGTCTAGTGTCTTACCACTGTTAATAGATGACCATTGCTCATAAACACACAAAATACCAAAATAATGGGTGTGTTGCCGGCCATAATGGAATTGAATAGAAATGTGGGAAGGGTGAAGGTGTTTTGGTTTCCAAAAATATCACAAAAGTAGAAAAGGAAGTAATATTTTGCTATGATTACAAATTCAAAAGTCTCAGTATGTTTGGGGTTTAGATTTTTGTTTGAAGTTAACACAAAATATTGGTATAAAAATTATCACATAATATTAATCTATGGAGTTATATTAATCCAGGACATGTTCTGTCGTGGTGCCAAATTATATTTATTTATTTACACTTTGTACACATGGTATACAGGCGGACTTAATGCCATAGGCATTCTCTCCCAATCAACCTTAAGGTGGCTATTATATCGTACACCTTAGTTACCAAACTTGCCAACAGCTCGCCCAGAGACTCGAGAGCCAAGCTGCTCCGATACTACAGTGTTGATATCCCAAACATTATACTCTTCGAGATTAGGACGGCACTTGGACATCTCAAAAACAAGGTGGCCGGCGAGAACAGAATCACTACATAGCTTCTAAAAGTGGGTGGTGCGCCGGTACTCAAACCATGTAACATAACTATCCCACTACATAGAGG